>CM060634.1:12272500-13472500 GCA_030578275.1 Meda fulgida
TCTTCGCTGAGGAGCCAAGACTGAGCTCAGGCGATCCCCGCGGTACAGCGGAAGTGGCAAGAAGACGTAACGTCTCCGTTCCCTACTCAGGGAACGAGGGTTACATACGTAACCGAGACGTTCCCTTTCGTTGTCACTCCGAGTTACGTCGGATGACGACGAATGGGGTTATCAGTCTAATCACGCCACCTTCACAGCTGTCTTCCAGTGCCCTGCGTAAATCTGAGCCCTTGAGAGACTTTGGACAAAGGACTCCTATTTAACACAGGAATACCAAGGTACACTGGGAAGCATATCCCATAGTTTCAGAGGAAATATGCAATTAACACCAACCTCTCGTGGGGGGGGGGGCATTTAGGAATACACATATGACCCGAAGGAAACATATGGAGAATACTGAGGTGTCCAGCCGCAGGTGGAATATTTCAACCTCAGGGGTGGCAAGGTGGCTTGCCAAGGGAAAGACACATGCTCAGAGAGGCTTACAGTGGAAATACACGTGTGGGGGTAGCTCCGGGGAGGGACCATGCACACGGGAGGCACCTAGCCGACGCCCAGGCAATAGACACTGGCGCTAGCATCAGGGGTGCTGGAGGAACTCAGGGCTTGCGGAGAAGCTCACCTGAGGAGAATATCGCACGTATCCAGTCCGTGGAGTGGAATGGCGAGCAAGCGAAGACACCTGAGCGGGTCCAGTACTAGATAGTTGAAGCGAGTACATGAGAGGACACAGGCTCCACTCAGAGATTGTAGAATCTGGCGAATGTGTTAGGTATCGCCCAGACTGCAGCTCTGCAGATGTCTGTTAGAGAGGCGCCATGCGCTAGAGCCCAAGAGGATGCCACACTCCGGGTGGAGTGGGCAGTCACACCAAGGTGGCACGGTCGACCTTGCTGCTGGTATGCCAAGCAATGGTGTCCACTATCCAGTGAGACAACCTCTGCTTGGAGAGAGCCTTTCCCTTCAGCTTCCCACCATAACAGACAAAAAGCTGGTCTGAGGTCCTGAAACACTGCGTCCTGTCTACATAGGCGCGGAGAGCACGTACTGGACAGAGCAGTGCCAAGGCTGGGTCTTTCTCCTCCAAGGGCAGCGCTTGCAGGTTCACCACCTGGTCCCGGAAGGGAGTGGTAGGAACCTTGGGCACATATCCAAGCCGGGGTCTCAGGATCACGTGAGAGTAAGCCGGCCCGAATTCCAGGCACTCTTCGTCAACGGAGAATGCGTGCAGGTCCCCGACCCTCTTGAGAGAGGTCAATGCAACCAGGAGCGCTGTCTTCATTGACAGGAACTTAAGCTCCACTGATTGCAGAGGCTCAAAGGGAGCACTCTGCAGGGCAGTTAGAACCACTTTGAGGTCCCAAGAGGGAACGAGAGGAGAGCGAGGAGGATTCAGTCTCCTCGCCCCCCTCAAGAACATGACGATCAGGTCGTGCTTCCCTAAAGATTTACCTTCCACCAAGTCATGGTGTGCAGCAATAGCGGCAACATAAACTTTGAGGGTGGAGGGAGACAGCCTTCGCTCCAACCCATCTTGAAGGAAGGAAAGCACGAGACTGACCGAACACCTCCGGGGGTCTTCTCGGCGAGAAGAGCACCAGTTGACGAAGAGGTTCCACTTCAACGCGTAGGCGTGCCTCGTGGACGACGCTCTAGCAGAAGTGATGGTAGCCATCACCGCTGGTGGTAGGGTACTCAGACCTGCCTCGTCCCGTCCAGGAGCCACACGTGGAGGTTCCAAAGATCGGGACGAGGGTGCCATAGGGTGCCCTGTCCCTGAGAAAGGAGGTCCTTCCTCAGAGGAATTGGCCAAGGAGGTGCTGTCGCGAGGAGCACCAGTTCGGAGAACCAAGTCCGGGTGGGCCAGTACGGCGCAACCAGAAGGACCTGCTCCTCGTCCTCCCTGACCTTGCGCAAGACCTGCGCAAGAAGGCCCACTGGGGGAAACGCATATTTGCGGCCCCGCGGCCAGCTGTGCGCAAGAGCATCCGTGCCGAGCGTGCCCTCACTCAGAGAATAATACTGGTCGCAATGGGTCGAGTAGTGGGAGGCAAACAGATCTATCTGTGCGTCCCCGAACTGGTCCCAAATCAGCTGAACCGACTGGGGATGGAGTCGCCATTCTCCGGGGAGGGCTGAAGCCATGAGCTCGTCGGCTGCACAGTTCAGGGCTCCGGGAATGTAAATGGCTCGAAGGGACCTCAGATGCTTCTGACTCCATAAGAGGTGGCGAGCGAGTTGCGACATACGGCGGGAGCGTAGACCACCTTGATCGTTGATGTACGCTACAGTGGCGGTATTGTCTGATTGGACTAGTACGTGTTGACCCTTGAGCAACGCCCGAAAGCGGTGCAGGGCAAGGCGTACTGCCAGTAACTCGAGGCAATTGAAATGCCATAGGCGCTGGGGTCCTGTCCAGGAGCCCGCGGCAGCATGTCCATTGCACATGGCGCCCCAGCCCGTGGTGGAGGCATCTGTTGAGACAACAACATGACGGGAAACTCGTTCCAGGGGGACACCTGCCCTGAGAAAACTGAGATTCGACCACGGGGTGAAGGTCTGACGGCAGGTCGGAGTAACATACTCGGAGCGTGCCTTGTTGCCATGCCCACCTCGGGACTCTGTCGCGAAGCCAAAGCTGAAGCGGTCTCATATGAAGCAATCCGAGCGGCGTAACCGCGGCTGCAGATGCCATATGCCCCAGGAGCCTCTGAAAATATTTCAGTGGAACCACACTCTTGCCCTGAATTTGTCTCAGACAAGTCAGCAGTGACTGCGCGCTCGCTCGTAAGCTGCGCGGACATGGCGACCGAGTCGATGTCCATGCCGAGAAAAGAGATCCTCTGCACGGGGCAAAGTTTGCTCTTCTCCCAGTTGACCCGAAGGCCCAGACGAGCTAGGTGCCGGAGCACAAGGTCCCTGTGTTTGCAAACCTGGTCTCGAGAGTGAGCTAGGATAAGCCAGTCGTCGAGATAGTTCAGGATGCGAACCCCGTGAACCCGAAGGGGAACAAGGGCTGCCTCGACGACCTTCGTGACGACGCGAGGAGACAGGGCTAGCCCGAAAGGGAGGACCGCGTACTGGTATGCCTGCCCCTCGAAAGCAAACCGGAGGAACGGTCTGTGTCGAGGAAGAATGGAGACATGAAAGCAGGCGTCCTTCAGGTCAATCGGTGCAAACCAATCCTGGGGCCGAACACATTCGAAAATGCGTTTGGCGGTGAGCATCTTGAACGGCATCCTGTGAAGGGAGCGGTTCAGCACGCACAAGTCCAGGATCGGTCGTAACCCACCGGTTTTCTTGGGGACAATGAAGTAAGGGCTGTAGAAGCCGGACCCCATCTCGGCTGGAGGGACAGTCTCGATTGCACCCTTCGCCAGCAGGGTGGCAATCTCTGCTCTCATGATAGGGGCATTGCCACCGACCAGAGTGGAGCGGACTCCCCTGTAGCGGGGAGGAGACCGTGCGAACTGAATCGCATAGCGGAGCCGATGGTTCGCGCGACCCAGCGAAACAGACAGGGAAGTTCTAGGCAGGCTCCCAAGAACTGTGCCAGCGGAGTCAACGAACCACCGACGTCCCCTCGGTGGTGCAGCGAAGCGGAATGACCGGCCCAGAGGTGGACGGCGTAGCTGCCCAGAGTGGGGGCACGGTCATAACCGCACCCTGACAGAGGAGGCCAGGGAAGGACCAGCGTTCCGCGGGGGCCTGCTCTGCCAGGGGTCTGGCGACAGAGGGGGATGAGAGCGGTAATGTCCAGGGACGGCAGTCATGACAGTCCACTGTCATCCGGCTCTGAGACAGAGGGGGACGAGGGGTGCACGGCTCGGAGGCGGCGCACCGTGTCGTTCGGAACTCTGTATGCTCAGAGACGAGAGAGTCAGTTCTTTCTGAATAAGAATTCTTCCCCAGCCCTCCACCGGGGAAAGGAGTGGCCCTGCTACCAACTTCTGGAAAGAACTGAGTCCCATCTCTGAGCGGGGGGAGGGGCTGCAGAGGGCTGAGGCATCCACCCACGGTCTTCCAAAGCCAGCCCGGTGAACGGGCGGGGTTGGAACCATGGGAGGGCGCCTTCGGCCGTTGGCAGACTGAGGGACCTGAGCGGACGGCGGAGCCGTCGGCAGAATAACCTCAATCTGCTCCCGGGCCGTTGAGAACTGTTGGGCAGAAGTACTCAACCGCACCGCCGAAGAGGCCGACCTGGGATATGGGGGTGTCGAGCAGACGAGTCCGCCGACATCCTGCACATCAGACCGGTCAGCCCCAGAGTGGTAAACATCACCTGACTCGGAGAGCGCATGGCCACCTTCGTCGCTCGGAGAGCAAGGTCAGTGGCGGCGTGCTTTTTGGTAGCTCATTAAAGAGCCTTGAGTCAGTCCCGCCCTCATGCATAACCATGAGCATCTGGGCCAGGTAGACCACAGAACGGTCATGGGATGCAGTGAGGCAGCTGCCTGTCCTGTGGCACTATAGGATTTCGCCACAGATTAGTGTAGACGAAAAGAACTACAGGCTTCGGACTGGTGCTTAGGATTGCGCCGGGAAGCACTCCGAGGACAAAGTAGCATCGCAACAGAGCGTTCAACCGGGGGGACCCCAGTGTACCCATGGGCAGCGGCCCCATTGAGGGGGGAAAGGCGGTTGAGACCAACGAGCGGTCCTGAGAAGACACGGGGGTCTTTCAGGACGTCGAGATCTCATCATGCACGTCCGGGAAGAAAGATATTGGGATTTGCCGTGGACGCGGGTCGGCGGCCTTACCCAAAAACCAATCGTCCCAGGAAAGCATGGCCGTCATCTCCGGATCAGACTCAGGCACAGCATAGCACACCAGAAGGTGGCAGCTGTGACGAGTCGTCACTTCCAGAAGAATAAAGCCCACCTAGTGATGCTGCTACGGACATAGCACCATCCTCTGTAGCTTTCAAATGAAAACACACGGGCCACCCGAAGATAGACTCGTGGAATCACCTGATCGCTAGCGGGCACCGTCATTGAAGAGGGGGGCTGGGGTCACGGACACAGAGTCGGCGCCTTGTTCCAGACTAACACCCTCAGGTCACCCTGGCCACCAGCCGAAAATCGGGGGTTGGATGAGGGAACTCTCACTCTTGCGAGTTCACCGAGTCTCGACCTAAATGACGCGACGATCATGTTCCCACAGAGAGAACATGAATCACCCACGAGCGCTGTTCAAGCATGATCAAAGCCCAAACACACTAGACAGCGCTCGTGCCCATCAGAGTCCGATACCAATCTGCCGCAACCACTTTTTTTTTTTTAAATGGACGGGCGAGCCGTCTTTAAAAAGACGTGCCGCATGCATGCTCTTTTGTGAGAGGAGAAAAAAACTCCGCGATGTTGAAGCGAGCGGGGAGAACACACTCACTGGCAGATCACTGCACAGATCAGCAGGCAATGTGAACTCGCTGCAGATCGCCGTCACACCAACACCGGAGAGAATGGCTCGTCTCGTAGAGCGAAGTCATAAATGGCTGTGGAGTGAAGAGATACTCTTGGCTCCGAAGCGAAAACATAACTGCATGTTGCCAGCGTCCTCCTTTTATACCCACGAGGCGGGGCGGAGTTACGTCATGCAAATTCCGCAGACCCATGGCATTTCTTTGCCATTGGCTCGTTTTTGTATACTCGAAGTCGATAGGTGTTCTAAGCGAAACCCCATTCGCCGTCATCCGACGTAACTCGGAGTGACAACGAAAGGGAACTGAAGTTCAGATGAGTACGAACACAGATTGAACAAAACATACTTTTTATTTTATTTATTTATAATCCAAGTGGAATAAAGAGTAGTACAACGCAAGCTTACCCAGATAATAAAGGAATCAAAATGACATTAACTGTACTCGGCTTACAAGGATGAACGAAAAGAATATTTGTGTTTTCTGGACATTTACACACACACAAACATTTACATACATTTCCACATTTCCTTATGTATTTAAAAACACAGGGGAAAAAAATACAACAATTAATTATGCAATGTGTATGTTTATATTGTCTGTATTTTGATTGTATTGATGATTATTACAGGTTTATTGTATAATAATCAGGGGCTGGAATGTAAGTGTAGAAAAAAATTGTAATTGAAGTATGCATATGCAACACCTTGTGTTTCCTGTTTTGGTTAGACCGTGTAGAGAGGGGGTGAGTAGTTAGGAACGCATTTGGACTATATACATCATGACATTAGTTCTGGGATTTTAAATGCATGGGAACGCGTCACAGACTTCTTTCCTGCTACTTATCCTCTCAGCATAGACCTTATGCGCCAGGCCAGATAAACAAGCGCGCCGCCATCTTTAGAATATTGTCTTTGAACTTCCGTTTTTGCGGTAGCTCTGTATATTTCTATGTTATCGCTGTCGAGGAGTAATTAGCTGGTGAAGTGGATTTACTTATTGTAGAGTTAACGAAAGTTATCATGAGCATTGTAAAGCAGACGTCTTAACAAATGTCGACCGGGAATTTTTTTAAGCGAGCCGTTCATTCTACGCAAGATCGCTGTGATAATACAGACCGGAAGTCAAAAGACAACGAGCGCAGCGCGGAAAAGGGGCGGAGCTACATAAGGTCTATAGGCTGCTGCTATACATAGGTTTACTGTTAAAAAATGAGAACAAAATAACACTGCTATTAATATCATTAATGATTTTTGCCTATCTAAAAGGAATATGACCGTCTCAAATAACCCAATCATAGTCAACAATGTCAGACATTATTTCAGCATTTGAGCTGAAACTGAAGATTGAATGAAAGGTTGGTAAATTGCAGCATTTTGCTAGCCTGGCTAACGCCAGATCCAATTCTCGTTGAGAATTCTCGTTGAAAATACATTTTCTCGTATTTGAGGCGTGGTTAACGATTGCCCGGCGCCGTTTATTGGGTTCTAAGAATGTCTCTCAAATGCGCCTTTACGTAGCTCATATGCAATCGTTTCAATTATACCAGATGACGTATGTAGAGCGACAGAAATTAGACAAGGAAGAAGACGATGGGTAAGATATTTTTGTGTAAACAATGGCGTTCAGCGACTATTGCCGTTTGTGCGGGATAAACATGCGATAGCTTCGCGTCTGGTGCCATGTTGAATCCATAGAAATAAACAAACTGCTTCGGTGTGTCGCATAGATGTCGTCATCGTCTTGCTGCTCCCTCCCCGTTCTGTGATTGGTTCCCTAAATGAGGCGAAAATCTGGCCCATGGTATCCATACTGCCTTTCAGCGTGAATAAAATCGCGCTGCGGGAAGGCAGCATGGGGAAACCCAGACTAGCATTTTGCTAGCTGGTTATTAAACTCAATCAAATGCGTCTTATTTTAGATGAATCAGATATAGACAACATAAAAGTAATTTTACAACTTACATCTGCACAAAAAGACACAAATGCGCACATAAACTTGACCGTGCTAGTCTGATGTTGTGACACAAAGAAATCAAATTTTGAAAACTTTTCTAAAGTTATAAGGGTTTTCGCAAAAAAAAAGTATATCTCTGGAAGACTAGGGGGCGCTGCGTTCAAACTTCTCAGGTACCTTCAGGACATGCTGGCGATTATCCCTATCAAATTTTGTGAAGATGTGTAAATTGTTTAAAGGTGTAAATGTGTAAATTTATTGCAATTTATGTCAACTCAAAATGGCGTACACATGGTTCATCAAATTGGTATCCACAGATTTGGCATGATACAAGGAATTCAAGAAGGTAACACTTTACTTGATGGGGTGTGCATAAGACCGACATGACACCATCATAATCGTGACATGACACGTCATGAATATGAAGGAGGTTTTATGCATGTTTATGACAACTGTCTTTATAAGTTTCAATTATGACATTTAATGCAAATATGACATTGTTTGAGATGTCTTTGTTATGAAAACTTGACATTACTAAGACAACAGAACCTGTCATAAATATGTCATAAACATGACATAGCAGATTAATAATCAAACTTAAGAAACCACTTAGCTTCATGAGTTAACATTTCATTAAACTGTCATGTGGTTGGTTTCGACATTGGCTCTCATGAAGCCATTATAACATTTTAATGACAAATTCAATTTGTACCACTGTAGTTGAGGTCAAGAAGCACATTCATGACACAGTTATATGTTGTCAGGGATACTGGAACTGTCACGATTAGCCACTCACTCCCTGGGTTATCACGGACTACATTTCCCATCATGCACCTCCCTGGACTGATTACACCAAACACCATACACCTGCACGGCGCTGATTACACACACCTGCCACTCATTCACACACACACATATAAACCACTTCCACGCACCACACCAGTGCGAAGTCTTGACCTTCCTGGCTATCATTTCTGAGTGTTATTTCCCTGAGTTTGTTTCATGTGTTTTGATCTTGGATTGTTTATCGTTGCTGACCCTTCTCTGCCTGCCCTGACCCCGGACTGTTTACTGGACTCTGATTCCCTCTGCCTGCCTCGACCCTTTGCCTGGTTACCTGGTTTGTCTCTGCCTTGCCTTCTCTGTTCTGTTTGCCACTGTTTGACCTTGCCTGTGTTGACTATTCTAATAAATGCTGCAAATGGATTCTCCTGACTCCGCCGCTTCACTACAGGAACACAGCCAGTTATTAGAGATTTGTTCAGTAGAGGCAGCAGAGCAGGGCCTATAGACTACCAATTTGAAATGGTGAGAATGTATTAAATCATAAAAACAGAAAAAAGGTTTGAGAGAGACAATAATTCCAGTTAAAGATAATAAAGAAATAGGATCGGTGCCCTCCCAAGAGGCTGGCAAATAGATAACAGCGGAAGGGTTGTTATAAGTGGTTATAACCTGGGGCCTAAGATTAGAGATTTTATTAATAAAAAAACTCAAGAAGCTTTCACATAGTGCAATTGAAGGATTTGGTATACTGTTAACAGATGGATTTAAGACAGCATTAATAACTGAAAACAAGGCCTTAGGCCTCTGTTGGTTACTTAAAATTGTAACCACTGGTAACCCCGAAGACAAGACTGAAGCAGCTCAAATGAAGTTTGAATTTACTGCATTTATTACTGATAATATATAATTTTATGTTCAAGAACTTTGAATTTCCAGGTGGACTCTGTAAGGGGTATACAGTCTAAGACCCAGAACCAGATATGAAGAATGAAGACCCAGAGTCAGATATTATAATAAATTAAAGAAAAGTTTTACTGAAGATAGTTTGCAGTTTCATCAGCAGAAGTCAGCTTCAAGACTCTCACAGGAGTTCGTAGGCCGCCCCGCTTACAGTTACAAAGATCACACCATTTTCAAGGTCTAATCTACGTCATTGTTTACAGGTTGAATGATTCTCATTGGCTAAGAAATGTGTAAACACAGTAATTTTCCACTCATATACAGATAGATGGAAGCATATCTCCATCGATTATGCAGCTGACACATTCGAACCCTGAAGTTAGGCACATCATGACCTTCCAGGGCGCAAATTTGGGTTGCGGGGCGCCAGCAAGTCTCGAACAACAGTTGGTGGTTCCTTAACCTGCAACCTAACACACACACACCGACACAGCTACTCCAAGGTTGAATTTGGCCAGTCCTCTCAAAACATCAAAATAATGCGTTCTTTCTCTCAACTTTAGTCTAACTAGAAAGTAAGGCTTTAACAAAGAAATGATCCCTTAAACTATTGGCTTCAATGACCCCTATATGTTTTAACACGTTGAAGACCTTTCTGAAATACAAAACAAGTCCCTATTTCATTTCTGGAAGCCAAGCTAAATAAACAAGCACTGTTACTGCATTCAGTTATCAAATACAGACATAAAAGAATACATGAAAAGAACATTTCAGAACACAAAGTAAAATCTCACAAGCCTAGAGAAGTCATTCAACTCATTTAATATTTAGAAGGAAAAATATTGATTAATACCTTGATTATAATTACTCATCATTACATATACATTGAAGCAGCAGTGGATTCCAATCCACCCCCTTCAACTCGATTTAAGTCTGGTTGCTGCGACACTTGTGAAACTGGCCAAAGAAGAGCAGCTCCCATTTCCCATTCAGACCTTTTCCATTGGTGAAGAAGACAGCCCAGATGTTGCTGCTGCTCGCGAGGTAAGTGACTTTGTACATGTAGCATGTCGACTGTAATTTACAGCCTGAACATTAAAAGAACATGAACATGTTTCATAAAAAGAACATGTTCCATAAATACAGGAAACATTAAAGTATTAGAGGCAAAATCCCATGTATTTTTCGGTGATAACTATTAGATGTGATTGTTAAACTTTTAACTCAGTATGAAAGAAGCTGATTTTAAACTCATCAATGCCCTTCCTTAAATAAGTGGTCTTGACTCAAACTGTAACCACCAATTAAAATCATGCAGCAGTATTACTTAACTATTATCTAATAATATCTGTAACTGATTTTCAATTCAGTTAAGTATAAACGTGTCTAATAATCACATTTTATTTATCAGAAACATGAAGTGTGGGACACAATAAAATATGTATCCTTGTTTCAGCACAACTATCCCTCTATTAGAAAAAGTGTGACATTTCTTAAAATTTGTGACATTGAAAATGTTTATAGCTAGAAAATGACTAAATATGCAAATGTCTCTGTGTTAAAAATTTTGGTAATTGCAAATTGGTTGCAAATCTCATAGAACATTTTAATAGCTCATATAATAAGCAGTGTGACCTGAGATTGAAAATCAAAGTTTTATAAAGGTTGACCATTTGTAAATGAATAAATACAAAATTGTGCCTTTTCAAGGGAAGTGCTATATGGGGTTTTGAGTGTTTTAGTTTTACCTGGTGTTGTGTGGCAGGAGGCAGACTACATTGGCGAGCTTCACTCCAGAGAAGGGCATCAGTGTGCTGGAGGAAGTCATCATTCCGAGTTATGCTTCACTACACATGCCTCCGTTGGTGAGTACAAAAGTTAATCTCATTCACAAGACACCATTTTTGATGGATGCATTTAAAGAGCAAGTCAATCAATTCCTTCAGTTACTAATTTTCTTGTGTGGAGCACAGTATGTGAAATATGATTCTCTTTTGCATATCTGCATATTCAAATTAGCACAACACATTGTGGTGAACATTTTAGAGAACATAATTTCTATTTAACATTTGCAAAGCATTGATGATAAAACGATCGTGTTATCTTTGCACCCATAGACATAGAGTCTGAACTCATATAGCCACTAGATGGCAGGAGGAACATTCAGTGATCTCTGTTTTTTAGGTATGTACCTGATATCAAAGTACATCCGTGAGAAGACAGACAGCGTTGTGATTTTCTCAGGTGACGGTTCGGATGAGCTGACACAAGGATACATCTACTTTCATCAGGTACATGTTATTGTATAATTAACTTGTGTGTATTTACAGTGTCTCTAAAAAGGATTTGGATACTTTTAAAAGTGGACACATTTAAAACTGTATGAATGTTATTCCTTGAATCACCATTATTTGGTGGTTGGTATCAGCATTTGTACTTGATTTAGTGTGATATTTTATTACGGAGTGTCCCTTGTGAAAAAGTAGCATAGGCTTGTGTGATATCACAATTTTAAAGCATTGCCAGTTAAACATTTTTTTCGCACACTGTTCTGACATGCACTTTTCTGAGGGCGGACACCGAAGTGTAGGCAAAACATACTAAAATACTATTAAACAGTTTTGCGGCTTATTGCGGTTTAACTATCAAATACATACAAGGTTTACATAAACACAGTCAGTTATGTCTTTAGTGAACGTAAAGAGTTCGGATAGAATCGGATGCGTCTGTGTATTAGATCTGTGCATGAGGTCTTAAAGTAACCTCCGCCTAAAAACCTTCTAACGCTTTTGTCATTGCCATTAATCTAGCTACAAAAAACCGAGAAAATCAATTCCTGCTCTTGACTGAACTTCAGTAGCTTTAATAATGTAATACTTGCTTGTGGGTGTTCTCGGGGCTTTAATCCAAATATAATGTACTACACCTTTAACTCTTACAATAAGAATCAATGTATGTTTAAATTCATAAAGTGAAGTTTATGTAGTGTTTTGTTTTTACATTTATTTATTCAATTTCCTACTTAAATGCTACTGTTAAATACACCAACTGTAGCTGAAGGTTTTTTTTTTTGTTTAAAATAAACAGAGTTTCTATTGGTTTATATAATTTGTTTCTTATGTTGTATCTGTCCGATTATTTGTAATTTCACCTCTATCCAACCAGTAGAGGCCAATCACCTCTACTTTGGCCAAAACGGTCTTTTTTTTTTTAAACTATTTTGATCAAATTGTATCGCTTTTAATTGTATCTCATATTGTTATTAACCAGAATGAGTTTCCTGTGGAACATAAAAGACATTTAAAATAATGTTGGAGCTAAACGGTTTCGGTATCAATTGACTTCCATTGTATGGACAAAGAAGCAATGGAAGTCAATAGGAACTGAAACTATTTATTCTTTAAAATACAATTTTGATGTGCTTTGCATGATGTACAGCTTATCTCCTCTCTATTTTTCAAAATTTATGTTTGTGGTTTCTAAGTGTACAATTACACGAAAAACAGAAACGTTTTTCCCTTGTACTGATAACGTTGTCAAAACCATCCCTGTTGACGATGTCACTTTATAAAGAAAAAACATGCGCCTATAGACTGAACGCATGCACATGACATCACCGTTTTCACAAATTTGCGTTTTTGTAGTTGACATGGAGTTAATAACGGTTATAAATTTTGAAAACTTGCATTTTGAAACCCGTTTTTTAGGCCTCCAAAACATCGTTGTCATGTAAATGAATGGCCAAAAGTTGAAGTGACCATGAAAAGTTTTCAGGTTTTTAGTTAAAAAGGATGTGTAAACGCCCCCTAAAACCAGACCGAATAACTTGTTTGATCGGCTCAGGATGGTGTGGCGAAGCATCTCTTGAGGGAAGCGTTTAAAGGGATGAACCTGATCCCAGACGAGATTCTTTGGAGAAGAAAAGATCCCTTCGGTGATGGTTTGTCATCCATTAAGAAACCCTGGTAGCCTGCAGGAACACATTGAGTCTGAGGTACTGCACATGTACATGCACATGGCACAGCGCTTTAAAGCCTCTTCCTCTTTATCTCTTTCTTGAATTTTTCTTTTCCCTTTCAGGTGAATGACTCTCATTTGGAGAAGGCTACTAAGATGTGTCCTTTCAACACCCCCACAACCAAAGAGCGAGTCTTCAAAAGGCAGATCGGCTGCAGGGAGTGGACGCCACATTACTGGATGCCTCGCTGGATCAAGGCCACAGACCCCTCGGCCAGAACCCATCTACAAGCCTGATAAAGACCAGTAATCACATCAAACTTCGACCTTGGCTAAACAACACAATCATTATAGCATACATGCCTCCCACATGAAGCTGGTTTAAACATTACCATAATATATTTTATTGCTTCCACTTTCTCTGTTTAGTTTTCTAAAATTTGTTTTTAGGCTGGTTTTAGTCCCCTAAAGAGTCAGTTTTTCCACAGGTTAGTGTGATTTCTTCAGCTCATGCAATAGTTCAAAAGATAAAAATGGAGGCCCTGTCAACTTTTCAGGCCTTCAAACTTTCTTTCATACTCCATTAGACTCATGTTTGCTTTTTCACACCTTGTTGTGGAGGATAGATAGATAGATAGATAGATAGATAGATAGATAGATAGATAGATAGATAGATAGATAGATAGATAGATAGATAGATAGATAGATAGATAGATCTTAAAAAATTTTTATTGTCTACAAACTTTTGAACGCTAATGTTTTTGTTTTTTGGTTCAGGAATAAATTATTAGTTTAAGTTACAGTTTTTTGGTTATATCTGGGCGGGATAATATCTGTTACCACTGTGCAATTGAGCTATGCACTTATCCCAGGTTTCTTCAGTGGGTCCGTCCCTTTAGTGAGTGTATTTGTGTGCATAGAGTCAGCCAATTTAAATGAATTAATAATTAGTTGGCTAGTTAAACTGCTTTTAAGCAGTTATTTATTCCCCCCCCCCCCCCAAAAAAGAAAGTTTGCCTGTTATATTAAGTCTCTGAGTTGAATGAATGGCACTGGTTAAAATAGGGTTCACTGTTTATCCTTAACTGCTGGCTTAATATTGAGATGTGAAACTAATATTAAGGGCTAAGAAATTATATTTATTATTAGTTTTATTAACTCAATGTGGTATTTGTATTTTCTTTGGTGGACCATTACTGTAAGAAAGTGTAAGTGGAAAGTGGATTTTCAATTAGAGAAAAGAAATGGCTTGAATGTTTAAAGAAACTTTAACTTACTATATTGAATAGTTTCACTTTCAATTCATTTGGAGAGTTTAATGTGCTACAGATGCTGGAGTGATTGCATTGAAAGATCTGGTCATGATACTGATAACGGATTTCTTCAAAATACCAGTCGAGTTCAATTTTAAAGCAACACTATGAAACATTTTGTACCTTAAAATAATGTTTCCAAAATCTTATCAGTGGTTCATCAAGTCGTAACAGGGTGAAAGGCACTTCTGGATTCACTTTGCGGTCCTATATCTGCTATAACCACACCATGGAAGTTTACGTTTCTGTAGTCCGAATGAGACATAAGAAAACTACAAATTTGACTTGCTTTACGTCAAGCGTTACAATAGTCATTATTTAGTTTTTCTTTGCTTCTGATGTCGCAATGCATCATCCTTTCATGAAATCATGTAACATACTCTACCTTGTCTGTGGACATTGTTCATTCTAAAGCTGGTGCTGGATAAACAGCGACAGCGGTAATGGACAATTTCTTTTCCAACCAGTAGGGCAACCGAAGAGGAAAAGTTCCATGGTGTTATATGAATACAGTTCAATAAGTCTGGTTTAAAAGAATACTTGATAAAATATATCTAATAGCACCTTTAGACCGTGATACGCCACACATTCAACAATACAAGGAATTAAAAGTTCCACCAATAAAGAAAATATTTTTAATATCAAGCTACAATCACACAAAGATATCAAGATAGCAAAACCTTTGCTCGTAGCAGTGACTAGACATGCGCAGGATGACATCACACCTGGACTGTCTGTATTATAACATCATCAGTCATGGTGAAAACACTATGAGGCACTATAATTGACATTTTCACCACAAATCTCTGAGTACCTTAGAAAGGACAACACTTTGCTTTAATGCTCTACAACATCGGGAAAGATGTTGTGACAAACACGTTTGATCACAGCTGAACCGTTTTAAAATGTCTGACATAAATAAACTGGCACAGGTGTGGCCTTATTTCACAATGTGAAATAAGAATGTTTATTTCTGACCTGAATAAAAAAAATAAAAATAAAAATAAATGAGTATCACATAATGGAATGATCCGTAAGGAAGCGGATTTGACGATGATCCATTTTAGCCATTAACGTCTTTTGTCGTAGATCTGTACTGTTCCCCATTCATACGATTCTGTGAAAAGAGAAGGTTGGGGTTGCAAATAACTCATATCTCAATTTTAAAGTTACTAGTTTTTATTAGTATTATCACTATTTATATCATTGATGAAGCAGTTATCCTAAAACTAATAGAGAGGTTTTGCAGTTCCTACCTGGCTCCTCTTGGCTTCTTTTACCCATCAGCCCCACAAAAGAATTGATTTTATGCCCTGGAAGATAATTAAGGGGTTTATATATATATATATATATATATATATATATATATATATATATATATATATATATATATATACACACACACACACATATGTACAGTTCTGCTATATTGTTGAAGCCTAGAGTGCAGTTGAAGGATGTTACAATTGTTTTTATTCTACTGTGAAAAAGACCTTGAGGATGTGAGCTTCCATTAAAAGGAATCATGTGTCGCTAAAACTCTTATAATAATAATAATAATACATTTATTTTATATTGCGCCTTTAAAAGTTGCTTTCTCAAAGCACTTTACAGGCAAATATAATAACAGAGAAAACTACACACTTTAAACACAAAAATAAACAGGTAAAATAAATTATCAAGTAAAAGCAATCCTAAAATAAAATGTTTTAAGAAGAGATTTAAAAGTCACTAATGTATTTGCTTCCCTAATGTCGGACGGGAGAGAATTCCAAAGCTTAGGAGCAGCGGAGGAAAATGCTCTATCACTGCTAGAACGAAGCCGTGTCTTGGGTTATTATTTCATTTAATAAGCTGTGAATGTGACTATAAAATCTGCTAAGTTCAAGGATTTGTCAAGATATCTTATCCCTCTTCTGGAGTTCTAAAAACCTTTTTCTTCATTTGAGAAAAAAAAAACACTGAAAATGTTGTATTATTGGATATGTAAATCTCTCCTCAAGTGTCTTTGATTTTAGGCAAATGTAAGCATTTAGCAAATAATATATGCACTGTATGCAGGAGTGTTTTTGAGATCACTTACTTTTTCGAGTAATCTGTGCATTTGCTGTGGGGGTGGAAGAATGAAAGAGATGTCAGTTATAGGTCAAATGCATTTTTTGTCATTTGCTGCATTCTAGTTAAAACGTATTATGCATATCATAAAAAACAATCAGATGTTGATGAGATATAGGACTGCGGTCTTACCAGAGGACCGTTTCCCCATCAGACCAATGAACTGATGAGGTCGGGGTTTCCTCGTCATACGTCTTAGTATCTCTCTGAAGGGATCCGCCTGAAGCCACTCATCCTGCAAGAGATGATTTGATTAGTGGAACATTAGACCTCCAGCATACAGATGCCACTCACATTATAAGATCACTGGAACCCTTGCAGATGTTAATACAATTAGTATTTTATAACTCACCAATGCATCCCAATACAGAATTCACCAAATTTCATAATTTTTCACCACAGTTTTTGAGCACAAAAATACTTAACTAGGTACAGCAGTTGCAAAGATGCAGTTTATAGACACAAAAAGCATGAGAGACATAAGTGCTTGGCTCTCTTCCAACCCGCAATGTCAAATGGGAAACGTGTGCTCCATTCAAACAAGCAACATGAGCATTGAGTAATTCAGCACCGGACAGCAACCTGTGCATATTGTACTTGAATCCTTTCTAACTACCCAGTGAAATCGAATGAATACAGCTGATAACATTTTTATTACATGTGCCATGTTATGTTTTTAATGGTTAATTTCTAAATTATTGCTTTTGATCCTCCTCAATCGTGAATATGTGGCTACACCCTACCCAATCGATAATAACAATGTAATATTATAACCAAAAAATAATTATATAATGTTGCTTGTTGTTATTATTACAGTACTTTATTAGTAATGACAAGGTAATTTGCTCATTGAAATGTCAATTGTGATATTTTCTGTTATAATCACTCTGAAGCTGAGCTTTAATTATGAAAAGTAGCATAATTAAATATAATTTACCTTTACAGATAAGATTATTTTTTTAACAGTTATTAATAGAATATACTAACATAATAGTCAATATAATGAGACTGCTTGATGAGAATGTTTTGTTGTTGTAGTTATTTTGGCTAATAAAACCAGCCCTAAAAATGTCAAATAGTTACAGTAGCTTTTATTTAGTCTAAAAGACATGTTTTAGACAACAGTCAAAGATGAAAAACTCACCTGTACCTGATTGTTGCCTGTCCAATAATCAAGGTCTTCTTTTGGACCCAATTCTTCTCCAAAAACTTGGCACAAAACAAGAAAAAGGACTACAGCCGGTAAGAGAAATTTCATGTTTCACCCAGTAACTTTCCTTTTCCTTTCCCAAAGCACTTTAAAGTATAAAACGCAAGGTAAACGTCGATTCAAGTCGTATTGTTCGAGTATGTTGTTCAGTGTTTCAGCTGTGCGTGAACAGTTTCCTCCACGTATAGCCTAACACAGTTCTTCAGTGCGCGCGTCCGATGCGCGTCTCCGTGACCGTACTGACTCGCACGCTCGGCTTTATAGCAATGCAACAGGGAGGTGACAGGTTCCTTCCGACGCTTAAAATCGATAAAACAAATAAATATATTGGTCAGATTGCTTTAAAACGCACAATGACGAAGAGCACTCCTCTTTAATATTTCGCTCACATTGCTAGAGGAAGTATCTAAAGTTGAAACAGTCCTTGTTCGGACAGTCCGTGACTTTATGGACGTGTGCTGATCAGTATGTAGACTGCAGACAGGTGACGTTAGGATTGACTCATTCGACGCATGTTTTACGAAGTTCCGTCTTCAACTGTGCAAACATGAATGCAGATGGCTCGTTTAACACGATTCGTTTGCGTCAAAGGAGGTGAGCAACTTCAGAAGGGTCTTGGAAATAGAAAAAAGCACTTATGAGAGGAATTAAACACTGAAGAAGCCGAGTAAAAGCGTGTTATATAAACTAACAAAAGATTTTGAATTCTGGGTGCGAATCACAACTGAATTCTTGAAGGAATTGCAAGAGCCACGAGAGATTGCTTATGTTCTCCGATAACAGCTCAACACAACATCACTTGTTTTCAAGCATTAAGTTATAGAAGAATGAAGCTCTCTTCTTTAAAAGCATCCTCGCTCTTTCTTTTTAATAACCACTTTTTGTGGTTTGTTCATGGCTTTTGAGTTTACCCTTTTAAGGTTAAAATGTTCAATGTTCTGGATGTTACATTTTAAGTTCTTCAGATGAGCAAAACCCAAAGGGGAACCTAAAAAGTTGAACTTTAAACATGTTGTACTGTGGCATCAGGCTATAAAACCCTTTTGGTATTAATACCTTTTTTAAAGAGTGTCTTTACTATGTAGGCTACTTGTGTCAAACATTGTTATAGTCTATACTTATTGTGTCCATGTTAATTTCTGCTATCAAGATGGGATATATGAGTAAAGTTAGCGACAGGTTTGATTAGGGTTATGGGTGGGTTAAGGTGTAAGAAAAGGGTTAACAATGTAATTATAGATGTAATTATAGAAATCGATGCTTATAATTACATGCAGGGTTCTTTAAAATATATATATATATATAAGTACAATGTAAAAACATGTAGGCTACAGAAGAAGTGCATTGTATCAAATGATTAATTTAAATCTTAGTGGTTACACTCAATATAATAAGTAATAATAATCCCACAATGTAAAAAGTAATAATAAGCCCACAAAGCTTGTGTGCCATTTTTAAACCATTGCATCTCTAATGGAGGCAGTGCAATCAGATGCACAGGGTTAAATTCATGTTTTTAATGAAAAGCAGGGAGAGGACACTCAGAGGTGGATGACCCACGGAGGAAGTGGAGACATGACTGATTTCCATGAGAAAGGACTTTTGTCTCAGCACACAGTCTTTACAGACCGAACAGCACTTCAAACCTCGAGTGCCTTTATCAGCGACAATGATGTCTCTTTATTTAATAATGTGTTAATATCATATGCAAATGTTATTTCTTGCTAAGATTGCCTAACACAGCCGAAACAACCCCAGCAGCAGCGTGAGGGTCGTGGAAATCTACTTATTAAAGTGGCTTGTGCACAACCTGTTTGATTTTAGTTTTTACTGCTGATGAGAAGATATAGTTGACATTTTGCCCTGCTGTTCAGAAATCATTTGTAGCCAAATGTTTGACACTATCTATTTATAAATAGCAAATATTGAAAATCCAGGTTGAACATTTTGCCTACACTGTAATGTTTGGTCAGGCAGGTTTTATTCATCACAAATATTTGTGATATGACTAAATGAACTGGATTTTAATCAAGCGTAGCGTTCTGGCAGGTCACGTTAGTCAAGCTCGCATCAGCTGATCCACGTCTCCTATAGGAATACTACGCTATCACTGTATCCATATATAAGCTCCTTCAGTATTATCAGCAGCTATCGCGTTTCTCAGGAGCTTATTACCCTCCTCCATCCCCAGCTCCTCCTCTCGCCCAGTCAGGATGGCATTCTGATTCCTCTTGAATCAGAATAAATGTTTTCTCATTTTCTTTTCTTTTATAGAGCTCAACACCAACAGTTGTCAGAAATGGCATACGTCTGCGCATGAATCCATCTGATTATTCAGACATGCTATCTTCTTGTTTCAAAGAACAGAACACTCCCTAGTTTTACCCCAACATGCATTAGAAGTTAGACCACTCTGCAATTCTGACTGCAAAGTTGAAAGAGAAAGAAAATAACAGCACTAGCAGTCAGTTCACCCTAAAAGAGCACAAGTAGACCTCTTTTTTTTTTTTTTTTTTGAACAATGGTAGGTTGTGTTTTTTATTCTCCTGGTAGACTTACCAAAAATGTCAGAAGAGTGCAGGTTGAATTACTCTGCTTATGTTGTTAAAGCAGAATAAGAGGTGCCAATTATTTCTTTTTATAAACCCAATCTATACATCCCATGTAGTTTTAGCAATGCACAGCCATCATAAAAACAACCCATTTCAATGCACAAAAACAGATCAAACACTCCACAAAAATTGACAAGTTCAGGTCAGTTTGTTTGAAAGTCAATTGAAATTATCCAGTAGAAAATGGGTAATGAGACTCATTTCCTGGGTTTTAATATAAAAATATTTTGTTAATTTTGAAGAATCTGAAAAACCAATGCAGTTCCACATCTTTAGCATTGGTAGACATCGTTCTCATTAGAACTGTATATCAACTATAAGTGAGACAGCATGAATTGAAACTGAAGCGTGCAGAGAGCAATTGCATTATCACATGGTTTGTTTATTTTGACTACTACTACTACTACTACTACTACTACTACTACTACTTATATGTTGTTTCTCGTGTCTTGCAGGACCAATAGTCAATGGGCAGAGCTCATGATTCAAAACTTTGGAGTCTGTAAGTTGTTTTAATGTTTTGATCAGAAACACTATTGTAATGTCATTACTCCAGTCTTCAGTGTCACGTGATCCTTCAGAAATCATTCTAATATTCTGATGTTCTGCTCAAGAAACATTTCTTCTTATCAATGTTGAATACATTACTGCTTAAATACTTTTGTGACAACTGTGACATTTTTCAGGATTCTTGGATGGATAGAAAGTTAATAAAAGAAAAGATAAGGATTTATTTGAAATATAAGTCTTTTGTAACATTTTTTATCTCTTTACTCTCACACTTGATCAATCTAATATGCCCTTGCTGAAAATATGTATTAATTTATTTAAAAAAAATCTCAGTTTCAACATACAAGAAATTGTATTACGTTTATGCATCAGCAAATCAAATAATCCATGTTTTTTTTTAGATTATTAGTATCACAGTGGTGTGACAAAGGAGGAGAGCTAAGTTAAGTGCAAATAGTACCTTATTAAACAAAACCAAAATACTTAAGTAATACAGGAGGACTAAGAAACATGATCAGGGACTGAGGGATAGAAATAGAAACAGGTATAAATCACGAGTAACCAACTAAACAGATTAACCATAAGAAAACACAAGAAGAGAAAGAATGCAAACTAAAAGTCCATGAATAACTTAAACATAACAGTCCTAAACTCAACGGAACATGAAAACACTGAATACCTGTGACAGGTAGAAGCATTAGTCCAATATTTAATTTGACATTTGGATTGATTGCATTTATATTTTACAAGCAGATCGTGTTATAACATTTACAGACCTCGACACAGAACATTTTAGTATGTAATAAGCGCTTTATCAAACATTGGTGATCGTAATGGCAGGAGTAAGGCTGTTGTTTTGGATCATCTATTTGTACAAGTGTTACTGTGGGAGTGTGCAGGCTGTCAGTGTGTGGGAGGACAGGTCAGTTTGTGTTTGAATGAAGCTCTCGTAATCTGTCTTAGATTTCTAGTCTTGTGTCCTGTTGTTTCGCGTGGCATGAATAAAACACTGATTAGAAGGTGAATACGCTTCACCTTGTAAGAAAAAAACGTGAGACCTGTACATACCACGAGTTTTGTGTTGTGAAGCAGGAGTGCAGTTTTAACTTTAAACCTCTTTAACCCTATTTTTGCTTCTTCAGCGCAAACCTCAGAGTTCTCAATATTAAATGTTTTTGATGTCAGCAGTCAAGACTTTCAGAGATTGCTTCAAAATGTGAATTTGCTTTTGGCTAAAATGCTTTTTTCCCCCTAAGACTTTGCTAAAGTTAATTTAGAAAAACATCATAACTTATACCTTACTTAGACATAATGCTACTTCTTCCTGACCTTCCAAGCATGACTAAACATTTACCGTTCTATTTTAAATTGAAGTCTAAAGATATTTCAGTTATGCTTAATGCATATGCCCTTGTCCTTTAGGCTAATGAGGCTTTAGTTTCTATATCCAGAAGGTTGGAGAAGATCCACAGTAGATAGAGATGACCATGTGTCTATAGCGGATACAAATTGAAATCTTGTTTCAATTTCTCTCAGCATATGAAGTGATTAGATTGTAAATATGCACTTTCCATACATTTTACTTTCCAGATATTCCAAGCACAGTCTGACCCTTAAAGTGCCACATGCAATTATTATTACTTTTTTATTATTTCTTGCTATTTTTATGTATGTTCTTTAAAATTCCCTCTTCAATTTATTTTGGTTATAGTGGACATGTATATATATGCTCTTGTGATTCATGTCTGGGAATTTTCAAACCCAGTAAAATGTCCAGATTATTATGGTTTTGAGTACTAACATGCTCAAATTATTTTCCGTCATGAGGCAATTTTCCTTGTCCATTTTAATTATATTGACTCATAGTAGCTTTTTATTATTATTATGTACCCCTGTATTTTCTTGCTACAGTTTTCCTGTATCAAGTAATGGCATTTTTTAAAAACCTTCAGCTCCATCTTGCTCTGCTTTATTAGTTGTGCTGCCTGTATTCCAGATTGAATATTGTCTCAAATCATGTGGTTTGTTGAGGAAAGGTGTGCTGTTCCTTTATAAGTGATCATATTTACAATTTGACAGATGATTAAAAAAAATTCAACACTCAATTTTCATCAGGGTCCTTTGGTTTCTCTTGACCTCCTTCAAAATAATATATATTCTCTGTGGTAGATATATATCCTGTTAATAAGCAAGTACAAGAAATACAAGTGTTTTTCCTATATAAACTGAGCATTATTGACCACTTAAGACGCTCAAGTAAAATCGCAAATGTTGGGCATCCATAAAAAATACAGCAATCAGGCAAATGTGACTCCATCCGGTCTCCCCACCCGAACAGATAAGTCCTGTCCTGTCAATGGACAACTAACTTCCCTCGAATTTTTCATGTCCTCTAGATGCTCTATTGAATTTCCTATTTCCATTCAGTAGAAGAGACATTCCCATTAGGGGGAGACTTTAATTAAGGTAGTACACTTACGCTGCACTCCCGATGCGGGCTGAATGGGCCTGACCCTGCCAAGCCTAAACCATGTTTATTACTCCCTGACTGGAATCCAATGATTATGAATATAGAGAACACCGGAGCGGCTGTGCTAATGGAGCCTCCGAAGTGCTTTTGTAGTAGTGGATTTGCCTTTGCAGTTTTGATCACCAAATGGGTCAATGAGTGTTCACGATAAAATAAAATAAAAAATAAAAAGATGAACACGCATGTTTTTAAAAATAATATTTTTAATATGTTTGGATTTAATAAATCTAAAAATGTAATGTTGTGTAACCATGAAGTAAAATATGGCATTAAATAAATATGACTGGACACATCTTATATGTATATTAAAGTACATAATAGGTTTTTAATATATTTTCCAAGGTTAAAATATCATGAATTATTATTAATACATTTTTTATGACCCTTTTACTAACCCTTATGAAAAATATACACTTTAGCATACACTTTAAAAGAGCAAATATGAATTATAATGGAAATAATTTAATTAATTAATTAAATACATTAAACATACTTAAAAGTGAACAATTAATGTTTTCAGACAATTAATTGCATGCTAATTGCAATTAAATAAAATGTATTATACTTTCAATTATCTGAACTTGGCCCACTTAAGTAGGACTTAAATACATCTTTATATGAAATTTGAAATGTGTGTGTGTGTGTGTGTGTGTGTGTGTGTGTGTGTGTGTGTGTGTGTGTGTGTGTGTGTGTGTGTGTGTGTGTGTAATATCTGATATCGAATAACACTTATAATTACAATAAAGTGCTTTTGTATTATTAAGCGACATCAAAATAAGTGCATTTTAAAGCACAACAAAAGGTTAATAAACATATTGATTTTATGATCATTTGAATGAACTTTGAATTAAATATTTAATTTTACTTTATCACAAAGTGCACTTTTTAAGTGGCCTTTTCAGTAATTTTATAATATCTGCAAGTAAAAATTTACTTTTAAGATTTGAAGTGCAGTACAAGTGCACATTCAATACAATTAAGCACACTTCTTTTTCACAATGGAAACTTGCTGAAATTATCTGACAATTGAAGACACTGATTGACACCATCATGAGGGTTTGCAGTGGTCCTCTCTATGATGTCATTTCCTCTTCGTGTTTTTTACTGCAGTTTTCTGAATGTAGGTTTGACTGCATGACTTTGATTTGGTGAACACGTTTCTTCTTCATCCGATTACAGGTATATACATTTTAAAATTAATAAATCCAGTAAAAATAAACATAATGCTATTTCCCCACATTCAGATTTTGTTTTTGTTTTTCTGCCATGTTTCATCATAAGCTCTTCGAGCGCTCGCAGCTTTGTTACTTTGATGTAATATCGGACTCAGCGGTAACCTTCGCAGAAGTAGACCGTCCCCTTCTGGCTGTGCATCTTATTTGCTCCCATGAATCAAATTAAATTCGACATCTTTAATTTGAAAGGTGTGATTGATAAGGCCCACCATGGAGTATTTAATATGATGTCATTGTCCACCTTCCCTGACTGAAGGAATTGACTAATGCAATGGGACATTATTCTACTGTCCTACACGAGAACACCATTAATCAGCCACAGACATGCTGAGGTTTGTGTAAGTGTGTGTTTGTGTGGTTGACTCAGTGGGGGCGTCTAGGAAGGCACGTTATGTATCTGTCTCTCATGTTCTCACTGCAGTGGGCTTTCACTTGCGTCACCAGGGGGTGGCCATCAGTGAAGGGAAGACGTCAACCAGCCGCAATTATCCTCACCGTGAAAAACCTTCAGTGACATGTTCATTCTTCTCCTGCTTTTGTCCCACTGTGAAGTCACGACAGGGCACCTTTCTTGCGGTTACAGGTGAAACTGAGTGTCTTCTAATGTTCACAGTTGCTTGAATAGATATCAGTATGTCACAATAGGTATGTCAATGAGAGAACGAAAATAGGTCAGGATATCTTCCGATAGCTTGTTTACAGTTCTATGACACAATAATTGGACTGAATGTCAAGATCTGACCACTTCCTTTCTATTGTGTAGAAAACCATTGATTTAGTTGATTGTTTAGGGGGTTGAATATAAAGACGCCTGGACATGCTTGGTGATAATTGGGATGAAACCTGAAACCTGTCAGGGCAAATTAGGTGTGAATTGCAGTTACTAGCAAACTCCAAGGTGTTGCTTCATCTATTCAACAACTGTCTTTCTTTGAGAATGTGCATGAAATTCAAATGAATATCTTAAGTAAAAGGTTAAGGATGAACAGTGAAAGAGAAACATTTATATTTATGCAGTACCACATTTCTGTGACCAAACTCTTCTTAAAGAAAAAGTTAACATAAATTTATATATATTATATTATATAATATATTAAAATATGTATTATGTTCAAATTAATTACTTATAATAGCCATGGATGTGTACTAAGTTATGAAATGAATTTTGTGCTTGTTAACGTGCATTTTGTCTTCAGTTTTGAGGGAATGTCTCCTTGAGATTTGAAAAACACTAAAAAACTTCATCAGAATCCTTATTGGTGAGTTAAAGCCTTCTGTCAAGGCCTTATATTAATAGACATTCACTGAAATTGTTTACACGTTCTATTCCCACACAAGGTTGACAGTGGAACGTAACGCGTACGTTCATTCTTTGCATTCAAGTGCCTGATTACGGTCCTGTTCTAAGAAATGGACAATAACAGCCCTCAGAGTTTCAACCTTGATTTTTATATATATAGGCATATGCATAAAGTTTTTATCATGTGAAATAACCACTTCAAGTGGATGTTTTTCATGTTAACCTTTTAGCATTTTTTTCCCAGCAAAAATGAGAGTTGTTTCCCCCACCTCCTCCTGCTCAGACTCAATGTTCACAGATAAAAATACTTTAAATGTACTTAAAAATGTAAGGCAGCAACTTTTTTTACTATTATCTTTATGTACACTTAAGTAGCCTTTAGTTTCATTGATACTATATTATCTGTAAGTAATTGTTTTTTTAGAAATATAAACTAAACTATGGTCATTATGACTGCTGGGCACAGATATCAGAGGATAGGCGTACGTGGGCAGATGCGGATCATAGACAGTGGGTGACTCTCACTTCAACTAAATCACATTCTGTTAAAAAGGCAACTAGGTACTTATGCAACCTATAATTTCAGTGTCATTTACTGTTCAAGTAGCAGAAACAATAAACGTGGAAGATAATTACTTGTTTAAAGTAATAAATATATAAATCATGGGTAATTGTTTACGTGAGTCTATAATGGATTCACATATGGAAAAGAGGAGTTTTTGTTGAAAATGGAGAGGTGATTAAGTGTTAGAGATGCAGAAGAGTGAACTGCAACACAATCTGTTTCTCAAGCATCTAACGGCCCAGTGCATGTCTGAACACATGTTGATCATTTGAACCTTTTTGCTGAAGGCTTGTTTTAATCTGCATTTGGCATTGATTATTTGTTACCTGCAATGAGAAGCATACTGATTTTATTAACTCTGCCATACCAAATAAGGGTAACACTTTAGAATGCTGTTCTGTCTACACATAACTAGACTGGAACAAATTAACATTCTAGTAACTATTATCTAACATGAAACTCTGATTAACAAATTAGTAAGTAATAGTGCTCAGTTGAATGAGTAGTTCACTATTAGCTAATCAGTAACTATTTTTTCATACCTCCCGGAGGACTACTGAGAACGTCTCGGTTACGTATGTAACCCTCGTTCCCTGAGTAGGGAACGGAGACGTTACGTCGGATGACGACGAATGGGGTTTCGCTTAGAACACCTATCGACTTCGAGTTTACAAAAACGAGCCAATGGCAAAGAAATGCCATGGGTCTGCGGAATTTGCATGACGTAACTCCGCCCCGCCTTGTGGGTATAAAAGGAGGACGCCGGCAACATGCAGTTATGTTTTCGCTGAGGAGCCAAGACTGAACTCAGGCGATCCCCGCGGTACAGCGGAAGTGGCAGGAAGACGTAACGTCTCCGTTCCCTACTCAGGGAACGAGGGTTACATACGTAACCGAGACGTTCCCTTTCATTGTCACTCCGAGTTACGTCGGATGACGACGAATGGGGTTACCAGTCTAATCACGCCACCTTCACAGCTGTCTTCCAGTGCCCTGCGTAAATCTGAGCCCTCGAGAGAGACTTTGGACGAAGGACTCCTATTTATCACAGGAATACCAAGGTACACTGGGAAGCATATCCATAGCTTTAGAGGAAATATGCAATTAACACCAACACAGGGGGGGGGGGGGGGGGGGGGGGGGCATTTGGAAATACACATATGACCCGAAGGAAACATGTGGAGAAACACTGAGGTGTCCAGCCGCAGGTGGAATATTTCAACCTCAGGGGTGGCAAGGTGGCTTGCCAAGGGAAAGACACATGCTCAGAGAGGCTTACAGTGGAAATACACGTGTGGGGGGTAGCTCCGGGGAGGGACCATGCACACGGGAGGCACCTAGCCGACGCCCAGGCAATAGACACTGGCGCTAGCATCAGGGGTGCTGGAGGAACTCAGGGCTTGCGGAGAAGCTCACCTGAGCAGAATATCGCACGTATCCAGTCCGTGGAGTGGAATGGCAAGCAAGCGAAGACACCTGAGCGGGTCCGGTACTAGCTAGTTGAAGCGAGTACATGAGAGGACACTGGCTCCACTCGGAGATTGTAGAATCTGGCGAATGTGTTCGGTGTCACCCAGCCTGCAGCTCTGCAGATGTCTGTTAGAGAGGCGCCATGCGCTAGAGCCCAAGAGGATGCCACACTCCGGGTGGAGTGGGCAGTCACACCAAGGGGGCACGGTCGACCTTGCTGCTGGTATGCCAAAGCAATGGTGTCCACTATCCAGTGAGACAACCTCTGCTTTGAGAGAGCCTTTCCCTTCAGCTTCCCACCATAACAGACAAGAGCTGGTCTGAGGTCCTGAAACACTGCGTCCTGTCTACATAGGCGCGGAGAGCGCGTACTGGACATAGCAGTGCCAAGGCTGGGTCTGCCTCCTCCAAGGGCAGCGCTTGCAGGTTCACCACCTGGTCCCGGAAGGGAGTGGCAGGAACCTTGGGCACATATCCAAGCCGGGGTCTCAGGATCACGTGAGAGTAAGCCGGCCCGAATTCCAGGCACGCTTCGTCAACGGAGAATGCGTGCAGGTCCCCGACCCTCTGGAGAGAGGCCAATGCAACCAGGAGCGCTGTCTTCATTGACAGGAACTTAAGCTCCACTGATTGCAGAGGCTCAAAGGGAGCACTCTGCAGGGCACTTAGAACCACTGAGAGGTCCCAAGAGGGAACGAGAGGAGAACGAGGAGGATTCAGCCTCCTCGCCCCCCTCAGGAACCTGACGATCAGGTCGTGCTTCCCTACGGATTTACCTTCCACTAAGTCGCGGTGTGCGGCAATAGCGGCAACATAAACTTTGAGGGTGGAGGGAGACAGCCTTCGCTCCAACCCATCTTGAAGGAAGGAAAGCACAAAACTGATCGAACACCTCCGGGGGTCTTCTCGGCGAGAAGAGCACCAGTTGACGAAGAGGTTCCACTTCAACGCGTAGGCGTGCCTAGTGGACGACGCTCTAGCGGAAGTGATGGTAGCCACCACCGTAGGTGGTAGGGTACTCAAACCTGCCTTGTCCCGTCCAGAAGCCACACGTGGAGGCTCCAGAGATCGGGACGAGGGTGCCACAGGCTGCCCCGTCTCTGAGAAAGGAGGTCCTTCCTCAGAGGAATTGGCCAAGGAGGTGGCAGCTGCGCTGAGTCTTCACTTCCGGAAGAATCAAGCCCACCTTGTGATGCTGCTACAGACATAGCATCTTCCTCTGTAGCTTCAACCGAAACTCGCGGGCCACCCGAAGGTCGACTCGCGGGAATCGGAGGTTCACTAGCGGGCACCGTCACACAGGAGGGGGGCTGGGGTCGCGGACAGATAGTCGGCGCCTTGTTCCAGACCGTAACCCTCAGGTCACCCTGGCCACCAGCCGAAGTAGCACCCCTCGGGGGAGCGCTAGATCGGGGTGTGGATGAGGGGACTCTCACTCCTGCGAGTTCATTGAGTCTCGACCTAAATGAGGCGATGATCATGTTCCCAGAGAGAACATGAATCACCCACGAGCGCTGTACAAGCATGATCAAAGCCCTAACACACTAGACAGCGCTCGTGCCCATCAGAGTCCGATACCAATCTGGGATTTTTTTTTTTAAATGAACGGGCGAGCCGTCTTTAAAAAGACGTGCCGCGTGCGTGCTCTTTTGTGAGAGGAGAAAAAAAAACGCGATGTTGAAGCGAGCGGGGAGAACACACTCACTGGCTGGCAGATCACTGCACAGATCAGCAGGCAATGTGAACTCGCTGCAGATCGCCGTCACACCAACACCGGAGAGAATGGCTCGTCTCATAGAGTGAAGTCATAAATGGCTGTGGAGTGAAGAGATACTCTTCGCTCCGAAGCGAAAACATAACTGCATGTTGCCGGCGTCCTCCTTTTATACCCACGAGGTGGGGCGGAGTTACGTCATGCAAATTCCGCAGACCCATGGCATTTCTTTGCCATTGGCTCGTTGTTGTATACTCAAAGTCGATAGGTGTTCTAAGCGAAACCCCATTCGTCGTCATCCGACGTAACTCGGAGTGACAACGAAAGGGAACTTGAGGATACAATTAATGAGACAACAACAAACCACCGGTTGCTCCACACACATCGTCTTCGTTTTTTCTAGTTTTCTTTTCAAGAGAAGCCATGAACAAAATGAATGCTAGAGATAGTTTTTGTTAACTAGCCACAATTAATAACCTGCTTGTAAATGCAGTTCACAGTCACTGAACGTGTCACAGATTGATGATGTAAAACTCCGTACGAGTCTTCTTGTGTGCGTCCGTTTTTTAATGCGCCTTGACTGCCGGACAGTCTGACATTAATGACAACTGAGATCCAACAGTGTGACATGGCTTACACGAGGATCATATTTGTACAGTTTGACAAGCAACAATCGTAAAGGACTGTTATAAATCGTAGAGTGTGCACCTGGCTTCAGTCATGGAACACTGCTGCTTTTTGAGCTTCTGCGTAATTTAATTCTCTCATGCACTTTAGAAAACCTGTAACACATGATGAGTGCTTGTGCAGCCATCTCTTCATTTGATTTGTGCAGCATAAACCACAATGCCGGTCTGTGGTTAGATGGATAAGGTGCACATACCTGGAGAATGACTTAAAGCCTTACACATTCACTGTAGAGACTCATTACAATTCTCTAGTACACGACTACACAGCAGATGATAAATCTCTGATTGAGGGCTGGTTACACAGATCCGCTTCATGCCATTTGTCATTTATTCACATAGGAAACTGCAGCCGTATGGCTTTCATGTTTGTACAAAGGAAGTCAGCCGACTTTATGAAAACAGATGTTTGCAGCGACACGCATTTCCGTGCTTCCAAACCCAATAGAATTGTAATATAGTTTGGGCCAAATCTTTGTAAAAAAAAAAACCTCGTGAATTTATTTGGGCATGTTAAACAGACAGTCATTTACAATATCCGATTGCAGATATTAGAGAGATTATGCAGAGAGCTGATGTTTTTTGTTCAAAGCCTGTAGACCTGATGGTTCCATTAGCGTGTAATATCGTTTCCCTCCAGTGTATGATAATTACGTTAAATGATGTTTTTCATTTTCTCTGCAGACATTCTTTTTGCTTGCACACAAAGTGTTTACAGCTCCTCAAGAAATAAGAAGCTTTTAAACTGTTAACATGTCACTTGTATAGTTGACGCTGCTTGCTTTCTTTTTTCCAAAGACACCAGATGAAAGCACTTCTTATAGAAATACTTGATAATAATACTTTCTTTGTACTGCCCTGCCTCTAACCAAAACACAAAAAGCACTAAAGCACATTAAATAACTTGTCCAATGTGCATTGGTTGAACTTTTTATTAAAAAGAAGACAGGTACAGTTTTAAAAAAAATGGGTAGTAAACCCATTTGTACTTTTTTCATAAATATTGACAGCATCCTTTACAACTATTAGGCCTTGATAAACACTTAAAATATACATATATATTTTTTTTGTTTTGAATGCACAACTTTGAAGTATGCAAGTAAATGTTGTTCTAGTTTATCTGTTCTGCAGAGCATGTTCAGAAGGCACTGAGCATTAAATGCAAGCACATAACATATTGCTTAACATGGTTTGCTGCATCAAGCTAATTAATTTAACAGAATGTCCACGGTTTTGAGAGTTTAAAAAGAGTTTGACTAATATGTACAACAAGCACTCAGACTGCACTTTGAAAATGGCCTTTGAGTAAATACAATTTTGAGAGGAGTGCTTTTTCTCTTGTTTCCTCTTAATGAACAGATGAATTTAATAAAGATAACAACATTTTCATCATCATTCAAGTTTTTCTTGGTCTGGCAAACTTTATCTGAATGTCTGCCCTTGTGAAAAAGAAATAGATTTTAACATACTTTTAAAAGGTGTTTTTAACTAAGGAAATAAATAACACACTTAATACTTAAAGTGTGAATTGAATGTTGTCACCGCATGGTTGCAGAATGAAATAAAGCACGATCTAGGCACAGCAGTCTGTATTAACGACAAAATCAAAATAATACAAATACTCCGGTTTCTCAGAACTTCCAAAATGTGAACAGAACAACCAAGTAAACATTGACGATAACATACGAAGAACAACTGAAGACGAGGGCTTTATATACAGTGAAACACACAAGGGCTTAACATGAACTAATTTGCTAGTTACTAGCCACTCAGTATTTTCACTGGCCACAATTTTGACATCAATACCATGGGGAAAAATTCCACATAGACATTTTTATTACCTTTAAGACCTGATCCATTATACTGTTACACATGCGTTTTCTTTCTCAACTGTTTATGTTCACTTAAAACATAACTGACTGTGATTACATGAATATTTGCCAAGACCGGCATTTTGACATTGTTTTGTGTGTATTTGACTGTTTAAGCGCAAACAAGGCGGAAAAGAGGTCAATTTAGTACTGAGAGACGGCTTTATGTGTGCACACTTTGGGTGTGAGCGGAAAATATGTGGGATTAATAAAATAATACGCAAACCTTGGGTGGGCTAGGTATGGTGGAAAAATTCTCCTTTAAGCGCACAGGCTGACGCTGATTCCCCACTAAATACTCTGGCACCATATTGTACACTATACAGTACTTTGCTCTGGGAGAACACCAGATCAGACAAAACAGAACAGACTGATGCAGCAGGCCAGATCCATTACTGAACTCAATGTACTATAATAGTCCCTCTTCAGAATTCTCAGAACTCAACTTTCAGGTTAAAGCACCTATTTTCCAGGGAATTTCTATTTTTAAAAACAGTAATTTCTATATGAGCAACATGAGAGAATAGAGAAGTCTTTCTTTAATTGCTCATCACAGTGAAAGGAATGCATCTGAAAGAGAGGAAACTCAAATAGGACCCTATGTTTTTTAAATATTCTACTATAAACGCATACCCGTTTTGCAGTAATTATTTTGGCTTATTAATTAGCTTAAAATAATTTAGCAACCAAATATAAATTAGGAAGAACATTGTTGTTAAACTTAAATTGTTTTGTTTAAATTAGCAGGGCAGGGATAATTACAACACTATTTGGTTTTTGTTCGTTTACTCAGGAAATGCTTTGCCCTGTAGGGGAAAAACATAGTCTAGGGCAGCCGACGAACAAGGAACAACTTGGGCAGGAGATGGCAGGACTAAAAGGGACAGGACAGACAGACAGACCGACAGGCAGAAAGCCAGACAGGCAGGCAGACCTACGAACAGGATTAACAAACTACAATGATCAAGCACAAGACAGAGCACAAAGTTAGAATAAATAGGGAAGGAAATGAGGAGGGTAATGCGGGAAGGCAGGTGGAGCAAATTAACTAATAACAAGAAGGCGGGGCTAAGATGAGAGACCGATGCTGCGTCTCAATTCGCCTACTTATCCTACGCCCTAAAAGTATGTACTCTTTGTGAAGAAAAAGTACATACTTTTGAGTTTGTAGCAGAAGAGTTGACAAGATTTGGGACATACTATCACGTCATAAAAAAGCATCTTTAACGGTTGCTCTCTGTCATTTAGTTACACGCAGTCGCGGGCCTTTCATGCGCAGACTCTCCTCATATTCATGAATAACGACGCATTTCAAATTTAATGGCCAAATAACGGATCTTTATAAAAGTTCACGTTGTTGTTGCAGATGAAATATAACTCATTACATAAATATTTTTTATCAGCTTAAATGTTGATTATTAGTCACTCAAACCCCTTTATCCAAACCTCTACTTAAATGTATAGGTTACGCACATCCGCCATGTTTTGTAGTTTTCTGAACACTTTTTACTCGTGTTTGTAGCTCTGAACTGGATCCTCCTACAACGTGCAATGGGTTGTGGGCAATAGCAGTTATAGTGAGCCCAGATCCACACTTTCGAAAATCCACCGGAAATAGTAGACCATCAGGCATACTCTTTTCAACATGCATTGGGACACAATTATTTTAATCTCACATACTGTTTAGGATGGATAGTATGGACATTGAGATGCAGGGTGACAGAAATCTCATACTCTCTTGAGTAGGTATTTGAGTAAGTAGGCTACTTGCTTTGTGACTGCTAAAAATGTAAGTTCTTGATAGTATGAATGTAATCCATCCAGACTTACTACATTCGCCATGTTGTCATTATCACGTGACCAGCATCAGATAGGTCCTCTGCTGTGGCCTCATGGGATAGTAAAGTGTCCATCGTATTCACTCCTCAAAATTTCAACAGAAGTATGTCATCCGGGTACTTTTTGCTCAATCTTTCATGAGTACTGTGAATTCATACATAGGCCTAGTTCTCTTTTTATAGTGGGTTAGTGTGCAATTCCAGACGCCACATGACACACAGACTGCATCCAAAAGCTTATAGCTGACTTGTTGCCTCGCTGCCCTATCAAATCACGCAATGACTTTGCAGCCAGTGTTTGCGCAAAAAGGCTTCCTCAAGAAAATGGTTTGATTATCTAAAACAAAATAGAGAGAGATAAGCAAATATTTAATCAAAGTCAAAGGTGGCATGGCACCGCACAGCAGGAGCATAAGCAATATTATCACGATTGTTTCGGCGATTTGTTTTTGCTGTGCTGCTCACACTGCATTAAAGCCACAGTGGTCCATTGCTCAAAATAGACATTACATGAAAATAACATTTGGCATATAGGACTCCTGAAAAAGGTGCCACAATGGACGATACTTGTCTTATTACTAAGGTCGAAAAACACAAAGTTCTTTATGCATTAGCATGAGTTGCTTCAAGCCATTGTTGGGCATGTATTTGTAGTACACAAGCCCTGTTTCAGTTGTGTGCTACAAATGCTGCCAGTATGAAAGCAATGGGGATGTGTTTCTTCCGCTCTGTATATGCATCCAGTGTGAAACAGGAGTAAGAGTGCACGAACCTCAAAGCCATACGCTCACACAAGGACAAGACAAACAACACATGAGTGCCAGGATCCTGTCACTAAACTACGAACCAGATCAACCTAAGTGACAGGACCCTGACACTAAACCCTATGTTGTAGGCCTATAATTCTTAATAAGAAAAAATGAATGTTTTCAGTTCAAACCGAGATACTTTTAATTGCACAACAACATCACTGAAATAGAATACTTTAAATACTTGTTATAACAGTTATGGTAAATGAATGTTGGGTTGTCCTCTGTGCCCATTCTTCACAAGACTTTCTGTATTTTAAGGCCTAGAGGAAGATGTTACATTTCTACAGACATGAACATCACAGCTATATTGTAAATATGTAGCTATATATATATATATATATATATATATATACACACATGTGGATTAGCATATTATAATATATCATAAGGTTTGCCAAAAACACTTGTATCCACTAATTATGTTACTCATAAGATTGAATGCATGCATTTACAGTATGTAATATGGCTCTATTATGTCATCACTGATGTTACTTTGATTCCAAAAACTGTCTCACAGATCCATCTGGATGTCATGTTTTTCATGGCTTTAAAGATAAGCCATATGAAATGTACCCATGACATCACAAATATCAGTTGATTTTTTTGTCTTAGTTTCATTGTCATAGACTTAGTTTGTTGATTGATAGGGAGTTGATTGAGTCATTCTGTTCAGGTGTGCTTCGTTAAATACTTTGTTTGCTCTGTGTATTTGGTTCCCAATTTTTTCCAGTTCGGTTTGTCTAGTCTCGTTAGTACATGTGTGGATGTTATCCTTGTGTTTGGATTGCCCAAGATTTATAGTAAAGCCCTTGTTAACCATCATCATCTCTGTGCCTTTGTCTACCACGAGTTGTGAAATGACATTGATGCCTCTTCTCAAGGGTTCAGGTTTTGTAAGCATCTTTCACACTAGAATGAAAGAATAGTCTTTTTTGAGGCAGACATAAGTCAGCTGTAGTTGCTCAATAATAATAATCAAGAAAACTCTCAGCTATGACAGGTATATCCCAAAACACTGACCACTCCGTCAGAATTAGCAGGTTATTGCTTCATTTAGAGACTATATATGGGCTAAAAAAATTGACTGTAGTGCCAAAACTCGCAGAGTTACTCAGCGTGGATGCAGAAAATGAGATTTACGTATTCTGTTCGGCAGATGCACACACAGAGCATAAAATGACAAAATGTGAAATGCTTCCTGTGCGATTAAGTGGTTTATTCTGGCTTTCCTGCTGAGAAATGAGTCATACAAACATTTGATGCACTGTCAGAGAGAAGAGTTATGATACACCGTCTCAAAGTGTATTCAGTGCATTCTCTGACTAAGCACTGTACTGCTCATTTCAATAGAGCATTTTATGTATATATATATATATATATATATATAGATATATATATATATACATAAAATGCTCTAAAATAAAATCTTATTTCTTCTAGATTAGAATAAGGAAAAAAAGTGAAATTACATTATGTAATTTCACTTTTTTTCCTTATTTCTTCTAATCTATTTTAGAATAAACTTTTTATGAATGATATGAGGGTGAGTAAATGGTGACAGATTTCCTCTTTTTTTGTTATTTTGTATTATTAAGCAGCTTTGTGGATGACATGTTATATAAATCAACTTGTTGATTGTATAGGTTTATTTTAAGAAGGATTTTGCAATATTGCATATGCTTCCCTCAAACCCAAAACCTTTATTTTCTTTCAATAGATAAAAAATAAATAATAAATAAGATGCCTATGTAATTATAGATATTGTAATGAATATATTCACATATGTATAGCACTGAAAAAGGATTAGTCTACAAATGATTACTGGCATGCAATAGTGAATGTACAGTTCTTACACATTGGTCCATAAAGAAACATTTTATTTTAAATATAATAAAATATATAAATACAGATGACGTTCAAACATTGATTTTTAATATCAAAATGTTTCTGGAAATTCCCCATATGTTTTGTTTATGATCATTTATTGTTAATTCATACTGAAAATGACATGAAAATGAAACTACACCTAGAGCAGTTAGATGATTTTCTTTCCGCTAGATGATTTAATACCAATTCCATTTTCAAATTATGCTTCAGGATGTAATTTAAAAAACATCCTCATAAAGAGAATTAAATGAGATTGACAAGCCATCATACAACTGATGATCAAAAAACTGAAGAAACAAAAATCCACTAATTAAGTTTTTTTAACCATCAAAGCATCATGTATCAGCTCCATACTTGCTGGTAATGAAAAACTCATCTAAGAGCTTTTTTTTTTTCTATTCAATCCATGTACTGAAGTAAAACCAATGTGTTCCCGACTCTGCCTCCCTTTGACTCCAGGAGCACAGTTACCTGCAGAAACACATGGGGAAAGGGCCATTTTGCTTTTATCTCTGCAGAGATAAATTCCTAATATTTGAATCTTCAATGTGTCATGGTTTTACTATTTATCATTCTGTTATTGCTAAAAAATAACTAAAAAATAATAACAGTATGGTGAGCAAATGTAACAGATAATTATGCTTTACAGTGAGTGCATTTTGCATAAGAAATATTCAAGGAAAAAAAGTTGCTTCTAGTCAATAGAATGTATGTTGGGAAAGCATCACAATAAAGTGACTTGTGGACAGATATTTAGTATGTGTTTTGTGGCCTTAAACTTTAAAGCTTTATTTTTTAGTTTTTCAATAACCACGCATAAACAATATTCTCTCAAAAATTCAAGCATGTACATTTATGTTGCTCACATATTCTGGTAGCCCTGTTTGTGCTATATAGAGTGAATTTACACCTTTGCCATTAACATGTTTATAAATAACTGAAAAAAAACACAAATGTAAAGGCACGTCAGAACATCCCAATGGCCCCAAAAACACCTCAGACCCCAGAGGGTTAAGCAGACTAATACTATAAAGAGGGTTAGTAGACATAGGTGCAACATTACTTATTAATAATAATAATTCGTTACATTTATCTTTTTCTGGGACCCTCAAAGTGCTTTACGTGGAAGGGGGGAATCTCCTCAACCACCACCAATGTGCAGCATCCACCTGTAGCAACACCATGGATGATGAGACGGCAGCAATATTGCGCCAGTACGCCCACCACCAGCTTACTGGTGGAGGGGAGACAGTGATGAAGCCAATCAGTATATATATGGGGATGATTAGGAGGCCATGATGGACAGAGGCCAAGGGGCAAATTTGGCCAGGATGCCCGGGTTACACCCCTACTCTTTTTCGAAGGACATCCTTCCAGATTTTTAATGACCACAGAGAGTCAGGACCTCGGTTTAACGTCTCATCCGAAGGACGGTGCTCTTTGACAGTATATTGTCCCCGTCACTACACTGGGGCGTTAAGACCCACACAGACCACAGGGTGAGCCCCCCCTGCTGGCCTCAATAACACCTCTTTCAGCAGCAACCTGGCTTTCCCAGAAGGTCTCCCATCCAGGTACTAACCAGGCTCAGCCCTGCTTAGCTTCAGTGGGCAACCAGTCTTGGGCTGCAGGGTGATATGGCGGCTGCTGTTTAAGGGACCATCAAAATAAAGTGGAACCCAAAAGTCTTTATTAATCGATAATCTCTCTCTGTAATCATATTGTTTTGTGAACGGCCTCTAATGTTCATTTCAACTGTAGTGAATTTTATGTATAAGTAGCCTACTTTTTTGGAGGAACCTTTAACATTGAGATTTTTATGAATCCCTTTGTGGTTGATGTTTCCATTGCATTGTGCAGTGACCTCTTACAGTATCTGACACATTCCACTGTGGGTGCCTCTCTGTAACATCCCATATATTGGTCCTGTAACTGCCAGCTGGAAACATGACTGGAAAATTGCAGTGGCCGCCTATTTTGGAACGAGGATATTAATTTATCCCCTTCTTGTTCTCCGTCTGAGCTGTTGAATCCAGCAGGGTTTTTTTTTTAAACAATAATGAGTAGGTTTCCCTGTGAGCAAACACACACACATGCTATTACACATATTACTCACGCAATTGAACAGACACTCTCATGACCATGTGACTCAGCTCACTGTCAACTCCTGACGTACTGAGATAAAATACAAAAGAATTAGTGGGATGGAACGAATATGTCTTTAAGATTCAACGTGAAATGGGCTGCTCCTCTCTGAGAATGATGTGTCCCTGTCTGCTGCTGCTATTCTTGCAGCTGTGATAATAGGAACGTTTGGCCAAGTATACTCTTTCTAGAGGATTTCTACACCCATTCGTTTCCCCCTAATTCTTTTGTTTCCTGTGTTGCTTGTGCTGCATTTTACATTAAAATTTAAAATTGCCCTTGTTTTGAATTCTGAATAAATAATAATTGAAAACAGAAAAAGAGCACTGTGTTGTGCATCACCATATATACAGATTAGGGGTGTCCTGCAAAGTTTAGCTTTAAATATATCCGAACCACCTAATCAATGTCTTACTAGGCATACTAGAAACTTCCAGGCAGGTGTGTTGGAGCAAAACTCTGCAGGACAGTTCCCCTCTAGGGCCGAGTTTGGACACCCTTGGTTACCATATTGGTAACACTTTATTTTGCAGTGTCCTTGTCACATGTGTCACATGTACTTAGCATAGTAATAATCAAGCGTAGCGTCAGTTCTGGCAGGTCAGAAGGTAATTGCTGCTCTCCCTCTTATCCATGCTAGGTTGCATGGATGCACAGGGAGTTGTTGCCCAGAAAAGAACCATACCGCCAATCCATCTGTATGCTAATTGTCAATCGTATTTGACGATAGTGGTCCTGACAGAAATAGTAAATTATGCATAATTACATGCAACTAACCCTCAACCAAATCCTAATCCTTCCCTAACCTTAAAGTACATGCAGTTGCTTAATATTATTCAGTACTTAAACATAATTACACTGTAACAATGACACCTTAAAATAAAGTGTAACCAACATATTATTAAAGCTAAGACTGAGTTGGGTCTTTGTTGCATAGGGGTCCGTTCTTCGTACGTGCATGGATGACTCAATTAGCTGGATTTCATTGTTGACGATTTGACATGATCCAGGATTGTTAGGTTCTTCGAAGATCATCACGGATTTTCTGTAATGCTCAAACCTGCTCTGGATCAGGCTTATTTCATGTAAGCAGGATTAGATTGCATTATTTTTTAAGCAGAGGTGATACTTAAAGGCTGTTCCAGTCACTGCTACTTTCTTACAAAAGTACCTTAACAAACCAGGGGCAATGATAATTTAAAATAATAATGATTTAAAAATAAATTTGCAAGTAATAATACAATGTTGTGTAGTCTCATATCTCACATATCTCATATCTCACATCATATACATATAGACACAGCCAGTTTTACTCATTGAGAGATTGTGATTAGTGAATATAGAGAATAATTACCTAATCTTATTGTAATTTTACACACACGATGTACAGTTAGTTTGAGCCATGCATTAATTTAAACTGTGAAAGCAATTTTGGAGTGGCTTGGTGCAGAGCTGGAGATGCAGATAACTTAAAATGCTTAAAATGTAAAAATGCTTTCTGCTGAGCTGTCAAAATTGAATTAATACTGTCACGTAACAAATCTGCTTCACTGGTAAAATTAAATGAATTGCTCATTACAACATTGAAATAAAAATGTGAAGTTTGTAAAAACACTAGAAATAATTGGGAATCATGTAACAAAGACATTTACACATTAATTTATCGATTATAACTTTTATGTCATTTTGATCACTTGGCTGTTTCCAAAGGTCCAGAAATTCATGTTTTTCGTCTGGGATGTGATTGTTCTTTTTTAATATGTCAGACCAATCAATGCATTGCTGATCATGGTTTTGAGTATCGATATGTATCTCCCCTTTCCAATGAACACAAGAACGTACAGTAATCTCAGACAAATGAATCCAGGTATTTAGCCTAAATAAAATCAGCAAATTCGTTGGAAGAACCAAATTAGCCAGAGATCAGTTATCTCAATTAGAAGTTCTGGCATCTGTTAAATAATCTCAGTTCCCCTTTGTCAGATCACTACAACGTGAGTCAGAAGTGATACTGACGAATGGGGATTGCTTGCGAGAGCCTATCTACTTCGAGTGAAACTAAACGAGCCAATGCACATTGGCATGCGATAATTGCACCTGGTGCTGTGCATCGCGGCGCGAGCATATAGTGAGCAGCAGGTGCCTTGCATTGTTGTTTTTCGCTTCGGAGCCAGATGGTGAATGCTGTTCCTGCTCTGCAATCATATCTGAGAATGTTTTAACTTCTAAAGACGAGTCTGCTTCTTCAGGAGAACGCCTCTTCAAGCTGGTGATGGTGTTACAGTGCAGACAACGCTGACCGCGATCTCTCAAAGAGCAAAAGCGCTGTTTTCACTGCTCTGAATGTTGCGCCTTCAATGAGAATGTGAGTGCTCACAGCAGGCTTGCACTATCGTCCCGTTTGTGTAGCCGCGGTCATCCCTGGGTGCTTCAGCACCAGAGAGAGCAGTTTCCTGAAAGAGCATACACGGTTTGACACTGCGTCTTTTTCAAGACGTCATTCAAACCGTGTGTTTCTGGATGCGGTCGTTTCCTGTCCACATATGATGTTTTATAAACAAGGTTCGGGAGGAGCACGTTCAAATAAATCATTCCAATCAACTCATCACCAAACTATTACATGTCTACCCTATCAGCACGAGAGGAAGCATATATAAATATCCACTGTCAACTCACCTAACATTCCTTGACAGTTTTAGCATCCCTCCACCACCCCGACTCCTCACTCCTGGCTCATTCTTCCACAGTCAGGAACGGGGGGAGTACTATGGGTTCGGGCCACATACCGAGCCTGGAGCCCTCTCCTCGGACAGCACGCCAAATATGCATTTATTCTATCTGACTTATTTGTAAGTGTGAACTCGTGAATTGATGGCCACTTTCACTGTCTCACATGTCTGGGCTTAAGCATGTTGAGACTGCGTTCGTGGGTGGTTCATGTTCTCTCATGAGAGCATGACCACGTCGGCACGTTTTTCGTCTCCCCTTTCTTGTGAAGGCTTGAGCCGCTCAGCGTGCCGTCGAGCTGCCGGCTGACAGCGTGGGTTGTCATGGCAACCCAGCACGCGTCATTCTGCACTCTAGATGCGCGGTCAAGACTCAAGTGCCTTTGCCTTTTGCCCGATCTAGTTCCTCTTCTGGTGGCCACCAGAAAAGTGCTACTTTGGCTAATAGCACTGGTGATCTGAGCATTACAGTGAGCGTTCCCTGACGAGACCACCTCCTCGGCCCCTCACTCCTCTAGCGCATTGCAAACATGGTGAGACTGTGTTCGTGGGTGGTTTATGCTCTCTTATGAGAGATTATGCTTATGCTCTCTCCCATGGGCCGGATACGTGTGTCCATTGCTCCAGTAGTGTTCCCCAGAAATGGCTAACCCTGTGAGTTCCTCCATCACCCCTGCGGCAGTCAGACGTTGTGGAGCGTCTGACGCCTGGCCTTGTGGAACCTGTGTTAGGCTGGGTGTCCATATGTAGCAGTCCCTGCGGCGACCCCATATGTGTATTCCTCCACGATCAGTTCCTCTGCGGATGAGCCCGTGTCTTTCCCTCTGTCATCTCTGCATGTGTTCTTTCCCCCCTATAACTAGGCTGGAACCACGCCAGAAACTGCCATATGTTGTACTACCCTGCTTGGCTAGTTCATATGTGTATCCGTCACAGTGCCTCCCTCCGGGGTAGGATGTGGCTTCCGCAGCGTTCCTTTTCTCCAAGGGCACGCTTTCCCAGCGTTATCCAATAAGTCACACTGAGGGGGTCTTGCGGAACAGCAGTGACTGACCTTCTCTGCTTAGAGCTCCTACTTCTGCCCAACACTCGGTCAGGCCAGGAGGCTCAAGCGGAGCGCTGGAAGGGCCAGCAGCCGTGGCGTTTTGGTAGATATCCCCATTCGTCAGAATCACTTCTGACTCATGTTGTAGTGATCTGACGAAGGGGAACGTCTAGGTTACGTATGGTCACAGGTCCAGCTCCTCAGCGGAAAAACAATGATGCGAGGCACAGCAGCTGGTGCAATTATCGTATGCCAATGTGCATTGGCTCGTTTAGTTTCACTCAAAGTAGATAGGCTCTCGCAAGCGATCCCCATTCGTCAGAATCACTTCTGACTCACGTCTCCGTTCCCTCTTCGGGGAACGAGGGTTACTATTCGTAACCGAGACAATATATTAAGCGAGGTAAAAAGAATGAACCCCAGTTGGAACCCACCTAGTGGCACGTGCAATCCAGCATGTAATCTATGTGGGCAATTGGCATAGGGCCATTATGGAACCCGCAGACAATCCTATATAGGGCCCATTTCATACCCACATGGGTCCCACATACAAAATGTTGGCTGGGTTATTATGGGTGTATAACTTAGAATGGGTGTATATAACTTAGATCAATCTAACTATAGGTTTCTATGATGACAAACCATACATAACTTTTACAACAGCAAGATGAAATAAAAATGAAATAGATTCCCACAGTCATTAACCCTCACTTAAAAATTGGTTAAAGCCAATATCACCACAGGAAATAGACTGAGAAAAATCAATAGATGAGATGGATATATATTGAATTTATAAGTCACAGGATAAGAAATCAAGAAAAGATGGGCAGATAAAAACCACTGACAGAACAGCATAGGCTGATATAAAATAGAAGTACTATGTAAGCATGATTGGTGAAAAAAAAGAAGATATGTACAGGAGAATATAAAATTGTATTTAGGTTTTGTACCTGTGTGCATGTATTAAAAATAAATGTACAGACCAGTATATGAGTAATTTTAAATATGTATTCATGACATGAACTGATATATTTATACAGTACACCATTAATTACATTTATTTAGAAAAAATACAATTCTCTATTGATTAACTTAAATTAATGAAAATATTTTTTTGAAGTATAGTGTATGAAACCTTTATTTTTACATTTAGTTTTTTGTCTTCACATAATAATATCTGTAAATATAAAAATCCATAAAACATGATACTTGTAAAGCTAAATTGCACAATATATATTCAGAGAATATACAGAATTGATTTATTTTGTTTGTTTATTTGTCTTAATTCACTGACAAATATTTTTGTTCTTGCTTTAAACAAATCTATTTTTAAAAGTTTTTTTTTTAAATAATCAGAAAATGCAAATATGAAAATAAAACCACCTTCTTCCCTTATTAATTTACAGTTGACTGAATCTTTTCAGTCAGTTACTATAGTTATATGTTCATATTGTCAGTGTGGTCATGCAAAAGGAGAAGGATCTAGGATCTAATTGCAGCACTTTTATTAAACAAAAACAAAGATGATTATTCAAAATGAAAAATAAGTTACAGAAGAAACACGTGTCAGTGAAACACAAGACAAAGAAATGAATAAACTGAGGGCTATAAATACACAGAGGCAAACGGGAAATGAAAGCTTTAGCATAAGTTCTGCCGGGAAAACTCAGAGAAGGCGGAGCCATATGGAGCCGAAGGGGTGGAGAGACGGAGCGCAGCGTAAGTCTATGGCATAGACAGGGTGACGTCTGACTAAGGCGGAGCCTGAGAGAAAAGGGAGCCCGGTGGAGCCACAAGGATGATGGTATCTGGTGGAACCAAGGGAGAGAGGAGCTAATGCGGAGCCGATAAGCCGCAGTGGAGTGAAGAGATCAGCGGCTGGAGGATCCACTTGCCTGGGCAAAGCTGGAGACCTGAAGACCTTTGGTAATTCCACACAGTGGAGAGGTGTCAGAGGAGGAACCGAGGAGGCTAGGGAAACCAGCTGAGTCCGGGCTGAGGAACTGGCTGTTTTTGGAAGAGGAGGCGGGAGAGAGAGGCTGGGTGGGAACTCTCGAGACATTGAGCTGCCCGGAACCAGGGGGTACAGGAGACTTTAAGCTGGACAGAAATGATAGTGTGTAAGTGTAAGTTCTATTAGGAAGACTCTAATGCCACATCATTCATTCATAATAATAGGTCTGGCCTATCACTGCTTGACACGTGGAGTATATAAGCACTGAATTCTCTGTTTCACCTTCGCAGTTCATGATGCTGACATTCCCCTCCACCCTCCCCACTACCTGGTTGGTCCTTTCCATTCATCGGGGGCTATGCCCCTGCCTTCATCTTCAGGCAGGATCAGCCAAACCTGCATCCCCAGGATTTGGACTAAGGATGGTGTCTACACCAAAGAACTTTTCTATACAGCTAAACGAACCATTGTAGCTCACTACCATCTCTTAATACTTTCTGGAATAAATACAATATAAACGTTCACTTGCCTTCTGAGTCTTTCTGATAGAACCAGTGGAGATGGGAGAAACGGGGAAATAACTGCATGACACACGAGGAAACTGAAGCAGAACAGAACCAAACCAAAACAGAATGTACACGTGACATTTATCTGATGACACCATCTTTGTACTCTGTGTCTCTGTATATGATAGAGATCTAATCCGTTATCTGCTGTTATCCTGTTGCACTCTTTCATGCTAGACAACTCTGGGAGAAAATTCCCCATGTAGCGGATCAATGGAGAGATGCTGTTTTGAATTCTATATGCTGCTTTAATCAGGTTACTGAAGTGGAGGACTATGGGTGATGTGACCCAGGCCACCCACTCTAACACTGCCTGTGCCGTTCTTTAATAACCATGTGTCTGGTCTCAGCCCACCAGGGGCACTTCACCCTAATACACCCTCTGAAAATATATTGGACACATAAAATCTTTCTCAGAATGACAACGCCACCCCAAAAAGGAAAAATACATGGACACAACAGTAAAACTTGTTTGCAATTTATTTAGCAAACAGCGAAAGAAGGGACAACCTGAATATCTAGTTAATTTGTTTTAACTTTATTTACACTATAGGACACAAATGTAACTGTTACAGTAACAGTATTGTAACCATTACATACCTGAACTGTACTTAAATCTGTATTGAATGTGCACATGTAGTGTACTTTAAATCTCAATTAGTAGGCTATAAATGGTCACACCAATTTAGATTAGTCACATTCTCCTTTAAATAAATGTTCAATTATTGTCAAATTAGAATTTAGTAAATCATTGTTTTAGTAATCTTTTGTCATATTTTAAAGAAATTATTTTGATGTGTTTATTAACATATAAAGCATGTAACATGTCTATATTTGACCCCAAATTGAGTTAAAAACCCAATAACTGTAGATTCCTTTTGTAGATTCCTGTAGATTCCTCAAAATACTTTAACCAATTATGAAATTATTTCTATTAAAGATATTGTCCAACTTATTTGTGGGAAAATATAAATCTTAAGTTCAAATAACTGCATTTAAAATATTTTTAAACTATACTACATTTTCAATCATTTTCAAATAACATGCAATTAAAAATGTTACATTCAGTTCGCACTTATATATATATTCATTTAAAGTCCCCCTGTTGTCATTATTTTATCCCTTGAACCTCATCTTTGATCACCAAAATTTTTAAGTGTTTTTTTTTTCCTTGAAAAGAATTTCTTCATGCCTTAAAATAGTTTGAATGTAACTTTACACCCTTGCCTCATTTGGTTCTAAGAATTTGCTTAGCCCCACCTCCACTCACTCACACCAGCTCAGAGATCCAATCGTTGACGATCACACATTGACGTGATTTGTTACAAGGCAGTTTGTGACGTCAGAAACACCAGCTATTTCAAACCACATTTTTTGCGACCGTTTTTAGTTTTTGGTTTTGGTTCACTGCAGTTTTAAGGAGAAAATCCTCAACAATGGTTTTGTCTTGAATAAATCATGAATAAACCATAAAATACACCACATAGACATACAGTATAAACAACATTAAAATCTTTATTTTTACTACAGGGGAACTTTAAATTTTATTATTTCAGTTAATCTTTTTAAAAGAATGCTTTGCATGCTGGCTGTAATAAAGCGCACAAAGAGGTAGTGGATAAACAAAAAGGAGAATAATTTAACACAATCATATTAGCATTGACGATACCGCACAAATGAACTGAAAGAACTCAAGTCTTAAATACACAGGGAACGTAATCAAGGAGAACAGAAAAAGGTGTGTGGAAACTAATTAACATCAAGGAAACTAACTGGGAACTCAGGCAGGTAAAACAGGTACAGAACACAGTGAAAAAAAATTTAACATACACGTTACAATGCTAGTGTACTTATTTTTTCACAAGGGTGTGTTTTTAAAAAGTGTTTCCTAAAAAACACTTAAAAATGTATTTGTTTATATATAGGCCTATATATGTATACATGTATTTTTTCTCAACAGAACATTATTATTGACATTATTTTCAGGAATTGTTTGTAAAGGGCTGAAATCGCCCCAGTGGTTAATCACCTGTTAGAGTGGGAAAAATCAATAGGAATCAGAGGTGCTACTTGTAAATCTCTCAGCGCAAAAAATGTCACAACATTTATCAAACTCTAATCTGAAAATGTGAACTTTTGCTACAGTAGGTCCCAGTGGAGGTTATATATCTTTCTTAATTTAGAGTGTAAAGTAACGGTAAAGCCTAATTGATAATTAAGTAAACACTACTTACAGAAGTAGAATGCTGTTGCTCGCCATTCATCTAGCACTTTGTATCTGAAACAACTTGCAGAACACTAATTGAAGACTCAGTCACTGTAGTAGAGCAACCTGGGGCGTCTGTCTCAAGTGATATCGATCTACAAAGTAAACCATCACTGCTGGACTCTTTGTAGTGGCTGAACCTGTAACCTTAATGTTCGCAGCAGATCTTTAATCATATTGTGCATGCTTGCACATTAACCAGGGAGCCAAGCTTTACAGTTTTGTCCGACCCAAGCTCACTTGCTTTCTCCATTGTCAAGTAGTGTCATTTGGTAGACAAGACAAGGGATTTTCTAATGTTTTGACCTTTGCAAAAATCTATAAGATTCACAAAGGCACTTTTGTGATTTTTTGAATTGAGAAAGGAAGGGTCATTGTTATTTACCCTGTGTCAGGATAGTGTTTGCTTTGTGATTTCTTTTGGGATAACGTCTCAAACAAGTAGATCAATAGTCTGATGACTTGTAAATGTGACCTCCCATGAAGCGGGTTATGGTTCGCTCAAGTGTCAATAACAGGCTAAATGCTTTGGTAATTTGTTGCAGGGAAAATTGTATATGGTTGTTCCTGTCACTAAGAGAGCCTTCACTTAACCCTTCATTAAAGATCTAATGTATATAACATGGGACTAAGGCCTGAAATGCAAGTAAACATTTCAAGCTCAATTTCATGTGTTGTTGTGATCCAATACATAATTTAACACAAGTACTCATTGCTTGCTCTCTGCATTTCAATCTATAGAGTTTAATAGTGGTTGTCGACTTTACTGCAGATTGGTTCTTATTTTTCCCATAGGGATTTTTTAAAAGTCTTCGTTAAAGAGTTCTAAGCCATAAAGCAAACCAGTCAGATAAAGCAACATTACAAACTTTGATTTGAAGCAATAAGTATTTGAAAATTGGCAAAAAGTTTAAGTTCAAAGGCAAAAGTTTAAGAACTAAACGCAATGCCCCTTATATTCACAACCTTTCATGCAGTGTGTAAAATAGCTGTTTGGGAAGGTTTTAAAGATCAAAGTGCACAGCATTTAAAGTTATTGTCTCTTAAAATAAACAATAGATGCTGAACTGCTGAAACAAGTCATCAGCAATTCCAGCCTCACTCCCTGTTAAATACCTATGTAACAATGTAACAAATATGCATTATACCAGCCTATGGTCTTAATTAGCTGTCAGCGAACAACGTCTACTTTGACCTGCTCTCTAACACTGTAGTTGATAGCTGAAGTCCTGGTAGAGTTTGGTTCTTGTTGTTGACGCATCGCGAAAACGCTGTTTTCAGTGCTGCAAATCCACTTTAAAAGGATGAGGGCTCGTGCTGGAATTGATAGGGAAAAACTGTGTACCAAGCGCTGAGGAAGCCTCCGGAGCTGAAATTCAGAAATGGTAATTGGGGTTTCGTTTACAACACTTGCTGTAAGCAGTAGAACAGAAGACTGGGCCATCTGACCAATAAAAGCAGAGTAGGCTTGGGGAAAGGAGGGGTCTAGAGAGACTGAATCTTTGAACATATCGACTTTTTGAGAAATTAGTGATGTGCAATATATAGGCTAGGGCTGTGTTCGATACATTGATAAGACGATGTATCGTCACATACTAGTATCGATCCAGCTGCTTTTAAATTTGAATACAAGAACAGCATTTAAAATGTGGAAAGTGGAAATGTGCTGAAATTAATGAATAGAATATAACATATAGGCTATAAGGTTTCATCTGACCCGCAGATAAACATAACTGGGGATGCCTGATATCAAGAGACGTAATTCCCCAATCAGAGCTTCACACAGGCGGAATACGGCAAATGTCTGCTAAGTGTTTTATTTATTTTCTCAACCTGGCAACCATGTGCACTTGCTCATTCTTCACTGTGGATAAAAAGCGCTGGCTTTCTGAAAACACTTGTAAGCTTGCAGTTTAACAATCTCCACTTCAATATTCTATTCATAGAAAAGTGTAATACATCAAGTCTGTGTTCATTTACAGGCCTGAGAGAGAGAGAGGCCTTCGTTCCCCCACTTACTATGGGGTTGAGTTTTTTTTTTCTGATGTGTTCCTTTTGTCGGTTTTCGACTCTTATTTAATTGTGTTCGTTCTCTTTTTGTGTCCTTGTTTCAGTGCCATTGTGGGTGGGCTGTAGCATCTGGACCAATCAGACACACACAAATTATTCATTATATTTAATGAATAATCCAGCAAACTCACTCTCCCAACAAAGGTCTATGAAACTTCCCCCAAAACTAACATCCCAAATGAAGCTAACACACTGGCAGAACCCGGTTTCCTGTTACAGGACACATTAAGACTGATAAGACTTTTTACAACCCCAAAAGGAATTTGCAGAGAGTTGTGACTCTCTCTTAATTCTGGCTGAGAAGGAAAAATAAACCCTTTTAATCCTATATATTCTTTATATAACCACTTGGGAAATGTATAAACGTATCTAATTTTCCCATCTCGTTATTTTCCTTTTTATGTGGTTTGGCCTATGTATTCATTCATCTCTTTTGGATCATAGATTTTGACTACAGGTTCAGAATAGAACTGTACAGTAAGAAAGACATTTCCCATGCCCCGGAAATGTACATTACTTAGAATTAATAAACAATTAACACTGAGTGTTCACGGCACAGACAGGTTAATTGATTGTAATACTACATAAAGTTAATTCTATTAACTGATCCAAATATTCATAATCAATTATAGCAAGTTATTATTGATTAATAATATTTCTAAGAGCTAATTTGCGAATGTCCTTTTGAAACTCAGAGAACAGGAGTGGGGATTTTTAAAATGAAGTTTTGATTGATAACATTGTTCTTCCTGCCAAGATGTGTATCAGTAACACTTAATTTAAGATCTGCCAGCACTGTTGTTGCAGATTAAATCAGGGTCACTTGGCTACGGAAAAATCCAATGCACTGTGCTATTGAATAAATGCTAATGCTAGAGCAACCTATGCTATCCCCATTTGTGAAGTCCATGTGAACACTACAAAAGCCTGTGGAATCTGTGAGTGTGCACATTTGAATGCCAATTTAACCAATTTTAATGCAAAAAGTGTCAAGCGAGCAGCATAGATAACAAAAGTCATGTATAAATGAGTATATCCAATATATTTTCAAAAGTGACTATTTGCTTTTTCTCAGAAAATCACCTGCAATATGCCCATTAAATGCACTTGCAAATGTGTTATATTATGCATGTATTGGGATCTTATAAATCAGAGCCTCATTGCAAGTAGCATAGGGGTGTAAATGACAGCTGCTAAATGGCATATTTTACATAGAACAAATTGATTATATGCTTATGAATATTCATCAATTATGTGTGCATTTCCATACACTAAAGCAGGAGTAATGTTTTCATGCTTCAAAATAGCCTCTCATTAAAGGTCTATCAATATTTCATTTAAAATGGAGAGGCATTTTGCACAGATTGCCTCAGTCCCATAAGGGGTCCAACAGTGAAGGTAGGGAAGGATCAGGTGGGTTTTGGTCCCACATCTGTGTGAAAAATGAAGTTGCATAAATCTTTCCCTAATAGACAATTTAGTCATGCAATAAAAAAATAAAATAAAAAAAAAGCATGCTTTTTCACATGCTGCTGCTAGTGAAATTTTCACTAGCTTTAGATTCATTCACTATAGCTTCAAGTATATTTGTAGGTGCTGATCAACATTTCTTTATTATTCATTATTCATAATCATTATTAGTCATTATGTTTAATCACCTTTACACTTTACTTAGATACTCCTGCCGTGAGGTGAATTAATTTTGAAAAAGAACAAATATTCCACATAGTTCCTTAATTAATATAAGGTCATAAATCTGCATGATTAATAGTAATAATTATAAAGGAATTATAAAAATGTTTTTAGCATGGATTAGAGAGTTTAGCACATCATACTGCAGGACATCAACTTCCTAAAAATATTCCATGTCATCCGATATAATTACTTTGCATGAAGGCAAGACCTTTTCCGAAAGGCAAAGCATTGGTCCGACAACCTGTAAGGGGTCAACCAGTTAGTTTCATTTCACACAGGGAATATATCTCACTGCAACGATCGGTTTTGCAGTAGCCTCTGGGTTTATCCGTATGCCTGTGGTCTCCACAGGGCACTTGATTCAGATGAGGAATATATTGATCTGTCAGTGCGGTAGGGGTGCGAAGACGCTAGGAAGATGGGATGTCACAGCCATTCATCGGCGTGTCAATCTGGTAGGTGACTCTATTCTCCACACTGCCTCCTTGCATTAAACTCCTTATTAGCAGAGCCGTGATTGATCGTGAGTGTCCCTCAGTGTGGTCACCCTCCTCAGTGACCTGTGGGGAAAGCAGCGCCTGTCTGTCAAACAGCTGTGATTAGAATCATATCCCTCAATGAAAGCAAACAACTGGATGGTTTCCATTCTCAGGAGGACAGATTAGTGTAGGATGACATGATTCATTAACACTGTGGTATATACTTACATAATATTCATTTCTCCCTCTTTTTCTAGCTGGTGTATATATATAAAACATGTCACTAATTTAAGAAGATAATGTACACCAACCAAAAGTACTTACTGTATCATGGAAAAAATGCTTAAAAGTACACTGTATGGGCTTCCATTAAAACTTGACTGCCTTTGCAGTCAAAAGGGAGAGAGAAAAATACCTGACTTTTAGACTTTTAGTCCATGTCTGTTAACTCTGAGATCATCTATATGCAAGTGCACTCATAAACATTGACAAAATTAACTTAGACATATATGTTTAAAATCATGTTTAAAGACGATTGGCTCTAATATCCTTTGAATGCACAATTTATTATTAAATTAAATCCCTATGTTATTGAAGGAAAAGGTAATTAGATAGAAATTTCATAATTCAATATCAATTTTTTCTACACATGTTGTTCACAATCCCCAGAAATCATTATAAAGTAGAAGATTCTGTATATAATAGATGACGTACTGTGAGTTGAGGTCATTTGAACAGCAGCTCCCCAGAAACTCTCTTAATTAATTGACTTTTAATAATTCATGTTTTCCCCACCTAGTATATTAATTCCCTTCACTAGAGCAAAGCTGAAGAGGGGGTAATGAATGATCATTGCTCAGCCGTTTGGAAATGATGGTGCAGATTTGGGTGTAGAATAAAAAGAAAGGATAGAAATAGCTTTGAAGATTTGCCGCATCAAAAATGTAGAAGCTGTAATCAGTGCAGAGAGCTGAATCATAATGATACAAAAGGCAGTGAAGGAATTTCACCAAGGTGACCTTTAGGAGGGCAAAACAAACATTTTATTGTTGTCACGTCTCATGAGTGACACGACACCAGCGCTACAAACAACCTCAGACCCTTTCACTTTCAACACATGTATCGTGTTCTAAGAATTAGTAAGGCAAATTGATAATGTTGAATTACAGCTGATTATGAGTAGTAGGCTACGGGAACTTGTTTTGATAAGACTATAGCTCAAAAATGAATGTTGATAATTTACTCACCTGTATGACTCCCTTTCATACGTGAAACACAAAAGAAGAAATTTAGCCGAATGTTTGTGCTGGTCTCCTCCATACATTGAAAGTGGGTGGGGACCAGGTGTTGTCAAGCTCCAAAAATTAGCTATAAGCTCAAAGATAAACTCAATACACACTATATTTCAAGTCATACTGTATAGATTATATCAATAAAATATAATAATGGAGTACACTTTAAAATGTCATGTTTTATTAAATGTGTTGCTTGCTTTTTCTTTGTTATTTGTGAAATTTACTAGTAATTAAAAACTAAAAAACAACAACATTGGTGTAGGATCTACTTTGAAACAGTGTTGGACAATTGGCAAACTCCACTTGTGTTCAAGTGATGAAGGAAATGGAAAAAGGATGAGTAAGTGTTAAATTCTCATCTTTAACAACATACACTGAAATGAGTGCTCTTTGAAACCATAATTAAAACTGTTGTCACAAGTGCTTTTCTCACCACGCAGTGTTTTAATATTTCATTTACATAGTAAAATATACTTCAGATATAATTTGAATAAAAAAACAAAAAGTCTGGTTTATTTCAGTAACAATGTAGCGCTGCACATCTCTAAAAAAGAGAGAGTTTGCAGAAGATATTTGAAACATAAGTAGATAGTTTAGAAAAAGCTCTTCAGATTTAAAGAGCCATCCCTGAATGAGGCGATGAGTCACCTCCTGAATCAAAGTCACGGATCTCTCTCCCTGTTCCCTGGAAATGTACGAGTGGATTCAAGCCAAGCACAAGTTCTCAATAGAAACAAGATATGTCTCAAAAGCACTTAAAGTAGTAAAGCAGTTGCTGAATTTCCTTTACATGTCAACTCTTTGCTGAAATGATTTGGGTTGAAAAAAAAAGCAATAATATGTTGTGAGGTATACAGTATTTATTTATCATGAAATGAATAGGTGAATCTCATAAAGCCTGCCCACACACGTCAAGGTCACATTCCATTTTTATTTATTTATTATATTTAAAAGTCTATCTAGGACTCTCTTCTTTTTTTTTACATTATTTTCATGATAATTATTATATGGCATTATCAATATTTAAAATACTCATAATTGTAATGGAGACATTAATTAAATACAGTTATATATTATTTAAATTGTAAAGCATTTATACAAAATTGTATTATCTGTATTAAAACCCCCAGATTTTACTAAAAAATACAGGAAAACGTCTCGGATATGACTGGAACCCTTGTTCCCTGAGAAGGGAACGAGACACTGTGTCATATGACGACACTTTGGGAAATGCCTTCAGCGTGACAGCATCTGAAGCACATGTGCAACTAGTCCAATCCTGATTTGTGCTGTGTCACCTCGTGACGTGATGGTGTAACGTGGAATTCGTCAGTAACGTCAGATTTGATAGGCTGAAGCAAGCCGCTCCCAGGCATGCAGGAAGTATAGCAAAGGGACACAGCGTCTCGTTCCCTTCTCAGGGAACAAGGGCTACAGTCGTAACCAGTGACGTCCCCCTTTCGAGGGAGCTTCGTATGACGACACTTTGGGGAAAGAAATACCCACTTTGCCATACTGACAAATGCCTGTCCTGGTGTGAAACTGTTCAGGCACAGCTCAGGATGAGAGCGCTTAAAGTGATAGTTCACCCAAAAATTAAAAGTACCCTATGATTATTTACCTTCAAGCCATCCTAGGTGTATATGACATTCTTCTTTCAGAAGAATACACTCGGAGTTATATAAAAAAATATCCCGGATCTTCCAAGCTTTATAATTGCAGTGAAAGTCCATCAAAGTGCCTTAATCCATAATAAAAGTGCTCCACACGGCTCTGGGGGGTTAACAAAGGCCTTTTGAAGTAAAACGATGCGTTCGTGTAAGAAAAATATCCATATTTAAAACCATATTTGAGATAACGTTTTTCGAAAATGTTAACGCTTGCAGGTTTGCGTTCTCGAGCCACCAGGCAGCAGGCACTGATGTTGTGCGGATGAGCGGGCCGGAGCGCGTTAGGGGTTTTCTGTTAGAACGGTGTCGTGTAAGTGGCCCCTAAGTTAATGACTGATGATCTTTGCAACGGAAGTAAATCAATCAAAACTAACTTTAGCTGTACAATAACATTATTCTAGAGCTGCTGAACTGAAAAGCTAAAACAATCTGTTACTTAATTTCATATAATCTCTGTAAAGCTTCTTTGAAATAGTCTGTATTGTTAAAAGCGCTATATAAATGAAGGTGACTTGATTTATGAGATTTCATAATTTAACATTTAGCTGAAATTATATTTAGACATCTGGGACTTTCCTCATGTTATTTATCCTTTATTTAAGAAAAAAAAATCTTATTTCATTTCCATCTGTATGTCAATCTACATTAACAAAATCATCTGCATCTATTGTGCCAAATTGTTTGCGATGGGCTGGGTTTGTTAGAATAAAACAGTGTTTTATATTTTATGAATAATGCAATGTGTCAACACATGAAATTGATTTGTCTGAGGCACACAGTCTGATGTCTTCATTTCAGCACCCTGATGATAACCTGGAAACTTTCTATTGGCTCTGTGTATATTCTTTCTGCGGTTTCATTTTATAGCTTTGTTGACTCATTTAAACCTCACACAGTATTCCACATTGAGAGTCATGTATGAGAGTCATGCCCATAATGTCTACGATTCCTCCCTGTAAGGTTTGGCCTCAATCAAGGTTTTATACTAATTACACACTGTATAAACGTTATAGTTCAGCACACAATAGGCTCCTTGTCACTTAAGCCAATGATGATACGTTGCACAAGAAGTAATTACTACCCTTATCTTCAAAGCTAAAACAAGGACTTTTGGGTAATCTTTCCTGATATTTAACCTTAGAAACACAAAATACGTACAATGTGCCTGAAGTAAAACACTGCACTGAAAATAAATGTATTTTAAAACAATTTTTACCCAGAAAGAGATGAAAGAGAAATGGCAAGTAACATTGAATTGAAGTAGATATACTGAAATAGTATTTTCTTGTAAAACATACTCCAATAATCTGTTATATTTACAACTTCGAAAACTCTTTTTTTTAGTGTGTAAAGTGTTTTCCAATGGCCTGTCATTTTGAAGTGTCCTCCGACTACAATCTGCACACCAGCTGAAGTGTTTCACCCATTTCTGCCCTTTCCCATCGTTTGTTCAGCTTTTCTTTACTCTTGAAGCTCAAGCAAAAGGTTGCATTGCATTTCCGTTGTATCACTTTCTCTGTGTTCTGAGATGAAAAGAATAGAGATTACCTCCAAGTCTTCTCATAATCCCTGAGGATACAGATTCGCTTTCTCTCCTGTCAGAAAGCCATTCGATCCAGAGTCATGCCCTTCTAACATGACAGCACCGAATATGTTGGACCGAATATGTTGCTGTTAGCATGTTTATTCCACCCTGACATTAACTTTAAGTCAGCATTAGAATAAAGAAGAAAACACTTTTAAATGATCATAACTATAATAAAAAAAAAAAATAGATTTATGTGGCGTGACTGTCATTGCACAACATTTTTGTTGTGGGAGATCAGTTTATGGCTCGTGCACACTTATAGGAGCTGTATTGTGTCATTACAGTTTGTTTTATGATTGAAGTGACATTCAGAAATGAATCTGCGTGTTAAGGGAGCCATGCTGAAGTGCTACAAAACAAACCACCTCCGCTTAAACGCCTCTATTCAAAACACTTTGGACTATTCCTTGTCATTATTTGTATTGTATGCTCTCACATGAATACTGATTTCTTCACAAACCATCGATTTTAGTGTTTAGTGTCGACTAAATTGGTTTTCTGCTTCTCTTCTAGAGCAGTATCTAGTAAAGTTCAACATGGGGGAAAATATCTCACAACCAATCAGCTGATGCTAGCTGACAGTGCAGAAGCTTTTTGTGCAGCTCTACTGTGAAAGTGTATACGCAGATACTGTCTAAGGCTAATGAGGTATTATTTGTCAGACAATCTAATGATTCAGAGAGTGAGAAAAGTATTATTGATTTCAGCTTTTTTCATCTGTAATGCAGGAAAAGAGTGTCTGGAGAATTACTTTTTATCACGTCTGCAAACTTTTTCTGTGTGTACATGATGGCAATGACAATAGCACCTTTCACACAGTAATTCTGGTAAATTACCAGAACAACTTTTTTCGGTAAATACACAAATGTGCTGTTTACAGAAACAACAGCCTTCCCTCTTCTTCACGCAAAGATATAATTCACACATCAGTACCAAAATACCAGTAACCTCTGATATCAATCATTGGAAATGACCATTAAATGCGGTGCATGCTCTAGTTTCACTACCTGGCCAATTCGACTACTTTTTTTTTTTTGCTTCTGAGTGACAGGCCAAAGTGGATTATCACACAGAATGCGGTTTTGCTTTTAAAAATATGAGACATGTATTAGTAGCTCTTTGTAGCTGTTTAATGTAATCATTAGACTTGGCTATGTACAACAGTATTTTATAATAAATCAAACTATGGCCCGTCGGGTGACTTCCCCTTCTTTTCCCTTCAGAGGGTGTTACTTTGGCGTTCCCTCCTCTTGAATATCAAACTGCCGATTGGGTTTTGTGGCCTCAAGCATAAGCTCGTAAAGCTGCCCCATCTGCTCTTCTTGAAAGTCTTTGAGTTTATCTTCCGATAAATCAGAGCCAAATACCAACTGCTTGTTTCCCGCCGCTTCCAGCACCTGCGTCTGTAGGGTGTCTTTGTAGTTCTGCACAGAAAAAAAGACGGATGCATTAAAAAAAAAACATAAGCACTTTTTTTTTTTTAGCTACTTTAGAACTTTTCTGAGATAACTAGAACCTTACCACTTGTGTGCGTCTTCTATTGGTTCTTGTATTGATTTGACGCACAGGCACAATTAAGAAATTCATTTTATAGAGCGATATTGATTTACTATAACAGACTGTGACAGAATTATTTATTTCTCTTTGTTGGAGATTCATTGATTGCAATTCACAAGATGAAATGCAGGTCACGGGGTTGCGAAGTATCATGGAATCCACTGAGGTCTAATGGAGGTCAATGCCTTCTGCTCTCTCTAAGCCCACTTAAATCACTCCCTCTATATCAGTGATTACCTCTACGAAGGTCCAACGTCTCTACAAGTTTTACAAAGCCAATGTTCTTCAACTTGCTAGTAAATTTGGCCTTACAACATATCTGAGGAGCAGGTTTTTTTCTGTTAACCAAGTAACACATTCTGGCTCCTCATAGTGCATCCTTGGTGGGGTTGTCAGTTCTTTTCATAATCAATTCCATTAAAAAAAATACTGCCACCACACTATTTTCATTTGTATCAATGTTCTTCAAGGTCTACATTATTCTGCTGCCATGTACAAAACACTGAAGGTTTCTTACTGAATGTACAGAACCACAGAGAAAGAAGCAAACAAAGCATGACCAGTGTAGTCCAATCCATTTGTTGAAAGAAGTAGGCCTAGCTCAAAAATGCTTGATTTGATTCAGTCTTAGCGATTCCCTCACTCACTGAACAGCAAATCACCTTCAAGTCATGTCTGATTCTAAATAAAGTAAATAAATAAAGTGTGTTGTGTGTACTCATGACACCAAGATATCTGTAAATATCGACTGATTGTATAATGTGCACTTAAAGACAGACACTCACAATAGATTTTGTTCTATTAAGTATTCTAATTATTAAAACAATCCGTTGATTGTTACTAAAAACATTATTTTCGTAGTATATAAGATCAATTATTGTGGGTTGGTCATCCACAAAAGTACTAAGAGAATGATTAAATGGAATCAGAACCATAATTGTTAAATACGATTGTCCTGCATAATCCTTGTAGCAGTAGTACACAAAGTCCCAGAGTAGAACTAAACTGAGCTTCTGTCTTAATTGAAATTTGTCCGTCACGTCTGTCATGACTGCTTACGATCAAACCTACAAGAAATTACGGGCAGACTCATTCAGAAAAATACACTGAAAACAAAACCATTAAGAACTTTCATTCACTCTCCTAACATCTTGGAATTTGGACGCAATTCAATTTTGGAAGCAAAAGGCCATTTGTCTGAGAAGCTTCCTCCTCTACATAATGTAATTAGATTGAACATTTGCCAAAGAGTAATATTTTAAGAATGGAAGGGATGTGGGCATACTGAATGGCAAGCTTTTTGGTGAAGCTCACCTTCTGAATATAAACACCTCACATTCCATCACATTGACGTAATCAGGCAACCCGTTTTATGTTTGTCTGGAATAGCCTGACTTTCCCAAGGGCACAGAACTTTAAAGATCTATACTGATAAATAGATTAGGTCTATGACCACTACTTTGTATGCGCAGTACAGCTTCGAAACGTGCCACTGAAATACCAATAATTCACAGTTAAGTCAGTAGTCATTTAAGAGAGGCTTTTATTCAAAGTGACATAGTATACTAATTACAGAGACAATCCCCTGGAAGCAACCTGGGGTTAATGGAGATGGCTCAAGGCTCCAATTTACACCAAGCAAAATCTCAAACAAAATCTCAAATGTAAGTGTTTTAGAGTTGGAAAAGTTTTCTGAAATTTCTGGAAAACCTAGAGGGCTGTACGATATATCGTTCTAGCATAAATATCGGGATAGTATAGGGATCGTAGTTGATGTGTGATCCGTACAGACCAGGCACCAATTTAAACATTCAAGCAATTTAAAACCATTCAAGCGCAAGAAGATGCGAAAGAGAACTCAATTCTGATCCCGTGCGTTGTTTTCCATTATGCAAACATAACCAAACCCCTATGATCAGATGCTTTCTTGGTGCTACTCTTTTCTCACCACTGTCATTTTTGACACCACTCCTAGCAGCATGGCCAGAGTTGGAATGGTCACAAGAAGTAGACCACTGTACAATTATTTCAAAGATCTGTTTATCCTTGAGCGAGAGTAGATCAGAGAGTAGATCAGGGCCTTTCATCATCGAACTGCGTCGCAATAACGACACTTTGGGGACACTCCCTAAGCATACGTCTCTGAAGTATCAATGAATCCAATCCTGATTGGTGTTAGATCATGACGTAACATGTGAGTCAGTCTAATTCTAGTAACCCCGTTTTGGCGGCACGAGTATGGTTCTCGGACATAATAGCACTCCTAGCAGGTCCGCCATGGCAGATCCCTCTGAGGAGGGACCTGCTATCTCAGACAGGAGGCTCAATATTCCACCCTCGCCCGGAGCTGTGGAAGCTGTGGGACTGGCCCCTGAGGGGGTTCAGTACCTAGATGCTGGCCTCTCAGCCGGAGTGGTCGAGACCATACTTAGTTCCAGAGCTCCTTCCACTAGGAGATTGTATGGCCTAAAGTGGAATGTGTTTTTCACTTGGTGTAGAGAGCATGAATTAGACCCAGTTAACTGCCTGGTGGCTTCAGTTCCAGAGTTCCTTCAAGATCGCTTCTCTGCTGGTCTCACCCCGTCCACACTTAAAGTGTACGTGGCTGCCATTGCGGCTTTCCATGCACCACTAAGTGATGGGCCTCTGGGGAGGAACCAGCTGGTTATACATTTTCTCCATGGTACATGGAGGATGAGACCGACGACCAGAACTAGAGTACCAACTTGAGACCTGGCGGTGGTTCTCGAAGAGTTATCCCTTGCCCCCTTCGAACCACTTCAGTCAGCATCAGCGAAGGACTTGACGCTTAAGATGGCCTTTTTCCTAGCCATTACCTCACTTAAGAGGGTGGGAGATCTCCAGGCCATGGCAATATTGCCAGCTTGCTTGGAGTTTGCCCCGGGAGGAGTTAAGGCCATCTTGCATCCGAGGCCTGGCTATGTGCCAAAGGTGTCTTCCAATATGGCATGGTCTATGGTCCTGCAGGTATTTCATCCTCCACCACATGTGTCAGCAGAAGAAGAGAGGCTCCATGTGCTCTGTCCTATCAGAGCACCAGATATCTACATTGAGAGGTCCTCTTCTTGGAGGAGGTCGGACCAACTGTTGGTGTTTTGGGTCACTTAAAAATGGGCTCCGTGCATCCAAACAAACAACTAGTAATTGGATTGTACATGCTATTGCCTCGGCCTGGTAGGTGTGCACTACCAGGTGTGCAATTTGCCTTCACTTTTGGCCGTGAGGGCTCATTCTACTAGGGGCATGGCGTCCTCTGGGGCCCTCTACTCGAGAGTACCCCTCCAGGAGATCTGTGAGGCAGCCGGTTGGGCTACCCCACACACCTTTATCAGGTTTTATAGTCTGCACCTCCCCAACACGCTGGGTGCACGGGTGCTCTCGTCCTAGATTGTGCCCGATTCAGTTTCACACTAGGGCAGGCATATTTGGCACGTGGCATAGTGGGCATTCGTTCCCCAAAGTGTTGTTATTAGGCGCAGTTCGAGTTCCCTCAAAAGGCAACTTCTCGGGTTACTGCATCGCATTGTCACGCCCCTTCATGCCTGGGAGCGGCTTGCTTCATTGAGAGGCTAACACGTGAGTGTGCCGGCATCGCTTTATACTTCCGGGTATGCCATCACATGTTACGTCATGACGCAACATCAATCAGGATTGGAATAGTTTCATTCATACTTCAGAGGCGTACGCTTAGGGAGCGTCTCCAAAGTGTCATTATTACTAAGCAGTGTCTCGTTCCCTTCTTAGGGAACAAGGGTTACAGACGTAACCTGAGACGTTCTTGAACCAGCAAATTTCTGGTTAAAAAGTTAACCAGCACTTTGCCACACCTGTTTTAATTGCTATGTGCAACATTTAAAAAATAAGCAAGAAGTAAACTATATGTAAGTATGCAGACACAAATGCTCAAATTAATTTCCCCTTCACCCCTTCTTAATTTGCATCTCACATCGCCTTTAATATAAGCTTAGTGGTAATGTGCTTGCTTCTAACACATGGTGCTTTGGTGCTGCCGAGGTTCTACTTTGATATCCACATTTTGTCACCTAGACCTAGTTACATATTTACATTTTTATGAAGGAACGTGGTGTGGTGTTTGCACATTGAAAAGATGCAAGGGTGCTCTGGGTGGTTTCCTGGGCGTTGTCATTCGCTTTTTATGGTGTTCTGAGTTGTTTTTAACACAGTAACATGAGGTAACTAGATGTCGATGTAGTGTTCTGGGTTGTTCCAAGTCTTCCCAATATCGCAATTTATTCTGACCCTTCCATCAAAATAAGTCTATAAAATGTCTTTGCCAGATTTATCATCTACCAGGCAAAAATGGCAAACCCATATATAAAAACAACAATGCACACACTTTTCACTCCTTCACATTCTCCTTTTCTTTCATTCCTCAGGGAAAGCTTGTCTGTTGCAATGCGGTCGATTTATTAGGCGATGAGAAGCCCCCTGGGCCCTCTGGTGTAACTGGATTAAAGTGAACACTCAGTGCTCCTAATCACATCTGCAGGCTCACTCTACGTCTGTTCCTGGCTCCGCCACCCTTCCTCATTGTTGTTTTTTTCCAGCAGTGCTTTTAAAACTGAGACCCCACAGTAATTCACTCACCTCCTAATGAACGAGTGGGGAGGGGGTTCTTAAGCACACACAGACTACTTCCCAGAACTAATGTTAGAGTGGACTCCTCCATTCACAGCTGTATTGTGAGCGAGTGTGAAGCACTACAGCTCTGTTGTAAAATAGTGAGCTGCCTACCTAGACCAGTATGACTTACTTTCTTCTTGCGAACACAAAATATATTTAGAAGACCACTGGGAAGCAAACAGCATTTGAGCCCATTGGCGTCTATTGTGTAGCCAAACGAACAAATTAGATATTTTTCAACATATGTCTCTATATGTTCCCAAGAAGAAAGCAAGTCACATAAGTTTAGAATGTCAGGAGGGTGAGTAAATGATGACAGAACATTCATTTTTGGGTGAAGATTACCTTTAAAGGGTTAGTTAACCCAAAAATTAAAATTCTGTCGTTCATTTTCGTAACACAAATTAAGATATTTTTTATGAAATCTGAGAGCTTTCTATTCCTCCATAGACAGCTACACTTTGTCCAGTAGCGTAACTTTGTTTTAAAAAGTGGGTAGACAGGTGTGGGGGGTGAAAGGGTGTAAGATACTGTATGTGTACAATATGCAATAAATATTTTCGGGAAAAAACAACATTATGATGTCCAGAATTTACAATTTAAATAGAACATTCATTGGGTTTAATTTGTCGTTTAATGAGCTCTACTAATATTGTTAGTGTCTCGAATTTTCACGTGAATAAATGCATAGATCTGCAAATTTTGCTTTATTGGTCAAGTGATAGAACTTTTGCCAACTTTTGTTGTTTTTTTCCTCATCAAACGCGAATATGTTCATCAGTGGTTGTATATTAAGCAGGGACACGTTTGTGTGCAATTTGTTTTTGTGATTTTACCGGAACGAATAGAGAGTCTCCGCAACTGTGTCAAACGATAGATTAAAGCGCGTGTCCGTGTTAAGACTGTGTGCGAGTCACAAGAAAACAGTTTATCTGCCCCACTGATAGCAAGCGGCAACGAGCACTCAGCTTGATTTAAAAAACAACACATTTCAGCACTAAATCATCTCTAATTTAACAAATGAATGCCCTGCTAGTTAACCGAAGATGTTTTATTTATCTGTATTAAGTACATCCGTGCTGCAAGATGTTTCAAAAAGTGGTGGGGACATGTCCCACCCGCAAATTACGCCTACGACTTTGACGCTTATTTAGAATTTTCATTTTTGGGTGAATTATCCCTAGTAACATGCTAATATCAAACTCTACTGGAATCACTTGTGAGTTGAGTTCACCCACAAATTAAAATGATGTCATCATTTACTCAAACTCATGTTATTCCAAACCGGTTTAATTCACTTTTATTCATGCAACACAAACAGTGAATTTCTGAGAAATATACTGGCAATCATATCATTATACTAAAAGGGAACAGGCTGTCAAAATGACAAATACGCCACTTACTGTAAAAGTGTCATAAAAGTGGTCCAAACTATGGTTCTAAAGTGTCCTAAAGTCATACGACAGCTTTGTGTTAGAAAAATATTAATATTGTTAAGTTTTAGCTGTATTTGATGTGTTCATGAAAGAATTTTTTAAGTCTTACTTATGAATAAATTGTTCTTTTGATTCAAATCTTTTCAATTGTGTTATCCAGTTCACAAAAATGATCTGTACTAGAGTTTAATTCACTCAATGATTCAGTCACAAACTACTACCAGTTCACTGGAGGGGAAGAATATCAGTGAACAATGACTTCAATTTCAGTCCTTTCCCAAACAAAGCTGATGTATGGCATTATGTGTCCCACAAAAGAAAGAAAGTAACGCAGGTTTGGAATGACATGAGTGTGAGTAAATAATGACAGCATTTTCTTTTTGGGGTGAACTATACCTTTAAGGTTTACTCTGTGTATTGTATTACATTTTCTGTGTTTACCGTATTTATTTTTTAACTGTGTATGTGCATAAGCTAAATGTTGCAAAGGGCTAGACTCATTTTTTCAGGACAGTCAGCTGCCCATTTTGGAAGGATGTATACGTGTCCTTCTGTACAAGGACAGAGTGACTCATTACCTGGAAGTGTGAGATTTTTACCCTCTTAAAGAATATCTGTTTCTGTCAAAGCCAGGCCAGGAACATCGAGTCCTCTGAAAATATACTGCATGACTGTGAAAATGCAATAAGAGCTTTGTCCACAATCATGAGCTACCAGAACCATGCTAGAAGTGTAATACATCTTGTGAAGTTTGACGGCTCAAAAGTCAACTCCAATATCCAGGCTTAGAGTTAAAGAAGATCTGGATTATTGCTCCTTGAATGCACGCTGCTGCATGTTTAAATTGTGTTCATGCATTGAATTCGATCTTTGGATTTGTCATGGCACATTTCATACAAGCTCTCATAAGTGGCATGATTCTGTAACCACATAACTAAAATTAAAGAATTAGTTCTCATCAAAGTGATGCTGGATTAAAGTGTAATTAATGTCCACAGATGGTGTTAGGAAACAGCTGTGCTCCCTGGGAGAAAAGGATTTGTTAGTTATGGGGTTATGGGTTATGGATAAATTCCATTATGTTTTCAGGATGATAGAGACTTCAGGAAGGTGCTGCCATCTTGTGGAATGTTTCAGCAAAGCCTGACTCATTAAAGGGATAGTTCAGCCAAAGAAAAATAAAATGTTGTCATGTACTCACTCACCCTCAAGTTGTTCCAAACCTGTATGAGTTTCTTCTGTTGAACACAAAAGAAGATATTTTGAAGAATATTGGTAGTCAAACAGTTGACGGTAGCTACTGACTTCCATTTTTTCCCTACTATGGACGTCAATGGCTACCGTCAAATGTTTGATTACCAAAAATCTTCAAAATATCTCTAGTGCGAAAGAAACTCATACAGGTTTGGAACAACTTGAGGGTGAGTAATGATGATAACATTTTCTTTTTTGGGTGAACTATCCCTTTAAAGAACTTAAGATTTGGTAACATCTCTTGTAAATGTCAATTTGTTTCCATTTTACAACACTTACAATGCACTGACAACATACAAATAGGATGAGGATGAAAAATAATAAGGGGAATTTACATGTGGGTTTTTGTGAGAATGATGATGTATAGTGGTACTACACAATATAGTACTATTGCTTAATGTCACAGTGCATCCCTACATTTACATCATTAGATGTAAATGTAGGGATGCACTGTGACAATACACAATAATAATAGCCACACCACCAAAAAATAAAATAAAACATATTATTGTGGGGGGCCCCATTCTAAGACTTGATTCCATCAAAGCACTGTCATGTAATTAAGTGATTTATGTGTATTTGCTTTTTCTGCAGTCAAGTGATAGAAGCTCACAGCTGCTCTTACCTGCCATTCTGTCATGAAGCGTGTGACATCTTCACCTGATGCAGACTTGTTTCTTCTGAATTCATCTTTCACATACTGATCACCCAGAGCCCGTAGGTCTATGGGCAGGAAGCGGTGCAGTAACAGGATTCTCTTATACAAAGACCGAACCACTGATACATGTGCTGTATGTGCCATCACTTCACAGTCTGACAGACAGTAACCTCTAGATATTATACAGCGAAAAGTGCGTCCTGTTTGAACACAGCAACGAAGTGTTAGTGCATCAGCCTAAAACCATAGCTCATGAGAAAGTCTGATATTATCTGATAAATCTGATATTATTTATTATAAAAGGTCATAGTGTACAACACTGTTGATTACCCAACCTTACATGCAGTCTTCTTCACCGCAGCGCTATGCGTGTATTATAGCCGCTGCTGCCCTCTGGTACCGATTGGAATGTAGTGCAACTAAGAAAACGGGCGCCATTCAGATGTCACCGAAGACCCAACCTATTAAAAGTTAATTTAAATATTATTTAGAACATTATATATATATATAATGTTCTATATTTTCTATATATATATATATATAACTTAATCGTGATAATCATGAGAGGTTTGTGTGTATTAAAATGGGTAATAATAGCCTATCATATGTCTCTTTGCATGTTTTATATGACCATTTTACAACATTGAACAGACACTTTATTTATATTATTAATGCAGTACTGAATTATATATTGATGCTAAAGTAGAAAAATAAGAAACAGAAAAAGAAGAAAATATATTTTTATATATATTAAAAAAACATGCAATATATTTTCCTTTCAAATATATTAAAATATCAAATATTCATGCGTTCATGCGTTCATATTATATAATATAATTCATATAATATAAACATGAAGAAAAACTAACAATATGAGTAAAAAAAGTATGCGGCTTTTTCTCTACTCTCATTTCTCCTCTGTAATCAGCCACAACCACAGTAAATAAAAAAAAGAAGCAGAAAAGAGGACAGAAGCTGTTGGAAATAATATACTACTGCTCCCATGTATACATGAACATTTTCTGTTTAGAATGGAATACCCAGATGACCTGCTACATTTACTCAAAAACGAACAAACAAAAGACATAAAATTGGAATGGATAGCTTACTTGTCTGCTGCATATTCATTTCTATACTGTATACATTGTTGAAGAATTTACCGTTAATAAAGTGTGAACTGTAATTCTGGACATGTGCTCAATTGTTGTTATACGACCTCTTCACATCAACAAATGACACCCATTATCATCTTTGAAATAACTTGTTTACTTTGTAAAAAAAAAAGAAAAAAAAAAGAAGAAGTACATTTTGGCACATAAAGTATATAGTATATAGCTTATTGCGGAAATTCTGTACTTTTAATGTTTTCAGACACTTAATTACATGTTATTTGAAATTAAATGAAAATGTATTATATGAAATTGAATTACCTTAACTTTGACCCAGTGCAGTGATTAAGGTAGTACTTAAGTATAACTTTATATGTAATTTCATGATTAATTCTATTGTCTTTGAATATGGTTAAAGTGTACTGCTGAATGATAACATTTATAGTAAACTGAAATATACTTTAATGTAATTTCTATTTTAACTTGTCCTATTTTTTAAACATATTTGTAATTACACATTTGTACTTATGACGTTGGCAACGTAGTATACATTTAAAATAAACTACGGCTAAAATTAAAAAAAGTACTTTACATGTACTTTAGTATGTTAGTCAACACATCAATGTAAGTGCACTTTTTAAAAGTTACACTTTTATTTCATTAATATTATATTATCTGCAAGTACAGTTTTTGTTTAAAATATATACTTTTAAGATTTGAATTACACTACAAGCGCACATTCAATACAATTAAGTGCACTTATTTTTCACAAGGGTTTTTACCATTATTAATTCGTATTTTTAATCCAATTTGTATATATAATATCCCACAGTAGCTGATCCCACAGTAGCTGTACGGATCTCAAGCTGTCTGGCTGACATCTCGGCATGGATGAAGGAACATCACCTACAGCTCAACCTGGCAAAGACTGAGCTTCTCATCCTCCCTGCCAAGCCGTCTCTACAGTACGACTTCTCCATCCAGCTAGATTCTTCCTCAATCACCCAATCAAGGTCAGTCAGAAATCTTGGAGTAATCTTTGATGATCAGCTGACATTCACTGACCACATCACAACGACAGCTCGATCATGCAGGTTTGCTATGCACAACATCAGGAAGATCAGGCCTTTCCTAACTGAGCATGCAACACAACTTCTCGTCCAGGCCCTGGTCATTTCTAGGCTTGATTATGCAATGCTCTCCTGGCTGGACTTCCAGCATGTGCAACTAAACCTCTACAAATGATCCAGAATGCTGCAGCTCGTCTGGTCTTCAACGAGCCCAAAATTGCCCGCGTCACTCCTCTGTTTATCTCTCACTATCTCGCACTGGCTACTACTCGCTGCTCGCATCAAGTTCAAGGTGTTGACACTTGCTTACAGACTGATCTCAGGATCAGCTCCTTCCTACTTCCACTCACTACTACAAGTCTACATCCCTACCAGAAGCCTACGATCAGTCAATGAGCGATGGCTCGTGGTACCATCAAAGAGAGCCTCAAAATCACTCTCCAGAACATTCTCATTCACGGTGCCATGCTGGTGGAATGATCTGCCCACCCTCATCCGGAATGCAGTATCCCTGACAGCATTCAAAAGACAACTGAAAACTCATCTCCTCCGTGACCATTTAACATAAAAAAATAAAATAAAAAAAATAAAAAAAACTCTCCTTTTCCTTTAAATCCCTGCTTATCTGGCTTATGCTACTCCGTGCAATATCTGAACTTTGTATTTTGAGCACTTCTTGCGTTGTTTTTGTCTCTTCACGATGACTCGCTTGGTTTAGTCCTCAGTTGTAAGTCGCTTTGGATAAAAGCGTCTGCTAAATGACTAAATGTAAATATAATGCAGTGTGGTCTGTTGTATACTGCACACTTTGACAAATTGTAATAGATCCTTTTACTTGCCTGCATAAAATATAAATACTAAGCTCAGTATACATACTGCAAAAATATTGAGAGTTGTATGGTACAGTAAGTCATTCTCTACAGTACATAGTCACTGATTCTCAGTCTTTTTCTGTTTCAAAGCTAAACTTGGCTATAGGCCTGTTCTCACCAAAACACTAACTATAAAGGTAAAACGTTATTATTACCATCCACACCAACGCACGATAACGTTCTGTTTGTTATAAGTTTGCTACAGTTTTGTCGACTGCCACTTTAAATAATCTTAAAAATATATATATATATATATTTTTAAAGTGAGGGGGATTCTGATTGGCTGTCAGAGATTTTATCGTTCATCAGCTGAAAACAAATGCACAAAAAGTTCTGAAATTGATTCCAATGATATAATTCCTCTGTGTCCTCTAATTCCTAGTGCTTCTCATGTTTATTGCCTCTTTAAGATGAATCACTTGTTGTATTCCTCAATTGTAATTGTAATCTGCTAAATTAATAAATGTAAAATGAACGGGCCTTGAGCTAAACTCTAATATTCTTATAGCCGAGTACAGAAGAGCCGCACTAGACCTTAGCCAGAAGGTCAGAGTGTTATGCTGGGTAATGACGCAGCCTCAACACCTGGAATCTAGAACCCAACATGTGCGTGACACATGGGGCAAACGCTGCAACATCATTCTGTACATGAGCTCGAAGGAGTCCGAACTTTCGCACGGTAGGGGTCAACGTGTCAGAAGGGCGCAGTCAACTCTACTGGAAGACCATACGGGCCTTCCAGCACATTCACAAGCACCATCTGGACGATGCTGATTGGTTCCTCAAAGCAGACGACGACACGTTTGTTATCCTTGAGAACTTGCACTACGGGTCTGTCCAAGAACAACACAGAGGAGCCGCTGTATTTTGGACGTAGGTTCGCACCATTCGTTGCACAGGGCTACATGAGCGGAGGGGCTGGTAACGTCCTCAGTAAGGAAGCTTTGAGGAGATTCGTGAAGGGTTTTGCTGATGGACTTTGCACTCACAACACAGAACTTGAGGATACTGGATTGGGACAATGCATGGAGACAGTGAAGGTTAGGACAGGTGATTCCAGAGATGTGTTGAGGAGACAAACCTTTCACCCTTACCCTCCAGACTATTACCTGCCCAGACAGCAACTCAGACCACGACCCTGGCACCTCCTCTATGAGGTAAGAAAGAGTTGTTGATGTTTTAGGGGAATCAAGGCTGGAATATACTAAACAACTTTTGTCCTGATTTTGGCCCCAATTTACAGTCCGGAGGAGTCAAAAGTCAGAATGTCAAAGAGTTTGGGCAGTCGGAGTTGACAGATTTCACAGAAAATCGTGTAGAGTATGATGGGCACAGATTCAGGTTTTTTTTTTTTTTACTTCAAGACTGTAATTCCTTCTAGTCAAAGGAGATCAAACATTATTTTGAGCTGATTTTAGAACATGTATTGTTTTCAGTTGTCCTGTGTCCAGAGTCATAGCTGGGGCCCAGATCAACAATGGGGTGCGTTTCCCAAAAGCATTGTTAGCCAACTATGGTCACAAGTTCCATCGTTATCAGCATAGTTCAACGAGTCTGTGTTTCCCAAAAACATAGTTCTAACGAACATTCGCTGACAGCGTCACAAACTTGTGTGTTTGGAACGACAATTCTTTGCCTGTGGTTAGAACCATAGATCCCTTTCGTAGTCACTCTGAGTTACGTCGGATGACGATGAATGGGGTTTCGCTTAGAAAGCCTATCAACTTCGAGTATTACAAAACGAGCCAATGGCAAAGAAATGCCATGGGTCTGCGGAATTTGCATGACGTAACTCCGCCCCACCTCGTGGGTATAAAAGGAGGACGCCGGCAACATGCAGTTATGTTTTCGCTTCGGAGCCAAGTTTATTCTTCTCTCCACAAGCCATCTCTGAATTGTCAGCTTCACAAACGAGTTCCTCTGGTGTTGGTGTGACGGCGATCTCCAGCGAGCGCGCGCTTCCTGCTTATCTGTGCAGTGGTTTGCCAGAGAGTGCGTGTCTCCCCGGGCGCTTCAACACTCAGAGTGTTTCTCTCATAAAAGAGCTTGCACGCGGCACGTCTTTTTAAAGATGCCTCGCCTGTGCACTTCTGGTTGCGGCAGATTGGTATCGGACTCTGATGGGCACGAGCGCTGTCTAGTATGTTTGGGCATGGATCATGCTAGAGCAGCGCTTGTGGATGACTCAAGTTCTCTCTGTGGGAACATGACCATCGCATCATTAAGGTCGAGACTCAATGAACTTGCAAGAGTGAGGGTCCCCTCATCCACACCCCGATCTAGTGCTCCCTCGCGGGGTGCTACTTCGGCTGGTGGCCAGGGTGACCTGAGGGTTACGGTCTGGAACAAGGCGCCGACTATGTGTCCGCGACCCCAGCCCCCCTCTTCAATGACGGTGCCCACTAGTGAACTGCCGATTCCCACGGGTCTACCTTCGGGTGGCCCACGTGTTTCGGTTGAAGCTACAGAGGATGATGCTATGTCTGTAGCAGCATCACAAGGTGGGTCTGAGTCTTCTGGAAGTGAGGGCTCAGCACAGCTGCTACCTTCCGTTGTGCATACGGCTGTGCCTGAGTCTGATCCGGAAATGACGGCCATGCTTTCCCGGGCAGCCGCGAGCATCGGTCTAGAGTGGAGGCCTCCACCCTGTCCTGAGCGCTCGCGGCTGGTCTACCAGGCCCAGATGCTCAGAGACATGCACGAGGGCAGGACAGACCCAGGGCTCTTCGATGAGCTGTGCGCCTCAACCGACCTTGCCCTCCGGGCGACGAAGGTAGCCGCGCGCTCCCTGGGTTTGGTGAAATCCACTTCGGTGTTCCAGGAGAGACATCTCTGGCTGAACCTGTCCGACATGCGGGATACCGAGCGGACTCGTCTGCTTGATGCACCCCTGTCCCAGGCCGCCCTCTTCGGCGGAGCAGTCGAGGACTTTGCCCAACAGTTCTCATCTGCACAGAAACAGACTGAGGCCATCAAGCATATTCTGCCCCGCCGACCCGCTGCTACCTCCACGTCGGTCGGGCAGACGCCTCAGCCTGTTAACCGCTGAGGGCGCCCTCCTACGGCTCCCACTCCTCCCGCTCGGCCGAAGCAGCAGCCTCCACCCAGGCCCAGTCATGGAGGAAGCCGTAAGAAGGCGCCACAGCGCTCTCCAGCCCCGCCCCCCGCCAAGTGCCGGGCCAAGCGGCACTCCTGAGATGGGCTGCTCAGGGATGATGGTCGTTTCTCAGGAGATGGTAGCAGGACCACTCCTTCCCCCGATGGAGGGCCGGGGGAGAATCTTTTGTTCTCCACTCCCCGCTGCTCACCCACGGGTGGGCAGCACCCTAAAGTGGTTAAAGAAAGAAACGATCCTCTCTTCCCTGAGCTCACAGAGTTCTCGGGTGACACAGAGCGCTGCCCCTAAGCCGTGCTGTCCTCGTCCCCCTCTGTTCCAGAGTCGGTTGACACAGCGTGCCGTCCACGGACCGCTTCGCCCTTGTCCCACTCTGTTGCCAGACCCCTGGCAGAGCAGGCCCCCGTGGAACGCTGGTCCTTCCATGGCCTCCTCAGTCAGGGCGCGGAGGTTAACTGCACCCCCACACCGGATCGCTATGCCGTCCACGTCCGGGCCAGTTACTCCGCTTCGCTGCCCCTCCGGGGGGACGCCGGTGGTCCGCATGACCCCGCTGGTGCAGTTCCTACAAGCCTGGCTAGAGCTTCCCCGTCTGTCCCGCTGGGTCGCCCGAACCATCAGGCTCGGCTATGCGATTCAGTTTGCACGGTCTCCTCCCCGCTACAGGGGAGTCCGCTCCACATTGGTCGGTGGCAATGCCCCCATCATGAGAGCAGAGATTGCCACCCTGCTGGCGAAGGGTGCAATCGAGACTGTCCCTCCAGCCGAGATGAGGTCCGGCTTCTACAGCCCCTACTTCATTGTCCCCAATAAAACCGGTGGGTTACGACCGATCCTGGACTTGCGCGTGCTGAACCGCTCCCTTCAGGGGAGCCGTTCAAGATGCTCACCGCCAAACGGATTTTCAAATGTGTACGGCCCCAGGATTGGTTTGCAGCGATCGACTTGAAGGACGCCTACTTTCATGTCTCCATTCTTCCTCGACACAGACCGTTCCTCCGGTTTGCTTTCGAGGGGCAGGCATACCAGTATGCAGTTCTCCCTTTCAGGCTAGCCCTGTCTCCCCGCGTCTTCAAGAAGGTCGTCGAGGCAGCCCTTGTTCCCCTTCGGGTTCACGGGGTTCGCGTCCTGAACTATCTCGACGACTGGCTTATTCCTAGCTCACTCTCGAGACCAGGTTTGCAAACACAGGGACCTTATGCTCCGGCACCTAGCTCGTCTGGGCCTTCGGGTCAACTGGGAGAAGAGCAAACTTTGCCCCGTGCAGAGGATCTCTTTTCTCGGTATGGACACCGACTCGGTCGCCATGTCCGCGCAGCTTACGAGCGAGTGCGCACAGTCACTGCTGACTTGTCTGAGACAATTCCCATGGCATGGGAGAACGTCTCGGTTACGTATGTAACCCTCGTTCCCTGAGTAGGGAACGGAGACGTTACGTCGGATGACGACGAATGGGGTTTCGCTTAGAAAGCCTATCAGCTTCGAGTATTTAAAAACGAGCCAATGGCAAAGAAATGCCATGGGTCTGCGGAATTTGCATGACGTAACTCCGCCCCACCTCGTGGGTATAAAAGGAGGACGCTTGCAACATGCAGTTATGTTTCTTCGCTGAGGAGCCAAGACTGAACTCAGGCGATCCCCGCGGTACAGCGGAAGTGGCAGGAAGACGTAACTTCTCCGTTCCCTACTCAGGGAACGAGGGTTACATACGTAACCGAGACGTTCCCTTTCGTTGTCACTCCGAGTTATGTCGGATGACGACGAATGGGGTTACCAGTCTAATCACGCCACCTTCACAGCTGTCTTCCAGCGCCCTGCGAAAATCTGAGCCCTCGAGATATTTAGGACGAAGGACTCCTACTTAGCACAGGAATACCAAGGTACACTGGGAAGCGTATCCCAAGCTTTTAAGGGAAATATGCAAATATCACCAACCCAGTGGGGGGGCATTTGAAAATACACATATGACCCGAAGGAAACATATGGAGAAACTCTGAGGTGTCCAGCCGCAGGTGGAATATTTCAACCTCAGGGGTGGCAAGGTGGCTTGCCAAGGGAAATACACATGCTTAGAGAGGCTTACAGTGGAAATACACGTCTGGGGGTAGCTCAAGGGAGGGACCATGCACACGGAGGCACCTAGCCGACGCACAGGCAATGGACACTGGCGCTAGCATCAGGGGTGCTGGAGGAACTCAGGGCTTTCGGAGAAGCTCACCTGAGCAGAATATCGCACGTATCCAGTCCGCGGAGTGGAATGGCGAGGAAGCGAAGACACCTGAGCGGGTCCGGAACTAGCTGTTTGAAGCGAGAACAGGAGAGGACACTGGCTCCACTCGGAGATTATAAAATCTGGCGAATGTGTTAGGTGTCGCCCAGCCTGCAGCTCTGCAGATGTCTGCTAGCGAGGCGCCATGCGCCAGCGCCCAGGAGGATGCCACACTCCGGGTGGAGTGGGCGGTCACACCAAGGGGGCACGGTCGACCTTGCTGCTGGTAAGCCAAAGCAATGGTGTCCACAATCCAGTGAGACAACCTCTGCTTTGAGAGAGCCTTTCCCTTCAGTTTCCCACCATAACAGACAAAGAGCTGGTCTGAGGTCCTGAAACACTGCGTCCTGTCTACATAAGCGCGGAGAGCGCGTACTGGACAGAGCAGTGCCAAGGCTGGGTCTGCCTCCTCCGAGGGCAGCGCTTGCAGGTTCACCACCTGGTCCCGGAAGGGAGTGGTAGGAACCTTGGGCACATATCCAAGCCGGGGTCTCAGGATCACGTGAGAACCGGCCGGCCCGAATTCCAGGCACGCTTCGTCAACAGAGAATGGGCGCAGGTCCCCGACCCTCTTGAGAGAGGCCAATGCAATCAGGAGCGCTGTCTTCATTGACAGGAACTTAAGCTCCACTGATTGCAAAGGCTCAAAGGGAGCACTCTGCAGGGCACTTAAGACCACTGAGAGGTCCCAAGAGGGAACGAGAGGAGAGCGAGGAGGATTCAGTCTCCTCGCCCCCCTCAGGAACCTGACGATCAGGTCGTGCTTCCCTATGGACTTACCTTCCACTAAGTCGTGGTAAGCGGCAATAGCGGCAACATAAACTTTGAGGGTGGAGGGAGACAGCCTTCGCTCCAACCCATCTTGAAGGAAGGAAAGCACGAAACTGATCGAACATCTCCGGGGGTCTTCTCGGCGAGAAGAGCACCAATTGACGAAGAGGTTCCACTTCAACGCGTAGGCATGTCTCGTGGACGACGCTCTAGCGGAAGTGATGGTAGCCACCACCGCAGGTGGTAGGGTACTCAAACCTGCCTCGTCCCGTCGAGGAGCCACACTTGGAGGTTCCAAAGATCGGGACGAGGGTGCCACAGGGTGCCCCGTCCCTGAGAAAGGAGGTCCTTCCTCAGAGGAATTGGCCAAGGAGGTGCTGTCGCGAGGAGCACTAGTTCGGAGAACCAAGTCCGGGTGGGCCAGTATGGCGCAACCAGAAGGACTTGCTCCTCGTCCTCCCTGACCTTGCGCAAGAGCTGCGCAAGAAGGCTCACTGGGGGAAACGCATACTTGCGGCCCCGCGGCCAGCTGTGCGCCAGAGCATCCGTGCCGAGCGTGCCCTCGGTCAGAGAATAAAACTGGGCGCAATGGGATGAGTCGCGGGAGGCAAACAGATCTATCTGTGCGTCGCCAAACTGGTCCCAAATCAGCTGGACTGACTGGGGATGGAGTCGCCATTCTCCAGGGAGGGGCTGAAGCCGTGACAGCTCGTCGGCAGCACAGTTCAGGGCTCCGGGAATGTAAATAGCACGAACCTCAGATGCTTCTGACTCCATAGGAGGAGGTGGCGGGCGAGTTGCGACATATGGCGGGAGCGTAGACCACCTTGATGGTTGATGTACGCTACTGTGGCGGTATTGTCTGATCGGACTAGTACGTGTTGACCCATGAGCAGCGCTCGGAAGCGGTGCAGAGCAAGGCGTACTGCCAGCAACTCGAGGCAATTGACATGCCATAGGCGCTGGGGTCCTGTCCAGGAGCCCGCGGCAGCATGACCATTGCACATGGCACCCCAGCCCGTGGTGGAGGCATCTGTTGAGACAACAACATGCCGCAACACTCGTTCCAGGGGGACACCAGCCCTGAGAAAACTGAGGTTCAACCACGGGGTGAAGGTCTGACGGCAGCTCGAAGTCACTGGTACTCGGAGCTTGCCTTGTTGCCATGCCCACCTCGGGACTCGGTCGCGAAGCCAAAGCTGAAGCGGTCTCATATGAAGCAATCCGAGCGGCATGACCGCGGCTGCAGATGCCATATGCCCAAGGAGCCTCTGAAAAAGTTTCAGTGGAACCACACTCTTGCCCTGTATTTGTCTCAGACAAGTCAGCAGTGACTGCGCGCGCTCGCTCGTAAGCTGTGCGGACATGGCGACCGAGTCAATGTCCATACCGAGAAAAGAGATCCTCTGCACGGGGCAAAGTTTGCTCTTCTCCCAGTTGACCCGAAGGCCCAGACGGGCTAGGTGCCGGAGCACAAGGTCCCTGTGTTCGCAAACCTGGTCTCGAGAGTGAGCTAGGATCAGCCAGTCGTCGAGATAGTTCAGGATGCGAACCCCGTGAACCTGAAGGGGAACAAGGGCTGCCTCGACGACCTTCGTGAAGACGCGAGGAGACAGGGCTAGCCGGAATGGGAGAACCGCGTACTGATATGCCTGCCCCTCGAAAGCAAACCGGAGGAACGGTCTGTGTCGAGGGAGAATGGAGACATGAAAGTAGGCGTCCTTCAGGTCGATCGCTGCAAACCAATCCTGGGGCCGCACGCACTCGAAAATGAGTTTGGCGGTGAGGATTCTGAACGGCCTCCTGAGAAGGGAGCGATTCAATACTCGCAGGTCCAGGATTGGTCGTAACCCACCGTTTTTCTTGGGGACAATGAAGTAAGGGCTGTAGAAGCCGGACCTCATCTCGGCTGGAGGAACAGTCTCGATTGCACCCTTCACCAGCAGAGTGGCAATCTCTGCTCGCATGATCGGGGCGTTGCCACCGACCAAAGTGGAGCGGACTCCCCTGTATCGGGGAGGAGACCGTGCGAACTGAATCGCATAGCCAAACCTGATGGTGCGGGCGACCCAGCGGGACAGTTGGGGAAGCTCTAGCCAGGCTCCCAGGAACTGAACCAGCGGGGTCATGCGGACCACCGGCGTCCCCCCGGAGGGGCAGCGAAGCGGAGTAACTGGCCCGGACGTGGACGGCATAGCGATCCGGTGTGGGGGCGCAGTTAACATCCGCGCCCTGACAGAGGAGGCCAGGGAAGGACCAGCGTTCCACGGGGGCCTGCTCTGCCAGGGGTCTGGCAACAGAGTGGGACAGGGACGAAACGGTCCGTGGACGGCACGCCGTGTCAACCGACTCTGGGACAGAGGGGGGCGAGGAGAGCACGGCTGGTGGGCGGCGCTCTGTGTCGTCCGAGAACTCTGTGCGCTCAGGGGTGAGAGGTTTGTTTCTTTCTTTAACCACATTAGGGTGCTGCCCACCCGTGGGTGAGCAGCGGGGAGTGGAGAACAAAAGATTCTTCCCCGGCCCTCCACCGGGGGAAGGAGTGGCCCTGCTACCATGTCCTGGGAAACAAACGTCATCCCTGAGCACCCCGTCTCAGGAGCGCCGCTTGGCCCGGCGCTTGGCGGGGGGCTGGGCAGGAGCGGGCTGTGGCGCCTTCCTGCGGCTTCCTCCTCGCGTCGGCCTGGGTGAAGGCTGCTGCTTTGCCCGAGCGGGAGGGGCGGGAGCTTTAGGAGGGCGCCCTCGGCGGGAAACAGGCTGAGGCGTCTGCCCGACCGACGACGAGGCAGCAGCGGGTCGGCGGGGCAGAATATGTTTTATGGCCTCAGACTGTTTCTGTGCAGATGAGAACTGTTGGGCAAAGTCCTCAACTGCGCCGCCGAAGAGGCCGGCCTGGGACAGGGGCACATCGAGCACACGAGTCCGCTCGGAATCCCGCATGTCAGCCAGGTTCAGCCAAAGGTGTCTCTCCTGGACCACCGCAGTGGACATCACCAAACCCAGGGAGCGCGCGGCTACCTTCGTCGCCCGGAGAGCGAGGTCGGTTGCGGCATGCAGCTCATTGAAGAGCCCTGGGTCTGTCCTGCCCTCGTGCATGTTTCTGAGCATCTGGGCCTGGTAGACCTGCAGAGTGGCTATAGCATGCAGAGAGGTAGCCGCCTGTCCCGCCGCTCTATAAGACTTCGCCGCCATAGACGACGAAAATCTACAGGCCTGGGATGGGTGCTTAGGCTCGCCCCGAGAAGAAGCACTCTGAGGACACAGAGCAACAGAGCGTTCAACCGGGGGAAGCCCAGTGTACCCACGGGCGGCCGCCTCATCGAGGGGAGGAAAGGTGGATGGGATCAGCGAGCGGTCCCGGGAAGACAGGGGGGTCTTCCAGGACTTCGAGATCTCATCATGCACATCCGGGAAGAAAGGTATTGGGGTTTGCCGTGGACCACGGGGGTCGGCAGCCTTACCCAAAAACCAATCGTCCAGCCGCGAGCGCTCAGGACAGGGTGGAGGCCTCCACTCTAAACCGATGCTCGCGGCTGCCCGGGAAAGCATGGCCGTCATTTCCGGATCCGATTCAGGCACAGCCGTATGCACACCGGAAGGTGGCAGCTGCGCTGAATCTTCACTTCCGGAAGAATCAAGCCCACCTTGTGATGCTGCTACAGACATGGCATCTTCCTCTGTAGCTTCAACCGAAACTCGCGGGCCACCCGAAGGTAGACCCGCGGGAATCGGAGGTTCACTAGCGGGAACCGTCACTGAAGAGGGGGGCTGGGGTCGCGGACACATAGTCGGCGCCTGGTTCCAGACCGTAACCCTCAGGTCACCCTGGCCACCAGCCGAAGTAGCACTCCTCGAGGGAGCGTTAGATCGGGGTGTGGATGAGGGGACTCTCACTCTTGCGAGTTCATTGAGTCTCGACCTTAGTGATGCGATGGTCATGTTCCCGCAGAGAGAACATGACTCATCCACGAGCGCTGCTCTAGCGTGATCCATGCCCAAACACACTAGGCAACGCTCGTGCCCATCAGAGTCAGACACATATCTGCCGCAACCAGAAGTGCACGGGCGAGGCATCTTTAAAAAGACGTGCCGCGTGCAAGCTCTTTTAAGAGAGAAACACTCTAGTGTCGAAGCGCCCGGGGAGACACGCACTCTCTGGCAAACCACTGCACAGATAAGCAGGAAGCGCGCGCTCGCTGGATATCGCCACAAACACCAACACCAGAGGAACTCGTACGTGAAGCTGACAAATTCAGAGATGGCTTTGTGGAGTGAAGAGAGACTCTTGGCTCCGAAGCGAAAACATAACTGCATGTTGCCAGCGTCCTCCTTTTATACCCACGAGGTGGGGCGGAGTTACGTCATGCAAATTCCGCAGACCCATGGCATTTCTTTGCCATTGGCTCGTTTTTAAATACTCGAAGCTGATAGGCTTTCTAAGCGAAACCCCATTCGTCGTCATCCGACGTAACTCGGAGTGACAACGAAAGGGAATGAGGGTTACATACGTAACCAAGACGTTTCTTGTTTTCATGACATGTGTACTCAATAAATTCTTATCTTGAGCCAAATAAGCAGACATTCAGTACAATCAATATCTTTTATTTAGAATACATACAAATGTAATTTACATCTATTTGTTTGTCAAGAGATTTAAAGTGTCGTTTTTGCACAGTGCGCATGTAAGAACCTGTTCTGCTACACAAGAACGAGCCTATGGTTGAATCCGGAAATAAAGCAAAATAACTGAGAAAAATGAAAAATAGTCCAGCCATATGTCTGTAATTTATTGCAAAACATCTAGCATTAATTAGATCTCAAACAGATTCATTAAAAAAAGTTATTACTCCACCACATCATTACCAACGGTGTTTTACGACAAATTTGCGACAATATGGTTTCGAGAAACAGTTGTGAGCTTATTGATTTCTTCAACATTGCATCTTACTACGGTAGTTAAGCAGCAAGTTACTTTGTTGTACGGGAAACGCACCCCTGCACATAGGATCATCAGATGAAATTGTGGGGCCCTCCCAAGGCCGGGGGGCCCTAAAATCCTCAATACCTTTTGCCCCACTAACAAGGCGTTTGTGAGGTTGTTGCGTTTGTGTGTGACCCTCAGTCGTTTACAGTGTTGGGAATAACGGCGTTTAAAAGAACGGCGTTAGGTAACGACGTTATTTTTTCAGTAACGGGGTAATCTAACTAATTACTTTTCCCGTCGTTACAACGGCGTTAACGTTACTGAACGTTAAATGCGGTGCGTTACCACGAGCGTCAGTTTGGTTTGAAATGTTCTGGGGACAGAGATGCATTCGGACGTGCATTTTCAGAAATTCCGATACAAAGTTGTCAAACTGTGCAGCCTCTCTGCTCAACCAGTAAATAAATCCATCGATCCGCAAATATGTGAGTTCTTAAGTGGGCTAGTGGTAGATCAATTTGCCAAGCATGTCAGAGATTACGGGTTCGAATCCGCACTTCTATAATTGTTTTTTTTCTCTCTCTCATCAAAACTGAATTTGTTCAGCAGGGACACGTTTGTGTGCATTTTATTTTGTGATTTCACCGAAACGAATAGTCTCCACAACGGTGATAGATTGAAGCGCGCGTCCGAGTGAAGACTGTACGTGACCGCGCGAGCCACAAGAGAACAACTATCCATGCAACTGATAGCAGCGGGAACGAGCGCTCAGCTTGATTTCAAAAACAACACATTTTAGCGCTAGATCTCTTATTTAATAGCAAACTAAATGAATGCTCTGCTAACTGGAGATGTTTTATTTATTTGTATTAACATCCGTGCCTCAATGTTTCAAAAAGTGGTGGGTACAAAATGACTCATGACGGAATCTGGTGGGGACGTGTACCCACCCAAATCGACGCCTATGTGCGTTACTATTATAGACAGTAAAGGTTACTATGTAGGCTATTGATTGAATAAACTGTAATCCGAACGCACCCCGTGGCTCACACAGCTAGTGAGGAGGTGGGTTAATAACGAGGTATGCGATTATGATTGGCTAAGGCAGAGTCATGTTTCCTGGTAGCCAATCAGATCCAGTGTTTTTACACACATGCCAGCACAAGAGCCACACACACACACACACACACACACACACACACAACAGCTAAACAGAGATTCGATGAAGCAGCAGAGATGGCGAGTCAGGAGCAATCCAATGAAAAGTTGGGATTTTCAAGGTGCAATATAAGCACTACTTCTGTTCTACTAAGTTCAACTGACTTGTGAAAACTGCTAAAAAAAAACTGTCTTTTTTAACAGTAATGCAAATAGTTACTTTCCCTGGTAACAAGTTACTTTTATTATAGAGTAATTCAGTTACTAACTTAGTTACTTTTTGGAACAAGTAGTGAGTAACTATAACTAATTACTTTTTTAAAGTAACGTTCCCAACACTGGCCGTTTAGCATACGATACCCAGTTTTTCCTTTGTAACCATTTACAAAGTCAGTCATACAAAGTGTATGGTGCTTAATGATGAAAAATCTGTTCAGATTTTAAAAGTTGTGTAGTGATTTCCAGCCTTTAGGCTAATTTGGGTCATTAACTACCTTCAAATTATAACAACAAATGATAAAGAGGTCATTAATTCATACTATCATTCCTGCGGGTGAAAATACAGACTCAAATTAAAATAAAATCAAGCCATGTTTATGAGCATGTAGCTGATTTACATTTTATTCAATTAATTGTTAGTAAAGAAACATTCGCCCCCCTCCCCTCATTCAAGTCCTTGGTTCACATGCTCATACTGTCAGCTGCCTATTGGCTCTCAGCTACATGAACATGTCCAAGTCCAAGACTGGTCTCAGTTTTAGTTCTGGTAACCAGCTCTAGATTCAAGAACTGCCATCAAAATATCCGTGTACTGTTGACTCGAGAACTATGCCACCAGATCACTGTTACATGAATATTTAGTAGTCCCCCTTTTACATGTTAGACATTATCCTGGATAAACATCTTTTGTTGAACAACATCAACAACATCATACTGTCCAAAAATATTGTTCTAACCGTATTCGTGGCAGTTGAAAATGGAGCCATTAATTCAGATAACATCTGCTTCCTTGCTGATCCAGGAACAACTCTGTATTTAACTATTTATATTTGATTGACAGAGGCTGACAGAGTACACAGCTTCATTACTTGAGTAAAAGTACAGATACCCCTTGCTAAATTTTACTCAAGTTCAAGTAAAAGTATTAAAGATGTCTACTTAAGTAAAAGTACTGAAGTACTTGTTTTTAAAAGTACTTGAGTATTAAGAGTACAAGAGTACATTTTCTAAAAATTGCATTACTACTGCCACAGTACTTACATTTATGTACAGAAACATCCTACATGGAGTTATGAAAAATGTTAATGTTAATACCTTGGAGAATGTAAAAGGAATTGAAAGTAAAATCAAGTCATTTTCATCTTTTTACTATGTTGCTTTATTTAACATTTAAGAAAATTTTAGAAAATGTAAATAGTCTGGCGAGGTGGGGCCACGTGTTGGCACATTCCCGGGATGGACCTGCTGCGTCTTCATCCATTGTTTCGTCTCTTATCTAAATCTGACCATGGAGTTGACTTTGGCGGAAAGCTGAAGGTGATTGCTGATAGGCTGTCTCAATCAGTGCCGCCTGCACAATCCAATCACGTTTGAGAGGGAAACAACAAATTGAGGGTTTCCGAGATTTTTTTTTTAGTAATAATAGTAGTGGTAACGGGTACAAGAAATGTAGTGGAGTAAAGAGGACAATATTTGCCTCTCAAATGTACTTGAGTAAAGTCATGAGTACTCCCCAAAAATGATACTCGAGTAAAGTACAGATCCCTCAAAATTGTACTGAAGTACTGTACTCAAGTAAATGTACTCCGTTACTGTCCGGCTCTGTTGATTGATAAGTGTCCAGTTAAGAGTTGTGTTGCTGATCCAGGAACATGTCATGAGTGGCGTAGGGTAATTCTACAACACCATCTCATCCAAAAAAAAAAAAAATGCTTTTGCATGATGCTACAGCCACACCAATATATGTTAAGACCACTATCATTACAACAGAAACAATAATAATAATTATTATGATGATGATGTTACTATTAAACCCCCTTGAAATTAAAATAAAATACCTCTAGGCTGATCAATCAGTCAGATGCAGATATAACCAGGACAGAGTAAAGATAAATCAAATTTAAATTCAGGGATGATTTAGGTCTATAGGCCTAAAAGAGAGAAGCAAAAAGTAGATGAGGACAGTAAAAAAAAAACGTTTCTTATGTCTCTCTTAACTCTCCTTCTCAGCTGGGATTTGATTGATTGTTTGTTTTGTTCTTGTGTTTTTAGGGCCCTGGAGGCTGTTCAGATTTAGCCATCTCTTTCCACTACATAGATGCAGTGGGAATGCACACACTAGAGTACTAGACCTACCACTTATGCCCATTTGGATATAAATATAGATTTAACCCAGATTAACTAATTAACAAATTATAGAAACAACAGCAAATCTAAAAATAAGACAGCATTCATAATGTCATCTTTTAAAGTGAGATTTATTAATACATGTTTACATTACTTCACAGTAAGACCATTACATGTAAATCATGTTATATTTATTGTTCTATAATACATATTAAAACAGGTTTTACAAAGTTACAGACTAAGAACTTTACTGTCAAAAACATTAATAACATTAGCTTTGGAAACACAATGGTTTGCTTCATCATAGACCGAACGTAACAAATACAAGTTGAGAATATTTTTTACAATCTGTCAAATGTAAGACAAGTTAATCCAAACTTTGGATGTCATTCATATATATATCGGAAAGGACTTCGCGTGTGTTTGATTGTTTGATTGCAATTTATTGGAGACATGCAGGGAAGAGTTCATACCCAAATATATGAGTCATCACTGCTAAGGAAACATGAAAAATGATATGTAAACATCCTTGAAATGCAAATGCTGTTAATCACACGATACAATACAACTAGTACTACTATAATATAATACAAGTACTTCCCGGTACATAGTATTAGTAATTTTGTGCAATGCTTTTCTGTTGCATATATATTGGTCTATAGTATCATCTTAGTCTATGTACATACTTTATGATACTTACATTGCAAAACCATTAAAATAATCATGGATTTAGAGTGGCATACACTAGTACAATACATTTTAATTTTACTTGATACATTTTAATGAGGGAGGGTCACTTTAGCAGAACTTTAGCTTCTTAACATTAGCTTTGAAGTTAACGTAATATATTATTTAACACATATTTAATTTTTTTCACAAAAATACTTTGCAATTGGTGGACTCCCTGCAGCATTGCCCTGTGACGATCACAAATGAAGACCCCAAAATATGTATACAAGCTTATTTAGTAATTTTTGGAAAGCAAAGGGGATTACCAGCACCTCTTTTTTCCACTTTTTGGAAAAAAGTAAGTTGTAAGTCACTAGTAAGTTGACGGAAATTACAATTAACAGAAATATTTACAATACTGTATTTTTAAGGATGCAACATACAGAAAAGGATTATTGAAAATGAAGAAATTAATGATACTTTCAGTGCGACTAGAAAGAATATACATGTTATTCTCAAGAAAATGGAGCAGCACTAAGTGTAGTAAACAATAATTAAAGTAGTGTTGGTCCACAATCTGATCTACAGTCAGTGTAGGATTCCTTACTGTTCTCATAAAAGACATGAGTACTACAATGAAAATGCATAGGGTATGACTGCAAAATTGACAGCTTAAAGAAAAAAAAAGGAAATCTGCTGAATGAAGCCCTGTGCTTTATTGTGAAGGTGTGTTATGTCTGCACACAAACGGTTATACAAATGTCTTCTGTCTCAAAGCGGTTTCTGTTGCCTTGGCAACCACCATACCAGAATTGTGCGCACGCGTTGGCCTCCGGGTCATAGTACCACATCACTCTGTACTCTCTACATGGCCCAGGGTCCAATCCCTGCCTACAGTCTACATCTGAAAAATAACAACAACACAGATCTGAAGTACTTGAACAAAATCTGGATTCAAACTAAATTTAAATGTGAATGCTCAAGAAGTGACCCGAGATGATAGATAATTGTGGTGTAAGCGAGTGCATTTACCTTTCACGAAGGCATCGGACTGAGGGGGCGGTGCAGGTAGAGTTTGTGAAGGAGGGCTGATTTCTGGAGCACGCCGCCAGTTTATGGGCATCTGGGGTCCTACTACTGAGAAGGAGGACTGGTGTCTCATCTTATCTCCAGCTGGGGCCTCTGTCACCTTAGGGAGCTCATTGAAAGATTCGTCAAAAATATTCCAGTTTGTGGCAATATTCGAGTCATAATATTCATCTGGTTGTTGAGGAGAAAGGGTGGTCTCAAACTCAGTTGGAAGTTTAGCCTGTGATAAAGAGAATTTTTCAGACTGTATGGCATGTGGCATTGTGGCAACACAAACAGATGCTCTTTCCAGCTAAATATCACCTTCAGTTGGTGTTTACATTATGATTATCGATCATGTTTAATAATTGTAACAATGTTTCTGTAAATTCTGTTCATATTTTATAATCTTAACAGAATTTTGTGTCCAGATCTATTCATTTATTCAGAAATGCATATAAATATAATGACAGTTTATAAATTACTTTAGTGATGAGAAGGGTTTTAATTTCTTAAAATTCATAACTGATTAGATATTTGAAATAAAACTTTTTTATTTACAAAAAATACATTTAAAAATGTTTTTTTTGAAAATAATAATTAGGTGTAAGGAAAATATGTTACAACACAAAATCAACGTGACATTTTTCTTTTTTACATATTTTACATATTTTAAGTGTATTTTTATGAAACCCCCACATCATGGAGGGGAAAAAAACAGATACCATCATGGCGAATATAGAAGTTGTTACCATGACTTAATTCATTGCCACATTTGATTAATTAATTCCCTCATCTTAGGGAAATCGTGGCCATGATTTGTGCTCACAACATCTTATTTTATTTTTTTCTCCACATCATGTGCGGGGCTCTACCATTTTAATTTTACTGAAAAGTTTAATATTTTCAGTAAAATTAAAATGGTATAGCTTCATTTTTCAGACATTTTTCTGATTAATATACATGTATATATATTGTCTTCTTTTTAATTTATTACTGTGTCTTTCTGTAGTATGAAAAATGACCTCTTTGCCTACTGCGATGAAATAATCACTGGTGGAAGCTTCAGTTCCGTCTGGAAGTGGATCAGGCCCAAATGGAAGGAATGTTTTGCCGTTTGGCGTTCCGTCATCGCGCTCACAGATCTGACTTAGCAGTTTATTCTCCAGTGCTGAAAAATTGCAAAACGTTAGCATAAAAATATTTGGCCAAGCACACCATATTTAAAAGAAATATAGGAGTACGTACTGTGAAGTCTCATGAAGTCATCAATTAAGTAGACATACTCTTCATTAGGATCAGAAGCCAACATATTCATCTCCTTCTTAAACTCTGCATACTGGGAGTCACTTCTGTTCATTATACCAATCACGAGGATTTCAATCCCAGCATTGTGAGCCTCTTCTGCAGCGTCATCCAGCCTCACTGCATCACGCTTGTCAGCCTGACCATCTGTCAACACGACTGCAACCTTTCTTACGCCGGGCCGAGCTGCTTGAAAGAGCTGAGTGGCCCGGTGGACGGCGCTGCCCGTGAAGGTGCCCTCGCCCAGGTACAGCATCCTGCGCAGAGCAGTTTTGATGCCAGCCTGGTCAGACAGCTGTTGTAGGCTCGCCACCACCACGTCAACATGACTGTACTGCACCAGCCCAACACGCGTAGCTTCGCGGCTCACGGACACGCGATCGATCAGAGCATTCACAAAGTCCTTCACCACCTCAAAGTTCTCCGGACCCACACTCTCTGAGCTGTCGATGATAAAGACCAGCTCCAGAGGACTCGTCCGGCATTTCACACCACATCCTGAGAGAAAACGCAAAAAAAGTAAGAGCCTCCACCTAACACAGATTAAACAACCTATATATAGTTTTTCAGTTTGAGTGGTAGGGATGGTTATATACCACATATTTCCCGGATTATTCTGATCACCTCTTCTCTCTGCGGGGTGAAGTTCAATGCATGTTATTCATACAATATTTGTGAGTATCTGATGACAAAGTTTTTGTGAAAAAAGTTTTGACTCACAGATAGGCCAGGATCTCCCTTCTCTCCTGGTTTTCCCTATACAATTTAAGTTGAATTTTATTAGTAACAGGGTAATTTATGTATATTCTACATTATCTTGAAATTCTACATTATCTTGACATGATCTGCTTTAGGTAAATAGGAACTGAATTAAAGGTGGCCTACAATCTGTTGCGGTTACATTAGAGTAAATGTCCGGTCACGTTTAAAGTTGTTCTGTGAATTTTAACGGATCAAATACAGTCAGTTTAATATAATTTTATGTGACGGTAAAAGAATTCTCCATGCAAATTTGGCAACGGATTCAAGTTCTTCACGCAGATTCGCAACAAAAATCTTCTTGGTTTGAAAGTGACATCTGTGTGAGTAGTGCTTCATACATCGCTACAATATAGACAATGGACTTTTTTGCTAATGTGACTGTACTTTAAGTCATGAAAGTGAATAACTAACATGAAATATAGCTGCAAGCCTAAGACAAACTGTCTTGATTACTTGATCACTGTTTTTTGTACTTATAATGCCTCCAGGACTAGAATTGAACTTTTGAAACCGTGTTGCAGAACTCGACTAGACTCTGTCTTGAGTCTGTATGATCTTGTTATGGACTTGGGAGCATTTGGACTTGGTCTTGACTCCAGCCCAAGTCCAGTCTTGAATACTACAACACAATAGATGTGTTTTGTGGTCTGTGGTCTCAACCTTGACTCTGACTCAACTTAGACTCAAATTAGCTGGTCTCAACTACAAGGCTGCCCAGTAAACCATGATATGATCCTTTTCTAACTGATTACTGGATATTACCTTAGTTCCCGATTGTCCGGGCACTCCATGTTCTCCTCTCTCTCCTTTTCTTCCACGCTCACCCACTAGGCCTCTGTCACCCTAAAATCATCAGACTTTGTTACATTGTCTTTTAAACAGTAATATACTGTATTATTAACCATACTGACATATAAGACAATCAGTCAGTGTTTGCCTTTCTAGTACCTTCTCTCCTGGCAGGCCATCACCTGGAGGCCCTCTTGGTCCGGGGGGCCCTTGATACCCAGAGTTTCCCTGTGATGACAAAATGTTTATTTAGAGTTCTAAGCTTTTGTATAATAAAGTTATGTTTTGCTTTATGTCCTAGTTGATAGAGCTACCATATAATGAGGCATGTGGGCCTTGGAGCCTTACCTTGGGACCCTGAATTCCCTCTCCTGTAGGGCCTGGAAGACCTGGAGCGCCAGGCTGGCCAACCGCACCCTAAAAAAATCTCATAAGAATGAATCAACATAAAATGTGTATTGGCTCAACATACAGTATGTTGTAAGTAGTGATATTTAACCTTTGATCCCAGCAATCCAATTCCTGGGGGCCCTGAAGGGCCAGTAGCTCCGGGTGAGCCCCTGTCTCCCTGAAAACAACATCAATTAAGCTAAAATGCTAACTTTACTCACTTTCTGAAATATAGAAAGTCAGTTTATTTTAAAATTGAATAATGACCAATACCTTTGGGCCAGGAATTCCTTGTCCTTCAGGTCCAACTTCACCCGGCAGCCCAGGCAACCCTGGAAACCCCTAAGATTATATCACATGTATAGATATTACTGCTTTTGTTTCCTGTGTTGTTCGTATCAAGTCTTTGTCTCCTTTACGCACCCGTGGTCCGGGGTAACCCTCCCCCTTCATTCCTAGTGGCCCCACTGGTCCTGGACTTCCTCTGTCACCCTGAAACATGCCAATGTAGATTTTATTAGAGTGAAAAAAAAAACTCCTATTAAACTATGTAATATGTATTTGTGTCTATAACCTTAGGTCCTGTGGTTCCAACACCTGGCTCTCCAACAGGACCGGAGGGGCCTACAGGTCCTAGCTCACCCTAACAATACACATGCAACCAACATAATGATGAAGAGCATGTACAGTATATACAATAATGTATAACATTAGGTAAGAATGCAAATAGCCAACCTTGCTGGCAAAAGCTATTTTCACTAGCTCTGCCCACCATTTCTCAGGTATTTACCTTTTGTACAAACAGGATATTACTTCCTTTTACACTTTGATTGAACAGCATCTATCTCTATTTGCACTTTGTGAGATATATACATACCTTTGAACCAGGCAATCCTCGACCCGGAGGTCCAGGTAACCCCATCATACCTAAACTCCCTGGTTCTCCCTATAAATGAAAGGAAATATTGTATTGATAGCGATAATTTTTAAAAATGGTTATAATGTACTGTATATAAGGCAATGTGATATTGAAATATTGATACTTTTGAAGAAAAAAAGAGTTGTATTAGCAATAGCTAGGACACATTTCATAATACTTTTACACAGTTGTCATAACCAACTTTCAAAATGTCACAGCAGTTAATTTGACACTCAAAATGCACTAAAACTACCAAAACACTTAAATCATGTCTCAAATCAGCTCATTCTTCCATAACACTAGCAAGGGTTGTCACCCAACAGACTTTGTCACACAATTACCTAAAAAACACTAACAACATAAAACATTATACAATGTTTTATTTTGTAAAGTTTCGTTACCAAACAAGAATGACACTCGTTGCATGATCCATGTTTGTATTACAGTACAAAAATAATCCCATTTTGTATAGATGGTAATGAAACTAAAAAAGTTCAGCTACATCTATACTTGTTTGGATATAGTATTTCAATTTAAAGATTTGGAATATATTTCAATATGATATTACTGTAGAAATGTAGCCAATTTCTTATTCAATTTTGTTTTATGTTAAGTTTTGAACTTAAGTTTACCAGTTTTGACAAGTGTATGTAAACATGTGCAAATTGGCCTGTAGGATGTAGTCATTGAATGCATTTTGCTCCAAAGCAATGATAACTGATCCACAGTTTAGCCCGCATAGACTTCTGTTGTGCTCACTGTGTGAAGAGTTTTGAAAAGGTGACCTAAGTATTAAGAAATGTGTCCTAGTGATTGTAAAAAATATATTGAATGTTGTAGGTTTTAAAATAATAAATGAATTTAGACTGATGAGACAATATATTGAATTCAGCATGTCCTATATGGGAGTTGTTGCTTTGTGCCTATTTCCAACAACTTTTTAGTGACAAAGTCCAGGAAATACATTTTAGATTTGCAATGTATTTTTTAGTTTATGTATGAATATTGCCGACTGTTAAAGGACTGATTATGAGCAACCATAAACGTGCACAACTAAACCCTAAAGACCTTTAATGAACTCCTTAAAAGTCATCTGATCATGAAACATGACATTCCAAACCTTGAAACATAACAACCTGGACATTAACCTCCACATTGCAAAAAAACAGATTCTGAGTGTAAGTGCTGCCACTGTCCCACCCACCTTGGCCCCTGGGGGTCCCACTGCTCCAGAGCTTCCTGGGAGACCCCGAGATCCTCTGTCACCTCTGTCCCCCTGTGGAGAGATTCATAAACACTATTTAGTGTGATTATGTGACAGTGACATTTTCCACTTCAAGACATTTAAGGCCAGTATTTGAGATTATTCAACTTTTTGATCATAGACTAACTTTGAAATGGAGTTGAGTGGCATGATGTTATGCAGTATTTTATTTCAAACTCAAGCCTCATGAATACAGATGTAAGATATTAAGATGTTATATTTTGCAATAAAATTAACGCTATTTTTAGGACTACGCATGCCACAGCATATTTTTAGACATTTACTTTTGATTTTTTTTGTAATTCTCATTATTCAAGGTTGACGTTAAGACAATGTTGATTCGCATCATTATTGTTGTGACAGTAAAAAAAATATATAATACAGTGTTTTTAATTAAAATATGCAAAAAGGCAGTAGAACAAATCCTACCATACTAAATATTTTGTAAAATAAAATTGTAAAATAAAATTACAAAAATAATATTACAACATTACGTTATGTTTTTGAAAGATGACTTATGCTCACAAATATTGTATTTATTTGATCCAAAATACAGTAAAAACAGTAATATTTTGAAATAAGTTTACAATTTAAAATATATTTTAAAATGCAATTCATTCCTGTGATGCCAACCTGAATTTTCAGCATCATTACTTCAATCTTCAGTGTCACATGATCCTCCAGAAATCATTTGAATATGCTAATTTGCTTCTTCAGGAACATTTATTATAATAGGCCAAATCAATTTTGAAAACAGTTTATTGTGCTGTTTAATATTTTTGTGGAAACTGTGATACATTTTTTTCATGATTCTTTGATGAATAGAAGTGTCAAAAGAACAGCATTAATTTGAAACAAAAATATTTTGTAGCATTATAAATGTTTTTACTCTCACTTTCTATCTATTAAATACATTCCTTCTGAATAAAAGTATAAATTTCGGTAACACTTATATTACAGTAATGTACTTACTGTAGTAAAAACAGTCAATTATGCATAATTACATGCAACCAACCTTAAACCAAACCTAAATTCTAGCCCTTATTATATAGTAAGTACATGTTGTTAATTAATATGATTTAGTACTTAAATGTGTAGTTAAGTTGTAACAAGGACACCTTAAAATAGTGTAACAAAAAAAAATCGTTCTGACCCCAAACTTTCATAACAATGTGATATACAACCTGAACCTATATAACCTATATAAAACATCCAGTGACAGATATCTTTCCACCATTGGTAATGGTTACAACCTGTGTTAAACTACTTTATTGTTCTCAGAGAATGAGACAAAGTTTGCAAATGGCAGGAAATATATTACATTGTCTCCAAAAAGGGCAAATATTGACTCCTGGACTCACTGAATGTATAACTCACTGTTTAACCATGAGATATGCTTTTCAATAATAACTTAATCCATATAATTGTGGTAAGTAAGAAACATTTTTAGAAAAAAAGTCATTGTACCTTCTCACCGGGAATTCCTTTCCCAGGTGAGCCCTCTGGACCTCGTATACCAGGTAAACCCCTCTCACCCTAACATAATAAAGAAAAGACAAAAAGCCCGGGTGAGGAAACAATATAGGAAAGCAATGCATGTGTGCTTTATTAAAGCTTTAATGTATTTGCTTAAAAAAAAAAAATTGTTATAGTCACAATGGCCCCAGAAATATGTAGACATTTAAGCCACACTTTAAAACTTATGACTCTATATGACATTCATTAATTGTTAAAGGTAGCTAAAGTGACGATCCATTGGTTAATTTTTAAATGAAATAGTAACCATATTACAAGAAACCTGTGACCCAGGATGGTGTGTTTCACTGTACCTTTGGACCCACAGAGCCATCTTCACCTGGGATGCCAGGAATACCAGGTGCTCCATCTGGTCCTGGTTCACCCTAAAATCATAAAACAACTATATCACTATTACATTAAACACAGAGTATATAAAAATATGGATATATAGATAATATTTCATTTGGTTTGTGAGGACATTAAAATTGTACATACTTTTGGTCCTGGTTCTCCTATTCCTCTCTCACCTTGTTGGCCAGATTCTCCTGGAAAGCCTTGATCTCCCTGGGAACAAATTTATACAATCACAAACACTGATAATCACACAAACCATTAATGGAATAATTCATCCCAAATGTTTTAAACAGTGTTATTTTAGTATTATTTATATACTATTGTTTTATTTGAATATTATTTATTTGAATATTATTTTTTATATTTCTATATAGCTTTAATGAATACTTATTTCAGTTTTAGTCATTTTATTATTTACAGTGACATATTTACAGGAACACATTTACAACGAATTTAAAGTATTTCAGTTAGATCCCAAAGCGACATTTATAACTTCCAATCTTTACGTTTGTTTTTATATCTAATATTTATATTTTGTTTTATTTCTGATTTATTTTAATTATTACAATTATTTTTATTATTTTTATTTAACAATAAATACACTGATTTGAAACCATATGACGGTGAGTTTCTTTTGAAAGTGAACTACCCCTTTAAAAGTCTTTATGCATTTATTTATAATCATAGAAATCTAAAGATGTCTTGCATTCAATAACAGCGTGCACGCATTGGGTTTCCATGTTTTGTGGGGACTTTCCATAGATATAATGATGTTTTCGTCATGGGACCCAAAAAAGTACCCCACACGGACAAGGATTTCCATCTTTGGGTTTACCTGAACCACACACACACACACACACACACACACACACACACACACACACACACACACACACACACACACACACACACACACACACACACACACACACACACACACACTGCACCTTAGGGCCCACCATGCCCACTCCAGTGGGGCCTCTTGGTCCAGTTGGTCCAATGGGTCCCAGGTCTCCCTGCTCCCAGAGATCAACAAGTCACATCAAAAAGTATTTTCAAATTGAATGTTGTACTATGATTTCCTATTAAATAATGTAGGCATTTGGATGCAGCCTATGGATAGATAAGAACTTTGCTTTACCTTTTCACCCTGGATCCCTACTCCTGGAAATCCCATCAGTCCAGGTAAACCCAGTTCCCCTGTGTTACCCTATAGCAGAGAGAAATAAGTACTTAGAGCAGTGTCTTATTATTGGATCTAATTACACTCCACAACAGCATGTATTTATTTATTTATTTGATAATTTATTCTACCTTATCACCCTTGATGCTATACCCAGGAGGTCCACGTACACCTTTAGGACCCTCAAATCCCCGGTCACCCTGAAAGTATCATTACGTTATTCAGTACATAATTAGATGTCAATCACATGAGCAGCGCACTTTAGCATACTAGCATTTTTAGCAAAAAGAGTACTTAAGGAAATGATACACTATAAAATAATATAAGTGTGTTAATATATGTAATGTTTTCAGACACTTAATTACATGTTATCTTAATATTAAATATATATATATATATATATATATATATATATATATATATATATATATATATATATATATATATATATATATGTGTGTGTGTGTGTATTTATATATATATATAGTTTTTTTTTTTTTAAATGCAATTAGCTGAACTTTAGGGTGCTTTTTTGACCCACTTAAGTATGACTTAAATACATCTTTAAATGTAATTTCATATTTATTTCTATTGTTATTGAAATATGGTTAAAGTGTACTGAATGTACTGACAAGCTAACTAAAAATGCTAAACTAAATGCTAAACTAAAATATGCAAGTATTTTAATTTATTTTTAATAACACATCTATAATGTTTAGTACATACTTTAAATGTAAGTATAAATGAAGTTACAATTTAGTCTTAACTTTAAACTAACAAACTTAACTAAATTATTATCAAATACTTTGCATGTGCTTTTATGTTAGTCAACACATCAAAATAAGTGCACTTCTTTGAAGCACGAAAAAAGATTATTAAAACATAATGATTAAAATTCAAATGTACTTAAATTCAGTTTGACATTATATTTTTTTAATCCATTTTTAAAAATTGTGCTTAAATGTTTGTCATGAAAGTGTACTCTCTATAGTACACCTAAGTGGCTTGCCAGTTTTTTTTATAAATGTAATTTTAAGATTTAAAGTAGACTACAAGTGAACATTAAAAACAATTAAGCACACTTCTTTTTCACAAGGGAAGGAAGATGGAGGTTTTTATTGTTAACTCTTGCCTTTGGCCCTGGTAAACCTTCTCCTGGAAACCCTTGGTTGCCTTGAACTCCTTGAGGTCCTGATTGGCCCTAACAAACAGATATGAAATATTAGTACATTATACTATACTATACTATACTATCTCCCTCTAGTGGTGTTACTGTCGAATCACTTCACTTACAGGCATTCCTGGCTCCCCTATACCAACAGGCCCGGTGGGCCCAGGTCTGCCTTGGCTGCCTTTCTCCCCCTTACAAAAGACAAAGAGTTTACATGGATATGATTCCATTATAATTCTAATAAAAACTGCATACTGATACACTACTGTTCAAATGTGTGGTCCATAAATTTCTTTAATGTTAAAGTATCTTATGCTCACCATAGCTGTAAAGTAAAAACAGTAATACTGTGAAATATTATTAAAATATAAAATAACTATACATATTTGTGTGTGTGTGTGTGTGTGTGTGTGTGTGTGTGTGTGTGTGTGTGTGTGTGTGTGTGTGTGTGTGTGCGTGTGTTTGTGTGTGTGTGCGTGTGTTTGTGCGTGTGTGCGTGTGTGTGTGTGTGTGTGTGTGTGTGTGTGTGTGTGTGTGTGTGTGTGTGTGTGTGTGTGTGTGTGTGTGTGTGTGTGTGTGTGTGTGTGTGTGTGTGTGATTTATTTCTGTGATGCAAAGCTGAATTTTCAGCATCATTACACCAGTCTTCAGCATCACATGATCCTTCAGAAATCATTCTGTTTTGCTGCACAAGAAACATTTCTTATTTTTATCAAGTTAACAGTTGTGCTGCTTAGTATTTTTTTGTGGAAACCATGATACATTTTTTTTCAGGATTCTTTGACAAAAAGAAAGTTCAAAGAATATAATTTATTTGAAATTGAATATTTTTGTGACAACTTAAAAGTCTTTGCTGTCACATTTGATCAAATTAATGTATCCTTGCTGAAAAAAAAAAAGTTTTTTAAAAGTATACTGAACCCAAACTTATGAATGGACGTGTATATAAAAGAAAACAGTTCTGATATTTGTCTTGTTATCTCAATTATTCATAAAATACATCAACTGCATGCATGACAATAAATAAAAATGTAGCATGTCACTGCAGAACACTGCTTGAAATGTTGTGTAACAACTTTTGTCTAACCAGATATTAAAATATGTGTGGCATTATCTTGAAATCAAACGAATTAACTAATCTGAAGCCATTACCTTTGCACCAGGAAACCCGACCCCTGGGTCCCCTGGAGGTCCGCTGGTTCCGCTAGGTCCTCGCTCACCCTGGGAAAGATGTCACTGTCATTCCATGATCCATATCATTTTCATGTTAACAATTCATAATATCACATTATAATGGTGAGATGCAATATTCTTACTTTAGGTCCGACAGGGCCCTCAGGGCCAGAGTCACCAGGGTTGCCACTCGGTCCCTGAAACAGGTAGACATTCATTTATCTTTATAGTCTATAATCTTTATGGTCTATAGTAAAATACACAGTCTATATATCGTTTACTTCACACAAATCACATCCATGATCTATGATCTAGTTGTACTGAAAGTGTGTATATTTAAAAATTGAAGGACTTTTACAGTGTATTGGACCTCTACCAAGCTATGCCATCTATTATAATGTGTTTTAACTGGACACATGACAGCCAGACACACCAGAGAATAGACTGTGTGGGAAACTGAAGCTCTCTAAATCTGAATCGGGTCAAAAAATGGAGGCTACTGTCATCAAACCAAAACCACAAGGACAGAGATTGAAGTAGGAGGGCAGGAGGTAGTAACCCCTGTCCCCATGCTAATCCAGAAGAACAAAGAAACCTGTCAGAGAAGAACAATGGCGTGTAGGCCTGGATTGACTGCTTTATCTGTTACATTAGTGTAAGAACAGCACTTAATCCCTCAATCACATTCCATAAGTGCAGGGAGAGCAGAGGCTATCTGACTGTGTGAGCGGGATCATTTCCTCACTGAGCTTGGGAGGTATTTTACTCCATTACTGTAATTAAATAAAATAATGAATCATTTATTATTTCATTTAATAATTTAATAATAATTAAATTAAATGAAAACAAAAACAGCATACATAAATTAAAGATGGTAATATTTGATTAATTTATGCTGTTTATTTATGCATTTATGCTGTTATTTTTTTTTATCAAAATATTTGATTATAGTACCTTTTTTACATTAGGCACTAATTACTTTTTATGAAAATAATGTAAAATGCAACAAATTTTAATAATAAATCAGGGTATTATTAAATACCCCGGGGCTTTACACCTATCAGGGTTCACACCTTTGCCATCACAGGAATAAATTACATTTGAAAAAATATTCAAATAGAAAACAGTAATACAGCTGAACAGTAATAATATTTCTGTTTTTACTGTATTTTTGATCAAATAAATGCAGACTTGGTTAACATAAGAAAAAAGAGATTTTTTTTTTTTTAAATCTTACAAATCCCAACATTTTTAACACTATAAAAGAGGATAAAAAAGGCAACCTGATCTCCTCTTTGTCCACGTGTTCCAGGAGGTCCGTCCTGGCCCTGTGGGAATGAAGGACAGGATCATCATGACACATTGTGGGCAGCAGACCACAGATCAAGGAAATAATTTACTAAAACGTACTTGATCTCCTTTCACCCCTGGGGTGCCACAATCTCCTTTCCCCCCCTATACGCAGAGAGAGTGAAAGTTAATTTCATTTTCCTGTGTCTAATATCATCTATAACGCTTCATCCTCAGGCTGTCTTCTGTGACGTAGTCTAATGATGTTTTGAAAGCATCAGTCAGGATTAAACAGCTTTCATAATTTACTGACAAGCAGAATAGCTTCATGTTGTACAGTAAAATTACTGAATTTACCGTCATTAAGTCAAATATACTAGCCTTTTCTCCTCTTGGTCCTGGTCTTCCCTGTAACAAAAGAAGAGACTTGATCGCTCAGAAACCAACCAATGAACATGCAAAAAAATATATATGCTAATATAATAATACAAATATATACATAATAATATATGAAGTTATAGTACCCTTATACCCTCTAATCCTGGACGTCCATTTAAACCTCCTTCTCCCTATGAATAAAAAGAGAAAACCCTAAAATCAGATTTGAGGACAATTCTTTATATGTTCTAAAGAAAATACAAGTGGTTTTTGCCTGTGTACAACTCTCTTCCACAATTCTTGGGTGGTCGCCAGGGTGTTGCCATGTTAAAATAATTTTCCAATCAAAAATCACAACTCTGTTCATCTTAGCAAACAAAAAATAACACAGATTTGTATTAAAATGACACTTACTATAGATCCTTTGGGACCAGGAGGCCCATCAACTCCTGGATCGCCTGGTTTACCCTAATATTCACAAGAAATATCAATACATTTTAAATAGCATGTTTGGATAAAATTTCCTTTGAGTAATTGAACAATATTTCTGTCGTGACAACTATCGGGATAGTGGTATGGTAATAGAGATTGGCATGGTAATGGATATGGCAATGTATTTGGTCTTGGCGGAATAGATCTGCTACGCTGCTGCTGCTGCAGAGCAAGTACCGAGACTTGCTACTGCTAATTCATTCACAGACATTGCTGTGATCCAGCAATCCCCCGTAGCAGATCTATCCAGGTGGAGCTGGGGAAGGAGGGGGTTTCTGAAAGCGCGCTGCAGACTGCTAACAGCAACACTACCGGTATTTGTTTGAATGTTGAGCCGCAGCTCATTGGCTGCTGATGCAACAACTACCAAATGAGTTAAAGACCTATCAGCCTGCACCATCTAGTTTCATGCCAGAGTATTTACTGACAACTGAAAGCTTTCCCATTAAGTTCTATGTGAGTCAATGGATTTGACCTCCACATGAATTCTGCATAGATTTATGAGAATGATCAAGTGTTGATGCAAAACTTTTTGTTTGTTTATCTCTGCACAATCACATGGGCCCTGTTGTTCAAAAAGTTTAATCTGGATCAGATTTATCTAGATTTGGAAATCAAAAGGTTGAATAGTCAATGTCAGGTCACTTGAAGTGTTATATTTGAAGAGAAAGTAAACAACAAACAAGCATCGCCTTTCATTTTCAATTTCCTTTAAACAATAAGACCTTTACTGTGACACTAAAGGGACATGTTGATGGAACAAATATGTAAAATGAGTGAAAAATTATATACTGTAATGCTATTCAGTTTTTTTGCAAAAGTTTCGCGTTCTTCCAATAAACTTTGTGTTAATTTGCAAAGAACTCAAGTTTTGAGAGTGAAGTGAATGCAAAGTGTCTTGGGGGGAAAGCAAAACCTTTTTCTTAACACAATCTTACTAAAAAGTTTTAAACAGCACAAACTGACAATTTGCTCCAGATCAAAACCAAGATTGTATTTTGTGATCTAATCCAATTTCAGAATCCTTTTTCTTTTTTCTTTTGAACGACCCATTTTCAAGGTTTTATCCAATCCAATAGCCGAAATCTGATTAGATTACTTTTGGACAACTGGGCCCTGGTCTTGATCCTGACCCCCCGTGTGAAGCGTACACATATTTGAAGGGTCCTCTTGAATGCTCCAGCACCTGCTACACTTGCAGTGTGGGAAACACTTCATGTACCGCCTCTCTGATCGCCCTGAATCCACCTGCTCTTCTCTGGCTGTAAACCAGGGCTTTCAGACTTCAAACGCTTCACATTGTTAGATCAAATACAGCTCAGAGAGAGGATTACTGCTGTTTAACAATTCTTCCTCAAACAATTCTAACTTTGTTTGTTCATGTGCACAGATCAGGCCAGGATCTACTGTAGTGTTTGAAACTTCCACATCATAGGTCTGATGTCTCCATTCAGAGTATTCAGAAACTGATTAGACAAAAAAAAAAATAGTATTATGGTAGGACTGTTGTAATTGATGTTAATATTATTAAATCGTTTTTCTTCTGCTTTCATTTCAATTTTAGTTACTTTTTTAGTCATTTTGTTATGCTTTTGTGATTTTTATTATTTTTAAAAGTATGTCTATACATTTTTTATACATTTTTATTTCAGTTTTAGTTTTGGTTATTTTAGTACTTCAAGTAAAACGAAATGGAAATAAGAAATGCTGTCATTGTAACTAGCTGAAATAAAATAGTTTTGATATTTTATTTTATTTCAGTAAAAGTTTGCAGTATTTTATTTTGGTTTCACTTAATTTTGATGGTCACTTTAAGACATTCTGTTGTCTACAACTTTGCATCTACTGTACATGTCTAATAACTCTCATTAGATTATAATTAGACTGGTAGGGTTAGGGTTAGAATAAGTTGACATGTAGTTGCAAAGTTTCTTATAGTCAGTATACTGTCTGTTGGAGGACCGTCACAATAAAGTGTTAGCAGATATTAAGCAGACAGTCTACTAATACTCTAATGAGAGTTAGTTGACATGTAGTTGCAACCATCAAAATAAAGTTACCTTTATTTCAAGAATCAAACGCTTTTATGGTTTTAGTTTTAGTTAACTGTAATAACCCTGGCTGTTCTCTTTAAGAGCCAATGACAGATTAATCATGTTGGTACTTTTGTGATTATGAACATCTACAATTATTTCCTATTTTATCAATCTGTAGAGAAAGCTGAATATGATATGATGAGAATTGACTGGGCTATCAAACTGATTTAGATATGAACTCACTGGTTTTCCAGGAGGACCTCTCTCTCCTTTCTCACACAGACAGGATTTGGGCTGAGGACACTGTAAAAGATAAATAAGCCATTAGAGATAAACGATACAGTCAGCATGCAATATTATGTGGAATCGCAGTGTTAACTACTTTTTATTTCATTTTATTTTTTTCATGTGTATGATTGTTGTGATTCAAACGCTGCACAGAAATAACAAAGTCTTTAATGAACACGAAAGATACACGACAAAGGGTATAACCAAACAGGGAATACAGGTCCTTCTCAAAAAATAAGCATATTGTGATAAAGTTGTGCATAATGTAATGATAAAAATTAAACTTTCATATATTTTAGATTCATTGCACACCAACTGAAATATTTCAGGTCTTTTATTGTTTTAATACTGATGATTTTGGCATACAGCTCATGAAAACCCCAAATTCCTGTCTCAAAAAATTAGCATATTTCATCCGACCAATAAAAGAAGTGTTTTTAATACAAAAAAAGTCAACCTTCAAATAATTATGTTCAATTATGCACTCAATACTGTCGGGAATCCTTTTGCAGAAATGACTGCTTCAATGTGGCGTGGCATGGAGGCAATCAGCCTGTGGCACTGCAGAGGTGTTATGGAGGCCCAAGATGCTTCGATAGCGGCCTTAAGCTCATCCAGAGTGTTGGGTCTTGCGTCTCTCAACTTTCTCTTCACAATATCCCACAGATTCTTTATGGGGTTCAGGTCAGGAGAGTTGGCAGGCCAATTGAGCACAGTAATACCATGGTCAGTAAACCATTTACCAGTGGTTTTGGCACTGTGAGCAGGTGCCAGGTCGTGCTGAAAAATGAAATCTTCATCTCCATAAAGCTTTTCAGCAGATGGAAGCATGAAGTGCTCCAAAATCTCCTGATAGCTAGCTGCATTGACCCTGCCCTTGATAAAACACAGTGGACCAACACCAGCAGCTGACATGGCACCCCAGACATCACTGACTGTGGGTACTTGACACTGGACTTCAGGCATTTTGGCATTTCCTTCTCCCCAGTCTTCCTCCAGACTCTGGCACCTTGATTTCCGAATGACATGCAACCACTGAGCAACAGTCCAGTGCTGCTTCTCTTTAGCCCAGGTCAGGCGCTTCTGCCGCTGTTTCTGGTTCAAAAGTGGCTTGACCTGGGGAATGCGGCACCTGTAGCCCATTTCCTGCACACGCCTGTGCACGGTGGCTCTGGATGTTTCTACTCCAGACTCAGTCCACTGCTTCCGCAGGTCCCCCAAGGTCTGGAATCGGTCCTTCTCCACAATCTTCCTCAGGGTCCGGTCATCTCTTCTCGTTGTGCAGCGTTTTTTGCCACACTTTTTCCTTCCCACAGATTTCCCACTGAGGTGCCTTGATACAGCACTCTGGGAACAGCCTATTTGTTCAGAAATTTCTTTCTGTGTCTTACCCTCTTGCTTGAGGGTGTCAATGATGGCCTTCTGGACAGCAGTCAGGTCAGCAGTCTTACCCATGATTGCGGTTTTGAGTAATGAAACAGGCTGGGAGTTTTTAAAAGCCTCAGGAATCTTTTGCAGGTGTTTAGAGTTAATTAGTTGATTCAGATGATTAGGTTAATAGCTCGTTTAGAGAACCTTTTCATGATATGCTCATTTTTTGAGATAGGAATTTTGGGTTTTCATGAGCTGTATGCCAAAATCATAAGTATTAAAACAATAAAAGACCTGAAATATTTCAGTTGGTGTGCAATGAATCTAAAATATATGAAAGTTTAATTTTTATCATTACATTATGGAAAATAATTAACTTTATCACAATATGCAAATTTTTTGAGAAGGACCTGTATAACAAGGCTTTCATAAGAAACTAAACACAGCAGGGAAACAGAAACCAAGGGAAACAAAACAGAATATCAATATAAGAGTTCATTGAACCAAACATGTCCGTAACTATTTTATTTTATTTTAAAAAAAAAAAGCCCTTTTACAGGGTCCTGATATTGAGGTCCTATCAAATAGGATTTCATGGTTGAATGTTCAAAAAACATTATTTTTCTCATATTTGACATTAATGCAACATCTCCCTTCCTAGTCTGTAAGTAAAGAAGTAAAGCTCTATTTAGTTTATGTCTCTATGAAGCCCCTTCTTCTTCAAACATGTTTATGAATTTCCCTATTTTGCGTATGCCTTGGGCGGGAATTATTTAAATTAGGAAAATTGTAAAGTGTACATTCTAGGAGGAAACAACTCCCTTTGAAGTGGACTTTGTGCTTTGTAATTTTGCAGACATTTATAAATACTTTCATTTATCAACAACATTTATGCAATAAGTAGGATAATGTACAGTTAGCTGGTCATTATAGTAAAATGATTGTTATCTATCACATCTCATATTCAGTTTGAAAAACAGAGAAACTATTATTTTAGAATTTTAAAGATAATTTTAAAAAAGACAGTTATTTAAAAGATAACTGTACTTACAACTGTGTTCGCAAGTTCACTCTGTAAAAGAGAAAAGAGAGCATTGTAGACTGATACACAAAAGTATAAAACCATACATACAGATCTTGATGGAATTGTGATTGTTCATATATACAATTTTGTTTAAAAAATGAGTGGTTAGGACCACTAATGGTTTTTACTAATGTCTGAGAACATTATAGAAGACCTGAATGAATGTTCTATCAATGTTACTGGAAGAACGTTTGTTAATAACTCTGAGAGAACCTTGCCAGAATGTTGTCAGTAAAAGTTCTGAGAACATTATTGTTCTGTTAGCTGGGAAGAAATGCATCCAAACCATCTCTTATGCCTTCGAGGTGAAAACATATCCTACTCCAAACACTCACCAGTTCCCTGAAGAGCTTTTCATCTAGCTGTGGGTCAGTGAGGCTGAACAGGTGCTGCTGAGGCGGTGCGCTGGCGATGGACCTCAGTCTACCGTTGTCTTGCTCGTCTCGTGAGGATCCCGACAGCCCAATGACAAACATACGGATGTTGTTGCTCTTTGCACCTGCAGCTGCAGTCACAGCACTGGGGCTGCGCGGGTGGTCAACCCCATCCGTCAACAGAAGCACTGCTCTTAAGCTGCTGGCCGCTGTCTCTCGAACCAAGAGCTGAGTGGCGTTTGAGATGGCATAAGCTGAGAAGGTGCCTTGGCCGATGTAGGTCATAGCATCCACTCGGCTTTGGAACACATCTATGTCCTGCCAGTCCCGGAAGTTGTGCTCCACTAAGACGTTGCTGCTGTACTGCAAGACGGCGATTCTCACCCGCATACGCCAGCCGGACACCTGCATCTGCATCAGCCTGGTGCTGAAGCGCAACACGAAATCCCTCTGCCTCTCAAACAGAAGCATTGTAGCTTTCTCTGAACTGTCCACCAAAAAAGCCAACTCCACTGGACAGAACAGAGCTGCAGAAAAATGAAACAACAGCTTTTACAATATAGGACACATTTCTCAATATTTAGGTCTTTCTCAAAATTACACTTTTTCAAAATTAATCACACAGTTCCCCTAACCAACTTTTAGTTTTGTACGGCAGTTAATTTGACATCCAAAATGCACCAAAACTTCCAAAACACTTCATAGATGTCTTAAATCAACTCATACTAGTAGTTTTCACCCAACAAACACACTTTGTCAAAAAAAATTATGACCTTAAAAACACTACAATTTTTTCTGAGATGCTTCGGTGCATTTCTCAGATCACGACTCATTCTAAAAACTACCTGTTTAACCTCCACATTATCTAGTCACTTGTGCAAATCATAAAAGCAATTTTTCATTATTTTGATCAAATTGTCAATGCTTTACATTCATGCAATTGATTATGTACAATTGTCTACTGTTTCCTACATTATCAGTTGCTCATGTCGATCAGAATATACTATTCTGGCTCTCTGTTGCATAGTCTTACCCCCAAAAACTCTAGGCATTAGTTCATTGTATAAATCATTAAAAGCAAAATGGTTGAACTTGTCATAATCTTTCAAGCATATTTTCTATACATTTCTATTACACTCTTCTGAAAATGTGTCCTGTATTGATACATTGTGCAGGTAAATCTTACAACTCACTATAAATGGGGAATGTAAAGCATTAAATCAACCAATGATCAACAGCTCAGAGGTGCATCTCATGAACCTTCAATTGGCAAGAATATATAAAGCACAACACAGTGTTAAAATTTCTGACAATAAAAAAAGAAAACAACAACAACAAGGAAACGAACAGGGTCAACAGCCAGGAAGAACATGAGTAAGGATCCATGGTGAAAGGGTTTGGAGACTATAATTTGTTGTCAGATCAACAGAAAATAGTAACTGTTAATCCTGTCATTGTACCACATACAGCAATGCATTTGTACTGTTAAAAGTAATATTTGCCATACAAAAAAGTGCAGCCTTCTGTCACAGTTGGTTGCAGAAAAGAAGAGAAGTTGAGGAAGGATCTATATGCAGCAGTCATGAGCCAAAACAACTGAGGTGAAGCCAGGAGAGGTAGAGACCCAGGCGAAGTCTGATGTACGGAGGGACTGGGCGACACTGGAAGACCAGGAGGCCAAGATGGAGCAGCGGTGACGAGCAGCCGAGGTGAAGCCAGGGTGCCGGCTGAGCCGGTGGAAGAGAGGATTGAGGAGGAGCCAGAGGGAAGATGGAGTCCAACGGAGCTGAAGCAGAGATGAGGCAGGATGAGGTGCAGTCGTTGGCCCTGAAGTCTTTGGCGGAGGCAGAGTGACGACTTACCAAGATGGAGTCAGAGTGGCAAGGGAGCCGTGTAGCCAAGGGAGCAAGAAACCTAGGTGGAGCTGACTGGTCGATGGGCCGAGGTGGAGTAATTGGCTTGGAGGCCCAAGGTGGAGCCAGGGGATCAACACACCAAGGCTGTGGACCAGGAAGCCCAAGGCGGATCCAATCAGCTGGGCAGAGCCACTGAAGAAGGAGACATGGGTCTGAAGGGAGCCAGCTGAGGCAGGGCTGAGGAATTGAATAGAGTAGTCAGAGGAGGAGGGAGTGGGAGCCTGGGTGGGACCAGTGGCGACGAAGGAGACATGGAGCTGGGCAAGACCAGCAGTGACAAAGGAGACTGGACTGGAAACTGTATAGGATTAGGGGTTTAGACCAGCTCTAAGATAACACACAGGGCAGGAATCAGGATCATGCACCAAGGGAACCAGTTATGAAAAAAGTTTCTTGTGTGGTCCTCAAGGGTGGAGGTCCTAAAAAAAGGAAGCTTGGCAGCATTTTACAGATGCAGTTAATGAAGTTTCATCTGTCAATCGAACAGTCCCAGAAGTGAAAAGAAAATGGTTCGACATGAAGCTTGAGTGCAAAAAATGAATTAGTTAACTTCGAAAAAAACGTATAGGCTTATAGGCACCATCATCGAGCATATCTACATGCGATGAACGCATCATTGGCATAATTGGCGAAACCTCTCTGTCGGGTATAATTCCCGATGGTGACAGTGATGAAACCCTTTTGCAGGAAAGCACTTCAGCACAATCAGATGGTAAGGCTACATTTCCTTTTTTGGGGGGCCAGCTAACATGGTAAAATAAAAAAAATAAAAAATTGAGGAAATACACATCAGTTTACATTTGAGCAGATTTTACTTTTTTGTAAAGACAGACAAATGCCAACTGTGTCCGCCCATGGGACCACTGAAGCGGCAACCGGATCCGTTCATCTTACGGCCCCTGAACCGGTATTTCCAGCAGCATCCCGCGGTGTTGCCTCTGCACAGAAGACGGCTTTAACTCAGGAAGTGCTGGATAAGCAAGACAAAATTTGTCAAGCTGTGCTGGCAATAAATGACACATTAAAAAAAATAAATGTAAGTCTACGAGAAATATGTGATGCTATTAAACACAAGAAATAAAGTTTACTGAAACTATTTCGTGCGCTTGTTTTTTAATGCATACACACTCTTAGAAACGTAGAATTAGTTCCTGTTACTTTGCAATCGCAGCAAGAGGGATGTCTATGTGTCGGATAGGCAACCTTGGAGGCACCATACCATGATCAGGTCTAATTCTATCTTCTGGGTCTGGCAGGCCATGTTCCATGGCAATGTTGTGTAGAACGGAGCAGGCCAATATTATTTTGCAAACCTTTTCTGGTCTGTATAACAGTGTCTACCACCTGATGTGTCCAAACACCGCCAGAAGCCCTTTAAGATACTGTTTGTGCGTTCAATAACTGACCGAGATTTTGCATGCGCTTCATTATATGCCATCTCCTGCCGGCTTTGGGGATTTATCAATGGGGTCATAAGCCATGGTGTCAGGGGATAACCATTGTCACCTGAGTGGAGGGGAGGGAAAGTGTCAAATGTTGTGAATAAATAAAAGTGTACATACCAATTAGCCATCCGTCTGTAACTGCACCACTGTCCAAACGTCTAGCAACTGAGCTGCTCCGAAGAATGAAACTATCATGAGTACCACCCGGCCAGCGGGCCACTACATTAAGTAGTGCACATTTAGCGTCACAAATTAGTTGCGCATTGATGGAATGATAGTTTTTCCTATTCAGAAATGGAAATGCATCATGTGATGGAGCCTTGATGCGAATGTGTGTGCAATCAATTGCTCCTATTACTTTTGGCAGGTTTGCAATAGCAAAGAATCTTTGCTTCACCTCCAACTGATGGACAAGGTTATAGGGGAATTGTATATATTGGGGCATAGCCCTATTATGCAATCAAGAACATCTGGGATGATGCGACTCATGGATGACTGAGATATCCCTGAACTGTCTGCAATCTCTCGCTGGAATGTTCCTGTTGCCAAAAAACCAAGCACGGACAACACCTGCAAGTGTGCTGGAATGCTGTGGGATCTTCTAGTTTGCCTTCTAAGATTGGCCTCCAATATATTGCATAAATGCAAAAGAACTGGCCTGGGTAGCCTGAAACGACTAATTAACCAGTCATCATTCTCGGCAAGTAAGTCTGCCCGGTCTCTGAAAATATGCCTTTTGCGCAGCGCTCTATCTGCCAAATCTAGCAAAAGTGCTATATCAGCCATCGTAAATGTTTCTTGTTATGCCTGATTTTGGCCATTTTATAGGAAACAATTTCCGTCACAATTAAGGGGCTATTAGTTTGCCCAGCCCTATTGAAAGCAATTCATTATTTGATTAAAGTGTTCCGTTTGCAGATGCTATTACTGGCTCTCATAATAAAAACCGTATGTAATTATATTATAGTATAATTATAGTATACTATATATAATATTTTTTCAAAATGCTGAGCAAATATGTGCACGATTAAGGTGAATTAAAATGCAGCCTTATTAATGAGCAAAACGTTCGGATGTTAAAAGCACTATTTACGCGTGGCTGGGAGCAGGTGTAGATTTCGTTCGTACCAACTAACATTTGGAAAATACGAACATTTTAATGAATCCGAAAATTTACACCAGAACCACTTTACACACGATTTACACAAAATTCGTTCTGCTCGTGTTTCATGAATGAGACCCATTGACACTAGGGATTGGCGGTGGTGTCAATACCAATAGTAAGAAAGTGAGAAAAGAATTCATGTAATTTGAAAGATGTAGTCATTGAATGCATTTTGTGCCAAAGCAATGGAAAATTATTCACAGTTTAGCAGACATAGACTTCTGTTGTGCTCATTGTGTGAAGACTGTACTGTATCCTTGTGATATATCCGTGCAGAACAAATGAATAAAAAATAAAATAAAGAGTTTTAAAAAAGTATTGAGAAATTGGTTCAAACTATTGTAAAAAAAAATAAAAAAAATAAAAAAATAAAAAAATAAATAAAAAAAACACTGAAAACCATTAGAGAGGTTTAGACAGATTACTTACTTTTGACTTCATTTTGGATGACAGTGTTGTCAGGCTTCTGTCTGTTCTTTCTTCTGTTCTTGCTACTAGCACTACATGACAGCATCAGCAGCAGGAGACACAACATCACAACACACTGCATCCTTCCTGCTTATTCACGCGTCACACTGCAAATGAATCATATTATACATTTCATATTCAGTTTCGAAAACATGTCTCTAAATTAATGCATCAATTTTTGACACCCTTAGTACATCCTGACAGATCCTTAATAACAGCATTGCAGAAACATTGTAAAAACATTATACATGGTATGTTAATACAATTGTGTTTGGCAACCAAACATCCTGCTAGGACTATATTAAAGTCTACTGTGGGACAGCAGTATATATCCATTAAGTAATAAATGCAAAATAAAACTTTCATAAAAGCAGTTACAAGGTTCAGGCTGTGCGTTACAGTAATTTTTACCACAGTAAAACATTTTAGGCAATGAGCAATCCTTATCTGTGTTAAAAATCCCAGTAATGAATACCTAATTAGATTATTGCTTTAATAATCAATGTTTCTTTATTCCTGGGAAACATGTTTTCAAGCAATCTCCACTCCAATTTGTGTTTATTGCAGTTGCAGTTTATTGCAGTGATTAATAGTGCAATTCGATTTTAAGTCAAACAATTAAACTGATCATTACAACACTTTTACACCTGGCCCAAAGTTTCACATATGAAAATCGTAATCTTGACAATAGAAATTATGAGGGTCAGGAAGAGCAATATCTAATGAACTACCCTGAGGCAGTCATGCAGTGGCCTGTCCATTTTAGCCCTGAAGGTGCTACTCGATCACTTCACTTGCAGTACAGTGTGACACAAGCATGCTGCTGCTATTCCAGTGAACTTTACCTTTTATTTGATGATGATGTTCTTTTTTCCACAAGTAAAATCACATTTTATCCCTTTTTTGGTGAAAGTTTTTTAAACCCCTTCTGTGCTGCTACAAATAATACATATAATATAATATTAAAAATAATACAATATTTAAATTATTTTACTCTCTGTATCATGAAGATCTGGACTTATTCTGGACTTATTCATATCAAAAGCCGTAAAACATAAAGGAAATCTTTCCAATATGTAGACTCTCTTTCTTGTGTCCAACAAAATAACAAATATAGTGTGAAAATTAACAGTAGGAATCAATTATGGTGGTTCCTTACCTAAATATTTACTGCTGTTGTGTCTGTTTCCTTATATTCCTACAGTCATCCAGTAAATCATTCATGTCCAGTTACATCCTCATCATGTGTGATATCTCCGTATGAAAGAGCTAGAGGCAGAATAGGCAAAGTTTCATTGAGGCCAGGCATATATTCTGTGAATAATGCAGTAATACCCTCTCTGTACTCACTCTGTGCTCAGTATCCTGACAGTAACCGGCTCACTGCTCTGGGACTCGAGTTAAACCCCCTTTTGTCAGTGGATTGGGAGGGCGATTATTCTGAAAGGCTTGATTCCTGTATTCCTGTCAAACATTTTATGCGTGTCTTTATCAGCCATTAGCTCACAGACGTAGTGTAAAAAGTCACTGGAAAAATAAACAAGACTGTCTTCAGTTAAATTATATTAATATAACAATTGCTCACGCTCTAACTTTAATACAACTAGATCATGGACAGATGGCAGAGGAAAATCCTTTGAGAAACATGCAGGTCTAAACTGGATTTCTATCAGTATCCTCAAGCTAAAAAAAATTATCTTTTAGGAACTGAAACCCTATCTCTAAAGAAAATAGCCTTTTAATGTCATTTCTTTCATTTAATTTGTATTCATTTACACTCAAGGACGTCACAGATTTGAAATAATTTTTTTTTTTTAAGATTTGAAAGAATTTTTAGGTTGTTTTTTTTTACAAACAGAAGGCATTATGTAGGCCTATACACTGCTAGTGAAAGGTTTCATATTTTATAATATTTCTATACAATATGGATGAGTTGGACCAGTGGAGAAAAAACTTTGTCTAGCATTTATCTATCATATCATTAAATCTATTGACTTATGTATTGAATTAATTTTGAAGATAAATTGTACCTCAACAATATATATATATATATATATATATATATATATATATATATATATATAAAATATTACATATTTTTATATTTATATTGCTATATTCTATTATATTATTTTATACATTTATATATTATTTTTCAATGGATGAGTTGGACCAGTGCAGGAAAAACTATTCCAGCTTCCCAGAATGCACCTCATGAAGCAGGTCCAGAACGAACAAGATTGGAATCTGGCTGTCAACTTTGAAGAACATAAAATATAAGATAATTTGGGAATTGTTTGGTCACTACACCATTCCATTACTTCAGTTTGTATATTGCAGAAATAATAATAATACTAAAAAGAGTAGGTGTGTTGAAACTTTTGTGTTGATCTATTTTTCTGGAATGTTTCCTCGAACTACATAGTTCAGAAAAGGGTCACATCACATACTCTATTCCCTACCTTGTCATCTGATAAATCTCAGTTCTTTGAAAAATGTGGAAACGATCAAACCCTCTTGATGGAACATCGAGTGAAATACCTCTCCACTTGACAAGCTACAAAAAATGTGACAGGACAACGAGGCACTCAAAATGACTTACAGGGAGGAGGCGTCGGAGAACATCAGTGGAGAACCACAGCAAATACAGCAACAGCCGTCAATAAGTTATTATTGATGGTACGATAAATTTCATTTGTCTGCCTCTGAAAGTCAAATGTTTCATCTAATGTAAAAAATCATAAATCTGTTTAAAAATGCTTGTTGTGCTGTTGTAATTACAACTATGTAAAAGCTCAGATCACATTACGTATTAAATGTGATGTCATCATGAGCCATATTTTTAAGCAGCACTTAAGATGTCATAAGGGGAAGTTGACATTTTATGCAAGAGATATATGTCTGCTATATTTACATACTCAATATTTTAAAGTGGCTGTTCTACATGAAATGTTTGAGTCAAAGGTGAAAAGTTTGACTCTGAAACAGTCATTGTATTTTTACATCTGATATTCTGATAGTATATCCCTTTTCTTCTGACCTGAGACCTACAAATTGTAGTCTATTACATGATGGAAATTGTAGTTTAAATACTTTTTGATTACTTTTAGATTACTTGTTTATAACATTGATTTGAATATGATAATCTTGTACCAAATTGATAAAAAATACAAAGAGAAAATAAAAATATTCTTTTGTTATCAACAACATGTGCATTAAACATTGTATTATGCCAGGGTTTCCTGAATAGGCTTCAGGAAGAAACAGCAGGTGATCCATATAATCACATAAGTTGCTATCCAGAACTGACAGTAATTTACAGATTTCCACCAAATATGATGTGATATGCCCATTTTTGCAGTTTCTGTTGACAGCATGACAAATAATTTCTCTACAAATTGTTTCTGGTGGAGTTTGTCAAGTTGGTATCTTCTCTGCTGCTCCACTTTAAATCCTATTTTTAATTTGTCTAAAAGTACTTTTATGAAGTCACCAAATTGAAGTAAATTCCAAATCTGTTGCCCGGGGCGCACCTAAGGGAGTCATGACAAGGAGAAACTGATGTTTTAATCATTCTGTGCCTTTAAGCATTTGCACAATAACCAACTGCAGAATGAGCTTTGACTTCATTTGTGAACTTGGTGTTCATATGGCCAAATATGTATAATATGTGCTTCTGTTGTTGTCCTTTCGTTGGATAAATTGCTGGAATTGGAAAAGGCATCTGCTAAACGGATAGATGCAAATGTAAAGTGCTGCAGAGATTTAGTGCTGCATGGCACTAAAATACAGTTTAACGGCCCTGGGAACTTACACGCATGACCACAGGGTACGAAAGTTTTCTTGAACCAATTGTGCTTGGGTGATTTGTTGAACATGTCAAAAGATGATACTGAGAAACCTTCCTGAGGCAGTGCAGCACATCCGTGGAGCAGATAGATCTGATGCTGCTGGAAATCTCTTAGTTCAAACGCTTAGATGAATCAGTATGTGGTTGTGTTATCTTAATTAAGGGCAAAGGTCAAGGTGATGTCAACTTAATGGCACATAGCAGTAATGTGGGTTACTTTTAAACAAGGTCATGGGTTTTCCAACACAATCTAATGGCAATTTGTAACTTTTTTTTTTTTTGGCAAATTGGTGGCTATTAAATAACTATGAATTTATACAAACTCATCCATAGCCACTTTAGAATTTGTTTGCACCACATTTGTTTGTATGATTCACATTTGACGAATATACAAAATCCGCACCTGGTAAAATAGTTACTTTTTTCCTTGGGTGTGTTGTGTTCACATTTGTAGGTCGGTTCGATTGGTCCGAAAAAAAAAAATCCTGTTCCAATTAGCGGTCACATTGCCATTTTTAACACCGGACCATATCGAACCTAAGAACATGGATATGTACACAACCTGATTAGTCAGTTTTTATTACGTAGGCTATATTTCATAACGGTAGCTACTTACCGAACATCCGAAACATGCTGTGTGCTGGGCTAAATGCGCTCGATGTGCGTTGCCTGCATATAATGGTATTTTGACCGGCTAAGAACTCGTGAAGAGATTATAAAATGTGTAAAGCTGTCAGCGGCGGGAAGCCCTCCCTCTCACACACAAATGAAGATCTGCTGCGAGGAGACGCGGTTCTGGTGCCTGTGATGGGCAACATCGTGTGATTCGCGAATATGACGAGAAAAAAAAAACAGGTATGGTTGAGCATCTTGTCCCGTTTGTGATTAATTTAGGCCTACATGTCTTTGGGCCGTGTTGCGTTCTTGAACCACACCTCGGTTCGCTTGGAAGCTCATGCTGTTTTATTTAACATAGTTTATATTTTAAAAAGAGAATTTTGTTAGTCTTTTCCAATACTAATAAAATAAAATGTGAATTTTTGTGTACATTACTTTTTTTCTGGCTATAGATACTGCCACACTCTTGTGTAAGTGGTACACACAGCACTTTGTCAGAACTTGCACCAATATGGCAGCTGCTTGACCTGAGGCAACTCCCCACACCATTGAGCACTACAGTGGCAGACCACCTATTGCTCATATTAAATACTACAACATGCAGAATGCATCTTTTACCCTAATGCCTTTTATCCTGATGAAGATGGTGTGTCCTGCCAAAAATCTGAGTTACTCAACATGACAGCTGTATTGAAGTGACTGCTTGAGGTATTTGGCTCATTCACCCCCTCCTGACACCTTGTCATTTACTGATTGATGAATTTTGTAATGGTATAAGTTTTTTCCATAGAAATATTAGCCACCCTCGCATAATTAAAGAAGAACATTCCAATATTCTGGTTTTAGTTTCCAAAGAGTGTCAGTCTCCTCTGCTCACTGCAGTGGTCTGGAGAAAATATAAGTATAAATAGTACATATAAGTACATATTTTTATTTATTTATAATAAAGTAAAACAGTAAGTTGATGCTAAACTTTATGGTTTTCCTCACTTCTTGCATTTTACGTCCTATGTTGTAAAAGCATAATAAAAATGAACAAAATGTCTAGTCTATTTGAAAAAAAAAAAAGTGTGTGTGAACTCATGGCCTTCATGTTTAGTTTTTCATTTCAAATTGCAATCTAGTGGTCGAATAAAAACAAGTTTATTGAGCCCAGTCTTGAATGAAAAAAAGCCCAAAATTAATATTCTTGGTGTCCCCTTTTAGAAAATGCTGGGAGACAAGCATTGAATAAAATAACCTGAAAAGGTTATTATTATTCCTGTGGAATAATAACAAACATATGTCTGTAGACATATAGCCTCACATATCCCCTCATTCACCAAGTGCTGACCAGTCTTCACCAGTATGTTATCATTGCAATGTGCATAGTGATTCGCCTTGAAGGGAGAGTTTACCCAAAAATGAAAATTCTATCATTTACTCCACCTCACATTGTCCAAACCTGGGGTGTGTTTCCCAAAGCCAACTATGGTCGCAAGTTCCGTCGTTACCAATAGAGTTCAATGGAAGTTGCGTGATGCTTTTGATGAAACGCACCCCTAGAATGAGTTTCTTTCTTTTGCTGAAAGATTTTGAAGAATGTCGGAAACAAATCAGTTGTGGGACACCATTGTTATCTGTAGTATTTTTTTTTGGAAGTCAATGGGGTCCATCAACTGATTGGTTACAAAGATTCTCCAAAATATCTTCTTATGTGTTCAGAAGAAACGCACTCGAGGGTAAGTAACTTATGACAGAATTTTCATTTTTGGATGAACTATCCCTCTATTATACTCCTCTTGCCAGTTATATGATACACAAAACTGTTTATACGGTATAAACGCAATACGGTATCATACCACTCCTGTCATTCACCCATTACAGTTAGAAAAAAAAATTACTTGATTACTTAAATGACTAATCAAGTCATTAAAAACATTTTTATTTGAGTATAATCAATGTGAATTCTGATTTAGAAATAACTACATTAATAAAATTCAAAAATGCTTTTGGTATATACATTTTTGAACTATGCTCAGCTCACTTCAATTGCAAATATACTTAAATATAAATCAAATTGTAATTCATCAGTAAAATCTAGCACAAACCCCTCTCATTGTTACTAAAATAAGTGGCCAAATTAAGACATCCATTCATTTAGTCATGCTTTGCTTCATGATGAAAAATACATAATGTAAAAATGGTACAAACTTTTATATTATTCACCTAATTTTGTTGTAAATAACTTCCAGAATTATTTTGTCAATGTGCAGCTGTAGAAGTGTTCATTAATTGAATAATGTGAACAAGTTTTATATAAGCTTTATTTCAAGTAACAAAAACTGGACAAACAGTAAATATCCAATTATACAAAAACTGTAAAATGAAAACAAAAGTGTTGTTTAACCGCTTAATGACACCTCAAACGGGTAATACTGGGGATAGTCATGAAGAACTTTCAGGCTTTCGTTGTACAGCTCCAGATCTGCAAAGCAAAAGGGAAATATTTTACATCCCAGTGCATATAATGACAGACACTGACAATAAAACTATCATAATCAATATAACAAATAATACCGAAAGAGATTTTGTCCTCACGATACTGGGTATGTGAAACAGCTATGATTGTTCCTTTGTTGGACACCATTCCAATAACCTCTACAATCCCACTCAGCTCTTCATCCAGCTAAACAGGACGGGGGAAATATGACCTTTATAATAAATACCAACATCATACACAGAAGTGCATCATATGCTACTAAACTGATCACTCACAGGATCACTGAGCTCCACTGATGCAGTCTTTCCTTCTCCATCTGTAAGCGTAAGAGCCTTTCCTGATGGATGGACCTGTCATACACAACCATACTGTCATGTTCACACACTAGACAGAACTCTCACTATTCCAATAGCTATGTTTTTATTTCGTAATGCGTGTAATAATTAACCCCAAATAGCTCGTCTTGCAGTTAATATGATACTGAAACCTACTCAAATACACTAAACCGTATCATAACACTCGTTTCATGCATCATTTGCGCTTGATTTTCATTATTCAGGACATGAATAGACGTGAATAATCGAGCAATACCTTTTCCAAGCGTCCAATGAAGCAGACTGGTCGATTGATGTATTGAGACAACATCGACGTATTGATTCTGGACTTCGGGGACTCATAAACGCCGGCCATTGCGGATGTTTATGGCTAACCACACAAGAAATAAAACCCAAAATGACTTCAGTCGAGTCAAACAGAACCGCGGGAAAACTCGGATCAAGTGACGTTTTCCCCCGGATGACCACGTTTCCGGAGCATCAGAGAAAACCGCTCGAAACAAATAGCCTGTTACCTATAGTTCCTAGTTGTGGAAAGTCCGAATCCTTTCCGCTCATTCTTTTGATTACTATTCTTTTATTTTTTACTGCCTGTCAAATTACCTCAATAAACATGAAAATCATCATTTACATATCAATATACAGTATAACCGTTTGAGGAAAAAAAGAAGAAGAAAAATGGAAAATAAAAGAAATATGGTACAATATCGTCATTACTTAAAAGCTTAACAGAAACCTAGTGCATGTTTTACTATTTTTTCTAACCAATAAGTTACTCACTAGTGCTATAATAATTCATTTCTACATAAAATAACAATACGTTTGGTTTTCCTTTAGTCCACTTTTGTTTATTTATATGGTATTTTCCATCATTAGAAATAGATTTATAATAAAAGCCACATTTGACTGCATTCTCTGTCTATCAAAATGAAATTAAACTTTTTTTCATATTTACAGAGAATAATTCCCAAGTGAACAACACTCTCTCCAACCCACATAAATCACACTCACATGGTTATTCAATAAGCACATACATAATAAGTGTATATTCACAGTTGTTGGTAAGGGACATGCTAGTAAATATTTACAGAGATATTATTGATGCTTTACTACGTGAGCTTGAAGTACTGTCGCGTTTTAAAAAAATGTTTATTGGAAACGCATAGAGTAATACGCAAAAGCTTATTTTGGTTTTCACACGGAGCGAAAAAGCAGATGGACACGACGTGGGAAGGACTCGTAAACAAAACTTCAGTTAGTAGCTCGCTTTTACCACAACAAAACTGATATAGTATACTCATATGATTTTAAGTAAGACATTATTTCACTCAAATCTCTAAAAGATTGTTCTTTTTATTGTTCACTTATTGTTCACTCTATTTATGTAGTATAATGTAGTATAGCAGCGCTTGCTAACTTGCTTGTTTTTTGAGCTGTCTAGGAAAAACAAAGCAGCAGCACAGTTTTCATTGACTTCATGTTGTGACTTTATATAGATCACATTGATTTTGAATGCATATAGGAAAAAAAATTACACTTGTTATTACACTCGAGTGATTTCGAAATCTGCTTCACACCAGCATATCATCACGTGTGCTGAGGAGTGACTGATTTTCAACACAGGAGACATACAAGATGTTGAAGTTTTTCGGATTCAAGAATGACGGGGCCAAAAAATCTTCTGAGAGGGAAACTGATGGATTTGTCATCATTGGTAAGTCATGCAATCTTTTTTTTAGAAGCACCTTTCTCATTGTCTATATTTTGTTTTATTATTTTAGTTGAATAAGAAAGTGAAAGCTATCTATCTAGGCCTATCTGTCTGTCTGTTTATCTACCTGTCCTTGTGACCATCCATCCATCCTTAAAATTGTTAATAGTAAACTATAAATCTAAACATTGTTTGGTTAATTCGTATCCACCACAAGAGGGCAGTATAGTTCAAGCCTCACATTCAGTGTGAATGTAGTTCATCAATAGTAATAGTTAATACAATTCGATCTAGTCTCATTGACGTCTTTTTCCTTAATATGAAGTAGCAATCAATCCTATCAATACCTCTGTGGGCCACCATTACCTGTACCTGGAGTGGATACAGATGGCCAAGGGCCAGTGTTGGTCAAATGCTAAAGCCTCAACAGTTAATACAATGATATTACATAGCCTACCTGTTGTTGTGCTAGTTGCAACCTGCAGTAATAAGGTTTTATGTTTTTATGTCTCCCAGCCTACATTTTACTATATTAGAGGGAATGTAGGTCAAAGGGAAAGAGAGATCCCTTGCTTCATAAAAAGCAGGATATGTTTACTGAGGGCTTGTGCCAGATTTGAATAGCTCACACCATGTGCTCATGTAGTTTGAGGAAATATTGGTAACCAGGGAATGGAAAATTACTGCTGAATATTTGAGGATAGATGGATGTTTGTCAAACTATGCTGGTTCTCCAATTTTAGGCTAACCATGCTGTGAGAATGTTTTGGAAATAAACAGAGAATTTCACTATAGTAGAGTGATGCTTTAATGCTTTTAATTTGAAGTTAACATTTATATGAAGCCTGTCGCTTAACTCTTATGAAAATAATGTTAACTGGTATTAAATTATATTATTTGCACATTGGCAAGGCCGCATGGCCTACAGAAATAAATAAGTAAATAGGCTCAAGTTTTTGATTTCATATTGACTGTTTGGTTCTGGGATGTATAAATTATTATTATTTTTAATGCAAAGTCTCAATGTTTATGACAAACTGATTCTAAATCTATTAGTGTTCTATTGATTTCTGAGTCATAATCTTCAGCAGCACTGTCTCAGCAGCATTTTAGGTTCATATTGAAAGTACATTACCCAATATCTATTTTGATTTTTGAAACCCATTTTATTCACTCTTCATGTAACACAAACAGTACGTGATGTAACATTATGAAATTAAACCGGTCCAGAGTGCAGCTTGCTTCATGTGACCCAGTCTTAGTACTTTAGAGTAGAATTGTAGATTAAGTCAACTCAAGCATGATTCCTGGACTACAGTGAAGTGCTCTGGCTCAACCTGGAACTAGATCAAAGGGGTTCGCCAGGCTGACGGGCAGAGGCGGACAGAGTACACAGCTTCATTACTTGAGTAAAAGTACAGATACCCCTTGCTAAATTTTACTCAAGTAAAAGTACTACAGTCAGATGTCTACTTAAGTAAAAGTACTGAATACTTTTTTTTTTAAAGTACTTTAGTATCAAGAGTACAAGAGTACATTTTCTTAATATTGCATTACTACTGCCTCAGTGCTTACATTTATGTACAGAAACGTCCTACATGGAGTTATGAAAAATGTTAATGTTAATACCTTGGAGAATGTAAAAGGAATTGAAAGTAAAATCAAGTCATTTTCATCTTTTTACCATGTTGCTTTATTTAACATTTAAGAAAATGTAAGAAAATTCAGAAAATGTAAATAGTCTGGCGAGGTGGGGCCATGTGTTGGCACATTCCCGGGATGCACCTGCTGCGTCTTCATCCATTGTTTCGTCCATGGTTTCGTCTCTTATCTAAATCTGACCATGGAGTTGACTTTGGCGGAAAGCTGAAGGTGATTGCTGATAGGCTGTATCAATCAGTGCCGCCTGCACAATCCAATCACGTTTGGAAGGGAAACAACAAATTGAGGGTTTCAGAGATTTTTCTTTTTTTTTTGTTGTAGTAGTAAGGGGGTACTCACGGTTATGGATAGAAATGTAGTGGAGTAAAGAGGACAATATTTGCCTCTCAAATGTACTTGAGTAAAGTCATGAGTACTCCCCCAAAATGATACTCGAGTAAAGTACAGATCCCTCAAAATTGTACTCAAGTACTGCACTCGAGTAAATGTACTCCGTTACTGTGTGGCTCTGCTGACGGGACAAACACATGACCGCTACCTTCACACAGCAGTAGAACACACTTGTCGATTTGGTTTGGAGCACTAAATACGGTTCTGTTCACATTCCAAATTGACTACCTGAAATTTCTGATAATTTCTCCTGTATGAATGAATGGAATCGCAATTGACAATTAGTCTATCATGTCATTGATATATGTAGCACTGCACATAACTCCTGCTGAGTGTGAGTGGTTCATGAAGTCTCACTGCAGAGCCAAATGACGTCCAGCTCCCCCTCTCTGGATGTCATGGGTGGAGCGTGACCTAGTCCAGCTCCACCTCTGTTGATCTAATGGTTGGAGGGATATAGTTATGGATAGGGTTAGGGTGTGGTTGGACCTTTTAGCTCCAACCTTTACACTCAGATTACATGGAAGGTGATCTGTACGTCATGCTCCATTCATTGGCTCTGCAGTGAGCAGCCTCTCATTCAGTTCACCTCCAGTACACTAACAAGACCAGGCCCAAGGAACTTGTATGTGGCTGCAGTAACATGCTGACAGCACATAAGGGACACGATATAGGCTTACTTTACATTGCATTATTTATCTGTGCCACAGATCCACTTCTCTTGGGGAAAGAAATTCCTTGCTTTGACTTTGAAGTGCAAATGAAACCATATATAATTTGTAAAACGGCAAATAGTAGGAGCTTAGCAAAGGATCAGTTTATGTTCAAGTCCATGTCAAGTCACCTTTATTTATAAAGCACTTTATACAATAGAGATTGTTTCAAATCAGCTTTGGCTGCATTTCCATACCCTTCAAATTGCGGCAATTGAAAATACGGCCAATGGTAACGCATACATTTTGGAAAAACTCTCATATATTGAGAGTAAAATACGTATATCTCATATATACGTCCGTAAAAGTGACATCATTCTTTAAAGAGGGCTCGGTATGTTTGGACAGAAGACAAGTTCTTTTTTAAACTCATAAAAGACAAAAGAGTCACGCGTACTATAACCTCCCAGAAACACCTCATATGTGGCGGCTCCCAGTATAAGGGATAAGGTTTTCCTTGCCATTAATGCTTGGATAACATGCCTATGTCTCTTTCGATTAAAATTAATGGCTAGTGCGGTGGCTGTGAGAAACGTAAACCTATATCCGTCCATCGCCATGCTTTTTGGAACAAGGACAGTACAAGCAAAATTTTGTTTTGTAATTGTTTTCACTGAATTATTTAATATAATATTAAATGCTCATTCACAGCAAGAACAAATGCTATAGCAAGCGATAAACATCTTGGCGTCCACAATCCACACCAAGAGACAATAACATTGTTTATTTTAAGCACCTGAAAACACTACACACAATGAACACACGCTTTAAAGTCAAATGGATTTGATTGGCTGTCAGTGTTTTTATTGGTCATTAATGTTGGTTTATTGGTTTATTTTTATTGGTCACCAGCCTGAAAAAAAAAATTATCTGAGAGTGATTCCAACGAGATCGTTGTTATCGTTACAGTTGTGGTCAGGGTGCTATTTCTTTAAAAACTTTGATTATAGTTATCGTTCTTGATATTAATATTGATTCAGTGCTGTAAGAGACTGGCTGTATTACAGCTAAAGATATCCAGCCAATAGTAGTTTTCATCTTTTCTTAATATTGTTTTTTTTATTATTTGATTGTAGATGCTTGTGTAATGTAAAGGCTTCCAGTGAATGAATTCAATAATTGTGCTCTTTCACCCTTTAACACTAAACATGTCCTTGTTCTACATTTTGGGACTTTATACATTCCAGAAGAGCATGTGTTTAACAAATGCCAAATTTGGCCAACATAAAGACCCATTTTGTTCGATCTGGTCATAAACGGATCAGGTCTGTTAGTGATGAACCAAAATTTTGGCAACCAAAAATTATGCACTTTTTCGGTTTCAGCCGAAATCATTGATTGAAACAATGCTGTTTAATTAGCGCTTCTCAAATTGTGCTTTTCTCCAATGACTGTATTTGCAATGCACATCCAAAAAAAAAACAAAAAAAACTTTAGAGCAGGTGCATGAAAAAAAAAACACACAAGAAGGCCTTAAAAAAAGGAAAGCAGACTGTCACATTGCTCTCAAACTCTATTTTAATACAATAATAGACCATTTATGTTTTGACTCTTTCAGCCTTCAGTGTCAAGTTGCAATATGTAAAATGTATTTGGCTGAAATATCAAGAATCAGCTCACTATGGAAAAAATGTTCTACAACTTAATTCATTACCTGAGAACACAACAGAATATTCAGAACACCCTAACAGCAATCAAACCAGAGTTCAATTACAAAAACTTTTCTTTCAGTTTTGATTTTCAGATAAAACATCAAAACATTAGGGAAATGAAACTTGACTTGTGGTTTTGGTTAAAAAAAATTATTTTTATGCAATACCAATATATTATAGGGAAGGTCTTATAAGAAATTAACTCTTACAGTGTTTTGCAGAAAATAATTCATTGTCTTTTGGAGATGGCAGTTTGAGACTACATGAGGAACAGAGAGCATTGCCCATGCCAAAAAATATGAAAGCAGAGAATGTGACCCACATCATAATGCAGTTGGAAACTGCAGTCCAGGAGAGGAACAGTGACTTGCAAACTAACACCAAGACCTGGTGACCTCTGGTGATTATATCGCTCTCAGTGTGAACGCCCCTTTAAACGCAAGTCATACAAGCTTTTTCCTGAACATAAACAATGGACACCATCTCAGAGGGAGTTATTTGTGGAGGTGTTGTGAAGGTGTTAATAACACAGGGAGGAGCCGTGGTGTGTGTGTGTGAAGGCCCCAGAGGTGAGCAGATGATCACCAAGACATTCAGCTGTGTTATTTTCAGGAGCAGCGGGAAGAGGCTGGGTTTCATTTTTTAAGCAGGAATTACACCATCTGCAACTTCAAACAGAAAAGATGTAATGATGTGAACGGGTCTTGCATGGAGAATGCCTTTTTACGATACACAGAATTCGGTCTAATTATGGTTTCAAGGTGTTGCAGGTTACTCTTTTGTAACACCGTTGATTGTGGCTGTAAGTACGTAGAAGGAATGCTTTGTAATATAATATATCTACGATAGTAATCTAAGAAAGTAATCTACCTTGTTAAATGTAGTTAATCCGTATAATTGTCCTGGCCGTGGAGGAAAAGTTATTATTCTTTTTGAAAATCAAGCCGTTTCCGTAAAGCTTCTATGACTGGTGTTGGGAATCGTTATGCCTTTCTTCTCTGATTGATTTTAAAAGTATTCATTGTTTTTATTCTTTGCCTTTCAGGTGAAACTGTCGAGGACCAGCGACGGAAGATTCAATCCATGAACATTGAGCAGCCTGCAACAAATGTAATAGTACAACCATCTAAGGTGTGTTTTGTTTCACTTAGTAGAGTGATCCATAATTACACATACTTAATGATGGTTTGACAACAAACTTCAAACTAAATTTGAGCTGTTAATGAGAGACTGAAACTTTGTATGAATTTGTACGATGTGATTCGTATGGAAAAGCATGAAGGTCCACCCCTGAACCTAACCATTAGTAGGGCGTAAGCAGATAATACAAACATGTATAAATTAATTTGAATTACCCACCAATTTTCCAAAACAAAACAGTTATAACAGTTACTTATTGTTGAAGTGTGTTGAAACTGCTGTGAACCTGATCAGCGGGTTCATTGAAAGTATAGGCTCAAAAGATTGAACTACTCACTGACTCATTGGTCCAGTCCCTGAGGTTCACTGGTTAACAGTTCACTAGAGGGCAAGATTATCAGTGAATAACAACTTAAATTTTAGTCCATTCTACATTTAGTCAAGTCAAGTGTATTTATATAGCGCTTTTCACAATATAAATTGCATCAAAGCAGCTTCACAGTATCAATCAAATAACACAATGTTTGTTTCTTAGTGGAAAAAAACATCCACGTTTGGTAGGGCTGATCAATGGTATTAATGCTTGGTTAATTAATTTGAATATCCCCAACTGAGCAAGCCAAATGCAACAGTGGCAAGGAACCGAAAAACTCCATCAAGTGACCTACTGGTGTCCTAAAACTCCATCAGGTGACTTAATGGAGAAAAAAAAAAAAAAAACCTTGGGAGAACCCAGGCTCAGTCGGGGGCCAGTTCTCCTCTGGCGTTTATGAACTAGAGGCCGGATTTACAGTAACTGTAATTTGATACAGAATTATTATTTTATTTTATCACTTCGGGGTGGGTACGCGAACCGGAATCACAACGTTTTATCTGTAGAGTGGGAAAGGGATCCTCTATAGGGAGAGGCTAGTTGGCACTTCCAGGCAAAGCTCCTAGTCAGATCTGGATACGGCCTGGATACGGTTGGCTGCGGGAAAACAAAGACACTAAAATTAGCGTAGATGCCATTCTTAAGGGAAGTGTTCCCAGTTCCGGCTGACCTAATCTATGCAGCCTAACATTGAATTATAGAAATCTATATTATATTATGTGTATGCTAGGTCAAAGAGATGTGTTTTTAGTCTAGCTTTGAACTGACAGAGTGTGTCTGCTTCCCGGACAATGGTAGAAAGACTGTTCCAGAGTTTTGGTGCTAAATAGGAAAAGGATCTAACGCCAGCAGTCGATTTTGATATTCTAGGTATTATCAACTGGCCCGAATTTTGAGATTGCAATAGACGTGAAGGACTTGATTTACATTTTACATTTACATTTAGTCATTTAGCAGACGCTTTTATCCAAAGCGACTTACAACTGAGGACTAAACCAAGCGAGTCATCGTGAAGAGACAAAAACAACGCAAGAAGTGCTCAAAATGCAAAGTTCAGATATTGCTCAGAGTAGCATAAGGCAGATAAGCAGGGATTTAAAGGAAAAGGAGATTTTTTTTTTATTTTTATTTTTTTAATTTTTATGTTAAATGCTCACGGAAGAGATGAGTTTTCAGTTGTCTTTTGAATGCTGTCAGGGATACTGCATTCCGGATGAGGGTGGGCAGATCATTCCACCAGCATGGCACCATGAATGAGAATGTTCTGGAGAGTGATTTTGAGGCTCTCTGTGATGGTACCATGAGCCGTCGCTCATTGACTGATCGTAGGCTTCTGGTAGGGATGTAGACTTGTAGTAATGAGTGGAAGTAGGAGGGAGCTGATCCTGAGATCAGTCTGTAAGCAAGTGTGCGCAGCGAGTGGTAGCCAGTGCAGAGAGATAAACAGAGGAGTGACGTGGGCCCTTTTGGGCTCGTTGAAGACCAGACGAGCTGCAGCATTCTGGATCATTTGTAGAGGTTTAGTTGCACATGCTGGAAGTCCGGCCAGGAGAGCATTGCAGTAATCAAGCCTAGAAATGACCAGGGCCTGGACGAGAAGTTGTGTTGCATGCTCAGTTAGGAAAGGCCTGATCTTCCTGATGTTGTGCATAGCAAACCTGCATGATCGAGCTGTCGTTGTGATGTGGTCTGTGAAGGTCATCTGATCATCAAAGATTACTCCAAGATTTCTGACTGACCTTGATGGGGTGATTGAGGAAGAATCTAGCTGGATGGAGAAGTCGTGCTGTAGAGACGTCTTGGCAGGGAGGATGAGAAGCTCAGTCTTTGCCAGGTTGAGCTGTAGGTGATGTTCCTTCATCCATGCCGAGATGTCCGCCAGACAGCTTGAGATCCGTACAGCTACTGTGGGATCATCTGGTTGAAATGAGAGGTAGAGCTGGTTGTCATCAGCATAGCAATGGTAAGAGAAGCCATGTGCCTGTATGATGGGTCCTAGTGATGTGGTGTAAATGGAGAAGAGGAGCGGTCCAAGAACTGAATCCTGGGGAACCCCTCTGGTCAGTTGATGTGCTTTGGATACTTCTCCTCTCCATGTGACCCTGAAGGACCTACCTGTGAGATAGGACTCCAACCAGTGGAGAGGAGTACCTGTGATGCCCAGTGATAAGAGGGTGGACAGAATGATCTGATGGTTCACAGTGTCGAAGGCAGCAGACAGATCCAGGAGGATGAGAACTGATGATTTGGAAGCAGCTTTTGCGATCCGCAGGGCTTCGGTGACCGACAGCAATGCAGTCTCGGTTGAATGCCCTTTCTTGAAGCCAGATTGGTTGACATCCAGCTGGTTGTTCAGAGACAGGAATTTCAGGAAAGATACTTGGTTGAAAGCAACTCGTTCAAGTGTTTTCGCAATGAATGGTAGGAGACAGACAGGTATGTAATTCAATAAAAGTGATGTGTTTAACGTTGGTTTTTTAAGCAGTGGCGTTACCCGAGTCTGCTTGAATGCTGTAGGGAAAATGCCAGTGTGGAGGGATGAGTTGATGATGTGTGTGAGAGCTGGAAGAAGTGTGGGAGAGATTGCTTGTAGAAGGTGTGAGGGGATGGGGTCCAGAGGGCAGGTGGTAGGATGACTATAGAGGAGAAGTTTAGATACTTCATCCTCGGTTAGTGGAGTGAAGGAGGAGAGAAGGTTGTTGGCTGTGGGAGAGGTTAGTCTGTGTTCCTGTGTGTGTGAAGCTGAGAACTGACTGCTGATAGTTGTAGTTTTGTTAGTGAAGAAGTTAGCAAAATCATCAGCAGTTAGCGAGGAGGTGGGTGGTGGTTGAGGTGGACAGAGGAGAGAGTTGAATGTTTTGAACAGTGATCGTGTGTTAGAGGCGCTGTTGATCTTGTTGTGGAAATATGAAGATTTTACGGCGTGAACATCAGCAGAAAAGGCAGAGAGCAGAGATTGATACTTACTCAGGTCGGATGTGTCTTTTGATTAGCGCCATTTCCGATCTTTTCCATTTTGCGCCATTTCCATTCTTCACATAAATGTATCACATAGCAGGCTGTAAATGTAGTGCACATCACAAGTCAGAATCACATATTTACCGTTATTTACATGGGCAAAATTCAGCCATTTCATTAGGGATCCTGGAATTTCGCGTGAGGGAGAGAATTTCCACAGAAAGATTTGCAACAGGTTTCATTTAGTAGAACAACAGAAAGCTGCTCATTTTTAAAGTGACTTCTGTGTGATCTTTGATTTACACATCGATACACTAATAACAGTGGACTTTTTTGCTGGCAAATTTTCACTAGTGTCACTGCACCTTTACGCTTCTTTTAGCTATTTTTGGATTCAATAGATGGTCAATAAATGTGTGATTATTTGGAAAAGAGCTGTATAAAGACTCGATGATGGACATGTTTGTTGAGGAAAGGTGTGCTGTTACTTTTTTTTTAAGTGATCAAACTTAGGAGTTTGACCTGGCGGATGATGAAACATCAAAACACTCTTCGCTTAGATTTGAGTATCAGTAAACACAAAGTATGCTACGTTTTCAGTATGATCCTAATTAAATCTTAAGGATCACTCATAGAGTCGTCTGTGTTAGTGGGCTGGGGTGATTTCCATATGCTGTGTGCTGGGCGCGCAACAGCACTGAAGAGAAAAAGAGCCCCTTGAGTTGCGCTGGCCGAGCGGGTGTGTGACAGGTGCCAGGTGGCGGGACTGAACAGCGCCAACATGTGCCGCTGCCATTCAGCAGTCTGTTCCTGCACCGCCTGGAGACATATGGCTAATGAAAGACACTCAGTCTCACTCTTTCTCATTGAATATGAGAGGCTTTCACAAAATCCCAAAGCTTAGAGTCAGTTCTTGGAGTTGACTTGTGGACAGAATAAGTGTGTTTTACAATCACGTGGACAAAATAATGGAAAAACCACATGAAAAACATCAGCTGTCAAAGAGGCCTGACAGTATGTAGTTTGATGTGATAAACTTCCAGCAGGTGTGTTGAGGCATGTTGGAGCAAAACTGCAGGACAGCGGCGCTACAGGACCGAGGTTTTACACCCCTGCTTTAAAGGTTTATTCTGTCATTATTTACTCACTCTTATATCGTTAGAATCCCATAAGACTTTCATTCATCTTCGATGCACAAATGAAGATATTTTTAATGGAATTTGAGAGAACAGAGGTTTGTTCTCATGCGTCAAATTGAGCATCAGTTTACTATATTTGAGTGCTCTACGCAAGTTGGCTGATCAATTAAACCAGTCGATTAATATGGATTACTTTTACAAGCTCTTTATGAACATTTTGAACCGTCCGAGTTTTGGGTGAAAGGACTCTAGATTCTCAGATATCATTGAAAACATCTTCATTTGTGCACCGAAGATGAACGAAAGTCTTATGGGTTTGGAACGACATGAGAGTGAGTAATTGTTGACAGAATTTTCTTTTTTGGGTGAACTAACCCTTTAATGTTAAAGTCACAATGAAATCAAAATAGAAAATTCTTATTTTTTATGGAATGGTGCAGTGTTTGTTATAAATGATTTGTCTGTGCACAACTGCACACCTTTTTTTTATTTTTATTAATCTTTAATAAAAACATTAACGTCCTCTCCCTCTTGTAACATCTCGTTTCTGATGACGTGTGCACTGGGACAATAATCCCTCTTCACCTGCAACCTGTTGCTAACATGAGATCACAGCAATTAACAAGGATCCAATCAGTTCCCGATGGACAAAATCCTAAAGGTCCAGACCTAAAAAAAAAAAAAAATTCTGTTTCACTCGGATATACACCACAATAGGGAATGCTTTTCACGCTCGATGCAGACTTTTAGGGGGAAATGAACACTACATGCGAAACATTGACAGGAACAGAATGACACTTCATAGGAAAGCTGTTAAATGCCACGAAAGCACATCCTCAGAAATGACCAGAGAGTTGAATTAGAAGTTCTGTGACTCAGTTGGACCACAAGCCGCGTGTTATGAGCTACACAACACACTACACAGCTGAGAATTCTAATCAGTTATTTACCTTGTGTCTATCAAAACTGGTATGATTTGTTTTTTTCCTTGAAAGAATATCCAAGCTACTCTTTTCCTTACAATAAGTATGAATAGAGACCAATATTTCCAAGGAGAAGATTCAATTTTGAGTGAAACAAATTTTAGTCTGTTTCTCACACAGAGCTATCATGTGGTTTTAGGAGACTTGGATTTTAGTGCAAATCATATGAACTGCATATTGTGCTTTTTAGTCTTTGTTGGGGCTGGACATCTTTCGATCACCATCCACTTTCATTCGTATGGAAGTTAAGACTTCCACCTTATTTAGTTTAGTTAGTTGCTCAGTGTTTTTGCTTCTCTCTCTATGTATTGTTCCAGACTCATGTTACAGTAAAGAACTGACATTAATAGATCATCATTCCCTGTCTGACAGGTGTTTGGCACTCATATAAGACAAACAGGAAAAGTAAGAAACCACCACCAGCCTCCACAACTAAGACAACCAGATTCTGTTTACCTGCAGCTTAAGAAAGATTTGCTCATTTAATCACTGAGAAATAAACATATTTTTGAGCATTTAGTTTCACATTTGACCTTAATTGATAATGCACAGGATGGTGTATTAGAGCTGATTATGTTATAATACACCAGTACACCCAAACTTATATATTTTAGAATTTTATTTGCCATACAAAGGTTTTGAGTCTATAATATATTTGTTTTTGAAAGACGTAATTTATGCTCACCAAGGCTGCATTTATTCAATCAAAAATACAGTAAAATATAAATATCTGTTTTCTGTTTGAATATATTTTTAAATGTAATCTATTCCTGTGATGGCAAAGTAGAATTTTCAGCATCATTACTCCAGTCGTCATTGTGATACAAAACCGTGATACAATTTTTTTTTTTTTTTTTTTAGGATTCTTTGATGAATAGAAAGTTCAAAAGACTAGCATTTAAAATTTGAAATCTTTTGTAACAATATAAAAGTGTTTACTGGCACTGATTAATTGAATGTGTCCTTGCTGAATAACAGTTTTAATTTCTTTCAATAAATGAAAAATATCACTGGCCCAAAACTTTTAAACAGTAGTATAGTTGAATGAGAATTGTTTATTGTCTTGATGGAAAATAATTTGGTTTTAAATGTGCTGCACTGTGTTGCACATCTGTGCATCATTAGTTGTGTCAGACTGTGAAGTTCAGCTCTAGTTGTGGTACAACATGTGACTTCCTTCATCGTGATGTTTCAGGGCTGTAATGAATCCTCATCCACCTCATATGAGACCAGATTTCTCAGCTCTGTGGCTGTAGGCTTTCTCTTTTTGGAGGTAATAATGAGGCAAATTTTTTTACTCATTGCAGTCAGTCTTACTAATAACAAATAATGCTCAAGGAACTGACATATTATATCACCTGACCTTGATGGTGATGATTATGAGTAAAGGCTGAACTTATTCAGCATTGATGAGGATTTAAAGAGCTAAATACCTAATCACAGTGGCACAGCTCACAGTTTGGTAAATGTTACAATAGTTGAGTCCCACATGCTGTGATGAACATAACAGTACTGAACTTCAACAGATCAGGTTTCTCAGTTTTCATTGTGGATTTTCTTTCTTTTTGTTCAGCCATCCAGTGCCGCGAACAGAGGATTTGCAGAGACTGCTCAGCCTTCCTCTCAGCCCACATCTGCTAAGATGTCCTCAGAAACGCACGGTGTAGACGCCGCCCCTGCTCTCCCTGAACTTCTAGGCGATATACCGTTCACTTTAGCACCACACATCCTTGCCATGCAGGCAGGCCTGCCCTTTGTAACAGATATCACCTTGCCTCATGACATAAATGACAAACTATCCAACTTTCGTTACGACTTCTCCTTGGAGAACTCTGTGCTTTGTGAGCCGTGACTCTCAGCCCATCAGTCATATCACTAACATGTGATGAACTATGAGCCTTTGGTTGTCAAGATTCTCTTTAACCGCTTGCCTCTTAAATAAATGAAGATCTAGTTCCAGTTAGCTGACAAAAATCGGTCACAACACTTAGTTGTCCATTTAGTTTAACTAAGTTAGTGAAGTTTGCATCAAGATGGTTTACAGTGTCTCAGGATCTTACACTTGATTGTGTGAGATGAGTCTTACCACCTCATTTAAAAACAGTAGATGAGTATTTATATCTATCTATGGCTTTACATGTTTCAAATGTAGTTTGTTTATATTTTACGGGTGTACATTCTGTGCAATTTTGCATTTTGACTCTGTGGGGTCCTGTAGCATAAGATGATATGCTGAAATTGTTTAGAAACTGCTATGATTCTCAGTAGTTGCTTTCGGTTGTTTGATGTTTCAGACATCGCAGTCTGCGTTGGTCTTCCTTAGTTTTTTCTTAGTTCTGCAAAAACTTACTGTAATTTATCGAACCGGTTTCAAGAAGTTCATCTTACAGATCCTTCACTTAAACCAGTCAGGATACATAGAAAGAAAGATTTAATAGTAATCTGTCACTCAGCAATGTAATTCTTTAAACATATCTAAAATAAATAATTTGATAACAGATATAAGTTAATTCAAGAATAAATTATATATTTAAAATATATATAAATATAAAAAAGGACAATCATAATGGCCTTTTTGCTAGTCCACTGTATTTGCTGTAACTCTACAGTGAGTAACTATAAACCTTAAGGTGTAGCAAAAACACTCCTCTGTCTGCTACTGGTCAACCAAACAGATAGTCCCACCGTTAACTGACGCCATTGGTTAAGTCAGTGTTGCTGTGCCGGGCTGTTCGGGATGCAAACAATGTTTTGATGGTGTTTGCACTTTTCAGGGGAATTAGTATAGAATAAAGCTTATAAAACAACAGAAGTAGAGAGTGGTACACGGTATTTACGTAGCCACTGGTGCTCATTGGATAAAACTATAGGCAAAATACTCCAAGGCACATGGTGAAAGTAATAAGCTTTTAATTAACTGGGCTTAATCATTAAAAACCTAAAAATAAAAGTGTAGGTCTACTTGTTTTGGGCTTTTTACTTTCACCTCGTGAGTGCCTTGGAGTATTTTGTCTTTATAATTAGAATTTTGCTTACTTGAAGTTGTGTCTGCATATCAAGTTGGGATATGAAGTATTTTTACACACATCACCTTAAGTGAAAGAATTGCACTTAAAATTGGGAGACAGACATTGCTGTGCTCATAAATAGGCCAATATTATATCTCTTTGTCTATAAATGTATGCATATATAATTTTTGTTTTTGTTTTTTTGATGTGAACATTGCATATGTTTACTGTTGTTGTTTGGTTTTAATGCATGAAGATTTTAAGTTCTACTTAGATATCTGCCTCCCAAAAATGGGGCGTTATGTATTCTGCACATTGTTTGATTGCAAAAACATGCACATGGATTTTAATAGGATGTACTGTTCTGTTTGAACAGGTCACATAGTTGTTGATCTGTTTTTTGTCCCTCTTTCATCTGAATTTAAGTGAATGAATGGGTTTTATAGTGCGTGCTGCTATGTACACAATGCACTCAGGTTTAGCTGTGTCTCCTTTACATCCTCTGTTTATTTGCTTGATATCACATCAAATCTCACTTTTGTTTATTAAATATATATATATATATATATATATATATATATATATATATATATATATATATATATATATATATATATATATATATATTTGATTGGTCTTTGTTTTGATTTGTCAAATGCAGTTATTTCATCTAAGTTTCCTCCTAATTTCTCAGTCACTGACCAGTCCTTTTAAAACACTGTACTGAAGTAATCAAAGTTTGCATTGTGCTGTCTTTGCCCTTTTAAAATGTCTGTAAAATAATTTAATGTCACTTTAATGTCACCTTAACTATGGATCCCTTATTGATTCATATCTGGAACAGAATTCCTCATTGATTCTGATCCCACATGATGTTTATGCTAAATTCTGAGCATGAGCAGGATTGTAATGACATTGTTTAATTAAAATCGTATTTGATAACATTGTTTTGTTGCAATTTGCTGTTTTGTATGTACATAATTATCTTGCAAATAATATTTAACAAAATTATGTAAAATTGACCACATAGGTAATTTATATTTTATATATATATACTATATTATATATATATATATTTCAGAAAAGGCAAAAAATGTAAATCTTAACAAAAATGTCACATCACTGTTTTGTCCAAAAACCTTTTAAATTACTGAATTGAATAAATTACATTTAAATTAACACATTTAATAATAGGCATTTAAAATGTGACAACTTGCCCCAATTTGACATTTATTGGGGAAACTTATCCTGAGAATACTGCTCAACGTTCGAGCTAAAATTGTAATTAATACATTTAATAAATGACATTTAGAGCCCCGGTCTCTCGTATGTCTTCTAATGCTCTTTGCATTGCTTACCGTTAAGTCCGTTACACCATCTGCGTTATCTAGTATTAATGTTTGTACTTTGGACCATTAGATTAGTCTGTCAGTTTACAGTATCAACCAATAGCAAGACAGAATCCCTAACGTTCTTAATCACAATGAGTCCATTGGCTCCTTCTAAGTCCATCATTTTCGCCAAACCAATCATATTTTATTTTGATATTGCGATGCACCAATCAGAGGTCGTAAGAGTCCCGGACGCTCCCGCCCACACGTTTCGATGACGGTGTAGCTGAAAGTCCCTGTCATTTGGAGTAACACAAGGCAAAGAGGTGTGCAGAGACACACGACAGTCGGGATAACATTTCTTCAGCTTCAACTTTTTTAGGTTTCCAGACTAGGATGAACCCCTGACACATGTTAAAGACAAGTTAGCGTCATCAAATCATCTGCATGACTAAAGGACAAAAACTTCGTTCAGGGAAGCTACTTTGCTACAATTTCAGCACACTAACCGACAAGCTGAGGCTGTGAATTACACCAACATTAAAATAAGCTTCTGCTTTTTTAACTGTTAAAATACGTTTAATAAGAAGTTGAATTAATAACGTGAGCTTAGTTAATGAAGGCTTGGGAAGGAATGTATTAGTGTATTTTTTAGTAAAACTACCACATAGTTAGGTTCAGTCATGTCAGCATCACCTGTGCAATCGGCTCGGGTCAAGCGTGGCAATGACGGGTCCCCCATCAACACCTCCTCTTCCTCAGCAGCAGCAGCATCATCATCATCCGCCGGCAACACGAGCCGGTTGCAGCCCATTCGCGCCACGGTGCCCTACCAGCTCCTGCGTGGAAATCAGCAGCACAGCCCGACCCGCCCTCCCGCGTCTTCCTTCTCCTCCTCCTCCTCCTCCATCTCCTCCTCCATCTCAGTCGGAAGCAACACAGAACCGACCGCAGCAGCCCAGCACAGCAGCTCCAGTTCCGACAGCCCGACGCTCGCCAGTCCGGCAGGAAACGGCTCGCTGGACGGTCGGCTGATCCCGCGGCAGAGGCGCTCTCCTCCGGACCACAGGAGCTCACCCGAGCGCTGCACTCATTCACCTGTCCTGAGAGGTAAACAACAGGCCCAAATCCTGCCTCATTTACTGCCATTCATTTAAGCATCTTCACATACGCTGCTGCTGGAGTCGTTTAATTGGGTCAGGGTGTTTGTCATGTACTGTATATGAAAACAACATCCATTCTTCACACTGTCACTATAGCACTATAAACCAGAAACGCATATGCATGACACGGATATGACAGCTTTAATAAGAGTATTAGATATATTACTGTGAATACATATTTAAAATACATTTAACGTTAACCCTATTAACTAAATCTGCTTATTTATTTAAGATCGAAACCAAATGCGTTTGAAGCGTTAATACATACTAATGTGCATAATCAGGGTGTTTATGCATCACAACCATGGTTGTGATTTAAAACCTATTGAGTTGCCTTTTTCCCTTGTGTCAAGCGTTTTTTGAAACGCTGTGTTCGGTTCCATTCTGTTTCTGTCTTAAACGCAAGAATGCGTCCCGTGTACACGCCCCCTGTGATGCCCAGAAAAGCCGTCTACGTAGTGAGCTCGCTAGGTTTTGAGGCACGACCCGCGCTGGGTCAGCTCCTGCTAAAGCTAGCGATCTGTAGCTTCATAAAACACGTATAACTACCAATATTGCGTTATTTCTATGTCTCCAGTCCTGAATGAACATATGTCTTTCTCATGGTTGTAGTTAATTCGCTGTTGTTTATCGGACAGGGATGGAAAGAATTACGTGTGTAATTGGAGGTTTGTGTGTGTGTGAAGGCCACACAAGGGGGCCTCGTCACAAACACACAACCTCAACCCTGCTGTTCTGCTTCATAACACATTATTATGAAACCTAAATGTTGCTAATTGAGCACCTAAAACCGTGCATTTTCAGTCTTCATATTCAGGCCCTTCTGCCCCCCCCCCCCCCCCACACACACACAGAGATCCATTGCATTAACAAAATATCAAACCAAATACAATTTATATTCTTGCAGTGAAATCACATTCACATCAAATATTTTCTGAGACCAATGTATATGGATGAAGATTCTGGTTTAAGTATGCAGTCATTTTTGGTTACATTAATTGTCATGAATCCCTTGACATTATTTTGATCATTGATTATGAATTGGTGTTTGTGGTAAGGTATTCCTTCTGCTGAGGTATTTTATCAGAGTTACAGGTTAATGTAATGTCCACCTTTTTTGATTATATTGTAAGGAGAATCTTAAATATTTGCCTGGCTGATGACAGGTTATCTGTCTTCTATCATATGGAAATATGTTAAATTCAGTAAGGAGCTAGTGATGGGAGGATTGGATCATTTTACTGAATCTCTCGTTCAATCTCGTTCATCAAAATGAATCTTTGAAGTCTTTATTCGGGATCTTTATTGAAGTCATTTTGTCCATTTGAGTGGCGTTAAATATTATATTTTCAACAGACAAAATAGCTGAACACGCCCACCTACGCAATCTTGATCATATTGCGAATTAGGAAATCATTATAATGCAGCCAAATATAATTTATGAGGAACATAAATAATTGCTTTACCCCAAGTCCTTCATTTATGTGTCACGTGACAGACGTTCATGAATGACCCATCTCAAGAAGTCTTCTTAAACGTTAGTTTTAGCCAAGAAATAAAACTTTCTCTTTCAAGTTCCTTTGGTTTAGACATTGAACAAGCATGTCAAAAATCATGTCTTCTGCCATTTGAAGTTTGAATTTCAGTTTGAAGTTCTCACTGTATTTTTCTGCAGTGTGCAAAAAAGGCTATATTTGCTTATTAATAGATTTATAATATTAATTAACTATATATTGTTTTTATTATTATCGTAGGCAATTTGTAATGTGCATTACTGCACAAAGTTGGACATTATATGGATATTATTATTAATTTGTAATATTCAGCATCCGAATTTTAAATTAATCTTGTATGTATATATTTAAAGCAAAGTGTATTTCATTTAAACATTGTGTGTGATCGTTAATGTTAAAACACTGTATCATATCCCAGCTTAATATACAGCCAAGTAATCAGATTGATTTCCCTAAAAGCTTTTAACACTCTTGCAGATTAGGACATTTCACAGTATTACTAAGCAACTAGTCAAAAAGTGGGACCCATTCCTTGATATAAAGTTGAATGTTCCAATAATATTTTTTTTAGTCAAGTCATCTTCATTTATATAGCGCTTTCAACAATGTAGATTGTTTCAAAGCAGCTTTACAGAGGTAAACATATAATTTAAGGTAACAGAGATTGTTTTGGCTTTATGGCGGTTCTTGAATATTGTTATTTTCCAGCTAAAGTTAGTTTTGATTGATTTACTTCCGTTGAAATTATCACTTGTTATTGAATTAGGGGCCGCTAAGACAACGCCGTTCTCTCTAAACAGACTTTAAACGTGAACCTGTGATAAACGTTGATGGCGTTCACATGCGCATTAAGGATTGATTCTATAGTTATGTCTTTTTGAATATATGTGCGCAGATTTGTAATTCCACTACAAACCATGGCTAAACAAACTGCTTGTCTTGCCTATACATTTGATACAGAATTTTATTTAATTTTATCACTTCGGGTTAGGTACGCAAACCGATTTTCCCCACAACGCTTTATCTGTAGAGTGGTAAAGGGATCCTCCATAGGGAGAGGTTAGTTTGCACTTCAGCACTGCATTGTCATCGGGTCCAGGCGAAGGTCCTAGTCAGATCTGGATACGGCCTGGATCCAGCAGGCTGCGGGAAAACCTTGAGATAAACAAAGACACTAAAATTAGCATAGATGCCATTCTTCTTATGATGTAACGAGTACATCAGGATTTAAGGGATGTGTTCCCAATTCCGGCTGACCTAATCTATGCAGCCTAACATTGAATTATAGAAGTCGATAATGTATTATGTGAATGCTAGGTCAAAGAGGTGTGTTTTTAATCTAGCTTTGAACTGAAAGAGTGTGTCTGCTTCCCAGACAATGTTAGGAATATTGTTCCAAAGTTTTGGTGCTAAATAGGAAAAGGATCTACCGCCAGCAGTTGATTTTGATATTCTAGGTATTATTAACTGGCCGGAATTTTGAGATCGCAATAGACGTGAAGGACTATAATGCGTTAAGAGCTCGCTCAAGTACTGCGAAGCTAAACCATTTAGTGCTTTGTAAGTAATCAGCAATATTTAAAAATGTATGATGTTAAATTGGGAGCCAATGCAGTGTTGACAGAACCGGGCTAATATGGTCATACTTCCTGGTTCTGGTAAGAACTAGAGCTGCTGCATTTTGAACTGCATTTTGAACTAGCTGTAATTTGTTTATTAAGCGTGCAGGGCAGCCACCCAGTAGAGCATTACAATAATCTAGCCTTGATGTCATGAACGCATGAACTAATTGTTCTGCATTTGTCAATGAGAGCATATGGCGTAATTTAGATATATTTTTAAGAAAGAAATATAGAGCTGAGTAGTGTTTCCTGATATCTCCTAATGGTAGCATGTACAGAGTGAACAGCAGCGGTCCTAGTACTGAGCCTTGTGGTACGCCATACTGAACTTGTGATCGATAAGACATCTTTTCATTTACTGCTACAAACTGATAACGGTCAGATAAGTATGATTTAAACCATGCTAGTGCAATTCCACTAATGCCAACATAGTTTTCTAGTCTATTTAAAAGAATGTTGTGGTCAATGGTATCAAATGCAGCACTAAGATCGAGTAACACTAATAGAGAGATACAACCACGATCGGATGATAAGAGCAAATCATTTGTAACTCTAATGAGAGCTGTCTCAGTACTATGGTACGGTCTAAATCCTGACTTAAAATCCTCGCAGATATCATTTCTTTCAAGAAAGGAACACAGTTGTGAGTATACTGCTTTTTCTAATATCTTTGACAGAAAAGGCAGATTTGAGATCGCCCTGTAATTGACTAATTCTGTAGGATCAAGTTGCGTTTTTTTAACAAGAGGTTTAATCATAGCCAGCTTAAAGGTTTTTGGTACGTATCCTAGAGACAAAGATGAATTAATGATATTAAGAAGAGGATCTGTGACATCTGGAAGCATCTCTTTCAGTTAGGGCTGCATGTTTTCGAGTTTTTCATTAACCGTTAAACGAGGCCCTTAGCGGTTAATACTCGGTTAACCATAGTGTGCGTCCTTTTAACTCCAAAATCCGTGCATCTTGAACTTTCATTACAGTGCGATCTGACAGCGCTTTTGTTGCCACTGAGCTGTGGTTGAAATGGCTCACAAGCTTTGCAGCAGCGGAGATGACGCGGTTCAAAAAAAGAGAAAATCCATCATTTATAGCGAGCTGAAGCGTATGCGCAAAGCATGACACAGAATGCCAATCAACGCCTCTGTTAGCAGCCACAATGTTTTTTGCGTTGTCGTGCACACTGGCAATCACTCGTTCCGTAAGAGCCCACTTTTCCACGGACTCCCTTAACTTCTCTGCTAGGTTTATTAGATGTATGGCGAACGGGCAGGGCTTCAGTTAAAAGGACGAATGATTTTAAAACCCAATCTTCGTCAAGGTAATGGCTCGTAATAGTTGTGTAACTTTCCGTGTTTAGAGCAGTCCAGCAATCCGTAGTGATGGCAACTACATCATGTGATTGTAGATCTTCTTCGAGCAGGGTTGAACAATATTCATCAGTTCTTTAAAGCCCTCCACCATTCTAATTGGCATCATGTCCTTTTCAATCATTCTGCAAATCCCCTGTGTTATGGATTCGGCTTTAGCACCACTGCACATGTTTTGTGCTAGCATCGTGGGGATGGTAGGCTGGGCGAAGGTACTCGCAGGAATTAACGAATTTACGAATTAACGAATTTGCTAAATTCTTCCTCTCCTAAAGCAACAAATTAATCAAATTTTTCCTCGGGGAGACTACAATGCACTCCCTGATGCGATGCTGTAGTAGACAGTTGCATGCATAGTTATAATTTTCTCCCTGATATTATCGATCTTATAAGTCATAATATTATAATATAAATAAGTCATATATACTATAATATTAGATCTAGAGGATGATTACGACAATGAGTAGGTCCTGACACGTGTTGTCTAACTCCAATTGAGTTTACAATGTCTTTTAAAGCCAATCCCAAATTGCATCTTTTTCATTAGCTATGTGTATATTAAAATCACCAACAGTTAGTACTTTATCTGCAGCCAATACTAATTCTGATAGAAAGTCTGCAAATTCTTTGATAAAATCTTTATGGTGCCCCAGCCAGCAGAATTCTCAAACGTGATTTATCGTTTACACTATGTATTTTTACATTAAGCACCAACACTTCAAAAGAAGTATATTTAAAACTAGATTTTTTAGTGGTTTTTAAAATATTACTATAAATTAGAGCAACTCCTCCCCCTTTGCGTTTCGGAAGAGGTTCATGTTTATAACAGTAATCTTGTGGGGTTGACTCATTTAAAGTAATGTAATCGTTTGGTTTTAGCCAGGTTTCTTTCAAACACAGTACATCTAGGTTATAATCTGAAATCATATCATTAACTATGAGCAATTTTGAAGTAAGGGATTGAGTATTCAGCAACCCAAGCTTTATCATTTGCTCATCTGTATTATATCTGTTTTTTATTTGTTGAACATCAATTAAATTTGTAACCTTAGATGGATTTGGAAGTGTTTTGGATTTCCAAATTCGGGGAACAGACACAGTCTCTATATGATGATCATATCTTGGTGAAAGAGGCTCTATGTGATGGGATTTATCTGACCTTGGTGACGCGAGGCCGCTAGCAGACGGTCGGTTTAGCCAGTTTGTCTGCTTCCTGACCTGAGCCCCAGATTGTCATGTTTTAGCTCTAAGACTATGAGCCAAATTACTAAAGAGAAGAGCAGCACCATCCCAGGAGGGATGAATACCATGTCTTTTCAACAGGTCAGGCTTGCCCCAAAAACTTTTCCAATTATCTATGCATTCTATATTATTAGGCGGACACCACTCAGACAACCAGTGATTGAGTGAACATAATCTGCTAACTATCTCATCACTCCTGCGAACAGGAAGGGGGCCAGAGCAAATTACAGTGCCTGACATCATACTTGCGAGTTCACACACCTCTTTAATATTCATTTTGGTGATCTCCGACTGGCGTAGTCGAACATCATTAGTGCCGACATGAATAATGATCTTAGAGAATTTACGATTAGCATTAGCCAGCACTTTCAAATTTGCTTTGATGTCAGGCGCTCTGACTCACGGCAAACATGCTATGGTGGCTGGTGTCTCTATTTTCACGTTCCGTGTGATGGAATCACCAGGGCACAATCAACAGAATTCTCAGTGAGTGTTTCACTGAGTGGGGCAAATAGATTTGTTAGGGTAATCGGAACGGAAGAGTGGTTTTTTGATCCGAAATTATAGTAAATGATGGTTCAAAACATAAAGAAATACGAAGCTAATACGAGGCTCAGACGAAGCTTACAGCCTCAGAGCAAACAAACTCACAGCAGGCAGCGAGGCAGACATGAGCAATCGATCGTCAATCTCTCAATGATCTCTCCTCTCTCAATCTTTTAGTTAAAATAGTTTAAATTAAGTATATCGTGTCACACTGCTGACACTGCTTGATGTCATATCAACTACCTACTGACAGACATTTTGTCTAGATTTTAATTTACAGTTTCTTGTAATTACAGAAATCATCAAAGCTTCTGTGGCCTTGAATTCTTGAGCATTTTATCATGAGTTAAATGAACAGTCAGATATTTTTAGAAGTGTAACTCTTGTTTCAGACATGCTGTCTCTGAGCTCTCATAATTCAGTGTCATGTTAAGCTCTATTCATTTGATGTACTGCGAGTGTAGACGGAGTTCAGTGTTTCCCACAGGATTTTATGAGACTATAGGGGCAGACCCCTCCCCCCACCCCAAATATTTTTTTTGTACATTTTAATGTTAAATGTATCATAGGCTTAACCCTTTAGCTTTTAGATAGGAGATAGGCTTAACCCTGTAGCTTTTATTTGAATGATAATCTGAGTTTCTGTGAAAATAGGTTTACAATTGAATTGCCTCTTATTACAAATCTAGTGAAACTCGACTCGCTTATGGCAGTTACCGAAAGCCAGTGATTATAGTTTATAACGTTTTTTTTCTTACTAAAATGCATCGCATCTCTTCAGAAGGCCTTTAACAACACGCTGGAGTCGTTAATGGATTACTTTTATTATGATGGAAGGATGCGCTTTTTTGGGGTTTCAAAATCTAAAGTACCATTCGCTCCCATTATAATAGAGCCAGGATATTTTTTTAATATAACTCTAAATGTGTTTGGCTGAAAAAAGAATGTCTCATACACCTAGGATGTCTTGAGGGTGAGTAAATTGTGGGATAATTTTTGGGTGAACTATCTGTTCCCAAATGCGTTTTAAACTCTCAGCACATGCATAAATGTAGTTCGCTGGATTCACTGTGAGTGGATCACATTTTCATCACGTGAGAAAAGTGTGCGCTTTGCTATAAACACGGAGCGCAACAGACTAGGGCTGCAAATACTAATTGCTAAAATTGATTATTATTGATAATGAAAATAAACTACAACGAATTTGATTTACAGTAGCAAATTTCTAATGGACAATTCGCATATGGAAAATAGCGGAAGACACAAAGTAAGCTGCGGGAAAGGTACATGATCCAAGTTGTCCAAAACATAAGAATGCTTCAAATATGCTATTACAGCGTTTTGCCCTGTCGTGCTGCTTTGACAGATGCATGTGCTTTTTAATGCCTCTGACAAGTGTTTTCCTCAGCGCATAACTTACATTTTAGGGTTATATCCTTATCTGTAAATGTCAGAAAGTCCCACAAGCATTTCCATTTAGCATATTCTGACAACAAGCGAGTCTTGTTAAACCTCACCGACATGAAATGAATGAGCCCGTCAAACTGACAGCCCAATGGAATAGGAGCACAATAATTCTGACTAAAATACACATCTTGCTAAAATATGTTTTTTACATATTAAATGTAAGTTTAAAATTCTACATGTAACACAATCAGTAATATTTATGAGAGCAGTAACAGTAAAGTCACTATTGTTGGAAAAGTCCATTAATGTAATATAATTATGTACAGAAGAGTAAGTGCATGTTCTTCATACCTCGTAGGCTCGTACAAGTTAAAGGAACACTCCACCGTTTTTTGAAATGGGGCTTATTCACTGTCTCCCCTACATTAAGATAGGTGGGCAAAAGCATTTTGTCTCATTGCATTCATTGTCTTAGTTTGGTAGCGCCGAGGGTAGCTTAGCTTAGCATAATGAATGGAATCCTATGTTGTCAGGTACCATGTCGTGAGTAAAAGTGGGAAAAAAAAACGAATTACCGCTTGTGGCCTGCGTATTCACAACGAGTACAAATAGCAATTCAGATTAAGACTAGGCGATTTCCTAGGCAGATATTGACCTGGGACTATATTAGGGTGAATCACAGGCGAAGCACGGGTACTTGGGCGCAGTCATATCACGGAACACCTGAAATCCCCCAACAAAAAAACAAAGCGATTTTTTTTTTTTTTGACTGAAATCCGCGTTTTGAACGAATCATTTTAACGATTCAATGAACAATCACTTACTCTTCCTGAATGAATCAGCCGTTTGAACAAATCGGTTGAATGAATGACTCCCTAAGACAGTGAGTGACTTGCCACCACCTACTGGCGGTTTTACTTTCACATTTAAAGTAGCCTACCCTTTAATTAAAATGTTGCAATTAGAAATCAGTTCATATTTAAATATTGAATAAAAAAAAACGATCTTATAGCTTTATTTATGCAATTGTAAATCGAGTGTAAATATATTAATGGCAGTTCTGATGCCGCTTATGTGTCTCCTCTGCACTGCAAAGATGGATTTTGATTTAATTATTTAATTTAACTGGTAACAGTGGTATTGTGTTATTATTCTAATATAATTTTATTTGAATGTTAGAATTTGACATAAAATGTGATGCATACCTCTAAGGAAAAAAAGGGAAAAAAAGTCCATATATAGGTGAAAATGCCCCTGGAAATCAATTTAAGGTTGCAAATATTGCCCATTAATGATTTTTTTTTTAATTCTGTCACTGCTGTGAACTGACCACTGCATAGAATATGAAAAATATGAAGATCTTCGTGAGTCAGCTGTCAACAACAGGCCTAAACCAGCCATGGCACCAGCACACAAACACAATCAGTAAAATATCATCTATTACCAACAAAACGTTGAAAATATCGAGACATATTTTTGTCAATATTGCGCACCCCTAATGTAAGGTATTAATTTTGATTTCTTCGGGTCTTAAAAAGGTCTTAACAAGGCTTAAATTTGACTTTAAAAAGTGAGCAGATACCCTATAGTGGATAAAGACACTTTCAATTTAGCTTGTTTGACAGATACTTTGCCAAAGCAATGGCACAAAACACATTGTTGGAGACCTTATATGATATTAGGTGATGTTTAAAAATATTTTCGGTTCATTGTGAAAATGTGGCAGGACAGATTAGACTGTGGCGGGCCGCCAGAAGTTGTACTTAGTAAGTTTTTGTCTTGTTCTCTAAGACAGCAGTATTTTTGGCCGTGACTTTGTGTTCATATATGTGAGCATTGGAGTGCTGTTGAAGTCTAGCTTCTGGGTGGATGTGTGATAACAGGCCTTATGACATTATCACAAAAAACACACATTCTCTCACTTCTCTTCTCTACAACAACATATGATAGACGTATTTGCAATTGATTACAGTACATGAAAATAGCGAAAGATGAAGGATATACTATCTATTTATCAGTTCCCATGGTTGACCTTTGTAATGTATCTGTGCCAAAAAAAACTAGCACGTAATTGTAATGTCCTGAAAGTATAACACATGTTTAACATATTATTTATGGCAACATGCAATGCAATGTTTTCTTGTTTATTTTATGTTTGACAGGACATATTGAATCAAAAGAAACCCCACAGTAATTCAGGGATGTTTACCATTTTGTTTTGCTCTACAGTGAGTGTTGTGGTGTGAAATTTTTGTATGAACTGCATGACTTGTTCACAGTAGTTTATAAATGTATCACCAATGTAGGGTTGTGCAGATAGATGTTGATATCTTGTGTCGAAGAAAGCCAGAGATATTGTCGAAAGCATCAGCTATCGACGATATCAAGAGGATTATTTGGGATTTCCAATTAATGTACTAAATTATTATTATGATTATTATTTTTAGGCTGCTATTATTATTAAATTCATTAGGGATGGGGCCGATCCAGTATCGGTATCGGGACCGATACCAGCCTAATTCACGTATCGGATTTTCCCGATCCAACCAGCGGAGATATCCGATATCCATGAGCCATGTCTGCACTTTTACGTTGTCTGCTGAAATGACTCCAAAATGGATTCCCGCGGCCCACCGGCTAGTCTGCTAGCTGGCTGCAAACTGTGGAATGGATTTCCTGAACGGAGACGCGGCTCAATGAGATACAGAGCCATGAGACACGACTCGGCTCAGGAAATCCATTCCGTAGTTTGCAGCCAGCTAGCAGGAAAGCATTGAGCAGCATTATGTCCGCTGTGTGGAAATACTTCACACTGGAAACACCGCGGAGCAAGACAGCAAAATGCAATGTTTGCAAAGCCGTAATTCAGTGAGGTGGAAGCTTCCTCGTGTCGGTCAACACAACGCACGCAATCAAACATTTATAAAAGCACCACGTTAAAGAGCACGAGGATTTTTTAGCCAGGGGGCAGAAAGACAACGGGAGCTGTTTTATTGATAGAGAGTGTGTGTGGCCCTTGCACACGGAGTCCGAAATTCACGTCTGAAATTTTCGCACGTTAAAAAATATGCGTTATGTCAATGACGCTTGCATACTGCCACTGAAACTTTCGTCCGTCATAAAAAAAAAATCTGCGTTTTTCGCATGGTGTTTTGACAATTCAGAGCCACCGAATCACGAATAGCCTACGAAAATTTTGGACTATTGCACTTTTCTTATATTTCTAATATTTTACATTTTAAAACCTTGATTTGTTGATGCTACAAGTGTACTTGATTTTTGCTGTTCAGATGCAAACTGTCTTATTGATAGTGTGTGTGTAAGATGTTTACACTTGCACTTTTCTTATATTTCAAGACTCAAGTATTTGACATTTTGGGAATGTAATAAATATTTACATGACAATCAATTTGAAACCCTTACAGTGGCATATTTCTTTTCAGAATGGGATTTTTCCTGTTAACAGGATTTCCTGTTTTTCTGACTTCCTTTTCTGACCTTATACTTACCTAAAGTTGCCTTTTAGGACATGCACGCATACATACGTACATATCATACTTGCCTGTTGAGAGGAGTTTATTTCTGCATCATATAAAATCAACAATAATGATAATAATAATATTAAAGCAAACACAGCTCTGGTATCGGAAAAAAATCGGTATCGGTCGATATCCAAATTCAGGTATCGGGATCGGATCGGAAGTGAAAAAATGTGGATCGGTGCATCCCTAAAATTAATATAACAATTAGCTTATTCCTCATTGAAAAGGATTTAAAAACATGTAGGTTAGGTCTATTACATAATTAGAATTATGTAACACCAGTCTATACGGGTCCGAACACTGCAATAATCAGTCATCAATGAAAATTAAGAGCAGCTTTATTTCAAACGCAAAATAATTCTCCTAACTTTTTCACTAACGTATAGGGGTGTAACGATACCCTCATGTCACGATTCGATACATATCACGATACTGAACTCACGATACAATATTATTGTGGTACTCCAAGACATATGGTAAAAGGTTAACAAAAGATTTACTGTTGATTAAAATGCTAAATTTGATATTACATTGTGGATGTAAACGAATAAGCTTACACTTGGTGCTGATAAACCAATGCACAGGACAATAGTTACACCAGAATAAAAAGATTAATGATTCTGAAGCTGAAAATACAGAATTATTTTTGACGAATATGCTTGCACTCCGTCACTGACTAGATGTATTTAAAATAATGTAGGCCATTTTTTACTGGTAACATAAGAAATTTGGCATTAATAGTACCCAAAAATACCCGCATTGCATTATTATACATTATATTCAACATTATATAGGCCTATGGCAGTTTCATGTATTACTGACACTACAACTCTGAAAACTGAAAACTGGAATTTGTTCCTCACACAGTAATTTTTATCACTATTGTCACTATCCATGATACATAGTGTTGCATTTTTGTATTGCGATATATTGTGACACGATATATTGTTACACCCCTACTAAGGTATGTGCCACAAGAGAAATATTAAGAAAATAAAGTAAGACTGTTATACCGTTATCTTATCAGTATGTTGAAGTAGATTCATGAATTTTCTGAAATTTCATTTTCTGTAGTGAATAATTGACTGGGGTTTGGGACTCCTTCGCCGACTTATCTCTTGCACAAAGTTTGCACATTGCTTGTGTGATATCCACTGACTCACCTTCATGATGTAAAACTGAAATGTTTCCAATATTGCGACGTGACATATTTTCACCAACTACTTCTTCTTGGCTTGCAAAATGATGGACAACGATTCACATTTTGTTCACGTCATTTTCTTGTGATAATAAAAGTAAATAATTAAACGAATACAAGTAAATAAACAAGTAAATGGATGATCAAATGAATGAGCAAATATGCCTAAGTAAAAAAAAAAACACCCACCCCGACAAATATCTAGTGTATCCGCGATGTCACACGTTGATGATAGGCCGATTTTAGCACGAGGAGCATCGCCCAATGCAAGATTTTTACACATGCTGGTTTGGTGTGTTTATTTTAATACTAATATGAGGTACCAAACAATTATCAGTAAAATATAGTAGATCAATATCTGGTTATGTTTTTCAATCTCCCATATATAGTTCAGTGTGAAAATATCTGACTTTGGGTGTTTCAACATTAAATTGGAGACTGACTTGCTTCTTGCCCTGACTTCAGTTCTTGTTTGCATTAATTATTAAATAAGGGCTATTTCTGGAATACAAGTGATTTTGCACCATAGATCATTTAGCAGCATCATCAGAGAAGACGATACTTTTAGCACATTTACTTTTAGTACAGCGGCTTTCAACCACATTTCTACCATAATGTACAGATATAGGCCTAGCTGAAGTTGTTTTTCTCTTTATACTTGCAACTTGTATTCTCGGTTTTGTTTTTATTAATGCACCTTGATGGCTGTAAACTATTGACTCCAGTTTTGCTAATAAATAATCTAGTTTTTTGCATACATGCAGTACCACACGTTATTTGTTCCAATGCTTTAATTGACCCTTTTCACAGACTGTGATGAAAAAAAATGTAATACACATTTATAATGCTATACTTTGTGTTATATTACCTTGGTAGTAAATGACAAAAACGAATTAACACTGCTCCCAAGGGTGTTTCTAATACAATGGCTAAGGGAGTGATGACAAAATTTACATCTTTCTCTTTTCTGACACCTATAATCAATCTCTCTTTGGAAAGTTGTGGAAACACTATTGCAGTTTTTTTTTTTCTTTTGCTTTTATAGCAAATGCAAATACAAAAATTATATTTGCTGTCATCTCCCATTCATCACTATAGAAGTTTCCCCAGTATGATGATTTGCGCTTCTGAAAACCCCGGAAATGTGAAAAGGGTCCATTTCCACCCAAACTATTAAAAAAGCATTGCAAAAAGCCCTGTTTATTGTTGACCTTACATTATGAATATTCAGAGGTTACTGAATACCCAAAAGATTAACAAATATAGTAACAAATGTATTTCTTATGGTTAGTTCATATTATTAATACATTAACTAATGCTAACAAATGAGCTCTTGTTGTAGAGTGTTACCATTAAATGTATGACCCCTGCTTTTTAATGTGATGTGTGGCTTCCAAAAGTGAAAGAGGATTGTCTGAATACTATAGTGATGTTGTGATTCAAAATGTGACGTGCGGATGAGTTCGTTGAAGAGCGGTGAACACTGATGCGTTTGCAGGGGAAAAGTTCACATTTGCATGTCCCTCTGCCTCGCAGTTAGATTTTGTTTCCTTGCGCGAAACGCTTCGCTCGGCCCAACAGCACTCCAACTGTGCTGATGGATGTCGTACAATAGCGCCTGTGTTTACTGCAATGCAAATCGACTCCCAACAGGGACTGTATTTACTTCTGAAAGCCTTAAACTTCCACATATTCAGTGTTCATGATGTTATTGGCTTGCACTTCCTTTACCTTGGCTGTCACACTAATGCGTTATATCCCACTAAATAAAGTTTGCTCACCCCACTTTACCCACAGTAACTGAATCAAGAACGAACACCAGGAGCAGTGATCATCAATTCCAATTAAGTCATATCAATGCTATAAAAGAATCCCAAACATGTGAAGACATCATAACCTGCAGGCTGCAATTCTGCAGCGAAGCAATTACTCTGTTTTATTTCCCCACCGTGCAGCAAGCAAAACCACCTGTCCCTCGTCTAATATGACCTAATTCACAGCTCGAAGCCAAATGGGCTGTATTGCGATGATGTTTGTCAAAATGTGATTGTGTGAATGACAACAGAAGGTCTTTCAGTGTTTCGTCCACCCATGCACTCTCTCTCTGTTTGCAAGCGCGGTATTTTACTGAATGTCACCTCTCACGCATTTACTAACAGCATTCAGTGTCGTTCCGTTGTGTCATCACTTTAACCCTGTAAAGCATGACATAATACTCAGATTCTTTTTTTTTTAATTGAACATTTTAAGGAACCTTAAGACAAAATATATTTTACAAAAAGTTTGCACGTGTTTTTTTGTTGAGTATCATATTTGATTCATCAGGCTTTTATGGTCCATATAGTATAATATAGTGAGAATATGGAGCTCATACTCAAAGAAGAAACTAATTTACTTATATTTTACTTTTTTTATTCTTGTGAACATTTATAATGGTATATTTTTTTAATGGACTTCCTGAAATGTAATTAATTTGATATATCTGATTAATCAAATAAATAATATAAATAATTAACATATTAATCGGTTAACAAAATGGTTGTTAGTTCTAAAGTGATTAAAGGGAAAGATGACATGAAGAAATCTCTCTTTCAAACTCTCAATCTGTCTGCCCTGCCCTGCTGTGGGGGTGTCAGTGTGCTCTCCTGAAACGGTTCTTGGCATAAACCTGACCTGCCTTTCCATCTGCTCTCAGGAAACTGTAAAACAGGCTGAGAGGAAGCATTCCAATGCCAGGGCTCCATGAGCAAATGCCTTCCACACTCACTGAGCAACATTTGGGCAAGTCAAACGGTGCACCAAGTCAACCTCGGCCCCCTCATGTTTAACAATACCAACTTGACGTGCAAATAAGCAAAGCTGTTATTGCCACAAAACACACGTGTGAGAAGCATTTGTTTTAGTAAATTAATGCCAGGCCATAACTCGTGACGCATTCAAACTTTAGGTTTTTGTACTGTGCATTTCTAAATGCACTGAACAGTTTGGCAAAAAAAATTATTTCAGGTTGGAGCTGTGGTCTGACACGCATGCTAAACCATTTTTGGGTTGTTGGGGGTCATGGACTAATCTAAATTCTAAGAAAAAAGAAAGTCCTACCGATTTGGAATGACATAAGGTTGAGTAAATAATGACATAATTTCATTTTTGAGTGAACTATCCCTTTTAAAATAAGCTTGAACATTTTTGCAGATACACTCAATTAAATTCAATTAAATGCAGTTAATTAAAAAAAGTATATGCATTCTATGCATAACAAAGTGCCACCTGCCTCTTACTAGCCTTAGCAAGTAGCAAGTCAAGGTTTTGCCAGGCAATGAGAAACTAAAATGGCTACAAAATGACAAACCTCTTCATATGTCTCACCCCAACTTACTGTTTCAATAAAAGTTGTGTTTGTTGTAGAACTTTTTACCACTGTAGTAGTTTTGAATCTTTCAGTCTTCGGTGCTCAAAAATCAATGTCGTACTGTATATATTTTGAATGATGAATCAAGTGTTTAGGACTGTGAAAGTTCTGTTCCTTTGTTAACACAGTTCTCAGTGAGGTTGTTTTTATATCTATAAAATAACTTGTGAATGCACTGCACTGGTATATCTGGCCTGAGTCCAGATGTCAGAGCCAAACTTTGATATTGGAACTCAGCATAAGCTTGTTGTACAACATCATACTTAACCTGATATTTGTCATTCACTCCCTCTCTTTAGCTTTTCCCATCTATCTGAATAGAGAGAGCTTTCATCCCTTCATATGTATTCAATACTAAAATGATTGAAAAAAACGTTATAATACTTTAAAGTAAGAACAAACATTATTACATGACATTAGTTAAATGCAAATTAAGCTGTCAATTGCCAAAGAGTCTAAAAGCAAACAAAATGTGCATTTAAAATCAACATTTGTCCTACTGCAAATGCGTAATTGTCAGTGAACTCTTGTTTGTTTATTCAGGTTAATATTTATTCATGGTAACCTGATTCAAATGCATGTCATGAAAATCCAGAATAATATGCATATGATTTGCTGGTCTAAAATCATATGTTTGTGTTACTGTGTTACTAATGAAAGAAGTTTAAAAAGTGTAACCTATGATTTTTTCTCAATGAATGTTTATAGCAGTGCACTCTGCAACAATTACAAGTAAGATACTAAAACAAAAGTATGTATGATTGCTGTTTAAAACCCTTTATGTTGTAGTTTGAGATGATTTAACCTACATTTTCCAGTAACTCTGTCTCTAGTTAGTCACTTCCTAAAAAGCACACAGTGAGATAAGGCCAAGTCTAAATATGTTCTTCTAGAATGGACCATATAATCCATAAGCTTTTCTTTGTATGACCCTGTTCATCACCATAGCAACAGTACACTCTCCGTGTCCAAAGCGTCTCTCGTACACACGTTTGTCTTTTAGTCCTAATCCCATTCTCTGAATCCTGCATAGTACCTTAGATCTAATTATTTACACTGAATATCTTTAAAAAAACACGTGGTTTACATTTTGCACAGTGCACACTTGCTCTGACATTTGCTCATCAACTATCAATGGATCTCTCATCTCCTTTGATCTCCTCATCTCTCTGTTGGTTTCACTTGATGCTCGCTTTGCTCGTCTGGTGTGGGCTTCACACCATGCAAACACATGGGCGATGATAATAAAACTGAGGGACAGCTTTTGGCAACCTGCAACCAAGTGGGATGTCATCAGGCTTCGAACTGCCTATTGCGTGAACCGATACTGTAGCTGTAAAATAAGCAGTCGGCTTGGGTCACAGTGTAATCACACGTTTAATGTGTTGAGTTCTCTCTTAAACTTGACTTCTGTCAAAAATCACTTTTGATGTGCGGGGTGAGGGTGCACACTTCACAGTTGCACATAAACTTGATAAAATTAGAAATTCTTAAATTAAAAAAGTTTAGGACTAGCCTGGAAATTGCTGGTCAGCAGGTCACAAATGCAGATCAATTGCCTGTTGTTCTAGATTCATCCCGAATATGCATGCTGCTCCACACTGGTTTATGCTGGTCAGTGTTAATCTGACCAGGATAACCATTCTATGGACCAGACAAACTTTGCTAGATTAGACAGACTGGCCAACTATTCCTCTTGCAACTGTCTAGTTTATTAGTTTAGTTGTACAGAACCACACAAATGTGATAAAATGCAAAATTGCTTCTTTTTTTTTTTTTTAAATGATTCACCAGTCTAGAAGTTGCTGACCAACAGAAAAGTTAATGTGCCCTTGACCCAGTTCCCCTCCATCTTTGTGGGATGAGGGATGTGTATGAGGTATTTTTATCAAATGCATTAAGAATTGATGTTCTGGTTAAATGCAAAGTGCAAACAAGTTAACCTGCTTCTGAGCCCCAGTCTACATCTACGGTAGATGGGATATGAGCAGAATGGACTGATAAGGTATTTTTCCAAAACCTATGTAGTATAATTATGCAGCTTTGTTAAGGGATAGTTCACCTGAAAATGTAAATTCTATGGCACTATTGTTGGATTAGCCCATTAATGTAAAATAAATACCATGTCCGTTCATGAGTTATTTTTGAATGTTTTTCATGCCTCGTATGTTAACATTTTGTACTTTTGTTTTTTATTATCATTTTTAATTTAGATGTTTTAATTTCTGCTTTAAAATAGTAAGCAATCAGTTGTTTGTAGGTTTAGATAGTATATTAACTTTTTTTGCTTACAATTTACAGCATAGCCTACATAAGTACACTCACTATATTTGTTTTCATAGGCTTAATATTACTCATCGTTTTGAAGACAGCACTGGTTAGGATGTGGATTGAATTTTTTTTTTTTTAATGTATAATATTTTAAAGTTTTTTTTGTTTTTTTTTTCTCCATCAGATTAATCGATGAACAAAATAATCATTAGTTGCAGCCCTAGTAAACGGGTAGCAGTTTGTAGGGAAATACCTTTAGGGCTGCTGCAACTCCAGTCCGCCTGCTCATCATCCATCTGTTTCTCTTTCTGTTTGTTCCTTATGGCAGTTGAGAGGTCAAAGTCGCAACAGGTGTGGAGCACAGGTTCTATCAGACGGACTTCCTCTTTGGGTGCTATCACCGGGCCCTACCTGATAGGCCAGTGGCCACGTGAATCCCACCTGCACAACCCCTCTTGCATGAAAGACAAGTCCACGCAGGTAGGCACTTTCACCCACTGTGCTCCAAATCTAACTCTGGCTTCAAAGCCTGTGTGTTCAAGTGTGTTTGCAAACATAAGGTTGACTGCTTTTACAGGTCCATCGTTCTTCTGGGTTTCTGCATGTTTGCTGTGTTACTTTGGACTATTTTCTGAGATTTCTGCGAGCTGAAACAGTAAACACTAACTGTTTTTTAACGTAATATTCACATTATATATTAATTATTTTTTAATCCTTCGTCGGTCAAAATGCGTGGAAACTTTTAAAGAACTACAGGGTTGTAAACTGTAGTTACCTTTAGCATTTGGCATGAAATTGTTATTGGCATTCAATAAACCATTAACCACAGATTGGGAACCAAAACTTTCACAGCTTACACATGGGGTATGGTATTTGACCCACAGCTGAATTGCAGAAATCACTCAGAGACTGTAATCCTTTATCAGAGGCTGTAATGATCACCAGTTGTGACTGATGTAGAGTTTGAGTATTCAGTGATTTATTAATGGACATGGGCTGCTTTGCATCTACTACCTACGATTTCAATTTACATAAATTCCCATAATCGATCATTGTTTAAATTAACGATCAATTAATCGTTTAATCGTCAACCTTAATCTCATTCATCCGAAACAGTGGGCACTACGAAGTTATTACTTTACTTAACCACTTGCTTAACCAACACAAAATAAGTGTTGTTTTAAAGCTTAGAAGCTTGGCTTTACTCTGAATATATGGAATATGACCATCACTTAACAAGTGATTTTAAATTTGCTGACATATCAGAAGTGATCTAGTAGTTTCATAACATGAAAAAATAACTGTTTTACATGAATATAAGATCCGTAAAATCATTAAACATAAGAGATAGACTTGTTTCATAAATAATTGAAAAGGTGTCAACTAGCAGAATACAATCATATTTGTTTCAGTAATGTAAAAATGACATTAGCTATGCAAAAGTAACTGCTTTACATGAAAATGAGATCTGTAAAATCATTGAACATAGCAGAATGACTTGTCATAAATCATTGAAAAGGTCTCAACTACCAAACTATACCAAGTATTTGTATGAAAAAGCGCCGCCGACACACGTGTAAATCGTATAATCGTGATGCTTTTGTGGCGCGTTTTTTGATACATTAGTAAACCATAGTAGATCACATATCTTTATTTAGAGCAGGTGGCCTCGAACGTAAGTCAATGCGTAGATCACAGTGACATGACATGCTGCTTGGCTAAAGCTTTGTGATGAACGAATGAACGATGAGTATAACAGTGTTTTTAATTAGTAGTTTGTGTTGTTTATTGGTTTGTGGTGTTTACCTGTTGTGTCACCTGTATGTTTACTTGGCTGCAAGACAAGTTTCCCTTAGGGGACAATAAACTGAAACTGAACTGAACTGAATGAATGCGATCATGACGCAGTGTTTTTCAACGTCCTTTGAAAGTTCAACCAATGGAAACTGGATCTCCGGTGTGATGGGTTGGTTTAGTGGGTAGGAACGATGTGTAAAGACCAATCGGACACTGTTGTACAGCTGGAGCAAGCTTGGATTGGTTTGATCGCTCAGATTGACAGGTCCTGATGTATCATGGGCCATCGAATAGGAATGTACACCAGACTGTATTAGCCAGACACATGCCGGTGCCCTCGCTCACAAAAATCTCCTTACTCTCTCTCATTATCTAGCACAGTTTTATAATTATTAGAAGATTAATTAGGTAGAGTGACATAAATTGATCCAAGCATTTTGTCAGAGCAATGTCAAAACCTGCTGGGGGAAAAAAAAAAATCTACCAGTGGCAGTTTAAAAGCAGCCCGATTCCACAGAAAAACGGTGAATGGGATAACCCTGTTGCCAAGCTAACAACATGATAATCGATTTTTTTTTCTAAATTTAAGTCGTTTTTTAGTGATACCTTTTCACCTAGCTCATTACTATGCATTCTGGGATTGCATGCAAGGATACAATCAATGCTGCCTTAGAACAAGTTTTTTTTAAGTGGACAGAATCAGCTTTCACATCTGAGTAGTTCACTTACTAGGTTTTGAAACAGATCTTCTCTGTTTTTCTAATGTGCCAAGGCTCAGCTTAAGGACATAAAAATAAAGCAGTTATTGCTTTCATTTTTTACCCATGTTCCTTGTATTCTAATAAATAAGGTTATAACAAATATTTAGAAATTCTCGATTCAACAACACAAACTACTAGCCTAACTAATATAAAGTTTAATAATTAAAGACAAGCAAACAGTCAGAATAAAATAAGAACAAATAAACACATTACAAGCAATAGCAGCACAACTAAATACAATAGAACAGTGATACAAATGAAATAAACAGTGCTTTAAGTTTTTCAGGTAGGTCTATCAGTAGTATTCAGGTGCAGAAATTGAATATTCAAATGTAAGAAAGCACTGCATCAATCTGTATAAATATAGATTATAGATAATATATAGAAATATAGATTAATCCTTTATTAAAGTTATTCAGTCAATAGCAATGAGTGATTTTTCTCTTTGTTCTTTGATTAACATAAATGACACCGTCAGCAGCAGGAATATTAGGCTGCTGTCACAGATCTAATGCATGGATCCAATATACGGACACATACATTTTTTTTCTCAATTGTTTACATTCACTTAAGACATAACCGACAGGAATCTTGCCAAGCACGCATTTTAACATAATTTTTCAAAGAACTCAATTCAGTATTTGCGTGCTTTATGTGCGCTAAAATAATATTGAACTGAATTCTGTGACGTGTAACCTCTTGAACTTGAATGTTTTAAAATCACTTGAAGTTTTAAAGTGACTAGACCTAAAAACGCGCAAATGATAAAATTTCCTGACGAAGCAGAGTTGACTGATCAACCATTTCGTCAACTGTCCTGAGTGTCTTTCACACTGTCGTCAGACAGTCCTTATAGTCATGCCATGTGTGCATATGTGGTTGAGGTTGGTTGCAGGTCAAGCTTAATCAGTCTAAAAGGTAATGACTCTGCCGTGCCTCTTATTGTGTGCTTCACAATACACAGTGTCATATAACCGTTCAGAAAGTGTTAACGGCCTCCACTGTTAACCCCTAGTTTTTGAAAGACAACTACATTGTGCATCTGTTCAATATGTTCTTATGTCATGTTCACACAGAACGTTTTTCATTCCACTGTGCTACTTTTCGACTGATTTTCAATGTAAACGCGATAGATGGACATCTTAACCGTTGTGCTCATGTCTCGCGTATTTTGCAGCAGCTCGCACGTGACGGCATTCTAAAAACGTGGAGCTCAAGTTAAAAGAAGTAAAACTTTTCAAAAGCTCGTCTTGATACCATGCAGTTTTTATCCATTCCACTAACGGCGTCTTGCGTTTTTCAAAGCGAAAACACGTTCTGTGTAAACCAGACACTATTCTGTAATTCTGTTGGAACTTTATTTGTGCTTTGAGTTAATTAAATTTTTGGGTCAATGTTCAATCTCATGTAGTTCCATGTAGTTCTCATGTACTACCAAGCTCCAAGAAGAACACCATAGTGTACACCAAGTGTCTCATACACAATATTTGGACTTTTGAAGTCACATAATTGTTTGTTAGGTACAAACCAAAATTTAAGTCATTATTCACAAACCTCCACTTTGCTATAACTCTCAAATGTAATTTGTATTTTCATTTTTAAACATGCCGTGGTTGGTCACATGACCCATAAGAACCAATAGCATTTGCAGTCAGTGACGTCAAATAAGGCTTTGCACTTGTACATTGAACAGAAGGTCAAATGAGATTTGTGATCTCCAGCAGAGGAAAAGAACAACATGAGGGTGATTAAATGACAGAAATGAATTTTTATCTCTTTAAAACATTGCTGTGATGCTGTGTTGTTATTGTTAACTAAAACTATTACAAATATTTTTGTTAATTAAAAAAAGCTGGAGTAAAATAAAATATAAATGGATAAAAAAAAAACTTGTCTTCTTGAAAACTTGAAATCTTGTCTTCGTCTTCATAAAATAAAATAGGTTAAAGTAATAAATTACTAAAACTTAAATAAAAATGAATCTAAAAATAATTTAAAAATATTTTAAAATAAATAAAAATGACAAAAAGCACATAGCAAAATTACAAAAAATAAAATGAAAGCTGAAAACATAAAACATAAAAGCTCATTATAGTAATTTTAAATAATCCTAAAATAACACAGCTGTGATGTAACTTTAAAGGACATTCATGCTGATAACAATTTGCAGCAACAAATTGACCAGAATGCATTCATTTTTAATGAGAATTGGCAATTTGAAGGCACCATGAGTGACAGAGTGCTGATATTCATTTCACAGAGGTCATCCAATCATAACAGAGGTCATTTACAAATAGGAGCTTAAAGATACAGAAGCAAGCACTTCTTGTCTAGCCTTCGGTCTCCTGACTCTAAAAGAGTAACAAAGGGTGGAAAATGATTGTTTACTATTAAGACGGTTTCTTGTATAAGCATTGATTAACATTATAAGATGACTATAATGCTACAAAAGAACCAAAAAATGGCCCCTTTTGCACATGCAGTGAGTGAATGAAGGGTCAGAGGTCAGGTGTTGTGGTCCATTTGGACTTGTGAGAGCAGCGGAGGAGTTGCAGCGTGTCACATGACCCCCCGCATCCTGTTTTCCCTGCTGCATGGCAACGGAGGCCACACACTCTCTGTGGCTCTGCTCTGCTTACTGATACTGAGATACTGAATTATTTTTGTGCTTACTGTATTTCATTGGTTTGAAATTTCATGCAAGAAGTTCTTAATATATTCTTTGTATAACCAGTCGGTTTAAAAACGTGCAATAATTATGTTCACTTGCCAAAGGCTGGGTGTTACCAGGACAGGCTCACCCTTCCCAGGCTCATCAAGTCTCACCCTTTATTACTCACTGGTGTCAGAGAACTACAAACAACTCTAATGTTAGCTTATCTTTAAAGTTTGATGCAATGACAAAAGCTTTATAGATTAGTGCGGCAGCTCTGTTGGGATTCAGATTTTTTCCCACTCCATTATTGAACCGTGTCTTGGGTTTAACCCCTCGTCCCCTTTGTTACAGTGATTCAGTGCTGCTTTCCTCTGCAGTAACAGTCAGATCAGGTGAACAGCGGTGACTTTGGGATGTTCTCCTCTCGGAATAACCAAAAGCCTGCATCCTTTTTCTTAAAGGGATAGTTCGCCCCCCAAAAAAGAAAACTCTATCATTATTTACACCACCATCATGTTACTCCAAACCTTTATGACTTTCTTTCTATCATGAAACAAGGAGAGGTTTTGTTGCATATTTACACCATTCTTTTTTATACAAATAAATATGTTTGTGCATAAGATCTGCAAAGTTACAAAACTCGTAGTCTCCCACAAAAGGGATTTATTCTAACAGAGATCATTGCTCCATACCTGCCTAAAACTTTGCCCATCCAAAGGCATATGCAAAGAAAGAAGGCGACGCTTCAGTGAATTGTATTGTTGTCTCCATGTCAGGAGTTAGGACATTAGGAGTCTCTGGTTAAATTTATTCATAATGCTCTTCCTGATCAGTACAACCTAAAAATGTGCTTGTACAGTGCATTTTACAGAGGACAGCTTCCTGAACCTGGGAGAGTACAATGCCGGCTATATACAAAGACTACTCTTGAAAAAAACGGGGCAGTTCCCATTTTTCTCATATTTTTTGTGTTTGCAATTCACTGTAAAACTTTTCACTGTAAATTTACAGTAAAATACTGGCAGCTGGGTTGCCAGCCACATTCTGTATTTTTACAGAACTAGTACTGCAAACAGCATTCACAGTATTGTACTGTAATATGTTGTGCTGTAAATTTACAGTAGAATACTGGCAGCTGGGTTGCCAGCCACATTCTGTATTTTTACAGAACTAAAACTGTAAAAGCATTTACAGTACTGCACTGTAATTACAAAATACAGTATATACCACATGATTTTATGGTATTATACTGTTGTTTACAGCAATAAATTGTATTTTTACAGTGAGAAAACTGCTTTAATTATTAGATAATTTAAAATATTATACTATAAAGTTTCATAAGAGTAGTCAGACTAGAAAAAAGAAACCAACATTCTGTTTTAAAACATTTATTTAGGTTAAAAGCAAAGGACAATTGCTTTATGAACATATTGGCTGAAATGACAACTGTATTTTTTTCTTTCTTTTTTTTTAAAACATGTAAAATGTTATTTTAACATCAGAAAGTTAACAGTTAGCACTTAATAATGCAGTAATCTTGTTTACCTTTAACAAATTGAAAGTGATCTAGAAAGAATCAAAAAAAGAAGAAGAAAAGACCAAATTGGCTGAAATGCCAGTTGTATGTTAATACATGGAATTAACGATGCAATAATCATATTTACTTTTAATGCACGTGGTGATGGGAACTAAACAAAATTCCATTCAAAGCCTGCAAGTTTTCGCAGAAGTGAGGAAACTTGTGGGCTTACAGTGATGTTCTTTTTTTGGACAACTTGGCCAGTTTTCTTTGAAGTCACTTTCCCTTTCTTTGTTTTTGATCCACGTTCAGGGTTGATGTCAAGAAAGCGTCTAAAAGGCAAAGAAAAAAAACAATGAAATATTATAGACAGAGACACAGAGACACAGAGACACAGAGACACAGAGACACAGAGACACAGAGACACAGAGAGAGAGAGAGAACAGATAATGTGTAAATAGAAGATGACCGTTTTCACGACTTGTTTGTTTGGATAAAACGGAACAACATTAAAAAACTGCAGTGTTGACAGTTATATTTCTTATGGACTGGTTACACTACATCCACCCATTGAGTCTGTTAACATGCACATTGTTATAAAAAACAGCACACATTTTATCTTCTCGTGGCTGTTTAACTTTTGGAAGTGGAAGTAACTTTTTTATTCTACATATCACCCAGCTTATTAACAATATCATCCCCTCATTAGGTACTGAATCAGGTCCCATCAGAGTATCATTTGAAAGGCAGCCAGAACTCTGTTTATATAGAGCACACATTGCCGAATCCAGTCCAAACCTTTGTAACTTCAATAATTTAACTCAATTGCAAGCCTTGCAATGTGTTTATTGTATACAGAACATGATAATGTTAAACATGACATTTACCAAGCTAAAATGCATGTTTGAGCTGTTTTAACTGCAAACTGACATATCTTAAATATGTGAGTGCCATTGTTTTGTCTCAATATGCACACTTAATGTTATTTTTATAGGACATTTTTTATAAAAGCTGCTTTAAGTAGTTCTCTTTAAAATGAAAATAAGCCCATGATTTACTCACCCTCAAGTCATCCCAGGTGTATATGACTTTCAAACAGACGTATATTAATAAACACCCTGATGCTTCCAAGCTTTATAATTGAAGTGGATTGCAACCATCAGATTGAAGCTTCAAAAATTGCATCCATCCATTATATGAGGCCTTTTTCAGAAGGCCTTTATTAACCCCCCAGAGCCGTGTGGAGATACTTATATAATGGATGGATGCACTTTTTTGAGCTTCAATGTGATGGTAGCAATGGTTGCCATCCACTGCCATTATAAAGCTCGGGAGCATCAGCGTGTTTATTAATATAACTTCAATTGTATTCGTCTGAAAGAAGAAATTCATATATGACTAGGATAGCTTGAGGGTGATTAAATCATGGGCTAATTTTCATTTTAAAGTGAACTACTCCTTGTAATACCCTAATTTTACTATACCTGGCTTAAGCTTAGCCCTGTCTGTGAAACCAGGGCCATATTGTTATTCCCAGTAGTTAGCTGTACAAAACATTTGTGAAAAAACAATTTGTGACAATTCAGTCTAAATATATAATTGGCTAGTATATGCTAATGACCAACCTCTGAACAAACTCAAGGGTGCATGCTGCCTCTTCCTGGTACTGCAAGTTGAAGTTGTAGAAGGAGGCAAACTAGGCCAGTAATGAAGGTGGGCTGTGCTCCTTCACACATAACTTTACCTTCCAGACTTAACATCCAGCACCGGTTGCTTAGAGATTGACCTGAAAAAAAATATATAATAATAATTATGAATAAATAACTATTATGGGTTCCACTGTGGTTCTATTCATAGTTCTACATAACTGTTAAAATAACTCTGAACACAATTCACAGGATTCACCATTTCATTCAGTTTTAGTATTATTTTTGGCATGGTTCATCAATACAGTAATACTACAATTTAATTTATAGCAATGAGCAATTTCCTTATTAGAGGAAAAGTCTCCCCTGGTGAAATATGTAGTGTTAGAGTTAGTTACAGGTGGACTCCACAACCACACAATTTTGCTGAGCACAGTTAAATTAAAATTAAAATCTGCTTTATATTTCTCGTACCATCACCACTCTATGCACTCTCAATTCGGAACAACACCCCAATATTGGAACAACACCCACTGCAAAAAATGCTTCTATTTTCAGCCGAAATATCTACAAGTTCTTACATCAAGAATAATTTACTAGACAAGTAAAAATGTTTTTTTTTTTATTGTTTTGCTAAAACTTTTTTTTTTTTTTTTTTTTTGCTAAAACATTTTTAGATATAAAAATAAAAATAATTTGGAATCTGGAAACAAGAAAAATAACAATAATTAAGTAAAACATTTGAAAACGGTATTAGGAACATGACTATGGATTTTCATGTGCTGGCAAAATGCTGACAAGGATTCATAAGCACAATCACAGAACTGACACCATGGCATTTTTGTTATGAACTAAGTTATAGGCCTGCAATACTCTGAAAGCACTTACGTTAGCACTGGACCGTCATCAGATTACAAAACCTGACATGAAAAAAATACATATTAATAAAAAGCAGGTCATGCAAAGGAAATGGTAACTTAAATGTTGCCAATGTGAAATATAGAAGTTAACCTTACTTAGTTGGTAAAGAGGTGGAAGAGCGACCCCCCCCCCCTCCAGTATCGTTAGCAAACCACCAAAAATCAAGCCATTCGTGCAAACAATGTAAAAATGAAACGCACACACATAGCATATATTTATTATTATATCAGAATCTGATATTATAATAAAAAGCAGGTCATGCAAATGACATGATGTTGCCTATGAGAAATATCAAAGTTAAGCTAACTTGATAAAGAGGTGGAACAGAGTGATTTATTTTTTCGCGGTAGCAAACCACGGTCGCAAAATCAAGTTATATTCAACAAGAGACGCAAAAGCAAAAAAAAAAAAAAAAAAAGATAGATTGGCTTACCATATCACTCAGTTGAACAATCTTCTCTTTTTTGATCTAAAATCCACTTTAGTCCACAGGCGCAAGTCGACAGATTCTAACTCCCGTCTTCATGGGGCGTTAATATTTTCTCCTGCGTCACACATCAACTGATGTTTGAAAGATGCTCAAAAAAGCTGACACGAACCGGAGCCCACACAAACCAATGAAAGCTTAAAGACTGCTCACAAATTCACAGATACTGTTTAACGTTATATCGATAAAAGGAATAATTATTCTACAGTTGAGTACCGCTGACAGATCAGCCTGTAGCCTACTGCTGTCTGTTCGCGCTTGATCTGAATTGAGCGCGAACAAAATCAATCCCACAATGCAATGCCTTTACAGTATGATACTGTATTACAAATTTTTCAGGATGAAAACAGAAATGTGCTGTATATTTACAGTTGTTCTGTAAAATATACAGCCTAATACTGTATTATGGAAATACAGTACAATACTGTAAGAAATTGCCTGTAAATTTACAGTAAAGCGTTACAGTGTTGCTTTAGAAGCCTTGGAAGCTGAAACTCACGATATTGGTGAGGTTTGTTACTAGGGCTGTGACGGTGGCAGTTTTTGACCGGCAGTGGTGCGGTGGTTGGTGAAAAAAGTAGTGTTTATTTGAGCAATTCCGTCAAAGAAACAACACACTAAAGCCTGTAAAGCATTTTTGTCTCTCCAGATAACCCACGTTGACGGAGAGTGCTTTGTGCTCATTTTGTTGATTATCCCTACTATGTTAGACCTGATTACCTTATTGGGTTAATTGGTTGTATTGGACCTTATTAGGTTAATTGAATTCTTTCTGATTACAGATGGGACGTTACTTATAATTTTCTGACATTCTCATTGTGTTACTTGGCCCTGAACAAGACCACTTGTGGGTCGAAACATGTTGGCTTGTGACTTTTTTATAATGAAATAAGCCATATTTAATAAAGGCTTTTTAACCTTCTCCTTCTCCTCATTATCAAAGCCTGTAAAGCATTGAAATATATATCAGTAAATAATGGTAACTTAAATAATGTAACAAAGTTAAATCTATATATATATTTTTTTTACTTTCGCTTTATATTTCCTCACAAAGACGCGTCATCTAGCCTACCCCTCTGTGCTTGCACACGAGCAGGAAAGGGACCATCAATCTCTTTTTTGATATCTTCATGTTTTCTACTTGTTGTAAAAGGTATGAAGAGTGAATTTTATCTTCCACAAGGGCAAGACATTTAGGCTATGTTTGATTTTGCACTGCCAGAGAAAGCAAAACTAAAATCACCCGCGTGTGTGAAACGCGGTTTACAAATAATCTTGATGCGCCTTACCATGTCTAATAACAAGCACAAACTGTGTTAAAAAGAATTTGACGTGCAAGTACAAATGTAGGCTATCTGTCCTACAGCGTTTTTCTACTTTACCACAGTAAAAAATACGAATATAATAGGCCTAATTAAAAGCGAACCATTATCCACTTCGAAAATGAGACGTGAGTGAAGATTTGGGAAAAGAAACGAGAGATTCCATGCAGGGATGAATCACAATTTTTGAATATTCGATTAGTTGATTTAATTATAGAATATTGAATATGTTGTGCGGTGCGATTATTCTCTAAAATAAAATCCATGTTTTCGGTGCTGATGCGGTGGTGACGCGTTCATGCAACCAGAGGGTGACGCCGCCATTAACGCACATAACAACTGTCACAAAGAACAGGCAAAAGTAATGATTATGAATGTGTCAAATATAGCAAGGAGACATTTGAATTGTTTATTAATAAACTAGTGTTTTCTGTGTCCGTGTCGGCTGCAAAGATTAAGTTGACGATGCTGACTCGTTATCTTCGCAGTGAATGCGCCTATAGAGAAAAATGCACATTTTCATACGGATTAGCCTAAATAAGCTGAGAGTAGGCTAGTCGGTTTCTTTCCGTTTTTAATTGTTTCGTTTTTTTAAAGTAGACAATTCAAGCTTTCTATATGCAACTAATGGAATATTGTTAAATTTGCTGATAATCGGGTGACCAGATCGCAAACCAGAATTCAAAGCCGACAAAGCATATATTTTTGGGCTCACGCACAACGCTCTCATTCGTCATGAATCCAAATGTTTCCATGGATGCGATGTTACATTTAATTGCTAACCTATTATTTATTTTGTAAACAAAGCTTTGTGCTTCACTCGTGTCATAATCTTCATGTAAAACAGCATTCACATACAAAAAATGTGTTTTGGCGGACTACCGCCGTTGCTACTCATCCAGCGCGGTGGCACTTTACAACCGATGTCAAGTTTACCGGCACAGACCTAGTTGTTACATTTCCGACACACGCTTGAGGTGTTTGGCCAATCACAACCCACAGGGTCAGCTGGACAATCAGAACATTTCCGACATACTAGGAATAGAGCTGCTGCAATAATGTAAAGTTTGTAAAAAAAATAATGTGTGCCCTGGAGCTGTCAAACTTCGAAAAGAACAAGTACCTTAAAAGTAATATCCCAAAAATAATAATAACAGACAATAATAATAAATAAATAGCTAAATAAAAATATACCATTTTGTGTTTCACAGAAAAAGAAAGGGTAGTAAAAAAAAAATCATTGTCAATTCTTTAAAATAATTTAAATAACAGAAAGAAAAAACGAGGCTTTCAAAGCCTCTGTTCCTTTTGGCCTTCTAGTGTCAATCTGTTTCCAAAGGCCAGGCTTTGAAGTGTGACGTCTGTTTGGCTGATGAACGCAGGCGTTTTACTGGGCCTCAATCTACCTCTCTCCACAGCAGCAGCTCCAGGCAGTTCCATAGAGGCAATGTATGCTCAAGAGAGCAATTTTCATCTTTCAGTAGAAAACATATTTCCTCTGTTTTTCACAAGGTACACCAGAGGTGTAAAGTCCAGGGGTCAGAAAGTAAAAGTCCTGCCATGTGTTTATTCCACCCATAACTCAGCTGATTTCATTAGTTCTATCTCCTGGCTGAAGAACTGTGCTAATGGGCTATATGCACGCATAAGTTCCGCATTTGACGCAAGGATGCTCTTCAGTTTCCGGTTGGGGAGATTAAAGCGGAGGAAAACCGAGGAAAACGGGATTATGGCAGAGTCTTCAAAATTTACTGTCCTCCGTCTTTGAAACGAAACTTTCATACGTTTAGATGTAATTTTATATATAGTTATGTTTATTTAATATAATTTTAAAAAGAAGCATAAACACAACGAGGGGTGTCTGTTTTTGTGACTAACGTTTCTTTAGTATAACCATGGAGTATAAAATTCAATATAAATTCTCGGTATTGCTTTGGACTCTACGATCGGCGGAAGTTATCGAGTATCCTTCGACCTTCACCGGAATTACCGCCGTGCATAGAGCCCATTAGCAAATCCAGGTGATTAGAACAAAATACTGAGGAGGACTTTTACTTTCTGAACCTGGACTTTACACCTCTGAGGTACACACACATTTCCACCACATCAATTGGTCCACAGGAAGCCCTTAAAAACCCCCAAAAGTATCATGAAGATAGTCATGCTGTTTAACAGAGCAAGTTGCAAGTGTTTTTTTAAAGCAAGTTGTAACTGACAGCGACGACTACATTGCATAATGAATTGTGATTGATATTCTGTGTATACTACCATTTAAAAGCTTTTTTTTTCAGTATTCTTTGATGGAAAAAATCTTGCGGACCACAAAATTGTGAATAGTAGTGTATTTGGAAACTAGTAGTGTATAGTAGTGTATTCAAAATTGTGGTTGGTGTTTTCTTCTTGCATTTATTGCTGCCTCCAGGTCCTCTGGGAAAATCTCTGTTTATGAATAGTTTGAAAGTCACATTTAGGTTGGTATGGCCACATAAAGTACTTTGGTCGGAATAAAATCTACATGTTGGGCAATTTCGTGTTTCTGTCCCTTTTTCTCCAGTGACAAAGACAGGAAGTTGTTCAGTGCTAAGTGCAACAAAATTAAGAGTCGAGTATGCGCATTAAGAGTAAGGACACACCAAACTGATGCAAAAGAACTAGCTCTGATGAAAGGGGGGGGGGGGAGCTGTGCTTGAGCACCCCGAAAGGACAATAGGCGACTGTCAGCTAGCACACGTTCTGTGTAAAGGAGATAACTGTATATTTAAGCAGCTGTATTCGTCTATATTCGTAATTCAGTTTTGAATATCAATCACTCTGATCACATTCTTTATTCATGTTATTATGAAAATATTTTCAGGTAAGTTGACAAAATTAGAACAGCCTTCTGTCTGCTCCGTCTTGACTTCTGTGTAGTGATGGGCGTATCGATACTGACATCGAGTATCGAAAGTATCGATACTCAAATAAAAATATCGATTCTTCATTTTTTTTTTTACCAGTGATTTTGTTTATTTGACAAGAAGTTTAATGCGTTAGGGCTGGGACGGTTACCGCAATACCGCGGTCACGTGACCCCTACCGCGGGTCTGAGCTCATCACCGCAAAAAAAAAGTGCCTGCACATGTGCACCTTTTGTCTAATTACATGGATTCATTGATTCTAAAGACTTGGATTAAGTCTAGTGACATTGTGTCTAACATGGATTCAAGGTTTTCTAAACAAAACTCATCATCATCAAAAGATGGAGCAAATCCGACCTTTCGGGAGTTGGGGAGCGTAATCTTTCATGACACATAATAACATTCCATTCGTATTGACTATTAGGCCTGTATGCGAGAGTACCTGTGTAGTGTTTAATGTCTCTTGTAGCCTATAATTTGAATTCTATTTTGCTAAAGCATTAAAATACAGGCGCATGACTCATGAGAAAGCCCCAAAAGCAGGACCTCAGTTTTTAATTGCACGTGCTTATTTAACACGATTCTCTCACATGGTTGAGCTGCGCAGCCGACAATAGCAGGTAGGTAGATAAATAATCGTTTGTTAAATAAGAGGCAATCTGAAATGTGTTCTTTTTTAAATCAAGTGACCAAATTGCTTGTTGCCGCGGATACAGTGTTCTGTTGCGACTCGCGCATAGTCTTCACTCGGACGCGCGCTTCAATCCGTTGCGGAGAGACTCTCTATTCGTTACGGTGAAATCACAAAACATAATGCACAAAAAAAGTGTCCCTGCTTGATATACAACCACTAATAAACAATCGGTTTTGATGAGGGGGGAAAAAACTATACTACTTAGTGCGGATTAGAACCCAGAACCTCTGACACGCTTGGCAAAAGTTCTGCCACTGAACCATTAAAGTACATTGGGTTAAAAGTCGGATCTATGTATTTATTCAAGTAAAGAATTCTTGCCACTAACAACATATATTAGATCTCAGGGAGGCAGGGATACATTGACCAGAAGGGGGGAAATCCAACACATCCCCCCGGCAAATCGCATCCTGTGTGCGCTTGTGTGCAGGCGGGATGTATTGCGATGGTGCTAATAGCGGTTTACCGCAATACCACAGGAATTTGTTGCTTTTCAACCGCGGTAAGAAAAAATCCATACCGCCCCAGTCCTATAATGCGTACAATATGAATTGAATTGGATGAATAACCTATATTTAGTAAATAATTGTGTAGTATAACTATTGTCCTGCTTATCTGAGCACACGCAAATGCTGCAAGTCAGAAGCAATCAATCACAAAGTGCGTTCACACACTGCCGACAATGCATTCAAACAGGGCTGCGTTTCCCAAAAGTATCATAAGAAACCATTGATGCTTTTGGGAAACGCATCCCAAAACAATGCTTAACAGAAGACAGAAAAACATCATATGTTTGAGCTATTTCACAATAAACTAATTTAAATTGTAGCCTATATTGTGCAAATAAATTGTTTTTTGAATGTTAAAAGTTCATAGTTCTATTATGTAACTAATTTTAATATAAATCATACACTGTCAGAATAAAAATGTTGCATTTTATGGGTGCAACAGCCGTTCACTGGCAGTCCCTTATGAAAATTAACATTACAGTGATCATAGTTCAACTAGGCCTATAATATTTTGTAGATTTCCATGGTTACCACAAGTAAACATTGTAACCACGTGTAAAAAAAATATAATCTAATAAGTTCCAATTAAGGTGTATTGAATGTTAAAATGCCTTTAAAATATGTTAAGTGGGTATCGTTACCCATTTTAATCTTAGCAATTCAATAATGTAAGAAATGTTCTAATTTAAAAGTTCAGTTTAGAGGTATCGGTATCGATATCGGCGATACTGGCCTTGAAAGTATCGGTATCCTATCGAAAACAAAATAAGTGGTATCGCTCATCCCTACTTCTGTGCTTGCTTTTGTCACTTTTGCTCATCTCGTGCACTGACTCATTCGCTAAACAGCCAATCAGAGTTCTTTCTCTCACCGACGGCCCGACGCCGATTCTACATGTTGAATTGTCCCAACAAAAAAAAAAAAACAACGCGTTCGTCTAGAGCCAACTTATACAAACGTTTAATTGTGCAGTCAGCATTTGAGGTAAAAATAGGAAGATATCAGTGGACATCAGCTTATGATAGACTTTTTTTTGCATAATATGCTGCGAATCACACTGAATTGACACTTCAGGGTCTCATTTATGTGCTCTTGACATTTTACAGTGTGTGGGCTGCATGGTTGGCTGACTAAACAAATAACATCCACGTGTGCCTGGAGACTTTCCTATAGGAACAGAGAATGTTGTTTTTGAAAGGAATGTAGGTGACCGTTCATTGAGGAACCGTTTGCAGGAACAATGCTGTCCTTTGTGAATTTGGTGTGAAATAGTGGGCCAGGAGGATGAAGCATGGGAATGAGATTTATCGGTGTGTGTGTGAGTGTTTACTTGGCTACAATATGGGTGGAAAATTGTCCCCAGAAGTTAACTATCTTTCAAAATTTCTCTATGGGACCGGCAAAGGTAAAAATTATTTACAAAGAAAGTAAGTAAAGTGTACACTGTACACTGTCGCTCAAAAGTCAAGATTTTATTTATGTTGTGGAAAAAAAAAAGGATTTAATTGGTCAAAAGGGACATCAAACACATTTATAAATTTACAAAATATTTCTATTTCAAAAAATGCTGTTCTTATGAACTTTCTGTTCTTCAAAGAATCCTGAAAAAAATTATCACACTTTATATAACGCAGCACAAAATGTTTTGTCAACATTGATTATATTAAGAAGTGTATCTTGAGAAGCCAAAGCAGCATATTAGAATGATTTTTGAAGAATCCTGTGACACTGAAGACTGAAATAATCGTGATTTTTCTTTATTTATTTTTTTATGCAGCCTTGAGGAGCATAAGAGACTTTCAAAAAATAATAAATACCATCACCAAACTTTTGAATGATTGTGTATATTATAGGCTATATCAGTATGCATTTATAGTATATATATATATATATATTTAAAAATATATATAAAAATATGAAGTTAGTCTGAATTTATTAGAACTAGCTTTAAATAAAAACAATATAAAATCCTCACCATAGTCAAAAGACGAAAGTGAATTTTGTGTTTCAGACTCCTGGATGTTGGAGTGACGAGACCGAAGAGAAAAAGAGCACACACCAGCGCTCAGCATCCTGGGGCAGCTCTGACCATCTTAAAGAGGTACACACACACACACACACACACATCCACTTACACCAGTAGCGCAAAACACACTCCCTTTTAACAGTGAAATACTATGTATGTCTTGCACACACTGCTGTGTAGTTTTTCCCCTTGGGTTTGGAGAACAAGAAAGTGCAATCACACTAACAGCTATTAACAGAGCTATCGCTGTCCTGAAACTGATGAGCATTGCACTTCTGCATTTGCGATGATCTCATCCTGTGTGGCCAGAGAAGTAGCCAGGCGATGGAAATAAAACCCCAGTTACACAGCTCTATACAAGACTGCCAGTCACGACGACCCATCCGTCTCCTCCTGCACCCGCTGCTATATATAACTTCCTGTGTGGCTTCAGACTTCCGGCGCTGCACGTCGTGTTATTGCTAGAGCTAGCCACAGCAAAGTCAGCCTTATCACGGGTACTAAGCCCCTCCCTGACGATTCAGGGATCAGTGAGATATGAGATATCTCCCCCTTTAACAATCAACTTCCCCTCTCGACAACAACCATTAGCCCCCTCCTGCCAATTTATGGCTTTCCTATCACCTCCAAGCTTTTGGAACAATACGGGCGTGTGGATTTTACAGCAAGTATTATGTGCAAAGTCATGTCGTGTGTCCTTTCGCAATGAAGTCATATTTTTATAAATTAGACATTGTGTTGATGGAAAGCCCTAATCGTTGATGTGCACAGACCTGTCTAATTTACAAAGGCCTTATAGTCCTCTCTTGCATGAGCAACGTGCAGGTGCAAAAGTAATTCATTTCCTGTGCATTTCCTCAAGCAAGTGTCTGCTCAGAATTGTTATTATTAGTATTAGTTTTTGCTGGGAAAAAGAACCCATGACACTGGGTTTAACCCTCAGAAAATGAGCCGCTTTATTCACAGATCATTTTCTATGGGTTTGCCTTTTTTGATGAGCTCTAAAATATGGTTTAAAACTTTCAACCTAAACTTGTTATAGCCATAAACATTTAATAAACATCAGAATGATTTTTAATATGTCAGAATGGGTATTAGAGCTGCAAATTTAGCCTAATTTAAGCTGTCACACAAAAGGGGCTAATCACCATAATGTTGGTTTGTAATTATTAATCAACTTATATTTCCCATAAATTAAAGTCAGATATTCGTTTGATAGTTTTCTTACAATTCCTTGGGTGACATGGTTGAATGATTGAGCTTAAATAACGCAGTCAAAACTACAATTTGCTTAAACATTTAGAAATGGAATGAGAACATTTACTTCCTATCATACAGTACAAAACATCCAAATAATGCTATCTTGTGGTTGTCACAATTCTGAGGAATATAGGAGTTGCATTTTTTTGTAATCAAGGGTAAACACTTGGTAACATTTTACAATAAGGTCCATTAGTTAACATTAGTTAATGTATTAACTAACATGAACTAACAAAGAGCAATACATTTGTTACAGTATTTATTAACCTTTGACAACATTAGTAAATACAAATACAGCTGTTCGTTGTTTGTTCATGTTAGTTCACAGTGCATTAACTAATGTTAACAATACAAGCTTTGATTTTAATGTTGTATTAGTAAATGTTGAAATTAATATTAACTAAGATTAATAAATGCTGAAGTTATTTTTCACTCTTAGTTCATGTAGAAATGGAAAGAAAATAGTGCAGATTAAAACTGAGGTATGAATTTTGTCTGGCGTGTTTTTTGTGTGGTAAATTAATCAGGCTTTGAAACGCAAATAATTTTTTCACGTAAAAACGCACAGTTTTGAGGCCCCGGAAACTAACTGGAAGTACTTTCTTGAAAAACTTCCAGCGGCCAGAACTCTGACCAGGGAGGTGACAACAGAGTGGGTCAGTGTGTATGCACTATAGTGCTGGTAAGGATTGCATACAACTTCATGTCTTAAATGGGCGAACTAACCCTTTAACTAAGGTAGTTAACTAGTGTTAACTAATGCACTTTATTGTAAAGTGTTACCACTAGGGTTGGGAATCGTAAGAAATTTTCCGGTTCCAATTCCGATTCCGGTTCCGCCAAACAATTCCGGTTTCGGTTCCGGCTCTCATTCAATAAAAATAATTAAAACAACTAATCAAAATAGTAGTAATGGGAAAATACACAATCCTTTTTGTTTTATTTCTGATACTTGTCAAATGAGTTTAACAGACTGGCAATGTCAACAAATTCAACATATTATTTAGCAATTTTTGCAAAAATAATACATTTTTCTGAAGGAAAATAGACATTTCTGCATTCTCAAGGATAATTTAGGACCTCTCCTAAAGCTTATTGTATATACAGCAGTGGAGAATACCCTCTCAGAAGGGGTAGAATATGCTTGAACACACATGTAAGATCCAGACAAAATCGGTTTGAATGATTGATTCATAAAGACTTCACTTGTTTCATTACTGGATTAAACTGCTCTAGCAGTTATCAAACAGAAATGCATGCGTTTTGCGGAAGAACATTGTAGCCGGAGTCAAGTCAAGTCAAGTGTATTTATATAGCACTTTTCACAATATAAATTGTATCAAAGCAGCTTCACAGTATCAATCAAATAACAACAATGTTTGCTTCTTAGTGGAAAAAACATCCACGTTCGGTAGGGCTGATCAGTGGTATTAATGCTTGGTTAATTCATTTGAATATCCCCAACTGAGCAAGCCAAATGCAACAGTGGCAAGGAACCGAAAAACTCCATCAAGTGACCTACTGGTGTCCTAAAACTCCATCAGGTGACTTAATGGAGAGAAACAAACCTTGGGAGAACCCAGGCTCAGTCGGGGGCCAGTTCTCCTCTGGCGTTTATGAACTAGAGGCCGGATTTACAGTAACTGTAATTTGATACAGAATTTTGTTTTATCACTTCGGGGGGGGGGTACGCGAACTGGAATCACAACGTTTTATCTGTAGAGTGGGAAGGGGATCCTCCATAGGGAGAGGCTTGTTGGCACTTCAGCACTGCGTTGTCATCGGGTCCAGGCAAAGCTCCTAGTCAGATCTGGATATGACCTGGATCCAGCAGGCTGCGGGAAAACCTCGGGATAAACAAAGACACTAAAATTTGCGTAGATGCCATTCTTATGATGTAACGAGTACATCAGGATTTAAGGGAAGTGTTCCCAGTTTCGGCTGACCTTATCTATGCAGCCTAACATTAAATTATAGAATTCTATAGTGTATTATGTGTATGCTAGGTCAAAGAGATGTGTCTTTAATCTAGCTTTGAACTGACAGAGTGTGTCTGCTTCCCGGACAATGGTAGGAAGACTGTTCCAAAGTTTTGGTGCTAAATAGGAAAAGAATCTACCGCCAGCAGTCGATTTTGATAGTCTAGGAAAAGACAGAAAAGGCAGATTTGAGATCGGCCTGTAATTCACTAATTCTGAAGGATCAAGTTGCATTTTTTTAACAAGTGGTTTTATCATAGCCAGCTTAAAGGTTTTTGGTACGGATCCTAGAGACAAAGACGAATTAATGATATTAAGAAGAGGATCTATGATCTCTGGAAGCATCTCTTTCAGTAGCTTAGTCGGTATAGGGTCTAACATACAAGCTGTCGATTTAGATGAATTAACGAGTTTGCAGAATTTTTCCTCTCCTATAGGAACAAATGAATAAAAATTTTCCTCAGGGAGACTACAATGCACTCCCTGACGCGATACTGTAGTAGACGGTTGCATAGTTATAATTTTGTCCCTGATATTATCAATCTTATAAGTGAAGAAGTTCATAAAGTCATTACTGTGTTGCTCGGAAACTTCTGTGCTTGAAGCTTTCTTTTTCGTTAGTTTAACCACTGTTTCAAATAAGTATCTAGGATTATGTTTATTTTCTTCTAATAGGGTTGAAAAATAAGCAGATCTAGCAGCTTTTAAAGCCTCTCTGTAAGCAATCGAGCTCTCTTTCCATGAAATCCGAAATACCTCTAGTTTTGTTTTCTTCCAGTTGCGCTCCATTTTTCTGGCTGCTCTCTTAAGGCCCTGAGTGTGCTCGTTGTACCACGGCGTTGGACTATTATCTTTAATCTTCTTTAAGCGCAACGGAGCAACTGCGTCTAAAGTGCTGGAAAAGAGAGAGTTAAAAGTTTCTGTTTCAACATCAAGTTCTTCTAAGCTATCCTGAATGCTGAGATGATGAAACTGATTAGGAAGATTATTGATAAAGCAATCTTTAGTGGCAGAAGTTATAGGTCTAACATATAACACGGAGTCGGCTTTGCAGCCTTGGCTAAATGTAATTTACATGAGACAAGATAATGGTCTGAGATGTCATCGCTCTGCTGCAGAATTTCAATGGCATCAACATCTATTCCATGTGATAATATTAGATCTAGAGTATGATTACGACAATGAGTGGGTCCTGACACGTGTTGTCTAACTCCAATTGAGTTTACAATGTCTTTAAGTGCCAATCCCAATGCATCTTTTTCATTATCTATGTGTATATTAAAATCACCAACAATAAGTACTTTATCGGCAGCCAATACTAATTCTGATAGAAAGTCGGCAAATTCTTTGATAAAATCCTTATGGTGCCCTGGTGGCCTGTATACAGTAGCCAGCAGAATTCTCAAACGTGATTTATCGTTTACACTATATATTTTTACATTAAGCACCAACACTTCAAAAGAAGTATATTTAAAAATAGATTTCTTAGTGGTTTTGAAAATATTACTATAAATTACAGCAACACCTCCCCCTTTGCCTTTTAGACGAGGTTCATGTTTATAACAGTAATCTTGTGGGGTTGACTCATTTAAAGTTACTTATCGGAGCTACTTCTCTATGTTTATGTCTATGACGCGGGTTGAGTCACGCAGGCACTGGTCTACTCCGCAGCAGTGCCGAACCGACCAGTGTGAAGTAGTCAGAGTCTAAACGCTTATTAGCTACAGGCTTACCGTAGAAGTGATTCAGGATAAGACAAAAACACGGTTTCAAAAAAGGCATTCATGACTCATTATATAGCTACATTTTGTAAATTCTGAAGCGAATTTTCGTTATTTGAAGCGACATTTAAAAGGTGATTAACTCTGTTTTGGTTCCTACCTACCGTATACATCAGTGTTTATTCTCGAACCATAAACGTTTATCTCAGTACTTCTGTGATCATTTGAATATTTTTAACACAAAAATATCGATACTTGTGTTGTTGAAAAGACTGAAAGTAAAGCTGTTTCATGTAGAACTGCTCTCTCTGTGTCAGTAACAGCGCAAACAGATTTGAATGTTCTGGTGTGAAGTTTTTGTCATTTAGGATTAAGATCGCATGGGTGTTTGAATCGAGATCGTTTAAAGATTAATGGTGCAGCTCTACTGTCTTTATTCTCTCTCTCTCTCTCTCTCTCTCTCTCTCTCTCTCTCTCTCTCTCTCTCTCTCTCTCTCTCACACCACACTCTCTCTCTCTCTCTCTCTCTCTGCGTTGAACGTATATATGACGCAAAAGGTATACGAGTAGCGCGAGGGACAGTGCTTTCATTACTTTTTTTAATATTCATGTGGTGAGACGTCGCTATTAAAGGAAAAGCTCCCAGCACCTCGTCCACACATTGCACCAGAACCGTTTTCGGAACCGAAACTCGGGAATTACTCACGGTTCCGGTATTTTTGAAAAAACACAACCGGTTATGGATAAGAACCGATTTTCGGTTCCCAACCCTAGTTACCACCATATATAATATATATATAGATACACTCACCTAAAGGATTATTAGGAACACCATACTAATACTGTGTTTGACCCCCTTTCGCCTTAAGTGCTGCCTTAATTCTATGTGCCATTGATTCAACAAGGTGCTGAAAGCATTCTTTAGAAATGTTGGCCCATATTAATAGGATACTATCTTGCAATTGATGGAGATTTGTGGAATGCACATCCAGGGCACGAAGCTCCCGTTCCATTTTAGTACAGTGAACTCATTGTCATGTTCAAGAAACCAATTTGAAATGATTCGAGCTTTGTGACATGGTGTATTATCCTGCTGGAAGTAGCCATGAGAGGATGGGTACATGGTGGCCATAAAGGGATGGACATGGTCAGAAACAATGCTCAGGTAGGCCGTGGCATTTAAACGATGCCCAATTGGCACTAAGGGGCCTAAAGTGTGCCAAGAAAACATCCCCCACACCATTACACCACCACCACCACCAGCCTGCACAGTGGTAACAAGGCATGATGGATCCATGTTCTCATTCTGTTTAGGCCAAATTCTGACTCTACCATCTGAATGTCTCAACAGAAATCGAGACTCATCAGACCAGGCAACAATTTTCCAGTCTTCAACTGTCCAATTTTGGTGAGCTCTTGCAAATTGTAGCCTCTTTTTCCTATTTGTAGTGGAGATGAGTGGTACCCAGTGGGGTCTTCTGCTGTTGTAGCCCATCCGCCTCAAGGTTGTGCGTGTTGTGGCTTCACAAATGCTTTGCTGCATACCTCGGTTGTAACAAGTGGTTATTTCAGTCAAAGTTGCTCTTCTATCAGCTTGAATCAGTCGGCCCGTTCTCCTCTGACCTCTAGCATCAACAAGGCATTTTCGCCCACAGGACTGCCGCATACTGGATGTTTTTCCCTTATTACATCATTCTTTGTAAACCCTAGAAATGGTTGTGCGTGAAAATCCCAGTAACAGAGCAGATTGTGAAATACTCAGACCGGCCCGTCTGGCACCAACAACCATGCCACGCTTAAAATTGCTTAAATCACCTTTCTATCCCATTCTGACATTCAGTTTGGAGTTCAGGAGATTATCTTGACCAGGACCACACCCCTAAATGCATTGAAGCAACTGCCATGTGATTGATTGATTAGATAATTGCATTAATGAGAAATTGAACAAGTGTTCCTAATAATCCTTTAGGTGTGTGTGTGTGTGTGTGTGTGTGTGTGTGTGTGTGTGTGTGTGTGTGTGTGTGTGTGTGTGTGTGTGTGTGTGTGTGTGTGTGTGTGTGTGTGTGTGTGTGTGTGTGTGTGTGTGTGTGTGTGTGTGTGTGTGTGTGTGTGTATATCAGTTGAGACCTCTGCTGTCATACATATATTGGATGCATTTAATCTAGCTAGTTTTCATGCTAAATTAATTGTATGTTAAAAAATATATGAATTAAACATATTTAATAGGTATCATAACAAAAAGCATGCGATTTGTACATCTTATACTTACATTTTTGAGACACCAAAGTAACCATTTTGTGGTATTTTCAGCCTTGTCTTTTCTTTCTTTTCTAAATTCTTATGTGAATCTGTCATTTTGGCTGCTTGCACACAATTCCTGCTGTATGTCCAGCCACAGGATTGTGTCCATATTCATATTCATGAACACCCAAGTAATAGAGGCCTCTTAGGAGTCCATCACAGCGAGCTCATTCTGCAAGGCCTGAATAATCTCTCTGTTTCCCATTTGGGAGATTTTCCAAGAAAGGACTGTTTAGGCCTTCTTTCCTTCCCTGCATATGGAAAGTTCATGTACTCATTATCCACATTTTTATCCAGGTTCATGTCACGTGCTTTCACTTAATGGCTTACAACCCCTTACACCTCTTAAGTGGATTTAGGTTGTGTATATTGACATACTTAGCAGGGCTTTGTAAGACACACATTCAGGATTTCCCCTTGTTACAACTGAACACATACTGTGTAATTTCAGGTAATGCAATGCCAAGCACTTCTAGAAAATATTTTTCACTGTAATTTTCAAACAACATTTTTGCTGCCTTTTTTAATTAAATGAAGTACTTGTCATTTGCAATAAATGTTCATGTCTTTTCTAGATGGACATCTCTAATGTAGAACAAACAGAGGTGGATGGAAATGCTGCCTCTTGTTGAGGTGTGGTACCGGCTGTAGTTTAAGTCACCACAAAACGGAGGTTACGATAGTTTTTTCTTCCCTATTATGGCATATATCTTAGTGAAACAGCTTTTCGAACAAGAAAAAAATTTAGGGCGGAACTTGTGTCCATTGGGAATTGTTTAAATCGTTGTGGTTTGCTATGGCTGTGATCTCATGTGATTGACAGGTTGTCCCGCCCTCAAGCCTGTCATCAGAGAAGAGAATGTTGTTGCTAGAGGGAGGGGAAGTTAATTTGATTTAAAGATTACAAGAGCATATGAATAAAAAAAGATATGCACGGATAAATAATTAATAATATGTACTGCAATATTCCATAAATATAATTGTCCGTTTTGATTTCATGGTGACTTCTGTAACATTATTAAGACAAACATCCATGTACAGAAAGCCAATTGTATTTTCAGTAGGAACACACAAGTCTAGACATGTTCTGTTGTCTCAGGACATATAGACAATAAAAGCTGTAATTTACTGCAGATAAATCTCAAAGTAAACTATGAGTGATCACGCCAGTTTGAGAAGACGGAACGAGTCACAATGATATCAATTTCCAATTTTTGTTGTAGATTCATTATTTACAATATTTACATTTTATTAATTTAGTAGACGCTTCTATCTAAAGTAACACATGAGTAATATAACAAGCAATAGACTTTAAGGAGGCAATAACGCAAGATGTGCATCCCTGCAAAATTTCACACATTGTTCAGAATAGTATCGGTTAGAACAGGGAGGGATTAAGAAATGGTAAAAGCATAGAATATGTAGGATGCAGTTAAGGTTTCACAAAAGAGATGGGGTTTCAGTTGCATCTTGAATATTATCTACAATATCATTTATTTGTTGTTGTTCTTCCTACTACGGGTAGCAGTTCTTAATAGGCCAGGAAAGACATTTTGCCTTTTGTGTGTGTGTGTGTGTGTGTGTTTTGGTAAAGGATTCAAAGGGTGAGCCTTGTCACATAGCTGCCTGTTTTGTATTGACCTCTTGTGGCCATGCTGAGTTACAGCAAGCACTCAGGTCAATTTAAGGGATTTTATCGGAGCCATAGCCTTATGGGCAGCACTCTTTTTTTCTTTTTTTTTTCTTTTTTTAACAAGCCTTGTAGATGATAAAATACCTTTGTTGTCTCTGTCCTTATAATTTATTTATTTTTCTGTGACTTTCAGATTGCTAAGCTCAGGCTCCAGCTCCAGCGCAGTAAACAGGGCGGAGGCCGGCAGTGTAAAGACAGTAAAGAGCGTCTGTCCCCTCTCCACTGCTGTACCAGCACCACCATCAGCACAGCCAGCCAAGCTCCGGTTCGCACACGCTCACACACATACTGTAATATCAGTGTATTTAGTAAATACATCCAGCAATTTCTGAATAGTTTGTGAAATGCACATCTGTACCATGTCACTGTACAGTCGTCCATGTCGAAGTCAGCACAGATGCCACTGTCCAACATCACAGTGCCAAAGCCCTCCATATCCAGGGTTCCCAGCAGCATGGAAGGCATCAACCATGAGCTGGAGAAAGTCTTCATCAAAGACAACGGAGAGAAAGAGGAGCTAAAGGTACACACACACTCCTGAAGGCATATTCACTAAGTACAAATGTTTAGCATGAATAAAAATGCATGTCATTGAGTACTATCAAATAGTGCAAATATTGTTCCACAGTATACAGTACCTGTAAAATGTGTTTGTCTAAAAACAATTTAAAGTATTTAATTACATATCTTGATCATAATCAATATCATTCAAATCCAGTTTGGGATTTATTTGAACATAAATACAGTGAAAAAAGTCATATTTTAAAATAGTATTACAATTTTAAATTACTGTTCTCTGAGAGCTACTAAACCTGCATGATTCTGGATAAATTGAGAATCATGATCTGGTTTCTTTAGAGTTCACGATTCTCCCATGATTCTAAATAGACAACTAAACAATAACATGTAGCCTAATTTTCTAGAGGTAATGACAAAGTGTTAATTGCTGCAGTCTTTTTAAAAATATTTAATTCATTTGAATGATTTTTTTTTTTATTGAATTGAATTAATGATTCAATAACTCACTCATAAATACTATTTTCATTACTGGTTGAATCAGCGTTATTGAACGAATCTCCTGAATTTAATGATTCAATGACATTAATTATTTATTTTTTTTACTGGTTACTTTTTACTATCTTTATTTTAAGCTTCCAGTTACTTTCAAAATGTGTTTTGCTCTGTTTTGGTAATAACTACCATAGACATCAGTGTTTATAACCGAACTGGAAACTTTTATTCCAGTAATTTCTGTGATACAATAATTAATTAAATTAAAATTACTGTAAGTTAGAAATAATGATAGTGTGTGTTGTTGAAAAGACCGTTTCATTCAGTGTCACATGATCCTTCAGAAATCATTCTAATATGCTGATTTGGTGCTCATGAAACATTTCATATTATAATCAATATTGAAAACAGCTATGCTGCATAATATTTTTGCAGAAACTGTGATACATTTTTTCAGGATTCTTTGAGTAGAAAGTAAAAAAAATATAATATGAAATATAAATATTTTGTAACATTATAAATGTCTTAAGAGTTACAATGTGTACTTGCTGAATAAAAGTATTTATAAAAAAGTTACACTTTTTAATAAGATTTTATTTGTAATTTTTATTAACTACATTATTTAAAATGAAATAACAATGAATAATACTTCTGTTCTATTCTACTTTATTAATCTTAGTTAATGTTAATTTCTAACTTTACTGATACATATATTAAAATCAAATGTTATATCTGTTAACATTAGTTAATTCACCATGAACTAACATTAACTAATGTTAATAAATGGGACAAATCTGCTCTATTTTATTCTGCTGTTGTACAGTTGAGTGATCACAGAGCACAACTGTTTTAAAGACTCTCTCTTTGACTGGCACTCAGGCGCTGGAGGTTCCTGATGGACGGAGGGCTCCGTTTCCTCCCCAGCACCGCATCAGCAGTAGTCGTGGTATAGACACCCAGATGCCATCAGTGCCTGGGCGCTCCAGTAGCTGCTCTAGCCTGTCGCCCTGCCCCTCACCCGCATGCCCACCCCGCTCACATGATGGCAGCCCATACTCCACTGACGAGATGCTGGACGACAGAGACAAAGGTCAAACCTACACACTTGTGATCAAGCCAGATTGTTGGTCAAAGAGCTATATCAAGTTCATATGATATTGATAGTTTGCTGTATTTTATCATGAGAGTTGGAGAGATTCTCAGCTCTGATAATAATTCAGAGAGTAATTTGAGATTTGTAATTTGTTCCTGCAGACAGCGGCAGCAGCTCTCCTCTGCCTAAGTTCACCTCGTCTCCAAAACCCAACAACAGCTACATGTTCAAACGGGAGCCTCCAGAGGGCTGTGAAAAGATCAAAGTGTTTGAGGAAATGACGTGAGTAGAGTTTTTTTTTTTTTTTCTGTAGTGAGCCTGAAATAGCATGCAAATGTTCCTTATGCATGGCAGGGCTCTAGAGTGCAACCAAAATTTGTGAGGGTGCGACTTAAATTTTTTTTTAGTGCGACTAACAAAAGTTAATAGTTAGTGCGACTAACTTTTAACCAAGGCAAAAAGTTAGTCTGAAGCCCTGCATGGAATTATCTGTTGACCTACAACATTTGCTAAAATATTCAGTATCCAACCAGAGTATAGTACATGGTGTCTTACAATATTGCATTCATTTTGATCATCCATTTTAAGAGTGATGAATAAACAAGAATATCCAACATCATCTCTTTCTGTAATTTCAGGAAATTAGATAATGCATGAATTAATTTGTTTATTTCTGAAATATAATTACTAATTATTAAACATGCTAATGTAAAACATCAGTGAAGCATTGTTTATTGTTGCATATGGTTTCACAGACTGAAGTTTTATTTTATTTTATTGGCACCGTCAGGCCAGTTGTTTAGCTCTTTACATGCCCCCTGCTAACCTAAATGACAATGATTCGGCTAGGTTTTGCATTTCGTTATTTCACCGTATGGCTGTATGGAACACTCATTAAATTCATATTAAATTAAAATCATATTAACCTTCAGGTGCTCCTTGGCCACTTTTGACTAAAAAAAATGATGATGTTTTGATTTTAAAATGACTTTACTTTATCGGAATGTTACAAAATGTGACTTTTGTAGCACTTTTGTAGCTATGTGAGAACACACACATAAAAATTGACGATTGAAAAATCGCCTTAGAAAATGAATGGGAAATATGAAAATACAGAACTTTTTTTTTTTTTTTTTTTTTTTACAATCTACAAATCAGCCATAATGCAGGACAAATGAAGCAATGAAGGATTTGAACACAAAACATCAAAATAATGATCAATGATGGAAAAATAATTTAATTCTGCTGTAAAGCTTTTCTAAAAAAGAATATAGTGTCAATATTCAGTTGAAGTGAGTTCAGTGTTGATTCAGTTCTGTGTAAAGTTCATCAATTATGAAATTAGTTCAATTCAGCCATAAGCAGCTCCACAGAAGACAGTAGTGTCGTTTAAGTAGTGCAGTCAAAACAATAATATTTCTGAATATTAACTGTCCCGAACTAAGCAAGCCAAAGGCGACAGTTGCAAAGGAACCCAAACTCCTATCAGGTGACAGAAATCGTGAAAAATAAACTTACATGTGTAGTATTTAGTAGGCGATACAGTATTCCATTTGGAACATTCTCTTAAATCTGTTTCCTCTCTTTCTCAGGTCCAGACAGTCAGCCACCGTCCCCCTTTTCTCCTGCCCTGACAAAAACAAGGTCAACTTCATCCCCACCGGCTCTGCGTTCTGCCCCGTCAAGCTCCCAGGATCCCTGCTCCAGCACTCCAGCTCCCAGCAGGAGGAAGAGGAGAAAGAGGAAACACAGGCCGGCCCCAGCGGGTCATGCCCCCTCGGCCAACACCATCACATGCCCACTCAGGTCTCCACCAGCACGAGCACAGATGACCCCCCGGAAGCGCTGGCCATCTCTCCCTCCCAGCAGCAGGAGGCGCCCTCGGAATCGGCCTCGCAGCCTCAGAACTTTGAAGTCAGCTAAACGCGCGCAGAGCCGGTCTCCGTCGCGCCACCGCCACACACGTTTCGCCCACCCCAAACTTCCTCTTCTTTCTCTGATGGACCCCACCTTTGTGCTGAATCTTTACTATCTGCATGGCATCGCAACTGTGGCCCGAACGAGAATCGCATATGTAAATGCAGCTGAAGGGTTTGAGTACGTGGCAATGCCACGCTTTCGTGTCTGGACAGGGACGGTGTCTGAAGAGCTGGACGGAAGGATGCGTTTTGGGAAAAGGACCTTAGAATATGCAAATCAAAAATTCAAATGGCTTCACTGTTATCTTGATAAATGAGTGAGTCTCATACGGAAATCTAATTTATTAAATTTAATTATTGATTAGTTCAATCACATTCCAGATATTCCCGGTTTGCTTTTTTTTGTGTCATATATACGGATGTGGATGCGTTCACAGGTACTTGTCCATCTGATTTGATTCCGCATTGATCTCGAGCAACTGCACAGCTGTTTTCAAACGCAGCTTTGCTTTCGTGTTTGCTTAAAATTTAAGCAAAGTGGCTTTTGTATGAGCACTAGAATCAGACAGCGCACAGCGAGGTGTCGCCTTCGAATTCACCACCGATTTATGAGGAGAAAGTCGACTGAAGCTTTCAGCAGGGTCTTAATAGTGTCAGGGGCATGCATTTGAAACTGATCGTATGTTTAGCATTAAATTATGTGTCGTGTTCTCTTTCAACATCCACAGTATGAATAAGCTCTCTCTCTATCAATATATCTATATATGAGAAAATCTATATATAAAGAAAAAAGCTTGTTTGAATTTAAAACCGTGTATCGCTGTGTTATGTACATAATGGGAAATGAGCTGTACTCCACGGGTTGACGACTATCCAGGTTTCCTACCTTCTAATGATATTGCAGAAAGAGAAAAACACAGAATAGGGTTCTTGTTTTCACACTTTGTTGCACAGTGTCCGCCTGGTGCCTCGCTTCAGGTGCATCACTTGCTGTTTAAACTCAGGTAAAAATTCACATTCAGATCCGTCTCATCATTCTTTGCATTCCATGACATTCCATGTTGGGAGGTGCTGTCAGGATGACGTGGCGGAGAGAATTTGATTGGGTCGGACATACTGTGTGTTAAAACCATTAGACAGATCGTACAACCCTCATGGATCAGACTCACACCCTCAGTCACTATATGACATATATTATCATTTAGTAAGACAAACAACTGCCCAGATCACAGGTCTGAGATTTAGAAGGATTTTTTCTGTCTTATAATACAGTTTAAGTGGCATGTTGAAAAAAAAATAAAAGATTTTGAGAATAAAATTGGGGGATATCATAATAATCCTTTTACATGAATAAAGACTATAATTTTCAAGAATAAATTGTATAGTTACGAGATTAAATTGTGCCAATAGAGCAAGAAATTCTTAGTTGGTAAATCCTGTTACTTTACACCTGTTACCATTACACTTAATTTTTTAAAATCTTATACTTTATTAATGTAACATTACAACATTGGTCTCATAACATCTTGTAACTTTTACAACTTTATTCTCAAAATCTTTTTTAACATGCCACTAGGACAAGCTGCTGATAATTAGTCTAAAATAAAAAGGTGAATCTCACTCAACACACACACACAAAGTTCTGGCTAAAATATTCATATATTACTACTTTAGGACCATTAACTTCTTTTGGCGTTGTGACATTTTTTTTAATGACAAAAAAAAACATTTTCATGATCATAATTGTATTAAATTCATCCTTTTCATTAAAATAAGCATAATTTAAAATAATTACAACAAATGCACTAACTAAACAATGTATGAATACTTCAATGGAAATAACTTTTTTTCACATCATGGTAATGAAAATTTGAAGATAAATGAGCTTAATTCTCAAAAAATGTCACACTGCAAAATATCATAATGGACCTAAAGCCAATCTTTGTTTTATTAAACAATTTTTTTTCTTTTGATTTTATGGACTAATATTCATGAGATTCACCTAAAAGCTCGGTTTTCTACAAGCAGGAATCATTTCTGTCATAGAATACCAAGCCTCAAATATTTTAAATCAGTCTATGCCACAAAAAATGTTTTATAATTCAATAGCATCTATCCATTCACTTTACCATTGTGACAACATAAGTACGTGTTTGTGATTTTCACCGATTGCGAATAATAATCAGCTTATTGTCCAGGAACAAGTGACAGGCAAGCATGGTTGGTCAGAAAAGGGTTTTCTTGTCTTAAAGCAGAATTTTTATATGATCCAAGGTCAAACAATATTGTATTGTGCGGTTGCAATCAATAGAATCAAATTAATGTATCCATCTCATAAGACCAACCATTGACACCCCACATAATATTACATGATCAATACAAAAGGCTTTAAAAGTAACAATGCAACCTTTTATGCTGCACCTTATATCAATAGACCAAGTAGTTTATTAAATGATTAAACTCATTTTTGGTAAGTGAAGGGTTTGCAATAATGCAGTTTTGTTTTTAAATGCTTGAATAGTGCATAATTTCATCTCCATTCCATACATGACTAAGGGCCGGTTCACACAGAATGCAGACCAGTAGAACGAAAAACATATCTAGAGACGTTTTTTAAAAGCTGAACTTATTTTAACTTGAGCGTCATGTTTTTAAAATGCTGCGTCATGCACGAGACGCTGCAAAAGACGGGAGCGCAACTGTTAAAGACATCCATCTAGCGCACACTTAGATAAAAAAAAAAAAAGGAAAAGTAGCGCAGTGGAACGGAAAAAGGCGTTCTGTGTGAACGGCCCCTAAATCTGAAGCCAAATTAGCACAGTCTGTTGATAAAGCCATCGACTGCTATTAAAACCAGCACTGGCAGTTTAAGAGCACATTGCTGGCCTGGAAGATGTGTTTGTAGATAAATGTGTCAGGCTGCCCTGCTGTCTGTTTACACACAATGGCAATAATCCATTTTGTTGTTGTGACTGTACAAACCTGATATGTGTGTGGATGGAGGGCATCATTTGTTTTAAGGGGTAGAAATATTGACTGAGGACAAAGGAAGAAAACTGTTTTGAAAGCACTTCCCCCACATGGCGATTACTCTTTGCCTATCACCAATTCTAATGTCAAGAAAATGATTTTTAAAGCCTTGTAGCTTTGATTGTTTTCCTGTGGTCTTGCCAAAGTGCTTGGCACAGGCTGCTGAGCTTGCATAAGGTTATACAGTATGCCTGTTGTCTGTCTGTATACAAAGGACAGTATCAAAAAACACACTTCACACTTTCTTCAACTTTTAGCCTTAAGTGGCTAATTGTTTCTTTATTTCAATAATAGGAATCTTGTGTCTTAATTAAATAAAATAATCTGAATAAAAAAACAGTCTCAGCACTATTTTTCCTTAGTAAGTTTTCATAGAAAGCTAAATATTTTTTTGGGACCTTTTGAAATATCAAAACCTGCTTGAAAGGTATACAGTAGTTCACCCAAGAAAATGTTCAAATGTATACTGTCAATAGAGTGCAACAGTTGGTTCCGGAAGTTAAAAATAGAGAAGTTTTCTCCATAGAAAATTAGATTTTTAACAATAACTTATTCCTTTAAAGACAAACCTGTTGTAAGCTATGAGGCTGTTTGATATATTTACTTCTGCAGATGCCATCAACTTGCATTATTTCAACTTGTTTTTTAAATAATAATTTAATACCAGAATTACTTGTGAAAAAAATTTGGCCAATCAGAGTTGCGGGGAGCTATAAATGTATTTCCCACTCCAATGAAGCATCATGAAAGATATAAAAGAGTGAGTCTCCCTCTTAAACTGTTTTTATATATCAACATATTATGCAATAAACATAAAATGTTGTGTCTATATACATAATCTTTAAATCAATAGTTTTATATTTCTCCGTCGTTTTAAATGTGACCAGAACTTCATGTCATAACGAAACCTTACTTTCTTCTGTGAAACAAAAGATGACATTTTGAAGAATGTTCATGCAAATATTTTCCATGCAATGAAAGCATGTTAGTGACAACCTTTTTTTGTGTGTGTGAAGAACATTTTAATAATCTTAGAAAACATTTTCTACTATAAAGAATATGGGCAACGGAAAGGTTTGTGTGATTGAAAGGTTCTGGATGTTTCTTCATAGAACCATCATTGCCAATAGAGTGTATTCCAAGTTGCTTGAATTAATAAAAAAATTGCTCATTATTCACTGAAACCCTTAACTTCAGAAGACTATGAATGTTATTCAAAGTATCAAAGCATGTCATTGAGGCTTGGAGCGACACGAGGGTCAGTAAATTATGACAGAACTTTCATTTTTGGGTTAACTATCCCTTTATGTTTTATAGAGCTCTGAACTGTTTACAGGCCTTGAACGGTAAAACTGGGGGTGTCACATGTCAGGGCTTATGAAGAGGGTTGAGGAAGTTCAGCTGTCAGGATTCAATCTCTATGTACAAGCCCTGAGGGCTTTCAGAGGCACACGTCTCACCTTCTCTGCAAGACAAATTATTCACAGCTTCTGGGCCTGTTTGACTTTAAGTGTCTTCTAAAGACCATAACTCTGCATGACAGAAGCTCTTGCTGACTGCGTGAAGGTCACAGTCTGTAATAAGAACAAACTGATCAGATACATTGTTGGGGATTGAATGATAATTCTACATTATGAGGTTTTATACAAGCTTTGAACAAAAGTGGACTTCAACTGCAGTCATAGATAATATAATTAGGCTAATGTCAAGGCTGCATTAAATTGATCAAAAGTGACACTAAAGCAGAGGCATAAATAGTTCCTGGAAACATACTTGAGTAAAAGTACAGCTCTATTTCACAGTTCCACCGACAGAGATGGTCAGTACATGGTGGAAGGAGTCGCATCTCACACATCACATCAAGAATCATGTATTAATTCACTCACTTGTGACTGACCGATGACGTGTCAGAAGCTATATCAGTTCTACGTCCCAATCGGTCTCTTTGTCATTCTTGTGGAGAGATCTTGCTCTAGGGTGCACAGCTCTTTAGGTTGCCATTTGCTCCCCACTATAGCTAGCAAAACAACATATATTGGATTTATATTGGATTTTGAATTATTTTCGGACCCATTGGTTATCCAGTGTCTTCACTGAACGCGGTGTTCCTGTTCGTGAAATTAAGGTAAGTGTTTGTATTAGAACTTATTGGTTAACCAGAGTTCTTGTTTACAGTGTGTATACCTGTTGCCTTCAGCTTGCATTGTGCTGTAGTTGTGCTCACTGGCTAACCGGGGCGTCAGTCATTGCAGGCCGTTACCGTGACAACCATGTAACAATCCTATTATCACAGTACCGTATTCAGCTCTGCTAATTAACCCATTGGTTGACAAAAGTTTATTTTTCTCAAGGTGTAGGTGTTATGGCTGCCTCATGCTTCACATGTTCAGGTCCTATAGATCTTATGGATGACCATATTCAATGCCCTGCCTGTCTAGGCATGGAATATCTCAGGGATTCCTTAATTGATCCTTGCCCATAATGTAATTTGATGCCTTTGGAGGTTAGGCAACCGAATTTGAACCTGAAGTTCAAAATTATTCTGCACCAGCCAGAGCCAGGGTTTAGACTGGTAGTAAGACTTTCGCTAGCAAAACTAAAGGGCCTCCAAGGAAGAAACGGACCACCTCTACAACACTATCCCACCAGGTGGCGAAACTATATGATGTTTTATTAACAAAGTTCGGGAGGAAGACGTTCAGATAATAAACATTAACACGAGTGGAGAGCATTCAGTTAATCAACGATAAGTGGTGTATATACAGCAGTCTTTCCTCTGTTTGGTGACAGTTTATCAGCATCCCTCCACCACCCCTTCTCCACACTTCTAGTTCTAAGTACTTCTAGTACTTTGGGTTCGGGCCAAATTCCGAGCTCAGAACCCTCGCCCTGGACAGCACAGCAAATACGCATAAAGCTTTACTCCCTCTAATTATATATAAGTGTGAACTTGTGAACTAATGCTGTGCAGGGCATTCAATCTCTGTTGGCAATATAATTTCCTTCTGCCACTCAGAAAATAAATGAAGAATTGAGGGGATCCGTATCTACCTCCTCATTACCCTGGTTTGAACCAGCAACTAAATGTTCCAGGGAGGAACTGGACAGGTTGTCTCTAGCAGCATCGGATTCATTATTTGCTCATGAGCAGGATCATTTTACACCTTTGAAAGATAATTTATTCTTTGCTTTCACAGACTCAACACTCTCTTTGTGATGAGGGTTAAGGTCTTCAAGGTGCTGGGTCTTCAGTAGTGTTCTAACTGCAGGACACAATCAAGATGGCCCTTGCTAGATATCTAGCTATCCTGACTTTACCAAAGTGGTCTTCTCTGCCTTTCGTTTGAATCCGTCATCCAGGCACACTAGGGGCAATGGCTGAATCCCAGGAGAAGGGGCTCATTAGGACGCCTCCTGTAGATCCATGTGTGTCTTCCCTAGTTGTATCTCCAGATGAAGCCCTGAAACAGGAGCTCTGCTGCCCCCACCCAGAATGCAGGCATACAGTTTACTTATAGGTTCATATTTAGAAAACTTAGTCAGGGTTGAGTCATGTGGGGAATTCAATGGCTCATCTGCTGCTGGCACTACATTCTACCATGTCTACAACAGCATCAGAGAATACTGCATCAGAACTTGATGCTTCTTTACAGGCCTTGGGATCGGTTGCCTTCTCCAGTGTAAAGGCTCTTGGGCTTATTGAGTAGGCCAGGTGGCAAGTGTGGCTAGCTGAGTCAAAGCTTCCAGAGGCATGCCGTAACAACCTTCATCAGTTACCTCTAGTGCCTGGTCAGGTTTTCAGTCTAGCTGCTCAGGAGGCTCTCGAACGCAGGGCACGGGCAGTAGAATCCCGATCTTAACATATTGGGCGTAGTGTGAACTACCCTGCACTGACTGCGCAGCAGAGCCTGATTTCCCCATGTGCAACATGTTCCTGTATCAACATCTTTGTTGATCCTTGAACAACATTCCAATCAACCAAGTTTACAGTTTGTCAACTTTAGTCTAACAACCAGGGTTAGGTGCTTCTAAAACAGTGTTATTCATCTATCATTTCTCTCTGATTTTGGGGATAACTTGAGTGTAGTGTTAGGTTTAGGGGTAGGGATATGGCTACATTTTTTAACAGGAATGTTGTTCCAGAATATGTTGACCTATGAATGCATCTAACAAGGACGTGCAAAATCAAAGAACCAGAGATCATGGAAACGCTCCACGCCATAACTTGGGATTCAGGGTCTTGACAGTGGATTCTTGACAGACTCGAGAAGACCACCAGTGAGCACCCAGGTTCGTCCTAAGGTGGTCCAGGACCCTCGTCAGGCCCTTGCCATATCAGTTGAGGTCAAAACCTGTTGGAGAAGGGTGCGAAAGAGCCAATAGACCCCCAAATCCACCCTGGGGGATTCCACTCAAAAAAATGTTCTTGTCTGGAAGAAACATGGGAGCCTCTGCCCCATTCTGGACCTCAGACGCTTAAACAAGAGCCTCAAGCGTCTTACTTTCCGCAATGGATTGCAGATGTCTGACATGCGATCAAACCTGGAATTTAGTTCTCCTTGATGAACTTGAAAGGCGCATATTTTCATATTCCCATTGCCTCACGAGGTACACAAGGATCAGGATCCTATGGGGCAGGTGTCAATTGGTGCAAATAGGCTAGTGGTGGCTTTTCTTAAAGGAACTATGCATCACAAGCCACCAGCACGGGTAGTGTGTACCCAGTGAGATTTGCAGGTCATGTTGGACAGTCTGTGGTCAGCACCCTATGAGCCGATGGAGCAAGCACATATTAGAAATCTTTCTATGAAGACTGCTTTCCTTTTATCCATAACATCAACCTGAAGGGTTGGCGAGTTACAAGCTCACTCAGTGAGTGCGCAGTGACTTGGGTGATGGCCACTTCTTCTGCAGGATTGTGTGGCGTGTCCCTCTCGGAGATATGTGCGGCAGCTACATGGGAAATGACCTTGCACGTTCACAAGGTTTTATTGGCTTAATGTGGCTCCTATTCCTTTGATTAGCTCCTCTGTTTTGCAAGATAACATTTAAGCTTTTGTATTCTTGTGATTAGCTGTATTTCTCTTCCTCCATGTACGAACCCTCTCTGGCAGTCTGGAACAGTGAAATAAAATGCTGGTTACTGGCGTAATCATGGTTCTATTAAGGGTGGAAGACTGCCAGAGTCTCTGGTCATTTGGATTGAGAATGACATAGACAGACATGACAGTCAGAATTGATAAAGCTTCCAACACATCATCGGACAAAGTCACACATCACTAAATACGAGATTATCAATGTGATGCACGAGACGCGACTCCTTCCACCATTTACTGACCATCTCTGGTTGTCTTTCACCATTCATAGAATCATACGCCTGTAAGCAGAGATGCCTTACAGGGAAAATGTCTCCATTACAAGTTACAAGTCATCAATTCCAATACGACTTGTAAGGTGCCTCGTGTAATGTCCGCCAAAAAATCAATTCATACTCCACATTCCATACCAGACGGGGGCAGTACACTCCAGAAAGTGAGTTGGTCTACTCTAGAGTAACAAACGAGAAACGGCATAGTCTCTATGCTCCGCCCCTACCTTCACAAGGACCCTAGAGACATAGCCGAAGCCGAGCCAACTCCTAATAGAGGACGTTTTGACTCCAGAGGAACGTTGGTTGATGTCAAGTGATTTTTAAATATGACATCTTCAAGCTACTCCCCTTCACCTTTACCAGTGAATATGTTCATATTCGTTTTGTTCATATTACATTTTTATTGTTAGTTTGAATTACATTAATTTGACAGACAGCATTCGCTGATTTTGACCAAGCTAGCGCCATTCAGAGCTGCCAACTCTCACGAATTCACCATGAGACACACGCAAATTGACACTTTTCACACGCTTTCACGCCACACATCAATTTTGTCACGCACAGAAAAATCGCAAAGCAAAGAGGACACAGAGACCGACAGACTAGACAGAGCAGGTTAGTTATGATATTAAAAAAATCTCAGCTCTCAGATTCTGTCAATTTTATTACGCAATTCAAACAATAAATACTGTTTTGGCGCTTGTAAATGTTACACGAAGATCCCTAGCGCACGTCAACCGATCATCTCTACTAGCTAATAGTAAAAAAACACGAACACTGTTGAAAGATACAGTATGCTACAACTTACCAAAATGTATTCCTCATACATAATATCGACCAATCTTTTTTTTTTATTAGCGTGCAGAGGTCAATAACATAGCTGGAGAACAAATATGTCAGATTTACCTCAGGAAAGCGATGGAAAGCAGTGCCAATGTTTACTCTAGTTCTGCTCCTTTTTTTTTATCCGATTTTATTTGTGATTCTGAGCGCGGTTTGTTCCCTGCAGCGGGTGGTTGTGGTGATGGTAAGGGTCTCTTGCCAGGGCTTCAGCCATTCTTTCGCTCTCTTCCCTGAACTGAAATGTAGTAGTGGGCTGTACTTTCCACACGATTGACATCAGGTTCAAGTACGCCCACAAGCCGTGTGAGTTATTCGTGTATTGCAGTTTGGCTGGTGGTTATGTTACCCGCATACCACCTCCCATGGCCGAAATTGGTATTATGACACCTGTCGGGCCGTGGCTAGTAATTTAGCATGCTAATTCAGGTTGATATCTCTGCAGCACTACAACTTGTATTTTTTTTAATGACATCATCGCCCTTATTTCTTCTCATTCTTTTCATGCGTGTAGCTCATTTTTTGGATATTTTTACCTCAATTCTGATACATGGCACCTTTAAGGAAAAGTCGTAGAGTGTCTGATTTTAACAGTACTTAAGTATTTTACTCATACAGAATGAAGGCTCAAAGATGTGCTAGTCCTGAACACCTAAGAGACATGCCAGTGAAAAAGAAGAAATAGTTATCAAATAGTTAGAAATAGATTCAAAATAAAACACCTTTAAATTGCAATCAATCAAGGTCGACACAACAGTCTCTTAAACACTTAAGTCTCCATTAAGCTCAAGTGATCAAAAAGGGAATAGTAAACCAATATCCTTCAAAAAAGGTCTCTTCACTATAACAGATAAATAAAAATAATGTTAAGTAAAAATATAAAATAAAAAGAGTCAAACCCTACTTGCTCTAGATGTACTGGTTTCGGCTGATCACCGGCTGCAGTTCTCTCTCACCTCATATTTGAAATGCCTGCGATTCACAACTGCTTGCTAATGCACTCACATTGGTGTTAAATAGCTGTTAGCTGTTATGGACAAGCTTGGGTAAGTAAGGGCAAAACGCACAAGATGTAGTACCTTCGATGCCCTGTAGGTGGCGTGTAAATTATTTTGTAGCTGAAAAAGTTAGCTGCCATGTAAAATGTATTAATTGCATTACTCATTACAAATGTATTGGAGTTTAAGAGTACATAATTATACTTATTCAATAATTTTGTCAAGTAGAGAGTAAAAGTTGCTACTCTTTGCTACTCAATAAAAATACAAAGTAGCCAAAAAGATAGTTACAGTTACTAATTACATTTACTCAAATACTTTACACCACAGCAGAAAAAAATAATTTCTAATGTTACAAAAGTTTTCTATTTTAAATAAATGCTGTTGTTTTGAACTTTATTTGTATCAAAGAATCCTAAAAAAGTATTAGTTTCCACACAAATATTCAAATTAAAAATTAAGAATGTAAAAATAAAAACAATTAATTTAAATATTAAAATAAATTAAATAATTTTTGCTGAAAACAATTGCAGTACAATGTTAGTGTATTTTATGAATTTTGGTTACAAAATGGCAAGAATTTCAAAAGCTGGCTTAAAGGAACATGCTGACTTTTTGGTACTTTAGCTTATTCACCGTATCCCCCAGAGTTAGATAAGTCCATATACACTTTTCATCTCTGTGCGTGCTGTAACTCTGTCTGACGCACCCACCGCAAGCCTAGCTTGGCACAAAGACTGGAAGTAAATGGCTTCAGCTAGCATACTGCTCCCGATAAGTGACAAAATAACGCCAACATTTTCCTATTTATATGTTGTGATTTGTATAGTCACAGTGTGTACAAATAAAAAGGTCATATGAGACACATCACTCTGCCCAAGTAGCAGTGCTTCGCCTTCTGAGAATATAGTTCCCAGTGTGTATACGGTCAAAAGATGGCTGTCTCATATGACCTTGTTATTTGTACATACAGTGACAATACAAATCACAACATATAAATAGGAAAATGTTGGCGTTATTTTGTCACTTATTGGGAGCAGTATGCTAGCTGGAGCCTTTTACTTCCAGTCTTTGTGCTAAGCTAGGCTAGCGGTGGGTGCGTCAGACAGAGTTACAGCACGCACGGAGATTAAAAGGGTATGTATGGACTTATCTAACTCTGGGGGATACGGTGAACAAGCTAAAGTCCCAAAAAGTTGTTGTGTTCCTTTAAAAGAAGCCAGCCAACATAATCTCATCAGGATAGAGAGACAAGAGGACACCACAGATGCACAACAACTTGAGGACCGGAAGATCAGGGTCTCTAATTGCATTGAACAGTAGTACTACACAATAAACAACAACTTCATCTGCAACAACAGTGAAGAGAAGACTCTGAGATGCTGGTCTCTTAACTGGAGTTTTAAGTAAAAAGCTCAATCTGACACTGGTAAATATTAGAAGAAATAGGTAGAATGGACAAAATTATTAAAAGAACTGAATCAAACCTATACAGTTGTGAGAACAGAGATGAATGTAGGTCAACGTTTTTTTTATTGTAAGAACAATAAAAATGTACAAAGATTTAAGCTATTTTTCAAACAATTATTTGAATACAAAAAGGTAATTTGACTCAATGTTGTATGGACAGCTGAGGGCGCTATTTCACGAAAACCAGATGGACCACAAAGAAAGAGATGCTTTGGCTGTGATGAGCAGGGTGCTGAATCAGTTCAGGGGGATTGTTAACAAAGATGCTGTGTTAGTGTATATTGAATTTGGTCCTGTCATCTTATAATTGCTATATTGATTGTGTGTAGGAGGTTTATGTGACGTCTGGCTCAGATTTCTTACTGTTGTACAGCAGCTAAAGATGAACTGCTGCTGAATGGGGGTGAAATTTAGCTGACCTTACATTTATGCTGCAGATGCTACATTCAGGTCTATTCAGCAACATTCACCACGAACAAACTACATAGTCATAAGTCCTACCAGCAAACGCTGCGAGTCTCTCTAAAGCGTTTGCCTTCAGCATAGTCAATCATCAGTAAAAAATAGTGTTTAACATTCATTTAATGAGTGTGCAAAACACTGTTAGACTTTCAGAATGCAGTCACTGCAGACATTTGACCTAATTTTGAATCATGTTACAAGATATCCAAACCGTTTTGCCTAGAAGGTTTTATTTGACTGTTTGATGCATTGCAGTCTTTATCTGACATGGAGTGCATTCAACATGCAAAAACAAAAACATTATGATGCAAAAACATGACCTTAATGAGACATCAGGCTGTCACATGTGTGCTGTGATTCTGTTATTAAAGAGCAAATATGACTCTAACAAGGCCACAAGGGATTTTTTTTTTTTAAATGATCTGATCTCATAACTGATTTTGATGCCAGTTATCTCTGGTTAGTTTTTTTTTTTTTTTTTAAATGAAGAGAAACCCAAGCAGAGAAAAGCAAAGCAGAGCAGAGCAGAGCAAAAGAAAGCAAAGCGAAGTAAAACAAACAAAAATGCTTTTGTTTACATCATTCTGATTTCTCATAACAGATTTTTTTTTTTTTAAAAAAAGGCATTTCAAGCAAAACAAAAATGTTAACAGCATTTGATTTATCAAAAGCAAAACAAAGCAAAACAAACAAAAATGCTTTTGTTCACATCATTCTCATTTATCAAAAACAAAGAACACATTTGTTTACATTATTCTGATTTCTCATAACAGATTTCTCAAAAAAAAACAATACAAACAAAAAATTTTGTTCACAGCTTTCTGATTTCTCAACAACAAAACAATGTCATTATGAAGATGACTACAAGTACATTGCAAAACCACACAGCTGCACAATTATAACATGAATTTCATCATGATGCAACCAGATGCCCCTTTTGAAAGAGGGTTTGCAACAAGGAAACGATCACTGTTTCCTGCCTAATCCTATTTCCATAAACAGATCTGCGACATTTGGTAAAACCACATATGGGATCATTAATTCAGTAAAGTAGGCAAAAGTCACGATAAAAAACTATTATTCTCAGTGTTCTATTCATATTAAACATGCACATACATCTGAATATCTCCATGAACTCCATTTGAACTGAACATAACATTTACTTTTGGATTAAAAAACAAATTCTTAAACTGCATCATAAAAATGCATTTTAATATTTAGGGTCTTTAGGTACTTATTTTCCTCAATATTGACCTACTGCTGTTAAAAGAATTAGGCTGGTAGTCTAATGCCTAAACTATTTCTCATGTTCAGGGTCACAAAGTCTTCCCTTCTGTCCTGGATTTTGCAACATTTATTCCTGGATATCAGACAGTTGTGCTGAGAAGATGCTTGCTTTGAAAGTGTGGGACTGGGAATTCTTACACTATCAATCATTTGGCATTTGGATTTATTGTTTTTCCCGGCAGTCGCAAAAATAATAAATAATGAAAACCTGTATAAAAGCCAGAGTAGTGGTTAATGAGTGGCAGGATCAAAATCAGGAATTGTTCCCTCTCCATGATTTAACATTAGCATCAGCAACGATTCCTCATGTCCAGGAGCAAAGACAAACTTGGCTGAACCTCTGGAGAGAGGCTGTTCTTTAATTCTCTCTGACAGGTTAGCGTCTGGACCACCATTAATCCAATAGTAATCACTTTCCAGGTGACTATCACAGCCTTGTCAGCCCATTTAGATCTTTATAATCCATAAACCTCTTAATCCAATTGTGTACCAGCATCATGATATATCCCACACTGTACTGTGCACAGAGAGAACACTCCAGATAAGGAGACTCAGAATGGAGTCCAAATAAGAATTGGACTCAATGTAAATAATAAGAATGTGTTTTTCTTGTGATATTAAACATATAGCCTAAATGAACAATCCCATAAATTAAAGAAAAATCATTGTAAATGTGTACAATAATTTGGGTAACAGTTGAATGGTTGGTTGAGCTTGAATAATTTGAGTTAGTTATTCAATATAATTTACTATTAAACATATTTTCTGCTTTTTAGTTAAAGTTTTGGTAATTTTGTTTGCAAGGTTTATTAGTTTCTATTTTAAATATGTAAAGTTTTAGTTTTAGTTATTTTAGTACTTCAAATTAAACTAAACAAAAATTATAAATGTTGATGGTTTTAGTTTTAGTTAAAATAACCCTGGCTTGAATGCAGTCAAAACTACAAACTGTATAAAAATTTAATTTACTAGTGTGGTAGTATCATGCTGTAGATAGAAAGACTTTAAATTTTGACACTTCGTCACATTTTTTAATGTGGAAACGCCTGTGGTAAAATAGTGATGCGCACATTTTGGGATACAGCGAAATATTATAAATTAAAAATAAAATAAAAACATTCTGTAATGATTAAAATATAATATCACCTTCTTAACGCTCACCCTTCTGAAACCTAAAATGACAAATGGCACTCAGGCTGCATCCCAAATCGCATTCTGTTTGAGTAGGTACTTACTTTAAACAAGTAATTACTTTACGACCACTAAAAAAAGTATTATTCTGTATGGGTGCAGTATGAATGTAATCTGGTCGTACTACATTCTTCATGCTGTCATTATCATGTGACCTACCAACGTTAGTTGCGTCACGTCACTGCCATTCACAAATCCTCTCCTGTGGCCTCATGGGATCAGTGTCCATCGTATACACACTTAAGAATCTCGTCGGAAGTAGTAGGTGATCCAGGAACTTTTTGACTACTCTTTTTTGGGTAGCCTACTGTGAATTTCGGACATACTTCTTTTGTCACATACTGTTTGTGCCTACTATACAGCATGGAAGTATGTGATTTCAGATGCAGCCCAAGCCTACGGTTGTGGTCTTAAAGGTGCGGTCTGTTAGAATGACAGCTAGTGGTTGAAATGGGCACTGCAGCCCAAATTCAAAAATATTGGAGATCGTTGTTTCCCCAGCCCCCTCCTGCTCAGACTCGAAACTCACGCGGGTAGCCAGTTGTTTACGCCATGCAACGAGCACAACTGACAATGAAAGCCGAAAAGACTTACTAGGAGTAAGTTAGGGAGTTGATTCATCCGCGTTTTAATATGCTCTCAATAGAGATTTGGATAGAATCTGCAATCTCTGACCCAGTTTGTTTGCTGGCTGCAACTGTGTTTCCTGCCAACTGGCACCCCGGGTGTCGAAATACTATTGGGTGAACTGGCAGTGGGCGAGATCACACAGACAAATCAAAAACAGACATTCAAACACGGAATGCACATTCCAAAGTAAAATAACTGGCTGTAGAAGTGTTTTTCAGAGAAACGAGTATGTGAACTCAGCATTTTTCCCAAATATCTGCAAACATGTCATGGTATTTGTATGCTTTAGTAGAGTGGAAAAAGTTACATACAGCACCTTTAAGGTCCAGGTATACTTCCTTTGCCGCGTTGGCCGTGAGTGTGGAAAGACGCATTCGCCGCGTGCGCGCTATCTAGAGGATTTTGTTTTTAATTCAAGTCACTCACACATGCGCTGTTGTAAGCTCACAAAAATTGGGCTGCGTGTGGACGGGGTGTGCGAATTGAGATGTATTTATGGTCCAGTATTGTGGACTAATGTTCCCTTTTTCAGTAAAAAAATAAATAAAAATAAGATAAACAAGAGTAGCCTACTGGAATTGTGTGTGTCTGGTCAGGATGTACTGGCTGATGTTGATGAGAAGTAAGTTCATTAAAAATTCTAATAACCGCTTTTGATTAGGCTGTGTAACTCACCCCAGGGGACTAGAGTTTTATCCAGTCTCATCGCTGCTAGGCTAGCGCGTCTCCATGGTTACACACCTGCCCCAATAGGGACCAGCGGATCAGGTGTGTAACCATGGAGACGCGCTCGCTGTGAGAAGGCTGGATCAGCAGCGCGCCGCTCGCTCGTCAGTTGCTCTGTCGCGCTCTTCTGTGGATGCAAGAACCTTCCAGACACTGACACGCGCACATAAAACAAACTAAACAATGACAGTATCTGCAACGACACGACAGAAACACACCATTATCTGACTGCCTGAAACGATCCCGTGCCTCTTTCTACTCGCTGTTTACCGGTAAGTGTTTGAATATATTCGCGCGAGCGCAGATGACATAATGCATTGAATTATTATTATTAGGACAAAGCTGCATTGCAAAGGCAACGAGTGCATCATTGGAGGCTATTATGCATGAATCGTTTATGTTTTGTTTGAATGCTTTTGTTCGAACAATTGTATTGCAAACTGAATTTGAGAAGCAGAGATATTCTGTGCATTGCATGAATATTGCAATTTGCAAAACACTCGTTTGCTGCATTTATTTTCTCCTCGGAAGGTCTATTATTTATTTTATGCCTTTGCTGCTTGCCTTTTTTAGTTATTATCAAGCACATATATGTGTAGTTGGAATTAGATATATTTAAGTTTTATTTAAGAGAGGTTATGCGGGTTTTTTGCCTCCACTGCATACTTTAAAATAATACTTTATAGAAGAAACATTGCATGCTACCTTCAACATATGATAATATATGTCCAATATCAGTCAAAATGGTGCATTGAAAACCTTGCACAAACCTTTTATTCTTTATTCAGCCAGTACAATATTTTTTTAAAAGACATTATTTAATAAATAGACAATTCAGTGTTTAGATGTTTACAGACGACAGGATCCTTGAGAGTTTAACATGGAGGTACTGGAATTGTGGCATGCTCTAAATAAATATTTGAAACACTGAATCAGTACAAATATTACCTTTTATGAAAGATCAACAGCATTGCCATTTAACAACAGGAATCTGTTCCTCAGTGGTCGATCATTCACAGCTTATAACTGATAAATGGGATTGATTTACACTGGATCTGTTGATTGTTCAGATTGTAAAACTCAATAGACAGCGAATCAGTTCAAGTTGTTGTTTAAGCTGTCTGTATCTATATGTATATCACTGGAGCAGTGATCCCTGTGAGATATGTTTAAGTCGATACTGTTAAATCTATAAAGTGTCTGAAGGCCGTAAGAACAGGAAAATGGGCGTTTGCACCTTTCACTGATTTAAGTACATCATCCATTTGAGAGAGCTGCGGGAGGGCAGTAAAAGTATCCAATTTATGTTTGTTCACAGCTGCCAGACTATTTGGTGCCTACATGCTGATGTTAGGTCAAAGGCGATGTTGAGTTTAATGGGATGGCTCTATCATGGCTCTATCAAGAAATGCGAGGCATTTCCCAGTAAATGGGATCACAAACAGTTACGTGGTGCTCTGATATATCAATACACTAAGAAGTGCCATTCGAAGTCTATGGTAAAGGCAGGTCCACTGTAAAAAAAAGTTGCTGTCTTAAATTATTAAGTACAATCAACTTGGATGTTTAAGTAATTTCACCTTAAATTACATTGAACTGACTTAAAAATTATTTGAATCTTGTATTACTTGAGTTAAAGCAATGTAAAAATATATGTTGTCATTATTGATCATGTTATTTTTTTTACAGTGACCCCAGCAGGGTTAAGAATTTAGGAATCGTTATGGTTCATGGTATTTTTTAGTGAAGTCAGAGATGTTAGTTTTTGTAATTCTAATCCATATTTTGAAGTAGAGCACATGTTCTGTTATCTGCAGGAGGTGAAAATAACTCAAATAAATAATGCATCATGTAAAACAGCTAAAAGCATTCAGTGTTGAAGGAACCCATGTTTTTTTCTGAACCTCTAAGATGAAATAGAGTAAAACTAAACCATTATTTTTCGTTCGGTGCTCCTGGGCCAAGATTTCGTGCTTCTTATACCAGGTTATACTTATTTGTGTGCTGGGCCTGGAAACAAGCTGGCTCCTGATGGCAGTAAATCTGTGATTTATAGTTTTTGTTGAGCTTGGTTCAAAGAGGTGCTGATTAGATTCTTTGGTATTTTTTGAGGCTGTACTTCTGTGGCGTTTAGTAACCCTCCCATTAAGTGTCTTTCTGTTCTTGTCAATGAGCCGTGATGTTCAAATTCAGCTCTTCTCTGCAAGTGCACTTGTCCATGTTTGACAAACGCTTTTGAGACGTTTAATTAGTGCGTTGTTCTTGTGACCAATGCATCAATAGTTTGGACATAGACTATTAGTTACTTAACAATGAGTGTATTTAAAGAGACAATTAAATAGAGATTATATTATTGCAATACGTCTTTTATAATTACATACACTTTTTAAAAGTAAAGGTTAATTAATGGCATTGATGGTTCCATGAAGAACCGTTAACATAAATGGAAACTTTTCATTCCACAAGTGGGTCTTTATTGCAAAAAGTTTATTGATTATGAAAATGTTCTTCACATTAAGAAAAAAACTTTTAGTTCTTAACCTCTTAAAATAACCACTTTTTTTCTTAATGTGAAGAATTTTTATAATCAAGAAACTTTTTGCAATAAAGAGGTAAAGAACTGAAAGGTTATTTGAGGAACCAAAAATAGTTTTCACAGTGATGCCATAGAATAACCATTTTTTGTTCGCAAAATAACCTTCCAGTGAAGAGTTCTTAAAAGAACAATATTTTTTTCTTAGTGTGTGAAGAACATTTGAATAGCCTGAAGAACGTTTTTCCACTATAAAGAACCTTTTATTCAATAGAAAGGTCCCATGGGTGATGAAGGTTCTTCATAGAACCAATGATGATAATAAATAATCTTTATTTCTAAGAGTGCAGAAGGTTTTGGTGCACAATGAATAGAAATGTAAAAGGTAAACATTACCCTATCTTTCTCTAATAATTGCAGTCATAACGTTAGGACGTAACTCACAACCAAAGGGCACATTAAATATGCAGCTACTCTGCGGTCGACTGCAACCCTTATGCTGAGTGCTGCCACACTTATTTTTTGTCTGCATCCCTCTCTATCCCACCACATTTCCGTACTCATGCATTTTCAGGGTGAATTTAGATGGATTTAATAATCAGTGACGTACAAAGTCTTATATAAAACATGGGAAGCAAGAAGAGAGTGTGAAAGTGAGAATGTGAGAGATAGACAAGTAAATCTGCTGTGCACTTACATGAATCAGTGTTCCCCCACCCTTACCCAAAAGAAGAGTTCACACTCACCAAGAGAATTCACTTCATCACTTCATGAAAACAGGCAAAAAACAAAAACAAAAATTAGATGAAGAAGAGGACGAGGGAGGAAAGTGAATACATTTTTATGGTTTTCATTTACCATTATTAAAGGGACTATATGTAAGATTTTTCATGTATTAATCATTTTAATTTGTGAACAGCTTGTAATGAAACGATTTACTAGGTTGTCTATGAAAGCCTGTTGACTGACTTTTATATGAAGGACTGAAGATTTATTTTATTTTTATTTTACTGAAGTGATGTTTATGTGCGCTCCCAAGAGTCTTTCTTCCGTTCAGTAATATTCAGTATAATGCTGAAAGAGCCATTCTGTACTGTAATGTCAATGTGTCATGCAAAGAAAAGGGATTAATTCAAAGTAGTCTCACATAGCCAGATCTATATAATCTATAGTTCCATATATAATTTACAATCAAACTATCCAATCAGTGTAATTGTCACAACCCGACTTGATGTGATAATCCAAACAGAGAGGCTTGACAGTGAAAGATCAATGAACTCACATTTAAAAAGCACCTTTGTAATAATTGAGATTGTGCTGTGATCTTCTTACTCAACTGATCATCCCAGCATATTATAAGAAGCGGCCAGTGCACAATAAATACAACATAGCATTTAAAAAAAGTCATAACCTATTAAACCATTTATTTTATATTATTATAGCCATTATTTTCAGTATTTTATATAATTTTTCAATGTGTACTTGTGAAACAGATGTTTAATGTTACTTGAGCTTTGTCAATGTTAAGATTCTTTTTAATATGCCAAAGAAAATACTGAAGGCTTTCTCCAGGTCTTTATCACTTTATTAAAATTAGGCAAAAAAAAAATGTTTACTTTCACGAGCCATCAAATATTTGCAAGCTTGCAGTGGGACTCTCTTAAGTGAGAACGAAAAGTTTAAAGCTTACAGGCTAACATACGTTGTCCGCCCGCAGTGTCTTCTGGGATTTCTAACTGTTCTAATCTCTCAAGTCTGCATTCGATGCATCCTCTTTAGTTGCGTTCTTACATATTGGAATTGAATTTCGATTTTTAAAAGTGTACATGTCTTAAGAAACAGTCATGGAAGTGTACTTTCGTTAAATGCTTTACATTAAATGCAAAAACTGCTTTTTAAAATTACACTTTTAGGGTTTGAAGTACAGTACAAGTGCACAATCAATATAATTAATTGCATTTATTTTTTACAAGGGGATAGCTTTGCGTGACAAACATATTGAAATGTAAAAATGAAATTCACTGTAATTGCATCAAAGAGCAGAATAACGTCTCTGAAATAACGTTCCATAGTGAGAAGGGAATAATACCCTCTGTCAATGATGCTTTGGGAGCGCTTCTGTGTGATTGCGTCTGAAGGACGTGTGTCAAGTAGTCCAATGGCAAGATGGAACGTCACAGGCGGGTGACGCCACAACCAGGAAAGGATAAAAGCACATCTGGAAAGACCAGCACTAGCTTCAATTACCGAAGCAAATCAATCACAGGGATGAAGTATGTCAGTGGGATGCAGCTTCTCGTTCCCTTCTCAGGGAACTATAGTTACAGTCGTAACCTGAAACGTTCCCTTTCAAGGGAATTAACGCTTGGTAAGGGAACAACGAACGATTATGCCCAAATGCCTTACTTACAAGTGCCTGTCCATGTGAAACTGTGGCACAACTAATACATAAGCACCTGAGAACCTGGGGCAGCTAACCCATACGAATGTGAGTGAAGAAGACCAACACAAACCTCTTGAAGGGATACACACGAAAGGAAGTTCTTGGAGGCCGCCATACTTCTGATAGAATTAGCTCTGATAGCCAAAGGTGAAGGCTGACCAGAGACCTCATAAGCAAGAGAGATAGCCTCTATTTTCCACTTGCTGACAGTCTGCTTTGAAGCAGGAAGACCTTTTTTAGGCAATCCAAAACAGACAAACATTTTCTCCACAGGGCAGCTCTGTGGACATATGTATCCAGCACTCCTACTGGACAGAGAAGGTTCAGCTTTTCCTGGTCATGATCTTTGAAAGGAGGAGGGCAGAAGGCTTGCAAAATAATAGGCTGCGGTAAGTTGGTCACCATCTTAGGGACATAGCCCTGTTTAGGTTAAAAGAATGCTTTGACCATCCCCGATGAGAACTCAAGGCAAGTGGAGGATACAGATAAGGCCTGAAGATCTCCTACTCTTTTAAGAAAAGAAATGGCTAGAAGAAAAACTGTTTTTAATGTCAGAAACTTTTCTAAAACCGTTTTAAGGGGCTCGAAGGGAGCCGCAGATAAGCCTTCTAAAACAATAGCCAGGTCCCAAGCCGTAACCCTGGTAAGAACTGCAGGCCTCAGCCTCAAAGTGCCACGAAGGAAATGTGTTATTAGAGGGTTCCTTCCCAAAGGTGCACCACCCAAAGGGTAAATAGTAAACCGCTATGGCCACCATGTAAATATTTAAAGTGGAAGGGGATAGCTTGCCGAAAAGCAATCTTGTAGAAACTCTAGCACTGAACCCACCGGGCAGTTAACTGGATCCCACTGTCGCATACTGCACCAAGAAGTGAAAACTTTCCACTTCAGGGCATAAAGTGTCCTCTTGGAGTGAAGTATGGTCTCTACAACCTTGGTTGAGAGACCAGAATCTATGAGTAGGGCCTAACCCACAGGTTCCATATCTCTGGGCAGGGGTGAAAGATCATGCCTCCCGCCTGAGACAGAAGGTCCCTCCTGACTGTAATCTCCAAGGGAGAGCTGTCGAGGAGGGACACTAGGTCCGAAACCATATTCGGCTTGGCCAGTACGGCGCTACTAGCAGTAGACTTATTCCATCCTAGCGGACCTTCTCCAGAACTTCTGGGAGCAGAGCAATTGGGGGAAACGCATACAGATGTAGCCTTGGCCATGTCTGTACCTGAGACGTTATTCTGCTCTTTCAACCCCAGGGGTCGGCTATCGCGCAGGCGCGATTGTCTCGCTTTTTTTCTTATCAGTGCAAAATAGACTCAAATAACTCCTTCGATTTTTGTCATATAGACAAGTGTTATACATCATTCAAAACTGTTAAATGTGTTCTTTTATTTATGTACACTAATAATAAAAACAAAATGTTTTGTTTTTTGTAAAATAAAGAAAATAAACATGATGCGTGTTCTCCAGTCTCTCTCTCAATGTGAAGTTCATTCTGAAACGCGACAGAAAATGACCTGTAACTCAGCGAATGCTTCTCACTGTGACATGAAACATATGTCTTTTTACAAAGCTTGAAGTCTCCATTTTTAAATGATGTAAATCATATAAAAAACAAATATTCTCTGTTTAAGTAATCGGTATGAAAGCAGCGACATGTACAGTTTTTCCAGCCCGAGCTCATTAGCTCTAATGTGACCAAACCCATGCACGCACGAGGGATTGACATGCAAATGATCCGTGAAGGAACGCCAAGCTGTAAACGCCCTCATCACCTCTAAACAAAGAATCAGCAACTTCAGTACTGCTCTTCTTTTCATCGAGTTTGGAAGACTGTGTTTGTGCTGTGCTGTTTACCTTGGATTTACCTCAGAAGAATTAGAAGAACACCATTTGATTATGAGAACGATTTTTTAAGGTAAGACACTAATAGTAGCATGTTATTGTTGCATAAACATTACATTGTAGCTACTAGTTAAACTGGTGCCAGACTAAAATGTGCGTTATGAAATGAGATTGCGCTGTCGCGCTGTGCGTTTGAAAAGCAAAACGCACCAAACATTAGGCTTCATGTTTTTACTCCAATCTCATTTCATAAAATGGAAACGTTTGAAGTAACATATGATAATCCATATATTTTCCTTTAGTGTAGTGTTACTGAAGTGTTCCTTTTTAACGATTTATAGGCTGCCTGCTATCTAGGCTATTGTTATTATTTTATGCAGCCCTACACATATATGGCTTCAAGGCACAACAGAATTTGTGTCCATATATATATATATATATATATATATATATATATATATATATATATATATATATATATGTATGTATTTTGTAAATTTCATAATTTTAACCAGAAAATTCTAAAATGTATTCCCAAAATCGTGCAGCCCTATAGTTTCTCTTGATATCAGCATGTTCACAGGTGTTTATTTAAAAAATATATATATTTTTTTTTTACAGGGACCAGATGCCACTGGATGAGTCCTGCTGACTTAAACATTCACGTAAGTCTCTATACATGAACATGGTAAAGTGAAAAATCAAACACCTTGGAGATGACAGGTATGTAGTCTATTATGTTTCAGGAATGGCACAAAGGTGTGTGACTGTCCAAGTCTCTGTCTTTAGATCAGTGTGTTTACAAATGTGCTTTTTTTGTAATTTGTTGATTATCTTTGGATTATGTTGTGTAAATAAATCCAAACAATCTAAAAGCCTTTCTTTTTTAATTTTTTCCTCATTCTGTGTGCAAGGTTCCTCATAATGATAAGGCCATTAGGGAAGGGTCTTTGTCTTTCTTAGGCGTGAAACACGTCAATATTCATGATGGTTCACGCCTACTCGCATAAAGCTTTCTTACACAAAACATGTCTTACGAATTTTAAATCAATATATAGTCTTATCTGAATGAGTAGTCAGGATGATTTTCGCAAAGTTTTTAAGCAAATATTATAGGCCGTAATGCAATTTTCAAAAGTCTTGTGAATAAATAATTAGAATGGGTTTCATGGTCTTATTTCAGTGACAAATGTTTTTTTCACAAACCACGCATAAACATCATTATCTCAAAACTACAAACTTTCACATAGATGCTGCTGACATATTATTTTAGCAGAGTTTGTGCTGAATACAGTGTAATCAGACTTTAGCCATGAAAATGTCACAAGTTTCAGAAATAAGCACAAATGTCAGAGCATGTCAGAACACCAGAACCAGGACCCAGAAAACACCTCAGACTGCAGAGGGGTAATGCAATTGTAGTGAATTTAATTTTGACATTTCAATGTGTTTGTCAGGGGGGCTGGATGTGTGAGGGAGAACCAAAGTGGACAGTGCGTTGTATCCTGAGACGTAAACAGATCCACTTCCGCCTGGCCATACAACTCCCATATGCTTCACCACCTGGGGGTGAAGTCTACATTCCCCTGGCCTCAGCCCCTGCCTCGACAGGATGTCTGCTCCTAAGATGTTGTCTCAAGGAGAGCATCTTCCCTGAGGACCACAGGAGGATCTGGTGTGCCAGTTTGCATAGTGGATGCGCATGCAGACCCCCTGGGTGATTTAAGTAAGAGACCACCAATGTGTTGTCTGTGCAGACAAGCACATGATGGTCTTTTAGGTCTGGCAGGAAGTGCTTCAATGCCATGAAGACCTCCATCATTTTTAGGCAATTTATGTGCAACGAAAGATGATAACTCCTCCGCAGAAGGAGCTGAGCTGAGCGGCCTTCCATTACCGCTCCCCAGCCTATGAGAGAGGCGTCTGCTGTGAGAGTGACTCGACGACAATGAGCTCCCAACACAGGACCCTGGGACAGGAACCAAGGCGCGGAGACACCGCAGCATGATCCTGATCATACGAAGTGAGTTCCCCTTGGTCCTGAGCCACAAGGGCCTAATGTACAGCAGGCCAAAAGGTATCACGTTGGATGCAGCTGCCATCAGACCCAACAGTCTCTGAAACTGTTTCACAGTAAATGACTGACCTAGCTTTATTTATTTTTTTACGACTGTGAGGATAGCAGCAACACGAGCGGGCAATAGGACTGCCCAAATCACCACTGAATCCCACACAAAGAAAGGTTTTCCTCTGTAATGGAGAAAGGACCTTCTTCTTTGCATTCAGTCTCACCCCCAACTTCTGCATGTGAGCGAGAACGACATATCAATGCTGAACTGTCATCTTCTCTGATACGTTCGTCTATATAGCCAGTCGTCTATATAGTTCAGAATGCGAATTCCTTGCAGCCTGAGTGGGCCAGAGCTGCATCTACACATTTCGTGAAAGTGCGAGGTGAAAGAGCTAGACTGAATGGAAAACCTGATACTGGTATGCTTCACATTTCCACAAGGTTCCTGTCCAGAAAGTGAAAGAGCTTTGTTTTGTTTTCATCCACTCTTGGGATGCCTTTCCAGTTGGTTGGCAACCATCCACTCTTGTTCTTGTTCCCTTTCCCTACTTCTGTCTTGGTGGGACTTTAAGCACTCATACAACATCCACTCTGTTGGGCTTTCAAGTTTCTCTTGATATAAGGTATTAAGATATTGCTGGAAAAGTTATTGAATGTATTAGATCAGCATTTTGATGATTGCTGACCTATCTAGTATTTGGTCCTGACTGTTTGGGGAACTGTTTTGTGAGGAGGCACTGTCTGCGGCACTGCTTATACTGTTTTCTAGGCAACTTAACATATCCGCCTTGTTTCCCAAGCTTAGGGTAGACCAGATTTACATATTTGAAGAAGTTTTCTAGAATCCCATCAAGGCCTGAAAGGTGATGCAGAGTCTGGAAAACATTGCACAGTCATTTTTCAGTGAGTTCTGTCTTGGACTGTCCACTTATTTGGAGCTGTTCTAATAAGAGAGAGCTTGATCCTTTTCAAAGGGGCGGTGATGGGTTTTGTGCCCTGCATCCTCTCTGAAACAAATAGTTTGTACTGCTCTTGGCCCATTCTCTCTGCTACCCGAAACGCATCCACAACAGCTTGATCTGCCAATTCTCTTGGGTCCAGCTTCAGAAGGTTGCTGCTCAGACCTCAATAAGCTGAGAGACTCACTCGCAGTGCCATGCAATGGTACTGGACATCTGTTGGGGGGTGGCTCGATGCTCCTCCGCCTGGCGGATGGCGATGGCTCCTCCGGTTGAGGGCAGCCGACAGTGAGTCCCCGCTCCCTGCACCACCCACATCATGGCAAACTGGAGCGACTTCTCCGCTCCCTCTTGGACGGTAGCAACCCCTCCTCGACCCAGGAGCACGGCAGTGAGCTCTCCGTCCCACCTGCTGTTCAATCACTCCAGGACCACCGCTTCGGGCAGCCAATGGCGGTCTCTGCTCCTTTGCTACCCGACCTCCTCAGCACCGCGATCACCCTCAGCTGCGAGGGCTCTCCGACAGCGTGTCCCTTCTTCCTCCTGGTCTTTAGCTCCAATGTAGCAAGGTTAGTTGTTGTGGGAAGAAGGAGGCGGGAACCGGCGAACATTTAACAACTTTAATAAAACAAATACAAAATTAAAATAAAGGTGGCAGCCCTATGTGGACGACTGTCGTGCACACAGATAACAAAACATAAACAAAACACAACATAAAATCAAGGCCTTGTCCTCTCTCGGCCTTCACTATCATCACTCCTACTTTTACACTTCCGAAGCTCCTCTCTGAGAGATACAAGACCAGTGCTGTAAGGTTGCGCTCATCAGTAATCACGTCACCGGCCTTGCGCCATTATTTCACGGCCCTCGGCCTTGTTCTGCTCGCCACACACGTCAACCAATGCACTCACATGTATTTTGAATTTCAGCTGGACACTTTTGGACTGTTCATGATGTCTGTTTACAGAGACACCCTTACTGCTGAACTCCATGGCAGAAACACATCAATTAGATGAGACACTTCTGGTCCAGCAACGGTCCAGCATCAGAGGGAATCCTGGTTTTCATCAGACCAACTGCTCCCCCATCTCCTTACACTGTAGCAATGTTTTGCACATCCGCTTGATCTATAGCCCTTGCTGAAAACACTTTTTGTGACACTGAATTTCCCTGCCAGAAATTCCTTCGCCACACCTGGATTGGGTTTGAAAAGGCCTGTCATGTCTTTAACATGAACATAACCAGCGTGCATAATTTGTGTGGTCAAGGCTTAAGCACCATGGGACAAGCTTTGTCATGCTATCCACATAGAGACTGAAATCAGCCTCACGGAGGGATCATAATAGACAACTCATGCCCCAGAGAATGAATGTAAAATTAAGAGTACATAAAATATGCTTGACATTTCATTCTGCATCTTCTCAGAGACTGCGTTTTCATTGTAATCCTTCTCACAACGTCACTGAATTCATCATTAACTATTCACCTGAACAGTTTAGGATTTTATATATGGTATTGTTGTTAGGCCTATCCTTGAGCATCAAAACATAGGGGTAGAACTCAGTGATTAGAGAGATGCCGAAATAAAGCAAGTCATATTTTGCTGGTCATGTGATTTCAATATATCGCCTCCATGCAATGACCCCTACCATTTAAAATAAATTATATTAATTTCTTTAATGTTTAAACCTTACAGTAAGGGAAAAATTACTTAGTCCTCTATTAAAGCCTTTATTGAGTGTGTAATATTTCATGTGACTATATTTAAAATGTTTAAATGTTGGTACAGAATTAGCAAGCAGTATCATCTAGATGTGTGGTCCTAACTCTTTTTGATTCTCTCTCACACACACAACTAATGGTGTGTTAATGGAGTGTGTTGAGGGTTGCTGTAGTCCAGGCTTTGTGTGTGTGTGTGTGTGTGTAAGTCAGCATGACTGTAGCATTACTCGTGCCGTGACACAGCATAGTTTGTGTAATGATAGAAACCCTACAGACAGCATGCAGAGGACTGTATGTTTGAATTTGGTGTTCACACATCCTCTGCCTCTCTCTTCTCATTAGTGGTGAATTCAAACAAAATCACAGCATGATTTTGGTAACACTTTTATTTGGATGGTCCCCTTTTGACATTCTATTGACTATAAGTAATGTTGCAACTACATGTCAACTAACTCTCATTAGAGTATTAGTAGAGTATTAGACTGCATGCTTAATATCTGCTAACACTTTATTTTGATAGCCCCCCAACAGACATTCTACTGACTAAGTTGCTTTACAAGTACATACACACTTAATCTAAACCTAACAGTGTTCCTAAACCTAATCTAAACCTAACAGTGTACTAATACTCTAATGAGAGTTAGTTGACATGTAGTTGCAACATTACTTAGAGTCAATAGACATAATGTTATTTTTGTCTGGAAATATTTAATATAGTAAATAACCTTGTGGCAAAGACTGTTTTTGGATACCATGTTGTTAAAACAGTTTTTGGATAATCAGATTAATTAAATACTTTGTTGATTTTTTTGATGGACACAAAGCAAAATGTGATTGTTCATAAGAAATGAACTATCTCACATTTTATAACAAAAACATTTTTTAAAAACACAAATTAAATAAAATTAAATAATATAATAAAATGATGTAAAATAACATTACAAATGAATTACTTTTTTCACTTTAAATTGCAATGCATGGTCTGCAGCACGCATGACAATATGATGTATAAAGCAAAATAGCCTAGTCTTTATTCAAGATTCTTAACACTCTGGGGCAATAACGGAAAACATAGGAAACTAGCAAACCACATAAACATAAACGAGAACAAATAATGGACAGAGAAAATGCTGCCTCTGCAGAAAGGAAGGCAACAAGGCACGCCGAATCCAATGCTCATGCAACATCCTGTCTACTTTGCTGCCTTCATCTGATTGATTTATTGAAATCAGCATAGAAGCACTGGCTTCACTGGCAATGATATTCCACAATCCTGGCTGTGTAACCGATTCCATGACAGTTAAGCTAAAAAATAATAGCTTCTGAAAGTCTCGGTCCTGTTTGTGTGTAAATCCAACTTTTTCCACTTTTTAAATATTTTGTATTGTGAAGAAATTAAATAATTCACCAAATCCCTCTCTTTTCGTTTTGTTGTACTGTAGATCATTAAACCATTATGCTGCTTCAGAAGTACATGCACCTATCTAAAATCAGTTTCGTAAGGTACCTTTGTGCGCAAACACTGCCTGCAAAGTCATTGCCAGGTTGAGCATCGGGGCAACAAATCTTCTGCCTAAAAATTCCGACGCAGCCTCTGTATTTTAACACTCCACCATTTTTCTTTGTTGCTCTTGTGTGTAAATAATTTTGAAAGAAAAAAAAAATTCTACCCACTTATAATTTATATACATGTGTCACATAAATGGTATAGCAGAATCTACTGATTTTACATTCTATATTTGAGTCTGATACTGCTACTCCTGTTTTACTATTTTATATTTGAGTCTGATACTATTTTGTCACTCCGGTTTTAAGGTTTCGCTTAGCTTTGCTGCTCTTATTTGTGTTTTATGTGTTGTTCTGCAGGTCTTACTATTTCATCTGGTTGTTCTGTAAAGCACTTTGGTCAGCCTAGTGACTGTTGTAAATTTGCTTCAAATAAAGAGAACTTGAACTTGATTGACATATATCTACCGTCTCATGATATGATTCCATCATATCGGCCAGCTCTAGTGTGTGTCAATGGTGAAATGTTTTGGTGACAGCTCCAAAGACCATTCCTTGTGCTGTCAAACCTTAAAACGTATCCTTTGTTTTCAATAAAATAAGTAAAATTTTCCCTCATCCAGTGGACTGGTTAATAACAGTAATTACATGTGTCCATTGCCCAGAAATTGACAAGGCCAAAAGCAATTATGATTTCAGCTCTATTAACTGTAATTTGATTAATTGATTAATTGGTTACTAATGTGTTCCACGCTTAGCCTGGCGGCTCAGTGAAATGTAGTTGGTAAGGACTCAATGACCAAACAACACTTTAGCTAAAACATCTCAAGAAATTGAGATCTTTGCTTCTCCAGTGAAGACAGAAGTGTCTTGGTTTTAAATCAAGAGAAGCCCAGATGGCTGAGATTTTTGTCAATGTCACCCCATATAATTCATCTTATCTAGCCAACCCATAAAAAGAACAGTAAGGATATATTGTGTTGAGCTCAGGTCCAAATTAAGAAATTCCTGGATAGAGAAGTGGGTTAACGGGCCAGTGATGGATGGGCCGGCCCGTTTTCTCCGGTGACTAATGACAACCTCTTCACTTTTCTGAGATTTTGGGTTCCTCTGCTGTTGTGAAAATGATTGAGCTTGCTTGGAGATGGTCATCTTTGTGAGCAAACAAAGTAGCTTCACCTTTGAACTACTTCTAAATCTTCTAAAGGACTGTGAAAGTCTACAAAATTGTTAAAACACTCTTTTGAAAAATTATCTGACACCGGCATGGATTTCCAAGTTGGTTTGTCAGAATAGTGTAGGTTTATACTTCACAATTAGCCGAAAAATCACTTAGCAGTTCAGTGAGGGAGTCAGTTAAGTAACAAACCTGAACAATTCACTGAATCTGATTCAACACGCTAAGCCTGGTGCACATTGTATGATTTATAACAGTCCTTTATGATTGTTGCTTGTTAGACTGTACGAACATGATCACCGCTGTAAGCCACGTCACACTGTGCATGGGATCTCAGTTGTCTTTAATGTCAGACTATATGACAGTCAATATTCATTAAAAACAGATGCACGTAAAAAGACTCATCCAGAGTTTTACATTATCAATTTGTGACACGTTCGGTGAAAGTGAGCTGCATTTAGATTCGGGATTGAAATTGTTGCTAGCAAAAAAAATAAAAAAATCTATAGCATTCATATTGATTGTGGCTTGTCTTTATTAAAAAAAAAAAACAGACGATGTGTGTGGAGCAAGTGGTGGCTTGTTGTTGTCACACTAATTGTATCATCAGGTTCTGTGCCCCTATTGGTTTTTGATTTGACGGTTGTCGTAGGAGAAAACACACTGTAGGACTGTGCCTCAAAATTTCTGACACTGGCAGAATTTCAATGGAGGTAAAATTTTATCACAATGTTCATTAATCGGCTATTGGCGAACATGTCAAACTAGGCTACATATTTTGACCTATAGTATCAGAGGAATCTTTAAGGATTTGCTAAATTTGTCTCGACAGCCAAATCATGACCAAACTCATACACTTTGCACCCTGCTAACTTTGCGTGCAGGAGAAAACATGCATGACAGCGAACAAGGTAATACCTGAAAAATCTAACAAGAAATATCTGACCGGATGTGGATGTATACAAAGTTTCCCCAATCAGCACACTCATGCTGATCCTTTCAGCAGGGCATATTTGATTCTAAATGGCTACAGTAAATGTTTTGACTGAAATGCATATACAATGACATGATTGATTAGGCTGTTACCAAACATATAGACACATGGTGGTGCATCATGGTCTGTGTTTACAAGTTTTACTACTAGTTTTGACAACCTGTTTTAAAGTCTTAACTCAGCAACTTTATGGCTGTTGAATAAACTATGTAATAACTGAGATTACTTACCATTAATTGATAGATATATATTATTTGTAAGGTAGCTTTAGAGCTAACTTTGCACCACAACAAAAATTGAAACTGGTTGTTGTGCACTTCTAGTGTAGATTCTAATGGGATCTTCTTGCTATCTAGTTTTGTTTTGTGACTTCACACTTTACACTTTTTACCTCTGACGTCATTGTTCCTGGTTTGAAAACCAGCAAGTTTAAGGGCTATTTTCTTCCTTTTTTTTTTTTTTGCCTTTGTTGGCAACACATGGAACTTGGCCAAATTAGCCATTGGGTCTGGTACTAGCATTGGCAGTGTGTCTGTGAAAAAAAAAATGTGATTGAGAGAGTACAGCGAACCACAAGTTCCTGCTCTATTAAGCCCTGTCAGGACACTGTAAATAAATGGGACCCACTTCAATCACCTCTAGTTGACCCCAAAAGAGTCACGCATTGTCTGCAAGGCGCAGGTCGGCATGGGCAATGTCTTGCTACTGTCTGTGCAGTAAGACGTTTCATAAAAGGTGCCCTCTTAATCTGTCTGTACTTATGAGCGCTGAGGTCACGATGACAGAAAAAGCAGCTAAGGGCCACGGGTCTCTTTGATCGGCTGTGCTGCCACATTTTAGACCATTGTTCTTCACTCATCTCTCCCATAGCCAATCAGACCCCATGTACACACACCTAAATCAATCTGATTACTATGATAAAGACTTACCCTGCTTTCTTTTCATTTAATTTTCATTTCAAAGGAGTGTTAGTCCAGATCCAGCTCTAAATTATGATTATTATCACTCAGGGAGGCAGGCTGATTCATTTCCAAGAGGGACGACTGCCACAGACCCAGAAACACTTCAGCTGATATGAGGAAGCACAGATCAAAGCGGCGAGTGGAGAACAGGGGGAAGGGGAGTGAGAGAAAGAGAATGGGAGCACAGAAAACAAACATGCAGGCTGTTCACAGAGAAGATTGCACATAAATTAGCCTTTTTTTTTCATTCACAGCTCTAATTCGCCAACTAAGGCTGAAACCTGTGTCCCACTGCATTGTGGGAATGGCCTTTTCTCCTGGAGTATAGACTGATTTTATTTGTCAGCTCACTCACTCTTTTAGATGTCATCCCAGACCTTGTTCTGAATCATTTATCAGGCCAGCATCATTCTGCACATGTGAGTCAGAGCATTCCATGCCCTTATGTACAGAGCCAAGTCATATGAGAAAAATATGTGGGCCAATTTGAATAATTTCTGTTGTTTAAAATGCAAATCTTAGTGTGGATTTAAACGCATTTATTATATTTCAAGTTACTCACTTTAAAATTATGTAGTTACGAACACACTGTATATTTTGGTAACACTTTACAATAAGGTTTCATTAGTTAACATTGGTTAATATGAACTAAGAATGAACAATATGTCTACAGCATTTTAATGTAAATGTAAAAACTAGTAAATTACTACTAAAAACAAAAATTGGATTTGTTAACATTAGTTTATACACTGTGAACTATGAACAAATAATGAACTGCTGGATTTTAATTAATGATATCAAAGATGAATAAATACTAACAAATGTAGGCTATTGATTGTTAGTTTATGTTAATTAATATATTAATTAATGGTAATACATGAGACATTATTGTGAAGTTTTACCAGTTTTTTTATTTGAATTACATTTTTGTGCACTCAGCAAAACAATAACTATTTGGAAAATAGGGAAACAAATGTATTCTGTTTTCGATTCTTTGAAAAGAAGTGATTCATGAATCAATTGTTTTAGGAATTGGGCTACACTAGCCATATGCATGTTTTTGATACACTGACTCATAGTCATTTATGAATTAGACTACACTGCATTGTTTGTTTTTGCGTGCAGCTCATGAGGTGAACTCCACAGAAAGACGTTTCTTGCCATTATTTCATGGCACATTGCCTTTTTTTATTTCATTACATTCAATACAGCAAACTTATATTTACAACTCAGGTAAAATATGATTTCTGTTGTAGTGGCACTGGAGATTCTATTGAAAAACAATGCACAATATGCTGATACCTAAAACCTATAATTTGGTGCATTATTAAAACATTCAATTAAAAATTAAACATCTGCATTTTAGTGATTTATTTCAGCAAAAGGGAAAGTGCTGTAGAGTTAGACTACAGTTCAAAACTTTGAAGTCATTTACATATTTTTTTTAATTTTGAAAGAAATTGATCAATAATTAGGCAAGGATGCATTAATGTAACCAACAGTGAAGATACAATCTTTCGATTCATCAAAGAAGCCTGCAACAAAAAAAAGTATCATGGTGTCCACTGTTTTCAACATTGATAATAATAATTATTATTTTTTGTGTAGCAAATCAGCATATTATGATAATTTCTGAAGGATCATGTGACACTGACGACTGGAGTAATGACTGCTGAAAATTCAGCTTTTCCATCATAAAATATATCATATTGTAATATATTTCAAAAGCTTGCTATTTTTATCAAATAAAGCAGCCTTGGTGAGCATAAGTCTTAACGACCATGAACTTTTGAACGGTACACAGCCACAGAAAATAGGCAGATTTTGGGTAAATTTTGATATTAAGATTTGATGTTTGATGTCACTGATGTCAAACCAGATTTCTTTTACACAATGTTTATTGTTGTTAATTGTTCTGATAACTTTTCTCCCTCTGTCTTCCTCCCAGATCTCAGTCCAGCCCTGTGCCCAGAGGCTTGTGTGGGATCATGATGCTCAGCAGCTCAGTGGATGTACCCAGCCCAGGAGGGATGAGCGCGGTGGCGGCCCGGAACGTGATCCGCAGTTCAAGCATCAGTGGGGCCATGTACAGCTTGGAGAAAAGCCCCAGCAGCACGGGGCCCGATGCCACAGGCCTGGTCGGAAACAAGAAGCGTCGCTCCAGCCTGGGAGCCAAGATGGTGGCTATCGTGGGTCTGTCACAGTGGAGCAAGAGCACACTGCAGCTTAACCAGCAAGGTGGGCAGCTTTGAATACTCCCACTTCCCTGCTGTTCTCTGTCAGAGAGTATGCTTGTTGTTTCCTTTGACTCTGTTTACTCTCGTGCAGCCTGAGCAATTTCATGGTATGGTTTGTCATTCCTGCTTAGAGTGTAGTTTTGTTTCTCACTTCATTTATTTTCTTACCGCTTTCCTTCACCTTCACTCAACTTTCTTATCCTTAGTAGACTTTCCAGTTTCACATGTACTAAGTTTCACAAGGTTACCAAGTCTTGTCAATCTCACAGTCCTCAACAGTTTAAAGGGTATGCATACATGCGGAACTGCTGGCCCTAAACTTTCAGATTCTCTGACTTGAGGATTTTTATAATAAAATAAAATAAATCATTTACAAATGTCCTTCCTATTTTCAGGAAGACATTACATTCAGGAATAAAGCATAAATAAATAAATCTTAAACATATCAAAGCGACTGAACACCACAACAAGCTTCTAAACTTATTGATGGAGAGCTGCTATTTTAACCAGTGTTATGCTAGACCAGGAGGCCACAAAAAGAACTGGGTCTTCATTACTTTTTATGTTTTTCACATTTACACTTCTAGGCAGTGTGTATAGCGTGTTTGTGTATTTTTAAAAGTAAGAAAAAAAATCAATTTCAATTTATTTTCAATAGTAATTTGGGTCACTTTAGCATCCTGAAGGGCCAAATGCCTTTCATACACTGCACCCTTCATAACAGTGCCTGCGGTCCTCAATATATCTTTGTGCACATCTCTTCCTATTTTTTCCTTTTCTCATGCTCTGGTCACCTTGACTTCACATATGCTGGATCAAACTGTTCTTGCACAAATTGTCTCTTTTTGTTTCTCTGTGGGATTCTTCTTTCTGTTCGTATTTTATGAATGGTGCAATATGTTTTGTTGGTCACCTGGTTTTGCCTTCTGCCACATTGTGTATTAACAAGTCAGTTGAAACACACACAGTGTTACTTTTATGCCCATTTCCATTGACAACATTAGTATAATGGAGCTTCATTGTGTTCCACAGTGATTTAATTATAATATAGAACGATACTTGAATACTTACTGGAATAGTTTCCAGATAAATATATAAAAATAGTTTCTAGATAAATATATTTAGACAAGTAATTGAATATAGAGACTTGGGGTTGGACTCTTGTGACTTAAACCAGTAAGCAATCAACTAGAAACTAGAGCTGTACGATTTGGGGAAAACTATTTAAAATGAAAATAATCATTTTAAAATACGACTAAAAAAATCCATGTTCCCTTTCAGTCGCTCACGTTCGACGTAACGTCACGGCAACCCAGCGCGCTCATTCGGCGCTCAAGATGCGCGGTCGAGACTCAAGTGCCTCAAACGAGGTGGAGTCCCCTCGCCTATGCCCCGATCTAGTTCTTTTTCTGGTGCACCAGAAAAGGGCTACTTCTGCGTATAGCCAGGGTGACCGGAGGATTATAGTGAGGGCTTTCCCCGCCCGGTAACCAATCCGTGTGGGCCCCTCACTCCTCTATCGCATCGCAGACATGTTGAGACTCTGTTTGTGGGTGCTTATATTCTCTTATGAGAATATAAGTCACGTCAGCACGTTGTTCGTCTTGCCTTTTCATTAAGGTTAAGCGATCAGCGTTCTGTGTGCTGTCAACTTAACAGCCACATTCACTGTCTCGCATGCCTGGCAGTTTCTGGATGGGATGCTGGTCATTCTCATGTTGGACCTAGCATTTCATTCGGGGCTCCAGGGGAGGATTAGACGTCGATCGCTGCATCAGAGAGAGGGCTGTTACGCTCTGGAAATGAAGATGATGCTGAGCTCTCACTATAATGGTTTGCATGCTCATGCTGAATCAGATTCAGACTTGACAGCCATGCTTTCCCGGGTTACGCTGAGGGCGCAGTGCAACGCCTTAATCGCCTTGCCCCGCCCCATGCCTTCCCGGATGTGTGTGAAAAACCTTTTTGCAGTATAGAAGCATTTTGTTGCCAATATGGCATGTCAAAACGTGCCAAAAGCTGCAGAAAGTTTTTCCTCTCTCACTACCCTCAATGGTGGGGCGGTGCAGACCTCTGCAGACCGCCTCTTCCCTGCACGTGACCAAACAGTCATAGTGCATGAGGGTAGTTCTGAGTCGGGGTTGAGCTGCGCCTGGTGACTGACCATGTTAAAGTCACAGCGCTGGCCCTCGGCCAGATGATGTCCACCTTAGTGGTCCAGAAGTGCCCCCTGGCTAAACCTTGCATAGGTGTGAGACATCGCCAAAGTTCGGTTTCTCGATGCCCCATCTCACGAGGTGGCTTTTCGGCGACACTGGTGGAGACTGTGCCCAGTGGTTCTCCCCAGTTCAAAAGCAGGCTGAGGTAGCCAAAAAGCTCGCCACAAGGTGCTCCCTGAGTGACTAGTGGACCCTCAGTCTGTTTGTCGCCAAGGGTGTCAGTCCCCTGCGAAAAAAAAAAAAAAAACCTCCGCCACAGTCAGCTCTACTGTGTCGTTGAGTTTTCGCAGGAGGACGGCACCACCCGTCTCAGCAGCCCTGAGACGGGCGACCCAGAGTCTGCTGCTCTTCCCCGGAGGAGGGCCGGGTGGATAACCTTTGTTGATCATTCTGTTCCACCACTGGCGTCTCACCAGTGGTACCAAATTCTCAGCAAAAGCAGCTCTCTATCTCTGGGTCCCAAGAGAGTGAGGTTGGCGGTGTGCAACGCTATGCCTTGCCACCGTCTGCCCCCTCTTGCTTCGCCAGCGGTAGCCTGATGTGCTCGAGGCCGTGCCTATGCCATCTCACTCATCCCCTGCCGATCGGTGGAGTCAGGTTAGTGTTGTACACTCAGACCCCACTTCGGGCCGCTATGCTGTCCGAGTCGGGTCCCTGCATTCCGCCGCGCTGCCCCACCTCGGGTACGTCTGTCGTGCCGTTGGTCCCGCTAGCACGGTGTCTGGGTGCCTGGTAAGTGCTTCCCAGCCCGTCTCGCTGGCTAATCCGTACCGTCAGACTCGGCTATGCGATTCAGTCGCCCAGTGTCCCCCGGCCTTCACCGGGTAGCGATTGCAGTCCTACTGGCGAAGGACTCAATTGAGCCGGCCCCTCCAGCCGATTTGAAGACCGGCTTCTACAGCCTGTACTTCATTGTACCCAATAAAAGAGGTGGGTTACAACCTATCTTGGACCTGCGTGTCCTGAACTGGTCCCTTCTCAGGCTGCCGTTCAAGATGCTTACGCAGAAATGCATTTTCAAGTGCATCCGTCCCCAAGATTGGGTTGCAGCGATCGACCTGAAGGACGTGTACTTTCATGTCTCGATTCTCCCTCGACACAGACCGTTTCTTCGCTTTGTGTTCGAGGGACGGGCATATCAGTACAAAGTCTTACCCTTCGGGCTGGCCCTGTTGCCCCGTGTCTTCACGAAAGTCGCGGAGGCGGCTATTGCTCCCATGTGCGAGCGTGGTGTTCGCATTCTCAACTACCTCGACGACTGGCTTATCCTTGCCCAGTCGAGAGAGCAGTTGTGCGAACACAGGGACATGGTGCTCAGTCACCTCAGCCACCTAGGGCTTCGGGTCAACTGGGAAAAGAGCAAACTCACTCCCGGGCAGAGGATCTCTTTTCTCGGTATGGAGCTAGACTCGATCAACATGACAGCGCGCCTCACCGAGGCCCGCGTCCAGTCAGTGTTGAACTGCGTGAGTACTCTCAGACGCAGAACAGCGGCACCACTAAAACTTTTTCAGAGGCTCCTGGGGCATATGGCATCTGCAGCCGCGGCAACGCCCCTCGGATTGCTTTATATGAGGCCGCTCCAACACTGGCTCCACGATCGAGTCCCGAGATGGGCGTGGCAGAGCGGCTTGTGCCGGGTCCAAGTGACCCCGCACTGTCGCCAAACTCTCAGCTTGTGGTTGGACCCTTCGTTCCTGCGGGCAGGTGTTCCTCTAGAACAAGTGTCCAGGCATTCTGTGGTCACCACAGATGCCTCTGCCACCGGCTGGGGGGCCACGTACAACGGGCATGCAGCTTCAGGTCTGTGCACGGGGCCTCAACTGCATTGGCACATCAACTGCCTCGAGTTGTTAGCAGTTCATCTTGCGCTGGGCCGCTTCTAAACGCCGCTACTAGGCAAGCATGTACTGGTCCGTATGGACAGCACTGCAACCGTTGCATACATCAACCGTCAGGGTGGTCTACGCTCCCGCCGCATGTCACAACTCGCCCGCCATCTCCTCCTTTGGAGTCAGAAGCATCTGAGGTCGCTTCATGCCATTTATATTCCGGGCCTGCTCAACCGTGCAGCCGACGAGCTCTCACGGCAGCAGGTGCTACCAGGAGAATAGCGACTCCATCCCCAGGTGGTCCAGCTGATTTTCAGGCGCTTCGGGACCGCACAGGTAGATCTGTTTGCCGGCCCGGACACGTCTCACTGCCAGTTGTTCTTTCCCTGACCGAGGGGACCCTCGGCATGGTTGCTCTGGCACACAGCTGGCCCCCAGGTCTACGCAAGTATGCGTTTCCCCCAGTGAGCCTTCTTGCACAGACCTTGTGCAAAGTCAGGGAGGACGAGGAGCAGGTCTTGTTAGTGGCGCCGTATTGGCCCAACCGGACCTGGTTCCCGGAACTGGTGCTCCTCGCGACAGCCCCTCCCTGGCCCATTCCTCTGAGAGAGGACCTGCTCTCTCAGAGACGGGGAACCTTGTGGCACCCGCGTCCAGACCTCTGGAAACTCCATGTCTGGTCCCTGGACGGGACGCGGAGGTTTTAGGTGACCTACCCCAAGCGGTAGTTGACACCATCACTTCCACTAGAGCCCCCTCTACGAGGCGCCTCTATGCGTTGAAGTGGAACCTGTTCGTTGATTGGTGTTCTTCTCATGAGGAGAACCCCCGATCTTGCTCGGTCAGAACCGTGCTTTCCTTCCTGCAAGATGGGTTGGAGCGAAGGCTGTCTCCCTCCACCCTTAAAGTGTATGTTGCCGCTATCGCCTCACATCACGATGCAGTTGAAGGTAAGTCGATGGGAAAGCACGACCTGATCGTCAGGTTCCTGAGGGGGGCAAGGAGACAAAATCCTCCTCGCTACCTTCTTGGGATTTGTCTCTGGTCCTTTCGCACTTCAGAGACCACCCTTTGAGCCTTTGCAGTCAGCAGAGTTAAAAATTCTGTCCTGTAATACAGTACTCCTGGTTGCATTGGCCTCCATCAAGAGGGTAGGGGACCTGCATGCTTTTTTGGTCGACGAATCGTGCCTGGAATTCGACCCGGCTAACTCTCACGTGATCCTGAGACCCCGGCCCGGATACGTGCCCAAGGTTCCCACCACTCCCTTTCGGGACCAGGTGGTGAACCTGCAAGCGCTGCCTTCGGAGGAGGCAGACCCAGCCCTGGCTTTTCTCTGTCCCGTCTGCGCTCTGCGCCTGTACGTGGACAGAACTCAAAGCCTCAGGACCTCAGATCAGCTCTTCGTCTGTTACGGAGGCCAGCAGAAGGGGAAGGCTGTCTCCAAGCAGAGGATGGCCCACTGGATACTGGATGCCATCGCCTTGGCTTACGAAGCCCAAGGCGTGCCCTGCCCGCCCGGGTTGAGAGCCCACTCCACTAGGGGTGTCGCTTCTTCTTGGGCGCTGGCACACGGCGTGATGTCGCTGACAGACATCTGTAGAGCTGTGGGCTGGGCGACACCTAACACGTTCGCTAGGTTTTATAGCCTACGTGTTGAGCCGGTTTCTTCCTGTGTGCTCGCTTCAACCAGCCGGTAACACCGAAGTTCCCGCTCTTGTGTCGGCTTGCTACGCCACTCCCCTCTACATGGAGGGGATACGTGCGCTTCCTGCTCCAGTCGAGTTCCCCACTCAGGCGAACCTTGTAGAGTTCCTCCGTACCCCTTCGGCAGTCAGACGTTGTGGAGCGTCCGACACCAGGCTTACTGCTCGTATGCTTGTTTAACTTGTGCTAGGCTGGGTTCCATATGTGGTGATCCCTGCGGCGATCCCATATGCGTATTCTTCCACGATCAGCTCCCTGCGGTGAGCCCGTGTCTTCCCTTGGCAGAGTACGCTCTGCCGTCACTGTCTGGTGCTGCCTCCCCCTTCTCAGGCTGGAGCCACCCCAGTGACATTCCATATGTTGCACTGCCCCTCTGGCCAGTCCATATGTGTATCCTCCACATGTTACCTCCCTTCGGGCAGGATGTGGCTCCGCAGCGTCCCTCTCCCCTGGAAAGGCACGCTTTCCCAGTGTTATCCAAGAGTTCCACTGTGTGGGTTATAATGGAACAGCAGTTCGAACTCCCTCTACGCAGGCCTTCCGCCCCAGCCAGTGGGGGTCTGAGAGTCTTGCGTAGGGCGCTGGATGTGGCAGCAACCGTGGCATTTTCCATGGGATCCCAATTACGTTGTCACGTCAACGTTACGTCGAACGTGAGCGACTGAAAGGGAACGTCTCGGTTACTAATGTAACCCTCGTTCCCTGAAGGAGGGAACGGGAGACGTAACGTCCCGTCGCCACGCTTGCTGACCATCGCTGTACGGCCGAACACGTCTCGGCTCCTCAGCGTAAAACAATATGCGACCCACCTGCTGCTCGTTATATGCTCGCACTGCAAGCAGAGCAGCTGATGCAATTATCGCATGCCAATATGTATTGGCTCGTTTTAATACTCTCGAAGTAGATTGGTCTCTCAAGGCGATCCCAATTACGTCGCGTTACGTTACGTTAGCGGCATTAAACGGAAGTTGTGATAGTCTTGTGATAGTTGTGATGTATATCCGAGTGAAACAGCTTCTGTAATTAGAAAAATCTAGGGGTGGGATTTGATTTCGACTTTCGGAATTGACTGGAAGAACAGAAAGTTGGGTGTTGATAAATATATAGATGCAGATCTAAATGCCAGTTTGAAGCAAGCTTTCGAGGATATTTAGTCCCAGCCTCCGGCGAGACATGCATGAAGAGAATAGACGTCACTTTGAAGGAGAGGTAAGGGGAGGTTAACATTTTTGATTAAAGATTACGAGGGCATATGAATTTTAAAATGAACAATGTGCAAGGATAAATCATCTATAATAATCACTCTAACATTCTGTAAAAAAAAAAAATGTCCATTTTGATTTCATGCCGACTTTAAAACTTCTCTTTCTCATTTATTTAATTAAATTGCATTTACACCAAGCCATATCACAGTTTCGGTTTTATTTCAGTTAATGGTGCAACCCTACTAGAAACACCCTAGTAACCATCCAGAATACACTAGCAAATGCATAGTATATGCTCTTCAGAATAGTGATGGGTAACACTTTATTTTACAGTGTCCTTGTTACATATGTTACATGTAGCCTACTTACCATAGTAATAACAGTAAATTATGCATACATGCAACTAACCCTCAACCAAATCCTAATTCTACTCTAACCCTGTAGTATGTAATTACTTAATATTATTCAGTACCTAAATATATAATTACACTGTAACAATGACACCTTAAAATAAAGTGTAACCCAGTGATGCACCATTCACATTTTCTTTAGGAAGTATATGAATTTAGTCATCAATTTGTTTTAATAGGTGCTGGTATACAGGGAAGCCCTTTCATTTGCTTCGCTTCATCTGGTCTTTGTGTGTGTTTATTTGTGGCTGTACATTAAAGCTGCGTGTTAGTCAGCAGAGCATGAGAAGATTATACCCTGCTCTTAGTCAAGCACTGAACAGGCTAACCTTCCCATCACCCTGTATGACTAACAGATGACTGGCTCTGTGTCTGAGTAATACAGCATAACCTTGGCTTCTCCCAGGAATAAACCTACATCTCAATTCTGTTTTTTTTTTTTTTTTTTTTAGAAAAAGATTGAGTCAAGCTGTGGATTTCACCAACTTAGATTAGAATCTAGAGGTTGTTTCTGTTGTCTGCAGCCCACTGCTCTTTCTTTCTTTTTATACCCTCTTATTTTTCCTCTCCTCCGGTGTAATTGTACCCCTGTGGGGTAATTACAGACTCTGTGCCCAGGAGGAATTGTCATGTAACGCTCTCTCTCTCTATAAGGGTCAACAGCAGCCCACAAGTGTTAACACAGTCCAAAAAGCGATAGCTGCAGTGTGGCCATGTGACTGGTCTTGGCAAACAAAGAAGAACCTGTCAGACAAATCAAACTGCCAGTTTGTAATGACTCTTATAATGAGCACATGGTGCTAAATATTCTTTTTTTGCTATTGACCATCTCTTGCTGGGTTCAGAAAAAAATAAAAACTGGCTCATTTTCAATTTATGAGTTTAAGTTTGAATTTAACTGGCCATGAACCACAGGATGTTGAATGGGAATTTAAATTGCAATGACGACAGCCCCAAGGGAGGAATTTCATTAGTCCAACAAAAGTTTTGTGACAAAACATGCAAAATTACATTACTATTTTTTATTGATATATTTATGTCTGTTACTGTATGTGCTTATTCTTCACAACTGATTATACATTTTTTTCCCTAAACCAAATTCTGGACTGTCAAAACACTTCCTTTTCTTTAAAATATATTAGGGCATTCTGGACAGTGAAGTTGTCATCTACCATGAGCAACAATAGGTTGTTAATGTAAATTCAGTGTAAATTAAATTAATATAATTGCATATAATTAAATAAACAGCTTATATATAAAGTCTACAGTGAAAACATTTTACAAATTATATCACCAGCAAAATTGACATGAATTTGAGAATGTCTCAGTATTTGGTTTGTCCCCCTATTGCACTCGAGCTTTGTGAACTTAAGTGAAACTAAAGTTTGTGAAAACCATCCAATAGAAAATAACTTAAAGGCACATAAAGTGGTAATAATCGAATGGATATTATTCTTACGTGAACTGGAACAAATTCAGACTATGCAAAGTATTTACTGTTTTTCTTTTAAAGAAATTGTTAAATTACACAGTAACATGGAATCATAATCGAGTAAAAAAAAATGCACTTCAATGTTACCGAAATGGGTACAAGCAAGTATAAATGATAACATTAGAGTAACGTTTAACGCATTCACCATGGTAAACTACGATGAACTGAATCAACACATAAATTAAGTGACCTTTAGGAAAATGTAGGTGTTCTTACTGATGTTCTACATGTCATTTGGGAAAGACAAACTGTTTAACCAATTATATTTTGCAAGATTAATTTAAATGTTTGGAAAAGGAAAAACTGTTCTCCCAAAAATTATGTCACCATTTAGTCACCCTCTTGTCTTTCCAAACCCTAATGACTTTCTTTCTTCCGTGGAACATAAAGAAAATATTATGAGAAAGGTCTCAGGGGTTTTTGCCCATACAATAGAACTCAATGGTGACCGAAACGGTTTGGTTACCAACATTCTTCAACATATCTTCTTCTGTGGTCTGCAGAAGAAAAGAAAGTCATGAATGTTTGGAATGACATGAGTAAATGATGACATTTTGTAGTGAACTGTTCCTTTTAACTTTGTGTCACTATATGGACAGTTGCTAAGATACAGAGAAGTTTTTAAGGTGGGGCAAAGAGTCAATTCTCATTCTATTTTTCTCTGTTATTCTCTCTATTTGACTAGCGTATGTTGGTAGGTAAGGTGCGCTTTTTAAAGGATGACCTTTTCTGTGCGCTGTCTTCTCCCAGCAGGGCTGATGAGTCTCAAGGGCTGGGAGTGTTGAAGGTATGGAGGGTGGGGGGTTTGGCTCAGGGTTCACCTGTCTGGGGCATCAGGGCCAGCACCTCAGCACCCGTCTGCCCTTATCCTGGATAGCACCTTTACTTTGCTCTGTCACATTTCCACTTCCACGCACCATAGATTCCAGCCAAGCAATTTAATTCGATACTGGGGTATAAGTCTTATTCAGCTCTGAGTCAGTGATGCAATAAATGTGAGTGCACAAATTCAGGGAGACGAAAGATACATTTTGTGATAAAGGAGAATCGAATGGGTGATTTACTGGGAAGACAATAAGATAATATTCCTATTGTGTAAGTGCTTAATTTTTTTAACTTATACTCGAGGACAGGCCAGTGTCCTAATCTGCCGATGTGGATACCCTTGTGATATAAAAAAGTGGGTTACACTATTTTAAGGTGTCATTGTTACAGTGCAATTAATATATTTAAGTACTGAGTAATATTAAGCAACTACATGTACTTACTATAGAGTTAGGGTAGGATTTGGTTGAGGGTTAGTTGCGTGTAATTATGCGTAATTTACTTGTATTACTATGTTAAGCACATTTAACATATGTAGCAAGGAGACTGTATAAAGTGTTATCTAATACTCTTTTTAAAAGTGGATCAGGATGTTTAAAAAAGTCAATTAGTAAGTTTACCTAAAACCAAGTAAACTACTTTAACTAGACAAGTCACTTGTAAGCATATCTCTTTTTACTCAATTTCTTTCAGTTATGGGTTTTAGTATGCTGATAGCATACTGTGCTTTAGCATGCTTGCTAACAGTTAAACAACAGGTAAACTGCTTATATCCCAGATTAAGTTATTCTACATCTTATCCTGCTAACCAAGTAGGCCAACCTTGAAGAATGTGATCAAGGCTGAATACCTCTGCTTTATATTAATCCTCGGCATAGGCGAGTTGATTTGAAAGCGAGCAGCTTAAGTCATTTCTATCTGACATGTATTTGCAAATGGTTCATTTAGACCATATGGGTGAGTTACTGCCATGGTACAACATCGCACCTTCACTATCCAGCAGGACTGAATGGCTCTGGCTGGCAGGCATCACTGGCAGTTGTTCCATCTCCATGGAGACAGTGAGGCAGCTTCACGCCACTCACCTGGCGCTTGGTTTTTATTAAAGCACATCTGACAACACTTGTTTCAAAATGAGCTGTCAATCTATTAGTTGTGGGGCCTTTGGGCTGAGGGTCATGCTAATGAATAGAGTGGACCTATATTTAGATATATCACTGAGAGAAAGAAAATATACACAGATCTCTGCCTTCAGAGTTCACTCTGTCTGTCCAAGATAGTTAAGGGATTTTAAATACATGGTTTTCTCCGCCGGTCAGTCTGCATGTGTACATGGACCAGCAATTAAGAGGATATCACAGATGGAACTCAAGAACGGGTCCTAAAAGAGACGAACAAACTTGACTGTGCCATTCCTTGTAACAAAGAAATGTGTTGAATGTGCACTTGTTGTGTACTTTAAATCACAAACATATATATTTTTTTTAAAAATCTGTACTTTCAGATAATATTCATGCAATACAAGGTCACTTGAGGGATCTTAGAGTACACTTCCATGATTGCGTTTCTTAAAATACTTAATTTATACGCTTTTAAGATGTGCACTTTGTAATCATGTCAAGATACAGGTTTTACTGTAAAGTACATTTTAAATCATTGTTTTAATAATCTTTTTAAAAGAAGTACATTTATTTTGATGTGCCGAGTCTAACTAACATACTAAAGCACATGTAAAGTAAATGATTATAGTTTAACTGTAGTGCAGTGTTATTCGATATTACATTTAAAATTGTTATATTTAACACATTAAATTATTAAATCTACTCTGCAAAAAAATAGTTTTCCTTAGCAAAACATTATTTACAACATTGTGATAAATCAGTACACATCAATTAACAGCCAGTATTATTATCACTTATTATCACTATTTCAATTACTTAAATTGTAATCATTAATAAGACTGTTAAATAGTAAATTTTAAAATCAATATAATTTTTTCACACTGTTAATTACAATATTGTGATGCCTAAATTCACTTGTTGCATTTAAAAATGTATTTAATTTTTTTGGTGTTTAATTTTTGTCATTGATTTAGACAAAATAGTATAACATTTTAATATGGGCCTTTTATCAGTTATCTGCCATAACATGAAAATAATGATCAATATTGTATTGGCCAGAATTAAATCATCTCAGTCCATCCCTATCCTAATTATACATTTGGTCCTGTAATTTCATAATTTTGAATTTCTGAATGTTTCTGAGTTCTGAATGTTGTAACATTCTTGGTTTCTTGAGATTCACCCAGCTCATTTAATTCCAAGTAAATGTTTGCACAGTAGAAATGAATGCAGACTTTGCACCTCACATGCCCTACTTATGCATCCTACACTTGTGTTGCGCCATTTTTTTTAATCTCAGTCTTGTTTTATTCATAATTGAAGTAATGCATTGTGCTCCATGCTTCACTGCAGCAATGGAAGCTAGAGAATAGCTTGTAGGTTTTTAGGTCAGTGGACGTGTCGTTTTTTTGTTTTATATTTTCAAGCTGAAATTAGCAAATAACATGTTTTGTTTCATTTCTGTGGCTTAAGGTGTTTGCGCAATAAAACTCTCACTTGGTTCTGCTTGGTTTCATGGCCATGGTTTACGAGATGGGTAAAGATGTGTCATTAAAGCAGAACTTGGTAACTTTTTTAACTTAAGAAAGCTGTCTCGAAATCATTTGGATGGTTAAACAACCTGTTCTGGTGATATTGGTGACTTTACCAGCTCCCCCAGCGTTCCCAGGCGTAAAACCAACCTTGCAACATGGTGACTACCGTCCCGGCCAAAAAAAAATCGAGAAGCGAGACGAGAACGAGCGCGAAACTCGAACTGCCTTACGGCAATTCAACACACACACACACACACACACACACACACACACACACACACACACACACACACACACACACACACACACACACACACACACACACACACACACACACACACACACACACACACACACACACACGCCCACCTCAATACTAGCTAGAAGTAATAACCTGAGTAATACAAGTGACGATGGATAATGCACATGTTCCAGCGAAAAGACAGAAGAGACGGTTATCGGCGGACCGTGCTAGGGACCGCTCAAGAATCAATATTGGTTGTGCATTCACTGAGTGTTATAAATGTTTTATACTTAGATCGACTAACTCCTTTATGATCTACAATTGTTCAATAATAACAGGTAAAACACAGTCATTGTAACCTATAATTTATTTATTCTACTTTATAAAAGAATGCAACTTGAGCATTGTCTGCACGATTAACGTTATAAACTAAACTTTGCAATCACAGTTCCATTGAAGGTAAGTTAGGCTATAATTATGATAATAATAAGCTGTAACATTTGCTAGCTTTATCCACACAACCCCTGTTACGTTTTATAGTTGATAACAGAATAAAAAATGTACATGTCAATGTTCTATGATAATGTGAATGATGTATTACCCACCTCGGTAGACATAGCTCCGCAAGTAAAGGTGGCCGGCTCGATAATAACAAATGCACGTGAGCAGCGGTAGAACCATAGACAGTAAAAGAAACGGGGAGAAGGGTGCCGAATGTGAGTTTTTTACGACAGTGTTATACGCCCCACAGCTGTAGAGGGTGCTCGTGGGGAAAAAATGAGACAACAAAAGTGAAAATCAGCTAAGAAGTCTAGAAGTTGCCGAGTTCTGCTTTAAAATCTATTTGGACTGCTGTTACACGCTCCAGATGACATACTGATCGATATATTGATCAAGAGGGTGAAAGCAGGTGTTGTTTTCTGTGTGGTGTCTTACATTTCTCTCCTGATAGACATCTCTTTCACAATGAGCCCAGCTGGACACAACTTCACAGGGGTGAGCAGCCTCCATTCCCGCCAGCAGAGTGACATTAAGAAAATGGCATTAAACAGCTCTTGGACTCTCATTCATTGGATTTGTAATTGTGCTTGGCCTGCATCCATTAGGAGCATGAATTGAATGTTTAATGCTCTAATAGCTCCTTTCCTCCTTTTTAAAATGGCTGATCAAGAACATCAGATTAACAAAAGTATGGGATGCATAACAGTGACAGAGAATATCTTGCAAGACAAAGAATAGTTCACCCTGTCATCATTTACTCACCATCATTTTGTTACAAACCCATATGACTTTTTATGTGGATCACAAAACGGTGTCAGCAAGGGGTTGAACAAAGATGCAAATAAAAGAGCTGGATGTATTGGCAAGCAGTTTTAATGAAAACAAAACTCAGAATATACACAGGATATCAGGGAACAAAAACCTGGTGAACAAAAAAAACACTTAACAATGGTGTGATTTGACAGAGAACAACTGAAAATGAGGGCTATATAATATATATATGTATATATATATATATATATATATATATATATATATATATATATATATATATATATATATATATATATATAGGTATTAAACAAGATAATTAACTAATAAACTAAGAAACACTGGAAACTGAACCGAAAACTGTGCAAATCAAACAAGAATAACTCAAACAAAACTCAAACCCAGAACAGACGTGACAAACAGGCACAGTGCTTCGTTTTTGGATTAACTATTAATTTCATTTCTCTGCACTTTGTTATTTCCACTTGAGTAACAGGTACATTTGTGTTGGGTAACATTTCCTTTTTGGAGCTCGCCTTTATTCACTGCTATTCTTAGCAGGTATAAGATGGTGCAAGTGTGCACAGTGAGTTGGAAAGAGCGTCTCTGACCCTGTGAGCTCTGAGTCATCCTTCCACAGCTCTAACCCTGCTCTCCTGGCATGCCCTGCACTCCCAAAAACAACTCAGACACAGACTCAGTGGAGAGTGCCTTCGGCCCTGCTATGAATGTGCATTAACTAAAAAGTCATGCACTTAGAAAATTCACACAAACACAGCAGACCACAGGCAGGAGAATCTTCTTCTTCAAAAGAGGGGTCTTGTACTTTTTATCAGAATGGCAACATGCCACATCTAGGTTGTTTATGTGTGTAAACAGCACTCTCAAATCCCTGGTTTATGCAGGTGCATGTGTGTGTTTTGGACCAATCAATTTGGACCACCAATTATTATTATTATTTTATACTAATGGCTGCTTCAGCAAGTAATCAGGAATTACTATTGTTCACACTTGAGGTGTGACTTGCTGGTGCAGTTTTACAATAAGGTTCAATTTTCTAACATTAACAAGTGTTGTTAGTTTATAATACCTAATGCATTAATACATTCAATTTAAAATATATTTATAAAGCACATTTAAAAAAACAACTGTTTTTTACAAAGTCCTGTACAAGGACTGTGACAAGGTCACAATGAAAAAAATAAACATATACTGTATGACAAAAACACATGACAGCTCTATCTATCCATCCATGCATCCATCATGTTATTGATCTTATTGTGAAAGATTCATCCATGCTATTTATGTTTAATACTTTATTTATTTATTTTAACTTTACTTTTTTTTTTTTAAATCCTAGCTACATTGTCTTTGGACTTCTCCAAACATTGTGTCCGCATAAACACCGCCCTCTCTTACAATCAACTATAAGATCGTATTTAGCTGACCAATAACCAGCACTTCATTTCTTTAAAATGCCTCTTTCTTTAGATAAAGGTTTATGATTACTTTGGTGTATTATTTAGCCCAATGGTAAATGCTAGACTATTGTAAGTCTGGAGCAATACGCATTATAAAGTCAAAACTCAATGCTGTCCTAAATAGGATAATTACATACATTGATCAGTGTAATAGTTTAAGCTCTGTAAAAAAAGCAATGTGTTAAACTGATTTCACAATGCATCTGCAACTTTAAAAAGCGTAAAAAAATGTTTTTGCCGTGTTCAATCAACGGATCATTGCTTATTGTGTGAGAGTCATTACGCGTTGTTCCATATTCATTTGACACGGGGCTCAACACATTGTTAGAAGTGTTTGCAGTCTGAAGAGCTGAAATTCAGTCCTTATTATGTGTGTCATTCCCGTTCGAAAGTTGGTTAGCTTTCAGTGACATTTTTCGCTGTCATCTTGATGAGTTGTACTCTCCTTGAGAGGCCCCCGTGATGAGAGCGCTGTTTTCACTGGCATCTCTTTCTGTCTGCAGTCTCAGAATCACTGTGATGATCTTGGAAGCGGTTCTGGAGCAATTATTCCTCTCCTCTCTATCCTCCTTTAACTCTCCATCTTTTACTGTTCCCAATATATGTTGACAGAGTAGCAATTCCAGAAGTTGATACCAATGGAATTTCACATTTCTTTATACCAGCTTCAAGACCACAGGATAATTCTGATGAACACACTTCTTTATTTAAAAGATTAAACATATATTAACATATTAAATTAGAACAATATCATGTAGCCTTCAAGTATTTTTCAAGTATTTAGTATGCAAGTGAAGTAGGACTGGGCAATGTTGCATTTTATTTTAAGGTGTCCTTGCTACAGTGTAATTATACATTTAAGTACTGAGTAATATTAGTTTTTCTCAGTCGCTTTGGTACATTTCTCATATCGGAATTTAAATTCTCAAAACTACCTGTTCAATCTTCACATCATTGTGTCACTTGTGCACATCAAAAAAGCAGTTTCTCATTTCTTTGAACAAGTTGCAAATGCTTACATCCATGCAAATGATTATGTACAATTCTCTGCTGTTTCCTACATTATCAATTGCTTATGTCATGTTGATCAAAATGTATTATAATGGGTCTCTGTTGAATAGTCTCACCCCCCACAACATTCAGGCATTAGTTCATAAGTCTTTAAAAGCAAAGTGGTTGAACAAGTTGTCATAATATGTCAAGCATATTTCTATACATTTCCATTAGACTTTTTTTTTCTAAATCTGTCCTGTTCACATTTCTACTTTTGTTTTTTTCTTTTGTTTTCTTTGTGCTATGCAGTGCTGTCTTTTCTTTTCTGTGTCACAATGACATGGTCTGTCAACAAATTACAGTACAAACAGTAAAAGCGTAAATGTGAATCTTGTCTCTTGCAATCAAACTCCCACATACAGGTGTAACCTACAATTTTCAATAATTGTCATCAAAACTTTAGCCATAGTTTACATCAGAACATCCCTCCAGAGTACACTGTTATTGACAACATGACTAAGCAATTTGACTGTCTTATCCATACACAATGACACAAGGCCTTGTCATTCTGATGGCACTGACATGTTCATTGACACAGATATTTACTTTTGAGAGATGAACTAAGGATTTTGAGCAAGTTACTGTCTTTTGCTGGTAATCCATGGTGTTTTGCCATTTGTACGAATTGTTTTGAGAAATGCACTCACTGTTTTGCAAATGTCGAGGATGATTCGAGAAATGTACCAAAGCGACTGAGAAAAACTGCAATTGACTACATGTACTATAGGATCGGGTGAGGATTAGGGTTTGGTTTAGGGTTAGTTGCATGTATTCTAAATGTATAGTTATTACTATAACATCACAAGTAACACATCACAAGTACACCGCATGGAACAGGGTTCAAGAAGTGTTTTCTATTAGCATTTTGAGTCCGTACACAGTGCTACCAATACTGTTGGAAGACTGATATTACAGTAGATTTTTTATTTTAGTATCGACTACTGAAGTACTGGCACTTTTGAATCCCTAGATGATACATTTCTGAGTTCCCGACACACTTAATATCTGTGTCCGACTCTCGCTTTTTAATCTTCTCAAGGGTGATGTGGACTTTAGTGTTCTGTGCTCTTGCTTCCTGTCGCTGCCTCTTTCACTTCCTCTCTCATCTATCATTGATTTCTCTTTCATTTTTATCCCTTTGCTGTGTACTTGGCCCTCCTTTTCCCAAACCATAGATAGGTCTTTCTTCTTGTTCTCCCAAGTTGTAATGTTTAATCTACCTTCTGGCATTCTTTACTCCTCTACTTTTTGTTTGTCCGTATCTATTCCTGGAAAGGCGTGTACCATGGGCAGCAAGGCCTTCAGTGAGTAGATTAACCACATGAAGTGCATTTAAAGGTGTCACTCAAATTAATATTGACAAACAGTAAGGAGATGCATTGCATATTAATGCTGAACACACACATACAAACTTTGATCTAAAGAAGCTTTTATTCACAAGCATACAGTACAAGCTCTGGAAAACACATTGATTATGCAGATACAACTCTACTGGGTGTTTCTTTGAAGATACCTAGTCAGATTTCATTAGATGTTACCTAATGATCCGATATTTTCCAAAATAGGTTTGAGTAGGTATTGGATTGAATATGCCTTTTAAATTTCTAATTTGATTTGAGGTAGCAAACAGGATAAATAACGTCTAGGTGTGTTAACAGAAGGTGCTCGTCGGGAGCAGCTGGGCTTAGGTGTCTTGCTCATGGACACCTCGACACTTGGTCAGGTGGAACCGGGGATAGAATCACCAACCTTCCGGTTTGTAGTCAACCTTCATGAACCACTGAGCCACTGCCGTAACCTCAGGGGCAGGGGCATGGGCAGGGCAGGCATGGGCAGGGGCAGGGGCAGGGGCAGGGGCGGAGGGACCAAAAAGGGCACTGAAAAGTATTACTTTAAATAACAATCAAATGTATTTACAGAATTTAAATGCAAGTATTTATTAAATAAATAAATAGATTTTTTTTTTATTCTTTCTTTCCTTAGCATTCTAAGAAAATATGATGATACAATTAGAATGCATAACACATCAAATGAAAATAGGGAAATTATGATAATATTACTAAATATTATTTACTTTACCAAACAAAACAGTGAGAATCAAGAATTCATTTTTAGTTTTGTTGTTGTAAATGTATTGTATGTATGATGTGTATGAAAGTGTTGGCTATCATGAATCAGTAACACTTAACAATAGGGTTTCATTAGTTAAATTAGTTAACATTAACTAATAATGAACTGCACTTCTACAACATTTATTAATCTTAGTTAAAATCAAAAGATGTATTTGTTATCATTAGTTAGTGCACTGACTGTGACAACATGAATGAACAATTAACAGTTGTATAATTAACTAAGATTAACAAATACAGGAACAAAACTGTTGCTCATGGTTAGTTCATGTTAGTTCATACATGGATAATGAACAAATTAACCTTATTGTAAAGCGTTACTATAAAGTCAAATATATAAATTCCTTACAATTTAGAGTTGGAGTTGGACATGGACTTAAGATTTCATTTAACTAGATGTATTTCCCCAAGCTAATAACACTTGCTATGGTCTTGGATAAAAACAAATGACATTGTCACTCAGAATGTGTCTGAAATCGAGCTTTTATTATAGTTAAGTATAACTCACATGCTGCCGCAACTTTTAGAGTAGCATGGTAGGATAAATGTAATTTTCCATATTAGCTCAAAGGTTACCTGCTGCTCGTGTAGTTTGAAGACTCGCCGGAACTGCTGCGTAGTGCGTCACCGTTAAATGCGTACGAGGCGCAGCAAAGGAAACTCCGCCTACCACTTCTCCGCCAATTTAATTTTTTTATATAATATTTGTTTGTATTATTATTGTTTGTGGCAAGGGTGTGTAAGTGTATTGTTATTTATAATAATATTTATAATAATACTTATTATTATTTACAATTATCAGAAAAGGGCACAATACATTTTGAGACAAAATGTCCCCCTGTGCTCGCCACTAGAATGGGGGGTTACAATAGGTAACCTAGACGTTCCCATTCAGTCATTCACTACGCGTTATGTTAGTGACTGACAAATTGGGATCCCTAAGAAAAACGCTGCACCTTCCTTGAAAAACGGCACAATCGCTGCACCTTCCAGTGCCCTGTGTAAGCCTGGAGATGGGGTCAAGAAAGCAAACTTTATCTGCTTCCCTCATCTCAGCCAGGTCAAGCCATTAATGTTGCTCTTTGAACTTTCTATTTATCAAAGGATCCTGAGATTATGCATCACAGTTTCTAAAAAATATATATATAACACAGCACAACTGTTTTCAACTGTGATAATAATACAAAATGTTAATGAATTCAGAAGGATCATGTGACATTGAAGACTGGAGTAATGGCTGCTGAAAATTCAACTTTGACATTGCAGGAAAAAACATACATTTTAAAATATATTCAAATAATATTTCACAATATTACTGTTGTATTGTAATTTTGATCAAATAAATGCTTTGGTGAGCATAAGAGACTTCTTTTAAAAGCATTTAAAAATCTTACCCATCCCAAATTTTTGAAAGGTAGCATTTTGATTTAATGTCGACTTCTAGTAAGTGTTAGTGTTAAGAATAAAAAAAGGATTGCAGGCCCAATAGAAAATGTGTCTGGTTGAGTCTGCTCTCTAACACAGTGGAGCAGAGATCTGGGAATTGACTCAAGAACAATGCCACAACCGTACACAAAAGCGCTTGCAGGTGCTAAATATAGCGACACAAGTGACAACGAGCAAGAGATCCGCCACACAGAATGAATCACTGCAAACCAGCAGTCTGTCTGGCGGCCATGGCTCCATACGACTGTGATCACATTAGCAGATCTGCTTATGACAACTGAGGGCGCTGACTAATATAGCATGATAAGCATAGCATGATAAGCATCGTTTCTTTCTTTAATGATGAGAAATTGAAACTATGGCTGGAAAATAGTGCAATGCTGAGAGCCAGAAAAAAAGATAGAAGAATAAGAGGGCTATATAAATTTTTTTTTTTATTTTTTTTAAATCTGATAAACAATATACACCCACCAATCCCAGCATGCCACCAGTGTTGCCTGTTGACTGCGTATTATATTTGCTGTTCTTTATTGAAACAAAGTTTTCTATTTTTCGTGACTCTCTTTGTGTGCACAATAATAGCAGTGCTTACCTGTTTTGCTTGGTCATCTCAGAGGTACAGCAGTGGTGCGTTTAACTGGACTGCCTGACCATATGTGAGGCAAGAGAGAGGACTCTAATGGGGGAAAATAACAGGCTTTTCAATCAAATTGCTGCTGCTGTTGTGGCTAAACTACCCCCTTTCTTTCACTTCAAGGGTTGTAGGGGGCATGTAAACACAGCAGGTGCCGGTGTGACTGTTACTCAATCATGTGAATGAATGGGCTCTTTTACTTTACAAGTCACAGACAACATACACAATTCCTCTTCTCAACATCTGACAACATTCCCTCGTAAAGGCAAGTTGTACTGTTCTGAATGTGCACTTGTAGTACATTTGTCAAATACCTATTTTTGCAGAAAATATAATATTACGTGTACTTAAAGAGAGCACACTTTCATGCCTGTTCTTAACACACTTAAGTACACTTTTAAAAAGTGCAATTTGTAATAATGTCAAATTAAAAGTTTTACTAGTACATTTTGAAATCATTATCTTTTTTCGTGCTTTAAATTCATTTATCTTGGTGTGTTGACTAACAGACAAAAGTATTTCAAGTACTTGATTATGATTTTAACTGTAGTGTGTACTTACTCAAATAAGTACTGAGTGATATTAAATAAATATGTACTAAAGAGTTACATTAGGTTTGTTTAGGGTTAGTTACGTGTAATTATGCATAATTTACTGTGATTACTATAGTAAGCACATGTAGTTACATGTAATTAGGTCACTTTAAAAAGAGTTTCCGAATTAATTTTGAAATTAATCCCTGTGAAAATGCTTAACGTACAATTTAGCACGCGGGATTCATAGTCTGATGCATTTGCTTGCCTGTTATGCATCATCAATAAGGTGTATACTGAATTTGGTCTTTTAATATAATTGTCTTAGTACATTAGTCCTTGGTACATACTGGCAAAAAATAACTGGTTTGCATATGATATTATCTGCAAGTACAGTAGGCCTATTATGCTTTGTACCATTGTTCCAAGTTGCCAAGTTGCCATTGTCTTGTCCTCCTGTGCCCTTTTGCTCTGTTGCAATTCAAGGGTAACACCGGACAGCTTGTGCACTCGAAAACTGTTTGACCAGATTCAAATTTTTTGTAGAATCTGTAACTACTCAAGGCATCACACATGTGTGGATGTTGTTTTGCCAAAGTTTCCTTCAATACTGATGGTCTCTGTGTTTTATTTCCCATCAATTTATCTTGTACATCATCCTCTCAAAACACCTTCATTCTATTTTCTCTTTCCCCTACAATGTAACTGTGCAAAAAATTGATGGATTGGATTTAGACAATGAAGACATTTGTTGTGAAAGCACCTTCCTTGTTTATCATAAATTCATGCACATACTTGTCGGCAGCTGTAGTTTATGTTTACTGGCTGGTCACGCTCCAATGGTCACGCTACCTGTGGTGTAACGTGCCACTTTGTCTCAAATGAAAACAAAGTGCTGGCTCGAGATATTACTCACTGAGATTAATGAATAATTTAAGCAGTCATGTAATTGCTAACGAGTATCAATAACATTTTTCAGTATCAATTTATCAGATCTTTCAGATATTTCATTCTAATGGTCAAAAGGATCCCTCAATTTACATATGAACACGGAGATGATGGAAAAACACACAGTGCAGCAGCTTTTGTTTCTGCTCTCATAGCTGCAAGACTGGTGATTGTGTTAGAAAATAAGGAATAGTGACAGAGCATTGTTCTTGGTACGTGTTTCGTCTGCAAACCAAACTTGTGTCTTCAGTCGACAAAGTTTAAATTCCAGCAAGCATGCTTCCCATAATGTTTACGCATTAACTCAGTAGTCTGAGAATAGGTGGTCTTTTGTGGATGTCCGAACGCATTTGACCACATGAGCGTTTATACTACGAAAGCAATCCGGTCTAATGCATTTTCGACTACTTCTGGAAGTGGTCAAAAGTGGACAACCTCAAAACGTTTTAGACCCGGTTTACACCTGTATTTAGCGTTGTCCACTTGTGATCCAATCAATCAAAACACATAATACCTTAAAATACTTAATACCAGGTATAAACAGGACTTAAAGCCCTATTCGGACGGGACTAGTTTAACATGGTGGGGTAAAGTAATAATTACCAGAGCTTCTCTGTGATTTTAGTCCCGTCCGAATGTGCCATCTCAGTAATCATTACAGACAATGTCAGTAAAGATTACGGCGACTTTTACCTTCAGTTAAAAGGTCCGGAAAAATGACCTCAGGTAAATACTAATCCTCTTTCAGTTTTCCACGTTTTTGTTTTTGTTTGTTTTTTTTCAAATATGGAGCTGCTTGAAAAAGCATTCAGTTGCGTTCTAGACGCTGCAAGTCTGTGACAAAACTCAAGTGTTTTCCACATACCATTCATATCAGAAAGTAGAGCGAAAGCATTTGTTAGAGGCACGAAACATCTTTTAGCGTTGGGTAAGTGCCTATTACCAACACAATCCAATCTGAAGTTAATTAATACATCATTCAACCAGACATAACTGTTTTATATTTATAAATAGGTTATATGTGTTTGCACACGTGATATCAGGAAGCAACGTAATACGCACATGACGACAGGAGGGTGACGGTGATGTGCAAATTCCCCTCCCACTTCTGCTAGTTTTACTGAGATATCTTATCCCGTGCGAATTGTCCATTAATATTACAGACGTCCTGTGGTAAAATTACATTACTCCATCTACCCTTGTAAAGTTAATCCCGTCCGAATAGGGCTTAAGACATACCACAGATGTTTTGTTGGGTGAGCCCTTGTGAAAAAGAAGTGCAATTGTTTTGAAAGTGCTCTTTAAGCATACTTCAAATCTTAAAAGTATATATATATATTTTAAGAAACTGTTATTATACTTGCCGATAATATTATTTTAAGTGTACTTTAAGCAACTTAAGTGTACTTTACATACAAATGTGTATTGTAAGTTAAAGTACTTAATAATTGTAAGTGTGTTATTCGATATTAATATATTTTAAATGCACTAAACTGCAACTTCATAGTTACAAATGTGTAATTGCAACTATATTTAAATACAGGACATAAAGGTTTCATTAGAAACAACATTTAAGTATATTTAGTTTACCATAAATGCTTGTTAGTAGATGCAGTACACTTTATCAGTATTTCAAAGATAATAACTATCAAGTTGACTATGGACTACTAAAGTAACTATATCAATTAAGAAGAAACTTAAGTCCTACTTGGTCAAAAAAAGCTCTTAAGTGCAACTAATTGCATTACATTTTAATTTAATTGTGAATAACATGCAAGTGTCTGAATACATTACATCAGATCTCACTTAAGTATGTTATTTAGTATATTATTTCCATAATAAGTGTTTGTTTTAAAAGTATGCTAAAGTGTACTTTTTTACAAGTGGGTTTGTATAAGATCTGATGAAATTGAACTCACAATCAGGGGTTGTCATGCCACAAATGTGAGTTATAATAATAGGCTATTGATTTTAGAGATATGAACAGACACAGAGTTGGAGAAAATTATTTATTATCTCTTCGACTGACTGTACATGTAAATACGCCTGAAATTGACTTTGACCTCGTTTCAAAAATAACATCCTGTACTCAGTGCTTTTACACACAAGAGGCTGGTGACTCAGACGATGTTGAATCATTTGTGACATTTTCTTAAAACACCCTATTATTTGTGGAACCACATTTAGAAAAATGTCCAGTAGAGTCAGCTTGCATTACAGTCTTTGAGTTTCTGAAAATAATTTCTAGTAAATTAGAACATTATAGAGATATTTGATTATAACTTTTCTATTTACCTTAAGTCACTTTAATAAATGAACAAATGAGTTTTAATGATAATGACAGCATGGCTTTATTAGGAACGGATCTATCCGCTAAGCGCTGATGCAACACTATGATTCTTTGCAGAAATTTACAGAAAGCTTACAGAAAGCTACTGTTATAAAATAGCTGCACCCTCACTGAGTTATAGCACTGTAAGGTATAGTGAGCAGAAAGCCAGATGGATAGTATTATTCCTAAAAACCAGAAGAACTAAAGATAAAATGTGATGAAAGTTTGCCAAGGTTTGATTTGTATCTGCTTGTGTGTGGCATGTGCCGCTCTGCATATCCTTAAGTTTATTTTTAACAATTGCCCTGATCCTTTCAATCTGTTCTGAACAGTTTCTGTATTCAGTTCATTGTTTTGTGAGAAAAAAAAAATTGTGAAAATGATCACCATTATGTAGACCTATTGGTGAAAATGTATTTAATAAACTACATGTAATAAATGCGTTCTACTGTGCATAAGAAGTAAGACATTTGAAAGACAGCCTTGTTGATTGATGCAATGAAATGTGAACAGGCAATGGTGGACGTTAAAAGAACTTTTACAAATTCCTTTGATTTAAGGCCCGTTCACACCAAAGGCAATTACTTTTATAACTATATCTTTTTAAAGTTCAAAGTTTTAATATTGTTATTACTCTATGAGAATAACAACATCCACACCACAGCTTCAGCTACATTGACACAGAGGAGCAATATTGTTGGAATCATATAGCTATCGCGATAGTTATCATCCACTGGTGTGGATGTTAATATAGTTATCGTCTTTTGGTGAGGAAGCTAAAATAGTTATCGTTATAGTAATTGTCTGTTGATGTGGCTACTATAGTTATAATTATAGTAATCAAACATTGGTGTAGACGCTAACATAGTTATTTTTAACGTTATTGTCCATTGGACGCTAATATAATTATCATTATAGTTAATGTCCGATGGTCTGAACGTTAATATAGTTATCATTATCAGTCACTGGTGGGGACGCTAATATAGTTATTGTTATAACTATTGTCTTTTGGTAGGGCAAGCGTTTATATTTATCGTTATTTTCTGCTGGTGTGGATGCTAATATTTTTATCATTATAGTTATTGTCTTTTGGTGGGTACGCTAATATAGTTATCGTTATCATACATTGGTGTGGACGCTATTATAGTTACCGTTAACATTATTGTCCATTGGTGTGGACATAATATCATTTTCATTATTGTTTGGTGGTGTGTACGCTAAAATAGTTATCGATATATAATATCAAGTCTGTTGATCACTGTCTGTTGATGTGGTCACTAATATAGTTATAGTAATGATACGTTGGTGTGGACGCTAATGTTGTTTTCATTAAAGTTATTGTCTATTAGTGTGGACATAATATTGTTATCGTTATCATCCACTGGTGTGGACCCTAATTTATGTATCGTTATCTTCCATTGTAGTGGACACTAATATAGTTATCATTATAGTTATCAACTGTTGTGTGGATGCTAATATAGTTATAGTTATAGTAATCATCCATTAGAGCGGATGCTAATAGTCATCTTCCATTGGTGTGGACAGTAATATGGTTATCATTATAGCAATCATTCTTAGCAGCTGCTAGTAATCACCCACAACATTCCAGAACGCTAAAAACTACAACACCCCTGTGCCGTGAGTTTTGCACGATCAAGCACCACTCTCATTTCTTTCAAAGAATATATACATCTTGTTATATAATACAGTTTATTTCTGATTTGTTAGCACTACTGAAATCCGAAATCATTTGATAAAAGGCTGTTGAGAGTAGTAAATGTGATTTTTTATTTATTTTTGTAGTTCAAATATGTTTCATTCTTCCTCAAAAATGCTGAAAGAATTGCTGATGAACTAGAAGTGGAACCAGAATCGCTAAATTCCTTACGATTCCCATATTGCCATGAGCTTCAGAAAACTGATGAGAGCAGAAGCTCTGTGGTGTGTTTGTTGCGAGGGGACAGGGGGCTGATATGTGTCTGGCACGACCCTCACTGCAGAGATGCAACATGTACACTCGCTAAAATGAAGCGTCCTCCTGGAACATGTTCAAAAACAATGGGAACAGCAGCTCACTCCCTTCAGCACAAACACACGCGCTCACATGCTAAATCCTGGCAAATATGTCCACGGCCAGTTGACATATGTGACGAGATCACGCTGCCAAGAAGAAGATCCATTTCACCTCATACGTTCTCTCTCTCTTTCTCATTTAAGTAAATCTCACATGGTTATGGCTCACTCCCTGAAATCCTACACATTTTTTTTTATCCACGGAGTGTATCATGTTCAGAACAAGAATCTTTTAGGGTAAAATGATATCCAGAATTATTTAGTTTCTACAGCAAATATCAATGTGATTAGATATGTTGGCAGGAGATGTTGCTTGGGCTTATGTTAAGATGGTGTAGCCCAGAAACATGACTGAATGTTGAACCGCCCGCAGCAGTAATGACTAGCACTTTGCTTACAGTTCCTACAACATGCACAGATGCATGATTCGCCCTCCCCCTTCTTTAATTAACCCCAAAGTAATTATCTTATATTTCTCAGTCATATCTTGTGAAGTCCCTATCTCCACCCTTTCCCGCCCACAACCTGCACTCCATCACAACGTCCGAAAGGTTACCGAAACACTGGCTGACATTTAGCTACTGACCACTGCGCAACAAAAGGTTGCCCAATGGTGCATTTTATATCAGTGCAACAGCAAGATTTACACTGTCCAAATGCCAGATCAGCTGTTGCTCCTAATGGGGACCTTGCTTAATGATTGAAAGTTATTAACATTATGCAACAAAGATCTCTTATTTGGAGAGAATATTCCATATAAAGGTCTGATTTATTAAATTTAGGTCTGGTCACCATTAGTGATCATATCAATACATTGCCCAATATTGGTATATTTTAAGATTATTGGTATTGGCCAATAGCTGTGAGAATTGAACAGTTAACAGCTAGTGAAATCTCTCATTCTTCCAAAATCTATATAATATATAAAGGTTCACGGACAAGGGGAACTCACATGGACACAAAAAGGTTACGTTACCACCTCAGGGAGGGAAAGGTGTTGTGTGTAAGCGATATACCCAACCAATTGCCTGAAGTTGACCTGTTTGTACCTGCATACTTGGGACGAAATGTATGTCAGAGAGAGTCACCGTTCGCAAGTGCCCAGGAGGATGCAACACTCCTGGTGGAGTGTCCTCACACTGCCAGGAGACATACCACACCCTGGGTTTGGTGTGCCAGGAAAATGGCATCCGTAATCCAGTGGGCAATCCAGTTTGTGAACAGACGCCCCTTCAGAGCATACAGCCACCTGGTAGAGGGGGCCCTGGCTTGAGCGATAGTGTTTATCACCGCTGGTGATACCGTCCAGGGCCAGACGTGGAGGTTCCAGAAGTCTGGGTGTGGGTGCCAAATTGTGCCCTGCTTTTGAGAAAGAAGACAAATATCTTATCTTATAAAATGTATGGTCAGTACCGCCGCTCCCTATACACAGATTAGCCTACATGTGAGCGGAATTCGAAAGCGAGCAAACTTAAAAAGCTATTTAAAGGCACAATATGTAAGAATTTTGTAATGAATTATCCAAAAATCACTTGCACAGTGTGATATATTTCCTGCAGTTGTGTACTTACAATATCCCAAAAGTCTCCAAAGATTTTTAATTTCAGAGAAATTCCCATTTTGAATAAGTGGCCGTCCCAGATGTCGCCTGTCAATGACACAATATCCACACTATCCTCGGTTTCCGCTCGAACTGCCATAGCCATGGCGTAACCATGGCGACAGAAGTGGACAACTAGGTGCATACGTTACATGCTTAACGTTTAGCGGCATGCAGTTCTTGTTTCGTTCAAACATAGACCATGGCAATCAGACTTTGGGACAAACAAGGAGAACTCAAGCAGACTTTGGGACAAACAAAGAGAACTAAAATAAGGATCAATATCAGCGTGGCGTTTTTGAGATGACTTGAGAGCTGACCACGTCCATGACTAACTTGGACTTGACAGAGCTTCACGAGTCACGACTTGACAGCTTTATTAGACAGGTGAGCAAATGTAGGCTACATAAAACAAATCACTGATATATAACGTTAGCTCAACATTATGAAATGTTAGAAATAGAATATGGTCAGTATGTTATTCTAATGTTCATCAAGCTTAACGTTAACGTTACTGCTAGTTTCGTATAGCAAACGAACTAACACGTATAATAACCAGGGGTTAAAGTGGGCCGGAACGGTCCGAAACTGTGTTCCGTCACTTCAGATAAATTAATAAATAAATAGATTAATTAATCTCAACAAATCTCGCTGGTCCTGAGATGGGCCGACTGACCGTCCAACCTCCCTTCCTCCCCGCTGAACGCGAGCTATTACAAATGCGTGAAATGCACTCACGGTGGTTGAGCGCGGTAAAGTTAGTTTTAGGTTCGATATTTCGAATGTAACCATTATCGACATTAAATATTCGTTCAAAATCACCTACTTGCATTAATGCTGCATTACATGCGAATGCTTTGACGCGTTTCCACAACGCATGCCTAGGGAACGTCTGCCAATTCCACCAACTGCGTTAAACGTAGCCTATAAAATTCCAAAGCTTGTAGAAGGTTCCGGCAATGCTGATCTGGTGGCCTTGAGTAAATTAACTTATCTAAGAAAATGATTCATAAAACTCATCAGTAAACTGCCTCACTGACACAGACGAAAATTAAAAGACTATCAGTGACTATCAATCGTAGCAGCAGCAACTACATGCTAGATGCTTGTGTAATAATAATATAGGCTACTATAATGCTGCAGAAGCTACTGAGCGTCTTCTATTCCTTTATTTATAAGCTATTTACTTAAATGTATTTTTATTTTATTTATTTAGGCTATAGTTTCTTTCTTGTGCTATGAAGCTGGTCTGTTGTCTGATTAAGACATTTCGTATTTTGTAGGGATGGGCATTTCAAGCAAAAATGATAATCGACGATCGCTGTGAATTATTTGATTATTATTAAAAAAACGCACTTCTGCACCACATGCTCCCCGGTAACACGGCGTTCGCTCAAATTTCACTCGACATAATTCCACTCGACATTAAATTTCTCCGTAGGCTAGGCCTACTTGTTGTAGCCATTAAAGAAAATGTATTTAGTTGCATATTTATGTCTAAATAATATAATAGTTTTTAATTTAATCTAACCTAGATTATGAAAAGTGAACAGCATGAGTAGGCCTCATCAAGATGCGCAATATATCGGGAGACCTAATTTTGACCACATTCATTTTTGTTTTGTATAAAGCCTTTCTTTAAAGTGAATTTCGTTTTGTATAAATTGTATCATTAATTTTAATCAATGTTTCATCAACCAATTGCCTGGATTTAATAAATAAGAAGCAAATATAGCAGACAGTTTTAATATAATCAGGACATAGACGTGCCGGCGCGATATAACTTGCATTGCTCGTGAACTGGAACTCGTCTCATAAACGCACCTCAGAAATATATCTATAGAAAGCTTGAAATGTCTACTTTTAAACAACATCGAACAACAATTTGAAAAGAAAAGAAACAAATAGGCCTAACTCTCTTATGCCTAATCCTTAGACAAGTGTGCATTTCTCCATAGGCACGTTCACAATATTGCGAAGGTGACAAGTCAGCATCTTCATCTTTGCAGCCAAGACTGACACAGAACACAGTTTATTAATAAACAATTAAAATGTCTATATTTGGCACATTCATTACTTTCGCCGGTGCTTTGTGGCAAGCTTTATGAGTCCGCTAACTAATCGAATATCGTGACTAATCCCTATTTTGTACCAGGCCTTTTATGGTTGTTCAATAAAGTTCTTGGAAAAAAGAAAAGAAAAGAAGAAGCTACTGTGCCTAATATTATTGTATACAGCGCGCAAAGTTTATACCATTATACGCGTGCTCAAGTCTTCTCAATTTTAGTGTATATCTTTGGCAGAATTACAGCGTCACATACTGGTCTGGGATATGTAGCCTATACTACATCGTTTGAGTTGGTTTAAGTGGTTTCGTGTGTACACAGATATTTCTTGAGATGGCGGCATGTTTACGGAATTTTTTTAGAACAAGGAAAAAAAACATCGGATAGGGGGTTTGTCTGGATGTGGCTCAATGCACAATGACAAGGTTTAAAGATATTTATTATACATTTTTTTGGCCTTCAAAAGTCTTAAATTGCACATGTAGTTCAAAGAAATCAAAAAATTTTACCAAAAATACCAGTAAATTGAAGAGTGCAAACCATAGTAAATCACCTTGCATGATTAATTTAAATACTCTCCTCCCATGAATTTTGCAACTAAAAGGGAAACTCCAACAAATGCGTATGCAATAAGGCCAGCCGCAAAAATAACTCTGTGTACACCTTTTCACCGTTAATGTTTCACTGCTAATGCAATGACTCTTCTCTTTTACAGAGAACTTACTGAGTTTAATTCTATCTGACAGTAGCACAAGCTATTAGAAAATCTGGAAAATCTCTAAAATAAGAGACAATGCTACACTAACTCAAAATGCCAAGTGTAAACTGGCATGCCGTGGTACTGTAATGGTGCAACCCTGCCACGAAATAGCCGTGCTACGTTACCCAGATGGACAGGAGGTGGTGAGTGGGTGGACTGGTCAGTGCCAGGCTGGAGGGGTATCAAAACACAGCATTTGGTACAGAACATATGTTCACAGGTTAAAAACAAGACAAAGTGTGAATACTCAGGGTGTGTGTATTGGATTCAAAAAGAGATTTGAGAGAGATAGGAGAGAGAGGTCATCCTCCATGTGTTAGTATTAAATTGTTCAGATGATTTTCCAACGTTCAAGGAAACTGTTTCCTGATGCTTGCTGTTTAACATGCTGTTCGATTTCAAAGACGCAGCACTGGGAACAAACTGCATATTTTGGTACATTTCTTGGTGAAGCATGTGTCCCGCAAATAAAAAAGTTGCTCTTTTCCATTCAACACAAATACGTGCTGATCACATGCTGGGAAATGCAGTTTTTTGTTTAATTAAGAAACATTTTATATTTAGTCATGACTTGAGCACCTTCCTCCTTGCACTCAGGTCCCCTTGAGAATGCAGACAATGATGGCCACAATACCCAATTCTTCTAAAGCTAAACCTTCTCTGCATCTTTATCTTTGATGATGAAAAGCTCAGTGGGGATAAATCGATATGCCGGCTAGCCATGGAACATATAAACACACACGTACAAATACACTCACACACACCATAACAGCTGGTTTCCCGCTCAGACCAACTGCCTCTAATTAATGGTCTCTTAGAAATGACAGATGTTTTTATCTCTCCACCTTTCTTTGAATTTAGTCTGGGTGAGTGTTGTAAAGAGATCTCCATCAACAACTTAATGGATACTGTTGCTATGGATATTGCAATGTTGCTGTTGCAGCTACAGCCAATAAGGGAGTCAGAGAGACACTAAGAACAGGAATCTATACCAAGGAGATGCGCTTCAGCCAATGTCAAGCTTTCCTTATTTAATGATGTTGCTTGTGTTGACTTGTAATTACATATGCAGCATGTCTGTAACTATATTTGCTCTTTATATTGTTATATTTATATTATTTATATAGCACACGTTAGGGATGAACAGAATGAGCAGACATCACACTGAGTCATTTTATTTGATCTGTGGAGCTATATATAAAAAAAGAAAATAGCAAAGTGTTTATTATATGTTTAATATGATATGTAAATAAATTTGAAATATATTTATATAAATATGTCAGTGTTATTTTATTATTATTTATATACTATCATATTTATTACTTATATTATTTATACGCCTTTTATTTGTATATTTTTAATACATTTTATAGTGTGCTTTTTTATTAATTTTGTTTAAAAAAAATGATTCAGCTTTAACTAATTTTTATTTCAGTTTTATACTACGGGGCTGTTTAATGCTTGAATCTGATTGGTTGACGAACATTCTAAGGTGTGCAATTATTTATTATAAAAGTAGTTTCAGCAGGTCTTGACCGCATTACAGTTCCATATCACTTTGCGTAGTTAACTGTAATAACGGAAAATAGGATACAGTTTGTCACAAACTGCTCCGAGACAAGAAAGTTGAGGATACAAATGCAGTATTTATTGAACAGGGTAATCCAAAGACGTAATCCAAAGTACAGGCAAGGTCAAACACAGGCAGGCAAACAAACACAACAAGGCAGGGAACACGGGCAAAAGAGTAATCTACGGAACATGCAGGAAATCCAAAACCAAGAGACATGAAACCAGGGAGAATTCTCGGAATTGCAGTGTAACACTAAACAAGACTTTGCAGAAAATGAATGAGAAAACCAGGCTTGGGGTGAGCTAAACAAGATAATGAGACACAGATGAATGTGATAATGGATGAAGAGTCCGGACAGTGAGTTATGGGAGATGTAGTTTGTGAGGGTATGACAATAGTCTGATGTGGAGTGACATCTGGTGGCTCTCAAGGGCACTCCAGCTGGTGACTGTTACACAATTCATAACAAGAAAAAACATGCAGCCCCATGCGCTTAATCTTCAAAAAGTTAACAATCATTGGAAACGTGCAGTTTAATTTTAATGAATAAAGTATATAGTCCTATCTATCTATAATCAATAGAAAATTAAACAGAATATATAAATAAATTGATAGTCTGCACTCTGCACAGGTTTTCGTTATTATTCCAGATAATATAACAAATAAATAAATAATGATAGGCTTACTTGGTAAAAGGGTTTTGTGTTTAATATATTAGGCTAGCCTACTGTCAATAATAGAAAAAAATTAATTAAAACGAATGAGTTAATAAATAAATTAAATAATATTGACACACATGCTTTCTGTCTCATTATTGCAATCTCTCTCTCTCTCTCTCTCTCTCTCTCTCTCTCTCTCTCTCTCTCTCTCTCTCTTTCTCTCTCTGCATTAATAACTGCATTAGTTTGCAATCAGTGGCTCAAACCTCCGTTAGATCTAAAATTACGTTTTGGAATTAGCAACGGAGGCTTGGGATTAGATGCGTAAGAAATTACTCCTACACACAATAACATCTTAAAATACATCATCTGAACAACGTTTTGAGGCATGGTAATCGTAGTATAAGCGCAATAATTGACTCTGGACCGTTGAATTATTAAAAAAAAATAATGCACACCCGTCTTCAATTATTTCTAGTTTTAGTCATTTTTGTAGAGTACAACGTCACATGTTGCAATCTCGTAATTGCAGTTAAGACATGGCATGAACTCAACATTAGCTCATTGTTTTGGTTCAGGAGGAACTGTAGAAGGTCGCTGCTGTTTGTTTGCGGCGCTTGGTGACTGTCTGTCTACAACTCTGAATAGCCTCATGGAACTCACTAACATGGAACTTGAGACTTCCACAGAAGATGTATGAAGACGTCAGATGCAAAAACCTCACATCTCTCTGGCATTTATCTTTTAAATGAGTATTTCCTTTTATCAGGCTCCTGTGTTTAGGTTATGTCATTTCACTTTAATGGCATTGAAAAGGTTATTAAAGTCAGTTATTGAAATGCTTTATTTTAAATAATGTCAATTTAGTGGACCCTAAGTCCATGTGTGCTTTCCTAAAAATCCTCCTCTAAGTCCACCTTTTTGGACAAGACATAGTAAACAGTTGCAAAATCACTACCGCCATGTCCATCATGTATTCAGGTCCAAGTGCTCCTTTTACTTGACTGTTCCAAGCTGGTGGAATGACCTGCCTGGACTAACTGGGACTGGTCACAGCACTTGCATATTGTTGACCTATTGTTGGCTTGATGGCTTCTATGCTTTTCTCATTTGTTGATTAAATGTAACGTAATGCTCACAGGGGACCCAGGTTCGAATGTAACCTGCGGTCGTTTCACGATCCCACCCCTATATCTCTCCCTCTTCACTGTCCTTACTTAATAAAGGGAAAGGCTCAAAAATATTGTAATAAATAAAAAAATAAAAAAAAATCACACATTATAACCATAATGACACAAAATGACAGCACACTTTAGTGGATAACAACAACAAACAGAAGGCAAATAAGACTTTGTACAATAACTACACCATATACACTACGCTCAAATTCTACACTAGACTACGGTTAAAATATAATAATATACAATATTAAATATGTATTAAAAATATATATATAAAGTTATGATGTATCGAAAATAAATAAATAAATAGCTATAAAAAGTGTACCGAGTTAAGAATTAAGAAGTGCATTAAGTCTATTAAACTGATATTAGTCAAATCTAAGCAACCCATTGTTATAAAATATAGATTTCTAGTATAAACTTCTTCTAAAGTTCTAAACATCTGGTTTAGTTAAAAATATCTTGAAAAAGGATAAAACTTGCAGCTCGATAATTGAAAGCCGTCATCTTGAAATCATTTTCGCATCATATTTGCATCTTCTGATTGGTTCTGTGATTTATAGGTTTCTTCCAACGATGTATACTACAGTACGTGCAGAGAGCATTCGATCAATATTGGTGTCTCATTTTTGACGGAGGTGGCATTTAGCCACAAATGTAATTTTTTTAAATATTTAGACCACATCTATTTTTGAATACTATCAGGATGTGAAGAGAGTTTCAACCAGAATAACAAAAAGGTTTTTATGAAAAAAGGTTTTAAGGTTACACTATCAATGCACATGCACTTGATTTCAGAACATACATCTCTATTTCCAGCTCATTCATTCTCTCAGTATCTGTCTGCATTCTGTCCCTCTCTTCCCCATTTTCAGATTCTTTATTTTAAGTGGAAAGAATCAGACCTCCCAGAGTCTTATGTAACCAGCCAACAGCGCAGATGCCTGAAATAACTCCAGAATACCATGACGTATAGATCTCTCAGAGGCATGTGCATGCACAATACCACGAAATGAACACAAAGACAGGCAATCATATAATTTCTCATTTTCTCATTTATATAATATGTACAGAATGCTCTCATGTGAACATCCACTCATAGAAATATTTTTGTCTTATTGCATTGCATTTATGTGCATTCATTGCATATTTACAAAATTATAAATGCATACAGGATTTTATCCGGGTGATATATCTCTCACAGTGTTATGATCCAGTGCAGTGAGTGTCAGCATTGAGTCAATGGCTTGAATATACACACTTCCTATATCTCGTTGTTCAGCCTCTCTGCTGTCCTCCAGGGCTTGTATTACTCAGTGGAGCATCAGGGATAGATTGCTTTAATTAACACTCTCTAAATGCCATCGAAAAGAAACCACTATCTCATACTGCTTGGTATTGCGCCTCTCTCTGATCCCTATTACATAATACTGATGTTTTACCCACACAACTTCATGATTGTAATAACATAGAGTCAGTACCCCACTGTGTGGGTGCTTCAACGGAGATGGTGTCAATTCAGTGGTCTAGAAATACCATAATAATCAACCAAAGGCGGGTTTACAGGTCTTACCATACTATGGTGCTGAATTGTGCGCCGAAGGAATGAACAACACTTTTTACTGCATTTACTACTGGTCATTGTTAATTTGTTTGTACATAATGCATAAGCTATAATGCAAATTAATAAATGCTGTAAAGTTGTTGTAAAGCAGTAAAAGTAGTATTGATAAAGAATGAAGAGTTCAGATGCAAAAACCTCTGACATGTTTTATTTTAAAGGTGTGCTATAATGTACTTTTCACAAGATGTGAAAAAAGTCTTTGATGTCCCCAGAGTGTATGTGAAGTTTTAGCTCAAAACACCTCACAGATATTTTTATATAGCATGTTAAAGTTGTCACTTTTTGAGGGTGAGCAAAAATGCACCGTTTTTGTGTCTGTCCCTTTAAATACAAATGAGCTGCTGCTCCCAGCACAGAGGGCAGAGCAACAACAGTTTGCACTCACACAGACCTACACTGAAAATTTCAAAAACGTTTAGCCTTTTATGTTTATAGTCAGACAAAGATGGAGAGACTCAAGAAGAAGTGACATGTACATTTCTGAATGGTTAGTTGATGAATTTATGTAGTTTATGTGTAGTTATCTTCTAGTCATTGATTAGCATATTCTGTCTTGATAATCTATAAATTGTGTTCCCGGGGGCAGGTTTTATGTAAATTTTAGGGTTTGGGATGTCACTAACCCGGGAGTAAGCTTGTGTAGTCCCTACCAGCTGTTTGTTGTAGTCCTTAAAAAGCTATTTATTTAAAAGAAAATATCTCCATTTGCTTTGAACTTTGAGCGTTGTAACTTTGCAGAATGTTGTTTATGCTCTAACAGCAACATTACACACTAACTAAAGTTAGAAAGTGAAATCATAATCAACCACCCCTTTAAAATAGCAATTTTTATCAGGCTCCTATTGTTAGGTTCAGTAATTTCACTTTAATGGCAATGAAAATATTATTAGTCAGTTGTTGAAATGCCTTATTTTCAAAAGTGTCATTTTTGTCAATTCATTGGTATTTAACAAATGTAACTGTCTTTTGCGGCAAAAAACTCTAAATCCACCTCTTTGGACAATAAGACATAATATAGGCTACAGTTGCTAAATCACTAAAGATGCAGCTGGAAACATTGCAAATGATGAAAGCAGAATTCAAAATGTAGCAATGAAGGAACTGATCCACACAGTAAGGGGAGCTGTAATGTAAGTGACTGTCAAGTCCATTTACAGCAGCACAAGGAATATTGTTGTGTTTACTTACTTGCGAAATCCTGTCATTGTCTCTGTAACGATTGGACAAAACAGGATAAAAACTTGCAGCTCGGCAATTGAAATTCAGCTCATATTCACACCGTCATTCTTCTTGAAGTCATATGATTCAATTTACGTTTTCTGATTGGTTTCTGTGGACTTAGAGGATTTAGCTGACAAAGGGAAGTGGTGATTAATGGTTTCTGCCAGCAAACCTGTATTTCTGATTGGGCTGACGCTGGGATTTAACGGATTTGAAGCGATGGATTTTTTGAACGTATACTTTGTGCGGAGAGCATTCGTCTCAATATCATTATCTAATTTTTGATGGAGGTGGCGTTTAGCGGCTTTTGCATCTGAACTCTTCGCATAGTGACAAGCTCAGAGAAAATAATCAAAGATGGCTACTTGAAGTATAAATTAAAAGTAGTCAGTATTTTAATGCTTTTCGGAGTAGCGCGTTATCTTAGCAACATGGAAACATCCAACTCTCAATTTTGAGTCTCATGCATTTCCTGTGAGGAACTCTAAGGACAATGAACATTATTGCTGGCAGATAAAAGAGTTTACAGATATCATAAATATTGGACAGAAATCTCTAGTTGAGAAGAGTTTTAGTGTTTCAAAATTACATGATTACGTTTTTCCAAAAGCATGCATGCCTCTGAGCTTTTTCCTTATGAAGTCGCAGATTACAGAAGCTCTGGTGAATCTAGATTCAAGAAGTGCTTATGTGGAAGATACAAGAACAACTGGAGAGACACCAAACAAGTTGACAAGTTGGATGGTGAAACAAGAAAGAAATGGAGCGATGGATGGATGGATGGATGGATGGATGGATGGATGGATGGATGGATGGATGGATAAGACAAATAGGTAGATATTGTGATTCAGAGTATAATCGAGTTATAGAAGAATGAACCATTTTTCTTCAACTTTTATAAACAATAAACGTTATCCTGGCAGCAAGTCAGGTAGAGTTCGAGAAAAATGACTGATTAATGAGTGAACATTGTAGAAATGGAAGCAAACAAGCTGAGCGAGAGGCCGACACAATGGGATCTTGGTGCATTGCAGACAGCATTACCATGGAAACGGGGTGGGAGAGAGAGAGAGAGAGAGACAGAGAGAGAGAGAGAGAGAGAGAGAGAGAGAGAGAGAGAGAGAGAGAGAGAGAGAGAGAGAGAGAGAGAGAGAGAGAGAGAGAGAGAGAGAGAGAGAGAGAGAGAGAGAGAGAGAGAGAGAGAGAGAGAGAGAGAGAGAGAGAGAGAGAGAGAGAGAGAGAGAGAGAGAGAGAGAGAGCATTAGAGGCTAGAGGATTAGAAAAGAAGGGATGGGGTCACTGCAGAGCTCCCAGGCTTCCTGTGTACTTAGTCGTGGGTGTGTATGGACTGAGGGTGTTGGCTTGAAGAGGAAGGCAGTGGGTGAAGCTAGTACATACTGGGCTGCTGGGGGTTAATATGATAAAGCTGGAAACTAGAGGAGCTTCCTGGTGGAGATTCGTATGGCTGTATCATCACACTAGTGAGAAAATAAAGCTGCTAAACATGATCCTGTTAGCCAAACGGCAAAAAAAACAAAAAATCAAACCAACATAAACTGGTTTAATCTTCTCTTATCTTATCTTCTCTTCTCTTATCTTACGCTGGTCTGTTGGCTTGTTTTAGATTGGTTTTGGGCACTTAAGTAGGCTAGCCAGTTTGACCAAGCTGGGAGGTGAGTTAGAGCATTTTAAATCCACTAAGACCATCAAACTTTCTTAGGTTGGTTAAAGCTGGTCTTTTCAGTAGGGACAGACTAAACAGTTTGAGTGGGCAGTTAAAAATCAGCTCTAATGTACACTGCCAAAAGTTTGTGTTGCGTCCAATGAGGGCAATTGGCTAGTACTCTCTGTTCTTTGTATATATACACTATGTTTGTGTCTGAAGACAAACAGAACAAGTAAGAGTCTAAATCAATCAGTAAACTTGCTGTGAGTCCTAGTGAAAGATGGTACATGATTGTTTTCTCCCTTAAAGCACCTTACTTGTTGAGGCTGAAAGGAATAGGTTTGTTCAGGAAAAATATGTTTTGCCCTAATACCACTTTTGATTCAAATCTGTATTACCTCAGCCATCCAATCAATCAAAAAATTTTCGCAAGTCAAACTTTTTTTTGCCATACTTGAATAACTGATAACTCTTGACTCCCAGAAGAATTTGTATTGTACAATATGCATCGGATAGGTCATGAATGGATGAAGTGGTGAGATGTAGCCTGTCCATGACAAGATGATGACCACCTGGCCCTGAGCCTCTGGACCCACCGGCCATCTGCACAGCCTGACCTTCACTTTCCACACAGAGGATACCACAACCTTTCCCTTTATACCTCTACCTGGACACTCTTATCCACTTTCATGTATATGTTTTTGGACAAAACAAGTGCATTAATGCATAGTTAAAGCTAGTCAAATAATGTCTGTTGTTGTTTTTGTTACTGTTCCTTTAAGACCTCTGTTATTGGCAAACACGTGATTGTGTTCTTGTATAACGTTGCATAATGTCTTGCTGTTTAATCTCTAATTTAAAGATAGTTCCAATGAGGAAGACCATTCGTGGTCTTCCAATGAGTCGCTTCAATACGGGCTCGGAAAGAGTGCTTATGGAGGACGCATGAGATATACTGCAAAGGGGGGGCGCTCGCAAACCCCTTTTTTTTAAATCATAAAATGGCAAATGGGACAGTTGTACCCGGTGGCCAGTGTAAGTCCACAAGACTGTAAGTACATGCAGTGTGCCATTTGGGACATGACCAAAGTATACTTCATATGTTAGCATGCGCAAACACTGGCAGTTGGCACATGCGCACTATAGTTTCATTGTTCTTCAGTGTCTGCTCTATTTCTCTCCAGAAGTTATGACCAATTCAAATGTCTTTGTACTTGTTAAAGCTGGAAAATCTAGCACCCTCACTCAAGGGCTTGTCAAAGTGGCCGTCTATTGTTGTTGTGTTTATTTTGTTGTTGTTCATTCTCCTGCGTTTCTTTTTTGACTGTTAAACAATAGTTGGGCACCTTGTGGATGAACTAGGTACTGCAAAACATTTCAAGGCGCAGACATGCAAAACCTGATTTCACCAAGTGCAACATGTTCCTGGATAAACATCTTTGTTAATCCTAGAACAACATTCCATTCAACCAATCAGATTTACGGGACAAGTTTACAGTTTATGTCAAGTTTAGGATTAAAACCAGGGTTAGGTGCTGCTACATCAGTGTTATTCACCTATCATTTCCCTCGGATTTAAGGGATTACAGGGCTAGGTTTCAGGACGTGCCACAGGGATACAAAGTATGCAAGGTTTGAAAAATCAGGCTGCAAAAATGTCATTCTGATGATGAAATTTACATCACACGCACTTTACGCATTCCCAAGTATACTCTAGGCTTGATGTTTGATCAGAGATTCATAAAACTTTAACTGCACAGCAAAGTGCAGAGATGGTTTGCGTTTCACATGATCAGATTTAAGGGTGATTGAAGATATTTATGTGAGGCTTTGAGTTTCGAGGAGGCAGTGGTGGGTTATTGCCTGAGCATGTTGTTTGCTGCTCCACAGTTCCCTTTCCCTCGGCAGAGATATTCCTGACTACAGACTTAAAAATAGAACCCCCACCCTACCACTCATCCTCTGCACCCCATCTCTCTTTTTCTCTATTTACTCTCTTGTTCTCCGTCCCTCACTGTCATCCCCTACTTATCAGTCACTCTCTCTCATCAGCGATGCTGCTCATCGTCATGGAGATGTGAGGAACAGTATATAATGTGTTACGGGTGCCTCCTGATGAGAGGTCTAATGAGTCTCTCACTCAGGCAGGTTTCAAGAAAGCCGACGAGGCACAAAGCCAGTCGAGAAACATATGCATTAAGTCTCGATTGAAAATGATACAGTGTCATTAAATGTACAAATGATCATGGCTGTGCTAACCGCATACTGCCTTGCTGGTTTATAGTATGCAAGACATACTAGGCCTATGCTACGTTGTTGGGACATAACACCTTTACTTTTGCATGTTTAATTCAGTGGTTGCATCCAGTTATCATCTCAGATATATTTATCACTTTTTTTGTACAGTTTGTGTCAAAATATAAGATCTTTTCTAGATATGTTTGGAATGGAATTCTAGCATACTGCTTACTGGATTCTGTGAAGTATATTATACTGTTTACTACTTATTCTTATAAATAGCTTGCAAAATCTTCTGTAGTAGGTACTGTATACAATGAAAAATGTTTCAGACAGTATGCTACACATTCAAACTGTGTGATACATTGTTGTTAGAAAAGAATACCAACAAACTGCCTACTGCACAATAGAAAACAATTGTACAGTGTATTACATTGTCAATATATTTCAATACCAATTTACTTCTTACTACATGCTGTGGAAATGTAAACTGTTTTATATATTATTTTATAAAAAACAGGACGCAGTAAGCAGTTTTCTGACAGTGTAGCATACTATTTAAAATATGTATTGTCACATAAAACATACAAACATACAGCGCAGTGTAAATAAAGAATGTGAAACTGGACATATTATGCAACAATGAATGTTGGATATAAATATCTCTATATAGTCAAAACTCTAGAGGCTGCAGGCTGATAGGTCCTTTACATGCAATCTGCAAGCAGTCACATTACCACATGATGCAAGCTGATTGGCCTCTGCTGATCCTGCAACCAATGAGATTGCTTGCTCAACATTCAAATAGTCTGGTTCAGTGTTTGTTGCAGGCTAGTCCTGCAGTGCGGTATCAGATTTACTCTGGAACCTTCCACTTCCCCCAGCTCCACCTGCCTAGATCTGCTACTTATGTATGTCTATTCATGCAGCATATCTTACATGCTAAAACCATTCTATTTTTATATAACATAAAGCAGTCCTGTCCACGACTTTATCTATCATGCGAAAAACAGCATAGCAAAATCTCTACCTGTTGACGCAGTACTGCAGCTGCACAGTATATACTTCATATGGCCCACCCCTATACTGCATACTACAAAAAAGTGTGAGCAGTGTGGTAATATGCAGTTCTGAACATATCCAATATACCTCGGATGATTAAATCATCAGTCTACCTATAACTCTCTCAGCAGTCTACTCTTATGAAAAAGCTTCTGTGAAATATTTCCTGTTACATATTTAGTCTGTGAATAAACTGTTTATTTTGTGGAAGCCCCCTAATTAGATTCTCCTTCACAGACCACCCACACACAGATCTTCTTGAAATATCAGCCATTGATTAGTTGTGTCCTGTTGGGCGATAAGGCAGTATTTTTAGCTCGAGTTAATCTAAAATGTCTGTGGCCCATGATATCTGTCTGGAGAGAGCAGGCTGTTGCCACAGATACCAGACAGAAGGATGTGTCTCCAGCACACAAGGCACTTCCCTTTTTTAGACACACAGTCGGTGGCGTGCATGACAACGTTGATGAACTGTTTAGCTTAGCCGCAGGTGGAAACAGATTTTGTGTGAAGGTGAAAATGGCGTGTTTGTGTGCATCTATGCACTAGCGCTTTGATTTAACTCTTGAGAAACAGGTGGATTGCTCTTCAGGCTGCATGTGAGGGTTTGCTGTTGTTCTCGGGAAAGTGTCACGTGGACTTGGATGAATCTTTTTAGCACCTCTTGCACTTAGCCCCTGTTCTATCCACCCTATCCCCCCCCCCCCCCCTCTCTCTCTCTCTGAGCTGTGCACTGTTTAATATTTCATCAAAGTGTCCCAAAGGACAGACTCTCCCGCTGTTCTGGTATTTACTGTGGATCAGTAGCGAGATACTTCTGGGTGAAACAGGCAGAGTAGGCGTTTGGATACAAGGGAATAGCTGTCGAATGACAAGGACTGAGAAGGGAAGAAACAGACAGTCGATAAAGCCGTATAGAATGATATAAATGTGTTTTATAAGCATCTTGGAGAAAGCTTTTACCCCGTCAACATGTTGCTTTCAGTGCAAAGGAAAATTGACCAGGAATAATATGCATAAAGGTTTAGAATAATGTTATTTGGTTCAGTTAGTTGGTTCAGTCAGAGGTCTGTATGTTTGATTGTGAATGGAAGAATGCTTCCTCCAAAGAGTAAAAGATTAAAAAGAAGGTAATTCTGAAATAAAGTTGAAAAGTTAAAATAATATCAGACTGTGAGATATAAAGTTGCAATTGCAAGAAACAAAGTCAAATAGTGAGATATAAAGGAAGCATCTAGAGCCGCAAGGGGCCTTGAGGGTGGACTGTACCGAATTTCAAGGCCCTGGGACCTTTTGACCCCTGTATTTTTGACGTCCCTCTGGCAACTTATTGAATGGAAATTTCACAGGCAGTTCATGGACGAGTGTCTTTTTGGGCCAATTAAGTACTAGGTCGGAGATACAGAACTCTGGACACTGTCCCAGGGGCCTGTGACGAGACATATCTGTCAATTTAAAGGACCCTGTAATTTTTACATTTTCTAGAATTACTTTGGATGAATAAAACAAACACAATCTGAGCAGCATGACACAGCAACCAATCAATGGCGTGAGTTTAGGGTGGGATCTGGTGGGTTCCGGTGGGACTGGAGTTCTAGCTGGGACATACTAGTGGAAATGAATTACTTACTTAATCTTTAAATGTCTCTGTTCTCGGTGGCAACTTTATTCTACTTCAAACATTGATACAACACGTCACATACAGTCCTGCAATATGCCTAATTTGCATTAGCAACACAGAACAAACTGAATGTACAGTTCCCTTTCACTACCTCACAGCCAGCCTGTTATTCTTGTAAAATAACGTTTATATAAGACGACAACATGTAGTTCCACAAAGTAACTGTTCTGAAATGTCACATATAATATTTGCCAAGTATTTGCTTGCTTGTCTGTGGTGTTTTAGCATCAACTGTCTATCCACATCAGATGTTATTCATTTTTAAATGAACACCTCAGTGAATTGTGTGCATCTGACTACGATCTTCTTGCTCGGTGTTCCTGTGGCCCACACTGTTCATGTTCTGTAAGTATTTTTAGAAAGCTGTTCTCGTTCTCTCTGTCTTGTACTCTCTCTTGCAGTTATTTTATTTTAAAGACTATGAGCACCATGACTGTAAGCAAGTGTCTGCTGGGAATGCAATACTTGCAGTTCTGCAACCTGTCTGTTCATATTCTTCTGCAGAAATGACACTATTGCGATTCATAACAGTTTAGAACAAAGAGTCATTGCGTCATTTGCAGTGCAATTGCTTTTTTATTATTATTATTTACCGGCTCTTTAACCTGTGACAAATGCCCTGTTTCTTTTTCTCAGACTATTTTGAACTCTTGAGGCTTTGATCTCTGTTGTGACATTCTGCAGTCAAATATTTATTATGACTCTAAACAAAAGACAAATCAATGAATGTCTCTTGTATCATAGTGTATCTATTCTTACATTCACCTAATCAATATTTCCCATTCATCTTTATTTAGTTAGCTGTTAAAAGTTAAAGCAGCGATAAAAGTTTATTAGGCAATAATGACCAGCGTACTTGTTATGTAGCAGCTGAAGCAGAGACAAAAGCAATATCCACATGCAGCAGTGTTTTAATAAAGACAAGGTAACCAGACTCAGGAACAGGACAGCGTGCATACAGCATTACAACAATACAAGAACTCACAAAGACTGGACTGAAATACAGGGCTTAAGTACCGGGGCAAACGATCTAAACAGGATAACAAGGGGGCGTGGTTAACAGGAAACACCTGGGAAGACTAATAGACAGACAGGGAACCACTAAACATAAGACAAACCCACACCGTGACATAGCCCCCTCCCTATGGGCGGCTCCTGACGCCCATAACACACCAAAAAGTTCAGGAGGGCGGAGAAGCGGAGGCTGACTTGGGGGAGGGATGGAGGGCCAGGCCCCTACGGGGAACCGGGGCCTGGGCCATGGAACGTGGGCGGACCAGGGCTACGCGGGCGGACCAGGGCTGCGCGGGGCGGACCAGGGCTGCGCGGGGCGGACCAGGGCGGAGCAGGATGCGTGGGCGGCCAGGGCGGCGCAGACACCGGCTCAGGAACAGCAGACACCGGCTCAGGAACAGCAGACACCGGCTCGGAGACGGCCATCTTGTCCGTAGACACTGGCTCGGGAGCAGACAACACACACACTGGCTGGAGAACAGACACTAGAACAGTAACGGCCACAAGGACAGACATAAACACAGGAACAGACGCTGGCACTGGCTCGGGAACAGACAACACACACACTGGCTCGAGAACAGACACTAGAACAGTAACGGCCACAAGGACAGACATAAACACAGGAACAGACGCTGGCACTGGCTCGGGAGCAGCCAACACACTCACTGGCTCGGGAGCAGCCAACACACTCACTGGCTCGGGAGCAGCCAACACACTCACTGGCTCGGGAACAGACACTAGAACAGTAACGGCCACAAGGACAGACAAACACAGGAACAGACGCTGGCTCGGGCTCAGGAACAGACAGAACAGACTCTGGCTCGGCAGACGTGACGTGAACGGTCTCTGGCTCGGCAGACGTGACGTGAACGGTCTCTGGCTCGGCAGACGTGACGTGAACGGTCTCTGGCTCGGCAGACGTGACGTGAACGGTCTCTGGCTCGGCAGACGTGACGTGAACGGTCTCTGGCTCGGCAGACGTGACGTGAACGGTCTCTGGCTCGGCAGACGTGACGTGAACGGTCTCTGGCTCGGCAGACGTGACGTGAACGGTCTCTGGCTCGGCAGACGTGACGTGAACGGTCTCTGGCTCGGCAGACGTGACGTGAACGGTCTCTGGCTCGGCAGACGTGACGTGAACGGTCTCTGGCTCGGCAGACGTGACGTGAACGGTCTCTGGCTCGGCAGACGTGACGTGAACGGTCTCTGGCTCGGCAGACGTGACGTGAACGGTCTCTGGCTCGGCAGACGTGACGTGAACGGTCTCTGGCTCGGCAGACGTGACGTGAACGGTCTCTGGCTCGGCAGACGTGACGTGAACGGTCTCTGGATTGACCGGAGGCTCAGGAAGGGCCTCCGGGCATTGCAAGATGCAGGAAGTCCTCTCCGAGAGGGTGCTGGACGTGGCTGACGTGAAGCTCTGGCCGGACGTGGCTGACGTGAAGCTCTGGCCGGACGTGGCTGACGTGAAGCTCTGGCCGGACGTGGCTGACGTGAAGCTCTGGCCGGACGTGGCTGACGTGAAGCTCTGGCCGGACGGGACCAGCGGCGAATGGGGCCCTGGGCTGGACATCACCAACCCAGGGTCGAAGAATGGCCAGCGTGGAGAGTGGTGTCGGGGCTCCTCTCGACCACCTCTACTGAGGCCTCCACGTGTCCCACGAAACTTGACCAACCGGGTCCCCTCAAAAGAGTGGCATCTCCTCCGCTCGGTGGCTGGAGAAGAGACACTGGCGAACATGCTGCTGGATTCAGTGTTGGTGAGTTCTTCTGTTATGTAGCAGCTGAAGCAGAGACAAAAGCAGGATCCACATGCAGCAGTGTTTTAATAAAGACAAGGTAACCAGACTCAGGAACAGGACAGCGTGCATACAGCATTACAACAATACAAGAACTCACAAAGACTGGACTGAAACACAGGGCTTAAATACCGGGGCAAGCGATCTAAACAGGATAACAAGGGGGCGTGGTTAATGGGAAACACCTGGGAAGACTAATAGACAGACAGGGAACCACTAAACATGACAAGACAAACCCACACCGTGACAGTACTGTTCATTTTACCTAAATCTTGTCAAAATAAGAGTGTCTAAAATACACTACCAATAAAAAGTTTTTGGTAAGTGTGATTTTTTTTTTTTTTTTTTGAAAGAAGTCTCAGTGTACCATGATCCTTCAGAAATCATTCTAATATGCTGATTTGGTGCTTTAGAAATATTTATTATTTTTATCCGGCGCAGTGGATAAGAAACATGCCTCTGGTGTGAGAGACCTGAGTTCGAATCCACTGTGAGACACTGTGTGTCCCTGGGCAAGACACGCAAGACACCCTGGGCTCCAGAAGCGTGTGACCTTTGTGACCTGAGGCGTCTGACATATATAGCAATGGTAAATCGCTTTGGATAAAAGCGTCAGCTAAATTAATAAATGTAAATGTAAATGATTATATAATTCTTAACAGATCATTAGTTCATATATATTCACAGCTAGAAATATAGGATAATGTGCTTGTTGCTGTTTAATTGGTTACTAAAATTATTAAACATTAGATAATGATTAAGAGATATTTAATGTAAATTGATATGTAAATTTAAACTTTCAATTAATATGATCATGCACTTAAAAGTCGAATGATCTAATCTTAAAAAAAAATATTTTAACAGATGCTATACAATTATTAAAATCATTTAGATTTTTTTTAGAATTGCATGATCATATGATTTGAAAGATTAATGATTTGTAAGCATATCAATTTACATTAAATAATCTGTTAATAATCAGTAATCATTAGTAAACATTAACAAGCACATTATCCCATATTTCTAGCTATTTTAATAAATATTAAATAATGGTCCGTTAAGCGCTATATAATGTTTGTTAATGACTTATTAATGAAAGTTATTATAAAGTGTCACCGAACTATCCCTTTAAACACTAACAGTATTCATATATCAGAGTGTTCATGGCTCATGGTCTTATCGGCTCCTATCTAATCCAGGAGGTAATTATGAAGTCATCACTCTGTTGTTCTACACCTTTGAGATGTCGTCTTTTGGCACAGAATGGAGCGGCATGTTTTAATCTTTATCTCTTTCTTAACATCAGCTGAGCAGCAGCCTATTTCTCTCTCTCTCTCTCTCTCTCTCTCTCTCTCTCTCTCTCTCTCTCTCTCTCTCTCTCTCTCTCTCTCTCTCTCTCTCTCTCTCTCACTCTCTCTCTCTCTCTCTTCTTTCTCCTCTCTCACTTTATATGGTGATGTCAGCAGCTTGGCCGTCAATGCTTGGCTGTAACAGATTGCTGGGTGCACTTGTCTTGTGCATCTTCCAGGTTTGTGAGTCGCCAGCCATCATTCTACAAACTCATGGACACCTGAAAGAATTAAAGGCACAGTCGACAGAAAAAACACCCCAGAGTCTCATCTAGCCAGACCTTTGATTTATGAGTACAACAGGGCTATAAGCACACCCTAAGGGAAATGTGCTTCTCACTGCTCCAATAGTGTACGATTGGAGAAATATTTAAGTGAACATTGATGGATCAACATTTTTTTAATGGGGGAGGCTCACCAGCATAGGGCAAAAATCACCCAGTGTTGATACAAATGTTTTGCATAATATGCAAGTTAATAATCATTCAAAAAAATCACTTCAGCAAAGTTTGTATTATTTTCTGTTTATTTTGATAAATAAAATATTTTTTTAATAATAAATGTACTTTTATTCAAATATGTCTTTTTAAAAATACAGAAAAAATATTTTAAAAGATTTGAAGGAGATCCTATAATAATTTTATGTAGCTGTACTTTGTGTTAGGGTTAAAAAAACTGCCATTAAGATATTTTTAATATTATCTCATAATTTGGTATCAGGTATATTAGGCTGCTGTCACACAGAATTGACGCACAGATCCATTATACTGTTACACATGTGTTCTCTTTCTCAACTGTTTACGTTCACTTAAAACATAACTGACTGTGTTTACGTGAATAATTCACAAGACTGACATTTTGACATTATTTTGTGTGTATTTGACTGTTTAAGCGCAAAAGCAGCGAAAAAACTCTAGAGGCGGCTTTATGTGCTGCACCCTTTGGGTGCGAGCACAAAATCTGCGGGAATGAGTAAAGTTATGCTCAATATACGCAATCCCACGCCAAATTTAAGCCCTATTAAAAGATACAAAGATTTTGGCCGTGGTGAAAATCATGTAGTGTGCATGATCAAGAATCATGATGATGGAAGACCATGAGAGAAGCGCAGATGTGTCTCAGATGCCCGTGAAATATTTAGCATGCTAAATATTTAGACCTGTCTAGGACCCAGAGTGCTGCTGTGTGAAGTGCGATTTGACTGGAAATTACATCGCGACTACCTACAGCCAATGAGAGGTCAAGAAACAGGGCAAAGGAAAGTTCAAACTTCATATTCTTGTCTCTTTTTCACTGCAAATCAGCGCACAGACAACTTTTATCACAAGCTTCTTGCGTGCATCATTTTAACAAGAAGAAATACAGTCTAACGTGAGAAAGCCTGTCTTAATCGTGATCGTACGTTATTTGCTTTATCAATCCTTACGTGTTTGGTTGTGTGAAATGTGGTTTGTAGACCAGACAGAGTTGTCAGCAATTCTTCTTATTAAATGTTGTGTAATGTTTGACCCTGTCACCGATCCATCATGTAATATGCATTCCATGTGCTCACACCAAACGTGACAAACACATGAGCACATGGCCAGCAAACACAATCACCAGCCATGTGCCCCAACAAATCATGAACACGCAGCTAATGAAAACACTCGTTATACTCCATACTCCATAGACTAAACAGAAATGGCACAACCCTGACACGAGACAGTCGTGCAGTGTGAGATGAACAGCGATCCTATGACTTTGAAAATTATGCAGTGTGTACCCGGCATAAGGTGGACACCCAACTTAATAAATTTAAGTCTAACCATTTCAACAAAAGGAAAAATCAACCAGCTATTTATTATCATCCAACAGTAGATCAAATTAGCACAGAATCAACTTTTCTATGTGCATAGAGAAGCGCAACTGTTTAGGAGAGTGCTGATGTGAGTTTTGCCATCTAGAGGTTTAATAAAATCAAATGCGCCTTTAGCCCCATTGTTACCCTATATTCTGGCCAAGAACTAACCACTTTGACATGTAAACTTGTTACGAAGTTCCTCAAATAAAACTGAATATCTTTGGAAGATTTGAAGTCAAGAACTTGGTAAATAGCTCTCATAATATCAACCCAGTACTCCGTAAACACGATTTTCTGAGTGGGCTGATTGGAGATGGCGATCACAAGAGCAATCTGGGAAAAATCTTCCCAGTTTTGTGTGCAATATGCATCAGATGGTCAGTATGGTTTTGCTTTTGTTTTTGTTATTTCTGGAGCTCAACAGCATGGGGTTTACCACTGTGGACTTGCTAATGGATGTAGCACTTTATAACTCCTTGGTGACTTCCAGACGGTAAGCTCTGGGCTCATGAAACATGAGAGTTTTAAGTTTGGAAGTTTTAATTTGGCATTGCTTATTATCACCTACTGTGTTTTCTAGCCCTGTTACAAATTTAAACCACCACTTTATTGTTGTTTTACTGTTCTAATTTCCATATTTGGTGTTTGAGAACAAAAGCAAAAGCATTTGAGTTGTCAAGCTCTTCTGTTGTGCCTGGATTGATTGCTTGTCTGAAAAGTATGTCAGCTAAATGCAGCAGTTGTAAACAGCTGGAAGTCATGCAGAGTAAGGGTACAGATGAGTTTACATTAGTACCCAAGTAAATGACTCCTGGTATGAAATATGACTGGACTATATAAGCTCAGGTTTCTTTTTATAAACACTTTAGCAGTTCATGCTGTGTTTTTACATGGCATTACATTTGAGGAGTTTGTATCAGTGCCACTTTCCATTACACGTCAATGTCCTGTGACTCTTGAACTATTAAAGATATAAAGGTCTTGACCTTCCTGACTGTCTTGCAATCAATGTAATAATTTTGATATAATTGACTGCAATAATATTCAATCAGTTGTATTAAATATATATTTTTAAACTAATAACTTATAACTAATAACTAATAACTAACAACTTGTGTCCCACATTCTGCAAGCTACCCGGTTAAAATATTTCCTTCATTACAAAAATGTAACATTGCTAAAATTGTTGCACCATTATTTAACATCATTTAGATCCTTTCTAGAGTGTCACATGAAGAAAATTGTGTTTTATTTCAATAATGACAACTCTGAATAGTTTTAGCATCCCAGACAGCGACATAGTGTTGGCCCAGATCTGGCCCACATGTGGGCTATGTGAAATCCACGTGTGCCGGATCTGGGCCGACATTATGTTGCTTTCTGAGATGTTATGGAATATGGCAATGTTAATGTAAGTATGGACTTGTTACTGCTAATAGATACAAAGATATGCTGCTGCTACATAAATAGACATACATAAATATTATAGCAGATCTAGACAAGTGGAGCTGGGGGAGGTGGGGGGGGGGAGGGGGGTTCATAGGAACTCTGATAATCTGCTGGAGGCATAGCCTACAGTGGACAATGAACCACACCATTTAAATGTTGAGCAAGCAATCTCATTGACTGCAGGATCAGCAGAGGCTAATCAGCTTGTGCCATGTGGTAATGATGTGATTACAGTTTATTTCAAGTAACAATATATAATATTAATATTTATATTAACCCTGCTCTTTTACCCACATTATTTTAGGAAAATTGTCAATTTATTTATAGAAAAAATACGTTTATAAATATGTACAACCTGTGTGTGTTTGTGTGCGTGCGTGCGTGCGTGCGTGCGTGTGTGTGTGTGCGCGTGTGTGCGCGTGTGTGCGCGTGTGTGCGCGCGTGTGCGTGTGTGTGCGTGTGTGTGCGTGTGTGTGTGTGTGTGTGTGTGTGTGTGTGTGTGTGTGTGTGTGTGTGTGCGTGTGTGCGTGTGTGCGTGTGTGTGCGTGCGTGTGTGCGCGTGTGCGCGTGTGTGTGTGTGTGGTCTATTCATGGAAAGTGACCAGTGTTATTATGCGTGTTTTTTGTGTAGATGGTGGAACAAAGAAGCTACGCAGTACCATCCGGCGGAGCACAGAGACAGGTATCGCTGTGGAGATGAGGAACCGTGTCACACGGCAGGGCAGTAAGGATTCAACAGATGGCAGCACCAACAGCAACAGCTCTGATGGAACGTGAGTGACATGGTGTCTAATTGTATTTGTATTTTGCTTTTATTTATTTATTAACCACTATTTAAACAACAGTCTGTTGACACAGACTCCTCATCACAGACATTCAACCTGGAGATCACAAATCATTGCATCCAATTTTTTGAATCTCACAAAAAACATATATTAAAAGATTTTTTTTTTTACATTACATAAGCAGAGGGAGTACAACAGTATTGTACAATTTCAATAACATACATTTTTGTCACATTACGTTATGAAATGTTGATGATGAAATGTGCTTTATTGTCATGAAAATAATTCAAATGTGGTGTAATATGATTAGAGCTGCAACTATTGATAAAATTGGTAAATAATGTGTAGTAACTGGGTTTTTTTTAAATAATGAATTACATTTTTAATAACTTTAATAATTACCAAATATTTCATTTTTTCATCTGATTAATTGATTAGTAAATAAAATCAACATATCAATCATTTATCAAAATAATTGTTAGTTGCAGCTCTAAATACGATCAAATCTTGACAAGTTTCATACATATATGTGTAATGTGAGGTATTTTCACAGTATTGATGAGTTTGATAGATCACACATTTCACACATCTCATCGAGTGTATTTTAGGTTCATCTTCCCCACCACTCGCCTGGGCCCTGAGAGCCAATTCAGTGACTTCCTGGATGGCCTTGGTCCCGCACAGATAGTGGGACGTCAGACATTAGCCACACCGCCAATGGGTAAGACAGTTGCATACTGGGTAGTATACACTGAGTACACCAATTTTGTTAATAAAAAATAGTTAATTTGCATTTTATTGCTAATATTAAACCATCTTGACTGTTGATGGCAGTCCTATCAATGAATGTGTCAAGAGTTATTTTGCTAAAACGTTAGCTTTATTCGTCACACTGGATATAGAAGGTCAAGTCGAGTATATTGCAATGTGTCTTTCACGCTATGTGCTGTTGTATAGTGGGTCACCAGGGTATTTTATGTACAGTACATTTTCATACTGAGCATTATATAAATATACAGTAGAAATGGTACTATGCTATCTTTTAGCATTCTGTGGAACTCAGCTGATTATCAATGAATTTGTCTGCAAATTGATGCAGATCTGATAAATGCCAATCTTTGCAGGAGCCGATGTTGACTGGACTGGAGTTACTGGCTTGTTAGATTTAATAATAGCCTATGTATCTAATTTTCGTTTCAAATCCAATATCAAGGCAGAAACTCTCAGGAATGGAGGTTATATGTTATTCTTTGTCTCCACCTGCTGTTGAATTATCCCATTGCAAGATTTCGGCACAGAAATGAAAGTTTTGATCATAAGACATATGGTTTTCTCTGTGTAGGTGATGTTTACATTGGTGTGATGGATAGAGGGGGTCAGTTAGAGGTTGAGATCACGCAGGCCCGAGGTCTGACCCCTAAACCAGGCTCAAAGACCATTTCAGGTAACCCACGATTAAAAATGACTGTGTTGAATCATTTTATCCACATGATTTGTTTGGTAAGGGCATAGAACACTGTTTCATAATTGGATGATTCCTTCTCCATCAGCAACATATATAAAGGTTTATGTTCTGGAGAATGGAATGTGTCTCGCTAAGAAGAAAACCAAAGTGGTGAAGAAAACCCTGGATCCAACCTTCCAGCAATCCCTGATGTTTGACGAGAGCCCGCAGGGGAAAGTGCTACAGGTATTACAAATCCAAATCACTCCAGCTATCCTTCACAAACACATTCTTCAGAAAACAGCATACGACATATGCATATCCAGCGGTCCCAAAAAAAGCATTTAATGGAAAAAATTGTTGATGGAAAGACAGGAGACGCTGTTTAAAGTTCAAGGGGCTTATTTTGTGGTTTTTACACTTTTTATATTATGTACAGTGCAGTATAATTATTATTATATTATTATTTAAATGCTAAACACCCTTTAAGAAATCTTAGAATATTGAATATCATCAATGGCTAACCAAATAACATGTAATATATCAATTAATGTTCATAATCATAACAATGGCATAATTCATAATTATATTATTTATTTTTATATTTAATATATTCTAATTTAGTTTAATTGCTATTTACACAGAATGTAGTGTAATTGATTTGGTGTTAAAACTTTGCTATTTAATATCTTTTTTTTGTTTTTGTTTGATTTGAAAAATGATTCAATAATTTTTAATATTTGCAATAAAATGCTAATTTTATTAGATTTTAATAAAATCTTTATTTAAAGATTCAAACCATTCAAACATTTGTGGTCAGTAAGATTGTTTTATGCTTTTGAAAGAAGTGTTTTTTGCTCACCAAGGCTGCATTTATTTGATCAAAATAGAGTAATTATTATTATATTTTAAATAATAGTTGTCTATTTTGAATACATTTTAAAATGTATTTTTTTCTGAATTTATGTTAAAATGTATGATTTCTGAAGACTTTACTTCAGTCTTCAGAAATCATTCTAATAAGTTGATTTGGTGCTCAACAAGCATTTCTTATTATTATCAATTCTGAAAACAGCTGTGCTGCTTAATACTTGTATGGAAACCATGATACTTTTTTATTCTTTGATTAATAGAAAGTTCAAGGAAACAGCATTTCTTTGAAACAAATCTTTTGTAACGTTATAAATGTCACGTTTGATTAATTTAATCCATCCTTGCTGAATAAAAGTATTAATTTCTTTCAAAAAATCTTTCTGACTTTAAGCTATAAATCTAAATATATATATATATATATATATATATATATTATTTATATAATATGTTCACAATTAAGACAAAAAGTACATTAAGACATTCACATTTTTAAGCATCTCTTAAGCATCCAGAGCATACGACACAATTTAAATTGTATAAGTGTCATTACATAAGAAACTGTCACACCACGCGCAAATGCCATATTTGGGGCCGCTGCATACTAAATGTGTCCATTTATCCTGACCAGGTGATCGTGTGGGGAGATTACGGCCGCATGGACAGCAAGTGTTTCATGGGAATGGCTCAGATCCTCCTGGATGATCTCGATCTGTCATCAATGGTGGGCGGCTGGTACAAGCTCTTCCCCACCTCCTCTCTGGCGGACCCCAGCATCGGCCCTCTGACACGCCGACTCTCCCAGTCCTCCCTCGAGAGCGCCACCAGCCCCTCGTGCACCTAGACACATCCACGTCCCCATCGTAATATGCCTGTGTTCTCTATCTCTACGTGTGTATCTTCGTTCAATATACCCCGCCACCGACCCCAATAGCATGAACACACACTCTGATAGATACAGCCAACTCGCCCGGGGCTGGAACGCTCCTCTTTATCGACACAGATTTTAAGAGTTGGATACAAATCAGGCATGACACATTTAACACATTCACAGATGGATATGGATGTAACCAGCAACATGCGGTTGTTGGGGCGTCCGGAATCAGTCATGGCTAGTTACATGCAGATCCATTGTTCGCAGGTCAATATAGGGGCATTTAATAAATCTGCTGAGAAATGTTCCTGACAATGTAGCATTTGTGTTGACGTCATGTCACACAGGGAGCAGAATGGGTTCTAGCAGTTCCAGACCCTCAAGGGTCAATCATTTCTCTATGCCAAACCCGAAGTTTATTTTTTAAAAACCAAAGCAATTCTTAATATCTGTAGTATTATATTATAGAGTATGGATATGTAGCAGAGTCAATGACTTAGATGAGATGCAAAAAAAAAAAAAAACTCACTAGACTACATACACAATTAAACTTTTAAAGGGCAGGGCTTTACTCCACAGGTCAGGTTATTTATTAGAAATGCACACAATTCATGTCGCATAAAGTAGCGTATTCTTTTTTCTTCCTTTTTCGGAGAGCTCAATAAATAAATATATCGATATTTGTCTTTATGTATTAATCGACTGCATTCTGCACGTTAACTCGCAACCCTTGTTCAGCAAAATATGTAAAGTGCTATTTAAGCTTGCCTTTAAAATTATGTAGACTTATAGATTAGTATAGTAGGTTATTTATTTTGCTAATGTTTTAATCTCACTTTTTGTCTGAACAACGCAATCTGCACCAAGCTGCAGACGTAGTCAGAGGTAATCGAACCCTCTGAAGGAGAACCAACTGTCCTGTTAAACCAGCAACCCTCATACACAGCTGCTGCATTGTGGGATATGCCAAACGTTGTCCGCTGGCCAGCAAGAAAACTTTTCTTGTAGCAAGTAGCGAAGATTTCTGGAAAGTTGGTGCCGCGTTATACTTTACCGCCTCAAGTATTTTTGGGTTTTGTTCTACCAGCATATGGATCTGAACTGTTAAAGGTCTTTTCCGTTTCCTGTTACACTCAGGAGGTCACGCTGAACAAAAACCAAGTGCACGACTATATGAGGACTGGTCATGGAGTCGCTCGCTCAAAAGGATCTTGAAGCCCAGAACAAACGGTATTCTGTAAACTCCTGGACACTTTTGTTTTTCTCTATGAACTTTGCCATGGCTATTCCTGTCCAATCAGCTGTCCTCTTTAGCTGGGTGGCTCTAGATGGCTTCTTCAGTCAGCCGTTGGTGTTTACGGAGACATTTGGAAAGAGAGCAGCACTGTAGGTAAAATACAAAATGTTCATCACACTCCTGTCAGCCTCCTCTGCACAGCTAGATTTGTTTTCATAGTTCTTCTGAATATATTAGATCAGTACCTTACATATCATAGGATCTCTGTACGAGTACATCAGATTTCAGTTTTTCAGTCACATCTTCTGCAGAGATGATGGTAACACATAAAATAATAACAACCAGAAAAATTATTCATTTCTAAGCATATGGATCATTAGCCAAATCATTAAAGACGCTTCTAAAATTTAGCCCGTTCAAAGTCTAAATGTTGTTTGATTTTCTGGTTTGCATCATGATATGATCTGCTTCTGAAAGCAGACTAACAGACATAGTTTAGCAGACATAGTTTACCAAACCGTTTCATCTGATTTATCATTTTGAATTGTTTGAAGTATTTTAGTATTTTGCTTTGCTCTACAGCTGTCTCTACTGAAACTTTGATACAATACTTTGCTCTTTCTTATTACCATCATAAGTTGTAAATGTACTACATTCAAGTTGAAACTATTTTACCCATGCCAGTCATGACTGATTTGACATTTTTGAATATTTTACCTTCCAGCCCGTCGTTGTTCTTCAAGCGCAAAAGTTTTGCCTTTAAACATACAAAATGAGTCTCTGCTAATTCTCACATGCATTTCTTGCTTCTTATGTATTTGCACAAGTTTGATTGTGTTGCACATTTTTCTTTTCCTCTAACAGACAAATGTCTGGACATTAAATTAGGTACTAACTAAAGATGAAATTAAATTGTTTTACTGTACTAAAAACAAATTGTATTTGCAGCTGAATGTTTGTCCTTGGTAAACACTATGAAATGACTATTAGATATTGATATTTTTTCTATGTGATTTTACGTACATTGGATTATGGGATTATATGTGTCCAATGAATTAGCTACAAATCTTGCATTTTTGCAAAATGAAGAGTCTGAATGCATGAATATTTGTACTGTACTGCTCTATTTTTCCAGGTGTAGTGAATGGATATAATTTGTTGCAATCCATAGCTAAACCAAATGCAACATCGACAAAAAAAAAAAAAAAAAAATCTAGAATTGCCGCTTCCAACTTACTGTGGTTTGGATGCGTTTGAATATAACATGGAATGGGAACGATCAGATCTGTTTTGTTCTGACAGTAAAAGGATACAGTTATCAAATGCTTCTGTGGTTTGTTGATAATCTATAAATACAAATCTTTGAGTATGATGTTGTAACTTCTGAATAAGATGCCAGAAAGGTCACTAGCATCTGGTTTGTTTAAACGCTTGGTGTTGTATCAGAGTACTTGATGCTTTTATATGCGAGACCACTTCATTCTTTTCAGGTCATATACATGGCAAAGCCGAAGAGTTTTTTTTTTTTTTGGCAGTATTATGGCATACACAGTTTATATGTGTGTGTAAGTAGGTGACACCAGCCTGACTGGGGAATGACCTTAATACACTGAATACAGATCAATGTTATGTTGTTATGTTATGTTATGTTATGTTATGTTATGTTATGTTATGTTATGTTCAACAATCATAGCAGATACACTTAAAGGTCTACCTGGTATTCATGCTTACATTTCTTATTTGCATTCAGTAATGGACAGTAGATTGTAAAACTGAGAATGATGTGTGACTTTGAACATTTTTATGAAATGTTGCTTTGTCAGGTACTGTATGATGTATATAAATTATATAAATGTTGAGAGATTGCTTACATTTTCAAAAGGAATGTAATCTCCCTTTACAACTATCTGGGCCATTTAAACCCTTGTGAAGTCTTTTTAGGAAACCCTGTTTTTTGTCCGTTTGTGAACAAATATAAAGATTATTGAGGCGATGTTTATCTTATTTTTGTAAAATTAATTATTTTAAAGGGTTGTCTGCTGGATAAAAGGTGATGGCTTGTTTATTGCCTTACTTGTGAGTTACTATTAAGGCTTAGATGTGTTACTGAAAGCCTTGGGTGTTTTGCTTCGATATCACACTAGCTCTAACTTGAATGTATATATTATATATTTAATTTCATTGTATTGCAGGTTTTATTTGTTTTACAGTGTCTGAATGACACACTACATCAATAACATGATGTGTTGATATGTGTTGATGTTTAAAGGCTTACATGAGCACAAGAACTCGGGGCCTCTTTCATAAAATGTTGCGTAGAAACATCCTATATGAGCTTATGATCATTTCTCAAATGTTCGTACGTGTGATTCAGAGAACGAACTTACGCCCAAAAACTTCGTACACCTTTCTTACAGATGTGCAATTTATAAATCGCAAATGATCTTCAAATTGTGCGCAGCTGAATGGTTTCAGATCTCCACCTTGTAAACGCCAACTAATTAATGTCATTAACAAAAGAGCACCAGTCATCGTCCAAATTGAGAAAGGCGAGAGACAAGAATTGCTTAGATTTACTTGCAGTACTCCGACTCTCTACCACAAGGAAAAGTGTGTATGCCAGCTTAGACCCTGATAAGCAATTTTCCACATCACATTTTTATAAATATGAACATTGGCGTGGATTTTAGCATACACACAGATTTGAACTTGGAATGTGCGTACGCTAAATTTCCCACCAACGTTCATACCACTTTATCTTGATATTATATATATATATATATATAAATGAGGCCCCATGGTATCTAATTCTATCTATTTGCTATCACAATTGTTTGGAGTAGCCTATTCGGTTTTTGAAAAAACACAAGATAGATATCAGATAACAGTTGAAACATTCAGTGCATGTTTGTTTTTAGTCATTTGCATTTAGGCTTACTTTTTTTTAGATTTGTATTTTCTCAAAGAGCCATGTCTTTAAAATTAGCTCTTTTTTTGTTTATGATCACACATTGAATTAAAAATAGCCTAATATATATATATATATATATATATATATATATATATATTATTTATACTCTTGGGTCATACTTAAAATACGCATTGGCAATTTATTTATTTTACAAATGTGAAGATGGTCATGTGTAGTCTGTTTTCTCATTCATGTAGCAAAGCTGTTAGCAGCTCTTTTGTTGTTGCCATAAACCAGCCATTCCCTTTATTCATGGTTTTGTTAACAGCACAAGACACTGTTAGGACATGCTTCGCAGAGTGAGGTTTTCAACTTTCATGAGAAATGTAGCTTTGAAATCCATGCCCATTGCATCCATACATATCCTATAACCCATATTAAGTCTTGCACTTTGGGAGAGAACGATCAAAGATTTATCAGAGACGGGTAGACCCCAAAAATGATTCGAGCTGACAGTGCACTGCTGTTTAGGAATAACAGAATGGTATGAGCTGTATGGGGGAGCTGTAATTTTATACTTGTGCTTTGTAAATGTTTTCTATGTGCAGTATTTGATAATGTAAAACTGGTATTTTTGTGGTTTGTACGCTGCAGAATTATTTAAGGTGCACGCAGTTTTGTAAAAAAAAGGATGGGAAACTTTGGAAAAAATAATAATTTTGACTGAAGCCTGTATCTGCATGCATATTGACTGCTGGAAGCTGGAGGTCAATAAATTTTATTTGAATCATCCATTTTTTTGTGTGTCTGAATGGAAGTCTTTATCATTAAATTGCTTTTAATATTAAAGGGATATAGAACTATATAGGCCTATACTACTTGGCAAAAAAAAGTTGTCTCCCACAACTGCTAGGCTATTTCCCAAAATATGTAGGCAACATTTTAAAAACTCATTTTATTTGGCAAATGAGAACCTTGCAGATATTTTCAGCAATGCAAAGTAAATCAGTAAGAACATGTACACTAAGTCAAGGGTATGTTAAGTGCACTTTTACATGTAGGCCTATCTCACTGCATTTGAAGTGAAATGTCTAAAACTCTTGAGTGCTGTGCTATAGGACAGTTCAGAAACTGAGCGCATCCTCTTTGAGGGTCCACTAGAGGGACTCTTTTCTGCATCAGGACGTTTGCAGGTTGACCTGTTGGGAATTTCTATGTTTACATAAAGGTCAGGAAAAACGTCACTTAAACCACGGAAGTGTCGTCGCAGTCTCTTTGGGGTGATTTTACTATCAACCACTTTCCAAAAGTTGCGCTTTGCATTTGGGAACTGCGGATTTATAGGCACCTGAAAATTCGAAAGGAAAACATCCTTAATAAAAGTCCTGTAATAATAATATAGCCTAATACTAATAATAATAGTAGTACGAAAAAAATACCTACCTTTACAAAACAGTTGTTTGATGATAAACAGACTCTGATATTATTCTCAATGCCTTTTCTATCCCCATCCACAAATATCGTCACTGTTTTCATTAACTGATGGGGTGAGAGAACAGTTAGGATATAATTAAAATCAAATAAAAATAATAGCCTACATGTTTGCTTTTTTTAAGTAAAGAAACCTATAGGAAAGTGGCTTATTGCTTTTAAAATAAAATATTTTAAAAGACAACAACTTTCAATAAAAGTTTGCACTAAATCAGAAATTGACAGGACACAATACCTTATTCGCAGCAACGCCATTTTTGATTTGGGTTTTACTGTAATCGAATGTGTTTTTTGGATTGTTCTGCTGATAAAACACTGACGAAATATATTTTCTAAGAAAGTCTAAGAAAATAATATTTATTTTCCACAGACAACATGCTATGGAGAATTAGTGATATTTGGTGGGGATGGGGGGTAAAACAGAGAGGGTAGCTATTGTTGAATAAGCATAGGCTAAATAGATAGCCTACTTTTTGTATTAAATTGTTAATTGAACATTTGCCTATAATTGATACCGCAAAATATGTACAACTTACCTCGTAAAAGGTTAATCTTTTCTCAGGTGCGTTTTGAATAACATAAGCGATCAGTCCCAGTTACGTCATTTTCTGTTTGGAGTATCTCTTGTATTTTCTTCTGTCCACCAGCATGTCTGCGCGCTCTTGCTGCGTCTCTGGGAACATCTGAAGTGAGCTGCTAGAGATGACGAGTGTCTGTCGTGGAGTTTGTCGGAATATATATATGAAGAACGACGGCTAGAGTAGAGTAGCCTACAGTAGATGTATGTGCATTCCTCATTAATGTCCTTTTACATAATTGATGAAGGTGTTAATTCGTGGGCGGGCATGCCTGGACCACCACAGTTTATTGGCTACAATTGTTTTAATATTGTAACATGCACATACCTGAAATAAGAGTTTGAAAATGTAAAGAAATATATAGGCCTATGTCAATAAACTCAAATTTAGAAACAAAATCTTAATAATCAAACGAACAAAAAATGTATTAATAGTTATGTTGGCTATAATTGTCTTAATGTGTATATATATATATATATATATATATATACACACACATTAAGACTAATGTTTCTTGTCATGAGACATGAATTCACATGTGACATTCTGCAAATGAAATAATTCATAAGTGGCAATGAGTCCATTTAACTGACTTGTTCACAACCTCTTTAAATGATAACTACATTTAAAATAAATAGGCCTACATAACAAATTGACAGGCTACAATAAATGTTTTCTTAACTTATTTATTTATAAAGTTGGGAAAGTTTTCTTGCTGGCAAGAAAACCGCGTTTTAGATGCACAAGTAGGCTAGGCTACAGGTCTGTGCCTCACGGAGGCGCTGCTTTCCCGCTGCAGAAGTGACTCAATGGAAAACGGGCTGGTAAATTTATTTTCTGCCTCAGAACGTTTGCAGTTTGCCCTGTTTTCAGTCGCATTCAGAGGGAATTTCCATGTTTCAATAAAGGTCAGGAAAAACGTCACACAAACCACGGAAGTGTCGTCGCAGTATCTTTGCGGTGATTTTACCATCATCCCCTTTCCAAAAGTTGCGCTTTGCATTTGGGAACTCCGGATTTATGGCACCTCCAAATAAGAATGGACAAAGAAGTAGCCTAGTAGACTACAATAAAACTGAAACGTTATATTATCTCATCTCATCTATTAAAGTAGCAAGCCACCAAATTAGGCCTTGCCTACATGCAGTTTCACCGACAGTGTGAAATAGATTCAGCGAAGTAACGTACAACCTCGTGACCCAACCTTTTAAACACGACAGAGAAAAAAAAAATCTGTATTTCTGGCTACCTATCTCTTAGATTTTTTTTTTTTACTAGTCTACAAAGCATGTTACGGTTGTCTCTACGCAACAGTTAATACGTTCAACCAATCAGAATTTAGCTCCGGATCATTAGCTTTATCAGCGGTAATAAATTAAAACTCGAACCTTGTAAAACGTGAATCGTTTCTCAGGTGCATTTTGAATGACAGAAGCCAAGCGATCAGGCCCAGGTAGGCTACGTAGTTTTCTGTTTGGAGTAGCCCAAGGCTTAGGCCTATGTGTATTTTTTTCTTCTGACCAGCATGTTTGCGCGGTGCACGCTCTGGCATCTGAGAAGTGAGCTCAAGTGAAAAGGTTAATTGATGAGTGTCTGTCATGGATTTTATCGGCCTATATGAAGTAGATGGGCATTCCTCATAGTTAATGAGGAATGCCCATAATGTCTCTTTTGTAGGCTAACACATGGGCAGGCATCACAGCTGTATTAGCTGTAGATGATTCATATTTAATATAGGGTGAACATATTTTGATTACCGAAAACCAGGACACACGGCCCGGCAATGAGATACTCAAATGATACTCAAAGTTTACTCAAAGATTGATTTCAATACATTTAAAGTAGGCTATGCCTCCTCTGTATGGATAGAAAATTGTTACATTACAAAATACTATCTATAACCAGACACAAATTCAGATAGGCTTCTCAGAGGTTACTCAACATGTTTCATTATGACAGGTTTTAAATATAATGAATGAAATAATTATAAAAAATAATGTCTCTTCTGTATTAGAAAAATAAATAAATAATAAATAGCTAAAAAACTAACAAAATATATTTATATCTTTAGTTTTCTTCTTCCTATTTATCCAGTATTTCTTTCTTAATGGCCCAATGAAAAATAATGAAAACCAGGACATTTTCATCACTTTATAAAAAACAGCCAGGGCGGCCAGGACAGGACGTGAAAACAGGACATGTCCTGGGAAAACAGGACGTTTGGTCACCCTATTTAATAGGCCTATAGGCCTACAACACTGTAAATTTGAAAATTGAGAATAAATGTAAAAAACCCAAATATAGCCTACCAATAACATAGGCCTAAATACACATTTTATTAAATAATTACGTGGTTGTTTTAATATACCTAGGCCTATTATTTAAACCATTAAAATAACTATAAAATGTATAATCTTTGATTATCTGAATAAATAAATAAATAAATAAGAATGGGGTCCCATATATCTGCTAAAAATACAACTCAAGGTTTAAATAAGGACGAAAAGTTTTGTAGCATAATCACAGCCACACCATTTAATTTAATCTGGATCAAAACTGCATCCCCGACATTCCATTAGTAGCCTATCAACACATAGGCTACTTTAAAGGCTACTAAAGGGTTAAGGGTTAATAAACGCTGTATTAAATTGAATTTCGATCATATTCACCAACAACAATAAGGGCAGTTTTCTTAATTCAGACATTTAGATAAAACATCTTGTAAAACCACTAGCACGGCTATTTAATAATTGGATGAATATTTTAAAATTCCAAACAAACATGGACTCAAAGATTTGAAATCGCGCTTTAGATTTTAATCCGGCGCTGTCGTCATGTCGCTGGTCGTGACGCAGAATCAATGGAGAGTGTGGGAGGACCAAATCGAGAACGTGCTAGGTAGTTCAATTCATTTTACAGAATCGATTCCTTTGAACTCATAATTTTAACAAGTCATATTCGACAACAACCGATTCAAGATTCACTGAGAACACTGATGCATGTTAGGTAAAGGGAATCCCCACAAGTTGTATTTTGAAATTTTCCTCTATATTATTTGTTCAAAATAAGCTGGTAGGCTTTTTTTAAATCATATTGTTGATTAGCATATAATGTAATTTAGGCAAACAATGGCTATATTGTGTTGAAACTAATTGTGCCACATTCACAGTTTACCATTACTGTAATTTGGAACATGTTATTACCTAACAATTAGATAGACTATAACACAAATCTAAATGATACGTGATATCATCATCATCATTCTTTATTCAGGACATACATATAAAATGGTCCATAGCACTATACAAGATAAAGTACACACACACACACACACACACACACACACACACACACACACACACACACACACAAAAAAAGAAATTCAAATATTGGCATATAGACTAAAGCGCCAGTGATTCCACAAACCTGAAGTGAACCTAACTGTACTCAATGCAGGGTTCACTAGTGTTGCAATGATGCTGTTATGAGATTCTGCTAGTCTACACATACATCTGTAGCCTACATGAGATCCTGAGTACAGCAGGACACGTAAATACATTAACACTTACACACATTTGACTCGAACTTCCCCCTCGTGGCAATTTAAGCAGCAGCCTCAAACCATCATTATATGCCACCTTGAGTTTCTGCATACTGCTTTTTTTTATAACGCCGCCACAAGTGGGCAGTGTACATCGGAGTACAAAAAGCTTTAAAAAGTGTAGTCTTCACAAAAAGTGAATACTAAATTTGCGATTCAGCATATTAGCTTGTGCATACAACATACAATCCTGTCTATGAATGTCCCTATCATCAGACAGGTCATCAGTTATATAGTGTCCTAAGTACTTGACCTCATCACACACTTTAAGTAAAGTACCAGACAGATAAAAAGCAGGAAATAAGAGTTTACTATCCTCCCTGCTTCTAGCAATCATTATATTACTCTTCTTAGAATTGAACGTAATATCAAAGTCCAAGCCGTATTGGGAACATAGTAGCTGTTGAAGGCCAGCACTATATGGACAAAGAATGACCAGGTCATCTGCGTACATTAGGTGGTTGATAATGGTGTCCCCAACCCTACAGCCTGTTCCACAACTGTTTAACAACTTTGATAGGTCATCCATATAAATATTAAAGAGAAAGGGAGACAAAATGCTTCCCTGCCTAACTCCATTACTTATATTAAATGAGGCAGACATGGAGTTACCCCACCTCACATACATTGACTGATGAGCATACCAAAAGGCCAAGATTCTCACTAGATATTTGGGAGCCCCTCTGTTGTACAATTTACTGAATAGCTTCTCATGATATCCTAATAATTATTATTATAATTATATATATTTTTAATTTGCACTATTTATAGAATGGCCACACAACTATTTTTTATAGGTAAAATATTATATAAAATCCTATATAAAATTGTAGGCTTAAAATTTGAAAACTAAATTAGGTCTTTTTTGTCAAAAAAAGAAGAAGCAAACTTTAGTGTCTAGACACAAATTAAAGCATAAAACGCCTCACATTAAGTAGCCTTGCTGTTCGTCCATTATTAACAGCAGCTGTTTTGGTCCAAATTTACAGAAAGTTTTTTCTTTAAAAGTATCAAGTTTTTGTCACACTGATTTGTCCATTCATTTGATGAATCAAACGTTTTCAAGGCTTGTTAGAACTCCGGCAAATTGATTTGGTTGAACCATTTGGTTTTGCGAATCGGTTCGTCTGATTCACGAGAAAGAACTTCGAACAGAACGATTGGCTCGCGAATCGGACATCACTACGATCGCATGGCGAGGCTTGAGACACTCTCAGACATTGTAGATTATTTGCTGGAACCTTTCGGTAAGTAGAATGAAGGCACAATCTTTCGCAATTTATCTTAATAAATGAGTATTAGATGTTAAAATCTGACTGTTGAAAATAGACTTGATGAGCGACCAGAGCGCTATGTATAATGAGCATTTAAAGCGGATTGTGTGGCTGAGGAGGGTGTTGCCCAAAAACCGGCTTTCTGTCGGAAATCATGGTTGGGAGAGTTATCAGTGTAGTTTTCGGTTATTTTCCCGAATTATAGTCGCTGTAAAGAACATTTTGCATAAAAAGCTGTGTTAATGTGCTGTTTTGATGGATATGTCGAGACAATAATGTCCGGGGGGACCAGCATAAACTAAACGTAGGATTTTAGGAGGCTACATTTACAAGGACTATTCACTATTTTCGTTTTAAAATTAGGTTTAATCATTTTGTATTGCCAGTCTATAGGCCAGTTTCAACGGTTTAGGACTACATCTTGTCATTTTTCTGTCCACGTCTCTGTGTCGTTAAAGCTTCAAATTGATGTATGAAGTAGGCTACACTGTGGGGAAAAAAACGTTATTTAAGATAGAAAAAATAGGTTCTGTAACTTTTTTTCCCCCATGATAAGAAGAACCCTTAGGTATTTTAGCATTATTGTCAATAGGAGAGTAAACATGTCTTTCTACCCATACCATCGGCATCTGGTTAGAAACCGGAGTAATTCAGCCAGGTCACCCACATCACAGCTTCATATTTTAGTCAGGATTTGTGCCAGTTACATAAGTCTTTTGACTTTAGAGGAATGCTGAACAAGGTAATTTCTTCTATTATTTAAATGTTGACATTTTAGTGGTATGTATTGCCATTGTGATTGTTTTCCTTGACCTGTCATGATTAATATCAGAAAGTAAGACACCCACCCAACAGGTCATTCACAATTCAGACTCACAATTCAATTTTACAGATTACTTTTTAAGTTATCTTGCACATTTGACTGTTATGGTTGCACTTTGGCTACATTTTCATTTCAGGTAGGCTTATTTGTTGTCAACTTTGTTTGCTGTAGTGTTGCAATTACAAATGGCATTTGTATAGTTTTTTTTTTTTATTCATACTGCCCGCTCTCACATGTTTTAACTAATGTCTGCTTTAAGACTGGAGGCAAAGCTGTTTTCTGCAGAAGAAAATGTTTTAGTGGAGCAAGTCAGCTGTTTTCATCAGAAATGCATCACATTTACGCTCCAAGCCCGTGGTATTTTTGTCTGCTTTGCACATTGTTTTTCATTCTCTACATTGGACTTCTGTGGTAAGAGAAAGACCAGCAAATTCTCAGGACCAAGAATTCTGCAGAGCTTTCCCCAAGAGGGTCCCGATCCTCAAATAAATACTTCCACATGACCTTCAGTCCGTGTGCCAGAAAGAGCTGTTTCTGCACTCTCAGTGACGTACAGGATTCCTTGAGATGTCAGTGACTGCTCTTTTTTTGCAGTGCGGTTTTAGCTATGGAGCTCCTCTTTTGTTCAATTCCTTGGGAATTTTACTTGCCCTGAGCTGTGGTCTATAAAACTTGATCGCGAGGTTGTAAGGTGCCAGGGAAATGTAGGCTAGATCTCATCTGCCCAGCTGGATGACTATGACCAGGCACTAACATCTTACATGAAAGAAAAATCACATGGAGCTCCTTCCCACATAGAGCTCCTTCCTAAAGCGCCAGAGGTGGTGTTTGTCGTTGGGGTCACTGAGCTCTTTAGCCTAATCATATCCGAAAAATCATTGTGTATTCTCTCTAGGTTTAGGACTTTGATAGTTACCATCCCCTGCAGAATGAAAATGAATAGCCTAATCATGCTCCTATCTCCAGCTTTGAAGTATGTGCCAAAGTTGGTGAGCATCAGCCAGCACTTAACCCCAAACCGGATATGGGTCATGCAATTTTCTGTTTGATAAGTTGTTAGCCACACACAGTGTGCCAGGGTGTATGCCAACTTGCACTTAGCTGCATATGATTTTGGCTCATTTATAGGGGTGAGGGAAAAAATCGATTCTTAGATGCATCGCGATTTCTGAATCGATTCACAAATGTCGATTTTCTAAATGTTTTTTTTTTCTCTAATAACGTAATATTGACGGAAAGCATAAGGCGGAACTCTGAAGCGCGGATATGCAGTGCCCGGACAGTCTGTGGCGTTCACATGATGGCTGAGTGCGTTCAAACGTTACCCTCTTCGTTAAATGCTAGGCTAACCTATGGAAAATTGGCAATTTCATTGTAACTTATTTTGTTTTGTTTTTATGAGAGCTGCTTTCTGTATTGTTTAGTTTTCACATCAATATGCTGTAAACCAATCTGTTATACGTACATTATACTTAGGTTTATTGCACTGCCTTCCACAGTCACAGTGTGTATCAGTGCAATGCCAGTCACAAAAAGTTTCATTTTGACTGTGCTCTCTGCAGATGTTCATTTACTATTATTAAATGTTAGAGATTCAGAATATGCTGAAGTTTGTATTCATTTACTACACGTATGCTGCTAGTACAGGCACACATTTATTTTCCTGTTGGTTCTTTGCTGGGACATATGGTGGCGAATGTATCCTACAGTTGACTTGCCAAATCACTTCCATTTGTTTTATTAATGAAATCAAATTAATATAGGAAGTATTGAAAGTAGGCCTAAATTCTTTATGGGTCATTATAAATACTTTGCTTTAAAAGTACCAAGTAGTCACACACAAAAAAAGATGATCGATAATCGTTTTAGCATCGCAGCCCTCTGAATTGTAATCGAATCGAAACGTGAGGTGCCTAGATTCCCACCCCTACTAATTTATTTTCCAGATGTTACTCATTTTTTATGTGCTGCTAAGATGCGACAAGAAATATTGTCATATTGTCATTGCATGCATGCATTCTTGTGCACAAGAATATATAGGCACAAGACGATTTTACAGGTTTTCACTATTTTTCTCAGGTTTAGTTGCTGACTCAAGGCTGAAGTGGGTTTGTTGGTCCAGGTAGTTTGTCTGCTTGTTTTTTGTTGCATTTGTGTGTGAGAACTTAGTTCAATGATGCAAGTATTCTTGCAGGTGCACATGAGCGCAGCACACATGGATGTATTGAACTGTGGGTACATCCTATTTCACTCGAACAAATAGGCCTAACATCACGCAAATCAATCAAAACACTCTCCAGCCAACTGGAACTTTATTCATCATGTCAAATGATGGAATTCCATTGGGAGCTTAATGTGAATTATTGGTAATCTGCCCTCCAGAAAAAAAAACAGTTATGAAAATGTGTGCCTAATTGGAAGTGAATTGATTTCTGCTAACATTCCTTAAACTGTTTCAAAGAACATTCATTCAGGAAATAGGGGTGGGCGATATACACGATTAACCAGTAGTAATTTGTCAGCCTGTAAAGATTTTTGACAATCGTCTCTATCGGGGTTACGCTCATGTGACGTTGCTGTGCGGCGCAGTAGCAGTAAGCTGCGGAAGACAACTAATTTCAGTATATGTGCGTGCTCTCTAAGTGAGACACGGAAGCCGCTGCTCATAGAGCGCGTGAAAACTGAACTTTTGCGCCTAATTGGGCTTAAATGGTTAAATACACGTACCTATGTGTTCAAGTGAAGTCATGTAAAGTAAACGTAAGCAGTTGATAAAGAACTGAGAAAGAACAAAGAGTATAATGGATCCATGCAGTCGGTCTTAAAGTGATAGCATCCAAATTTACCTGCTGTCATTATTAATGTTATTCAAACAACAGCAAAATAGAGAAAATCTCTCACTTCTCTTGACTGAATCACATTTGTAACTTTAATAAGAATAAATGTAGGCTATATTTAATTTACACAGTAAATACCATGCATTAATTTTTTTTAATACATTTAATTATACATTTTATGTAGTAGGTTATTTCTAGTGCTTGAAGTTTTTCAAGTAGATCCATTTCATTTGTGTTTGTTCTATTGTAGTTGGTTTTCTTTGGTCTTTCTTTATCACTGTTTATTTGTCTTCAGTAAGCTTGAGAGTTTCCTTTTGAGGGAACTCGCGCTGCGCCGATGACGCTTTGGGAATGCCCCTCCGCGATTGCATCTGAAGCACTAGTCCAATGGCGAGAGTGAGCGTCACAGGCCAGGTGTATTCATCCGACAGAGAATTGGATTTTTACAGCAGTTACTTCATTGTTCCGAAAAAGAATGTGGGGGGGGGGGGGGGGGGGGTTGTGTCCTATATTAGATCTCAGTTGAATCGTGCAGTAAATTAAAGTTCAAAATGCTGACACTCAAACAGACTGGTTTGTCACGATATATCTAAAAGACGCATACTTCCATATCTCCATCCTCCCTCAGCACAGGAAGTTCCTGAGGTTTTCTTTCGGGGTCAAAGAATACCAATATCGGGTGCTTCCATTAGGTCTAGCTCTATCACCCCGCACGTTCACCAAATGCATAGATGCAGCTCTGGCCCTGCTCAGGCTACAGGGTACGCATTTTGAACTATATAGACGACTGGCTGATTCTAGCGGAGTCAGAGCAATTGGCGGTTCGGCATCGAGATGTCGTCCTTGCAAACATGCAGAAATTGGGTTCAATGCCAAGAAGAGTGTGCTTTCTCCACTACAGAGAACCACTTTCCTTGGTGTGTTTGGGATTCAGTCGTGATGCGAGTCGTTCTATCGCCCACTCGTGTAGCTGCTATACTCACAGCCACGAAAAAGCTAGACCAGTCACGCACTGTGAAATAGTTTCAGAGACTGTTAGGCCTCATGGCAGTGGAATCCAATGTGATACCCTTTGGCATGCTGTACATGAGACCTTTGCAGTGGTGGCTTAGATCACCCACTTCATATGATCAAGATCACGCGGCGGTGTCTCCGCGTCTTGGTTATATGGAGGAAACCTTGGTTCCTATCCCTGGGTCCAGTGTTAGGAGCTATTTGCCATTGAGTTGTGCTATCGACAGATACTTCCCTCATTGGCTGGGGAGCGGTAATGGAAGGCCGCTCAGCTCAGGGTCTCTGGAGGAGTCATCATCTTTCGTGGCACATAAGTTGCCTGGAGATGATGGCAGTCTTCAATGCGTTGAGACACTTCCTCCCAGACCTGAGGGGCCATCATGTGCTTGTCTGGCCAGACAACACATCGGTGGTCTCCTATATAAATCATCAAGGTGATCTGCGTTTACGTCCACTATGCAATCTGGCGCACCAGGTTCCCTTGTGGTCCCTAGGTAGGCTGCTCTCCCTGAGAGCAGTTTATATTCCGGGCAGTGTTAATTTTGGCAGCCATTTTTGATTTAGTCTTAATCTTCAGACAAAAATGCTTTTTGGTCTTAGTCACATTTCAGTCATTTTGTCTTTCATAATTTTAGTCTAGTTTTAGTTGACAAAGTCATTGCATTTTTTGGGTCAACTTTTAGTCATTACTTTTAGTACTTTTAGTTAAACTGCAGTTACCGACATTAATTTTGGTAGCTATTTTATATGTAGTCTTTAGACAAAAAATGTCATAATTTTTCTCTCTAGGCCAATTCAATTAAGCTTATGAGAAACTTGAAACAAGGTAACAGGCTGTATTGACATTGCACTCTTTAGCAGTTGCACTTGTGCAATTCTACATATCCCTTTTCCTTAGTTCAGTGGTTCTCCAATTTTTTAGAGTGCTGTATCCCCTAAGGCATTTAACGTCCTTCTGTCCCCTCTCTTCCACTTAGACTGCAGTCACATGTTTTCCATTAAGGGACAATATTTGCCCCCTTTAATCGATTTTTTCCATAAAATAAATAATGCTTTAAATAAAACAAATTTCAATAAATATGCAATGATGGTAAAACTGTAGTGATGATACTTTTAAATATTAAATTAAAATTGCCAGTAGGTGGCTTTAAGTCACTGTCTTTATAAGTCATCAAGTCATTCATTCATTCAGTAACGAAGCAAGTTGCTGTATAAACGGGTCATTGAATCCCATGATTCATTCAAAGCCACAGATTCGTTAACTAATCACGGCTGTGTGCTGCAGTTCTGCTGTGGCTTTCGTTGCAAAATAGAGCAAGCCTACTGACAATACTGTTTTAAATGTAGTACATCACTTAATGTTACCCTTTTGTTTGTCTTACTTTTTGTTGTCATTTGAAATCATGTTGATATTTGAGAAACATTGCATTCTTGCTCGTATAATATGATCAACATTAAAAACTGCTGGATATCAAGTTTTGATCAAGTTTTTGTTTTTTTTAAACACATTTCAGTCTCGTCTTTTTTCATCAACGAAATTGCACGTGTTGATTATAGTCACAGTTATCGTTTTAATGACGTGTGTATCGTCTTGTCTTAGTCATGAAAAAAAGGTCATCAACAAACATTTATCATCATAGTTTTCATTAACGAAATTAACACTGATTCCTGGGCATCAGACTGTAGGAGCAGACAACCTGTTGAGGCAGGGGCTGAGGCCCGAGGAATGGAGGTTCCACACCTAGGTGATGGAGCACATTTGGGGGTGTAACGCAGTTCAGATGTTATGGGAAGGAGGAGGCGGGAACCGCCGAACATTCAACACTTTTAATAATAAAATAAACCAATACAAAAATAAAAGTATAAGCCATTAGCCCCTCACGGACGACTGCTGGCCACTCAAAAGAGAAACGAAACATAACATAAAATCGGCCTGTTCCTCTCTCGATCTTCACTGTTGTCGCTCCTCCTTTATACTTCCGCTCCTCTGTTAGAGATACGAGTCCGGTGCAACGCGCAGGTGTCGCTCATAATTAATCATGTTTTGGTGCATGTTTCCTCCGTGGTGCTTGTAGACCAAGACAAGAGTATGACGGCTTAGAAGCCTTATTATATAAGCATGTATCCCTGAAGGATGTGGTATGTGGCAGGCTGGTCCTCTCCACTCACATTTATAAGGTTTTGCAACTTCAACCTGGGCGCTACCCCAGGTTCACAGGTGCTCTTGTCTTAGTTGTGCTCTCAGTATTCACACAGACAGGCACTGGTTCGTATGGCATTCGGGCATTCTCGTTCCCAAAGCGTCATCGACGTAGCGCGAGTTCCCTCGAAAGGGAACGTCTCAGGTTACGACTGTAACCCTAGTTCTCTGAGAAGGGAACGAGACGCTGCGTCACTTTGCCATACTCCCTGCATTCCTGTGATCGACTTGCTTTGGCTAAATCGAAGCGAATGCCGGTCAGGCATTCCGGTTGTGCTTTTATCCTTTCCTGGTCATGACTTCACCCGTCCGTGACGCTCACTCTCGCCATTGGACTAGTTAACACAAGTGCTTCAGACGCAATCACGCAGTGGCGTTCCCTAAGCGTCATCGACACGCAGCGAGTTCCCTTCTCAGGGAACTATTGTTACAGTCGTAACCTGAGATGTTTTTTAGGCTAGTATTTTTTTTTTTTTTTTAAGAAATTGAAAATAAAATCTTGTGTATTTTTTTCAATGTAATCGAATATTGTTTCCAGTGTCGACAAGTAGCAGCTGTACCGTTTAGTTGACTAGTCTTGCACATCCCTAATAAATGACCACATTTTAGGGCAGGGTTCCTCAAATCAGGCTCTTTCATCATGCAAGTACAGCTCCTTTATCTTTGAATGGGGAAACATCAAATTCTCCAAAGCTGTTCACCATGATTAAATCAACAGTGAAATCGGACAACAACTGTATAATACATTTTGTTTCCAAAATCATGACAAAAAAACCCCTGCATTTTTCAGGCTAGACCTGAAAAATGTGCGCATTTCAAGTGTGAAATGTGCGCATGTCAAGTGTGCGCATATTTCAGAACACTGACTGTTTCTATAGCTGCCAGAGCTTCTAAAAGCGGCTGCAGTGACGCAGTGACTTTGGTTATTTTATTTAGAAGACGGGACTTGTTCCGCCATATTGTGCATTGCACTTTCCCATTCATAGTAATATGAGTGCACCGTCGTTGTATATCTAAAATCTTTGGTTTATCTCAACCCTGATCAAACTCGCTTAACTGAAGGAGTGGTATAATGCCCCTTTTCACAAGATGTAAAATAAGTATCTGATGTCCTCAGAGTGTGTATGTGAAGTTTTAGCTTAAAATGATCTAGAAATTATCTAGTAACTCTGAAGACCCTGATTAGCTTGTTCCGGTGTGTTTGATTAGTTTTGGAACCAAACTCAATGGCCCTTCAGGACTGGGTTAGGGCTTCAGTGTTGCAGCACCAGGACCTAAAGAAAAGCAGAAAGATGATTATTAAATGATTAATTAATTGTTTAATAATATCATATTGCAGTTCAAACTTCATTATAATTTTTTGACCACTCATGCAGCCCTGTTTTATATTGTCATCCTTCAACTATTTCTGTGTGAAGATGTGCACAAACCCAATTCAGTTTCTTCTTAGACAATTGTAAGAACCTCCCACGTCCTTTACGTAACTAACATCTTAAACTGTAAACTCTCAAACATGCAGCTGCCAACAACATTTCAGCTGTTGCCAAGTAAACATAACTTTGGTTTCGTTTTCACAGCAGGGGAGTTATTTAGCCGTACACTCCAGAGCTCCTACTGATGTGCTCTTACTTGTGTTAAGTGTTTAGTGTTGCTCTGACAACTCCTTGCCTACCTTAATTGTGTTCTGTCCGCACAGAGAAATATAACTCTTTGTGACTTGTAGCACTTGTCAGTGTTTCCCACATGATCCTCCTCCCCAGAAATTGGCTTACAAACAAACATGTTAAACAAAAACACACTTTTTATTTCCATTTTAATAAATAACACAATGTGGTTTACTATAACAATGTAATTTAACCAGCCAGTAACTAGATTTTATTTCCATTGCTAACTAGGGCTGCATGGTATATTGAAGATATTAACGTATCAATATTTATATCGCAACGGCTTGCGATAACAGAATGATTTTAATACTTACAATAAGCCAGTTTTTGGTTGACGCAAATAGCAGAGAAAAGACGACAAAAATACACACATGGGGTAGAAATCTTTAGGCACCTCGCGATCCGATCCGATTCTAGGAGTCACGATCCGATTCAAAACCCTTCATCACACGACACAATGATGCGCTTGAAGCAACATGGAGTCACAGCGCTCAGCGGTAGCGCTTCGCATTGAAAAGTTCAAAGGGAAGAGATATTGATGCGTAGTGTAATATATACCAAATATACCAAATTATGTAATATACCAAATTATGTAACCAGTGGTTGAATGAAACAACACAGGATACAAAAATTACTTTTTGGGCTTTATTCTGGCTGCTGTCTCTATAAAGGACAGCAATCGAGAGGAGCAAATACTTAGAAACAGAAATAATAAAATGAAATAAAGTCTTTCACATTTCTTTGGTGCACTTGTTTGGTATAAAAGATGATTATGACCCAAACTGAATTAAATCAAATTGAAATGAAAAACATTGGAATAATGAAATAGACTAGTACAAATACAGAATTTAAATACAGTTATGAAGCTATAAATAATAGTTTATTGAGCCTTTTCTTTTTAAAGTTTTAAATTTCAGTTACTGTGCGCGTGAAGAACAATTATAGTGCTTTCTACTCCAGTGATGTGATCTAACTGACACCCGGGAGAAAGTAACATGTGAAACTCCAGCCAGATAAAGTCCTTTTATGCAAAACCATAGACCTTTATCTACAGATCTACTGTATAATAATAGGAACATTGAATCATCTTGTAGAGAGTTTCATCGTGTTGACTGTCATAACCGAAAATATGCCTCCCCACCCCACTTTTTCAATATAGGCCTATTTTCTGTCAAATTTTTGTGTTACTTGAAATAAAAGTGTGGTTATTTTATTTTATTGGCTTGATTTTATTTATTTATTTATGTATTTATTTATTTTTATTCAGATTCATTAAATTATTGAATTGAATAAAAAAGTGTAATAATATAATTATACAAAAAAAACTAATTTAAAATAAGAATATATTTCGGTTTCCGGCCAAGTGCGTCCAGAATTTTCAGTGAAAATTGTTTGTTGGATATTTCTATTTTTTAAATATCACTTAAATAGATTTTTACACACTGAAAGCATTATCGTATCGCATTATTAGACGTCATTACAGATCGGGTTTTTTTTTTCAATATTGTGCAAGCCTGTTGCTAACTAATAGCGGTATTTTGAGTTCAGTTCCGTCAATTCATTCAGGAAGTGAGTTTGTCTGACCGATTCAGTCTGATGTAATTTATTGCCTTGGTGTTGCAGATTCAAGCGCAGTGGCTTTCCTTAACAGAGACTCCGGAAACACTGGTGGTTTATTTTTTTTTTTATCTGCTTTTAATTAACCTCAGTTCATTGGTTGTGGACTGAGGTGTACTAAATGTAATATTTAGCCAACATACATCAGATATCAAACTGTTGTCTTCCAGAAGGCATTGCTCTATACATTTGTTTCAGTATCCAAGATGACAGTTCTCATGACAGCCTCTGACTCGTAGGGTTGGGCGATATGGCCCAAAAAAATTATCACGATAATTTTTTTATATCAGTCGATATCGATAATTATCACGATAAACGTCAAATCTTTATTTCTTTCAAGCAGATTTTTGCTCCTAAGTGAAAGTTGTAGAAACCAGAGTGTTAATTGTGGTTTTAAACTACTCCTTATTGTCAGAACATATCATGACAAACAAATCTGAGGTAGAACATTCAAACATTTGTAATTTTTCCTTAACAAAATAAATATCTTAATAGAAAAAAATATTTCTTAGTTTCTGCATGTGCTAATTTTTATTTGGTAAAATGTAATATTCTGACTGTTTGAGTTTAATTAAAATAAGCCATTGGTCATCCAGCATCATGCATTTAGATCATGATAACCACAGATAAAAGCACCTCACTATGTTGGCTAAATGTTACTTTATGGTTTCTATCGTATTTGTATGAAAAACAGTAGCCTAAATACATTATTAAATAATGTAATTATATTCCATTAGTCCTTTAATACATTGTCTACAATAATAATATAATACAATTCAATATGTATATCCCACATTTCATAGTGCAGTTAATATTAGTAGGCTAACGTTACAGTAAATCCATGGTAAATGATGGGAGTTTGTAGCCGGAAAAGCTTCTGACTGTATCGTTGCGCGCAGTGTTCCTCCTGTTCGTCAGCGCTGTTTCATCTGCCTTTAAACTGGTTTATATCACTGAGACATTTGTGTTCTTCGCTGAACTCAAGCGCTTCTCACTGGATCTCGTGACGAGACGATCAGAGTAAACGCGTCTGCTAGTGAGCTCGCGCTGCGCTGCCGTTTGGACTTTGAGCCGAGCGGATAAACGGTCCGTGAGGCGCGCGGTTCAGATGAGTTTTGTTCCGCTTTTGGCGCACAAACATTATCGAACATTTATCAAACTCTTGATATCGTTTTATCGAGAAAAATGATATCGCGATAACTATCGTTATCGTTTTATCGCCCAGCCCTACTGACTCGCACCAAATGCGTCACTGTACAGATGTCTCGAGAGGCTCTTCTGGTTCATTCTTGTTAGGATGATGAGATGGAGTAAATTAATATTTTATCATTTACATTTAATCATTTAGCAGAAATGATTGTCCAAAGCAACTTACAAATGAGAACAATAGAAGCAATCAAATCAACAAGACTGCAACATTATGTAGTAGGCTAAGTCAAGTCAAGTCCAATTTAGTCTAGCAAAGTGCACATAGCAAGTAAAAAAAAATAGAGAAACAGAATAGAATAGAACAAGTACTAATATTAATGGGTCAAGTGTTCACAAAACACTTTAGCCATAGCTGCTCAGATTGAGTTAGGCAGTTTATTTCACCAGCAGGGAACAGACGAGGAAAAGGTCCAGTAATTTTGTGCCTCTTTGGGATGGCACCACAAGGCGCCGTTCACTTGCAGAACGCACGCTTCTTGATGGCACATAAGTCTTGAGTTTAGGTATAGTGGTGCAGTGGTTGTCTTGTAGGCAAACATCTGAGCCTGAAATTTGATGTGATTGGCAGCCAGTGCAAACTGATGAAGAGAGGTGTGACGTGCTCTCATTGGCTCGTTAAAGACCCCTATTGCTGCCGCATTCTGGATCACTTGCAGAGGCTTGACAGTGCATGATGGACGGCCTGCCAAGAGAGCATTACAATTGATAGAACAAGAGCTTGGACAAGGAGATGTGTAGCATGCTCCGATATGAAGGGTCCAATCTTCCTAATTTTGGCAAATCTGCAGGACTGGGCTGTTGTAGCAGTATGGTCTGTGAAGTTCAACTGTTCATCAATCACAACTCCAAGATGTCCTGGAAGTTATGGTTGACAAACCTAGTTGAATGGAGAGGTTGTACGTGTTGGGTTGGCCGAGACCACACGCAGTTCCATCTTTGCAAGGTTGAGTTGAAGGTGATGGTCCTTCATCCAGCCAGAAATGTCTGTCAGGCAGGCTGCGATGTGAGCAGCTACCATCGGATCATCCGGTTGGAAAGAGAGGTGGAGTTGTGTGTCGTTAGCATAGCAGTGATATGAAAATCCATGTTTCTGAATGATAGATCCCAGTGATGACATGTAGATGGAAAAGAGTACCGGTCCAAGCACTAAGCCCTGAGGTACCCCTAGAGCAAGATGTTGCAACTTAGGCACTTCACCCCTCCACTTCACCCCTCCCTTTGTCATGAGGGTTGACAGGAGGATCTGGTGTTTAACTGTGTCAAAAGCAGCAGACAGCTCCAGCAAGATGAGTACTGATGATTTTGAAGCTGCTCTTTCCAGTCTCAGGGCTTCAGTAACTGAGAGCAGGGCAGTCTCAGTTGAGTGGCCACTCTTGAAGTCAGACTGATGATTGTCTAGGAGGTTGTTCTGCGTAAAGCCCAATTTATACTTCTGCGTCGAACTCACGCCGCAGCTATGCCATAGGCTGTGTGTAGCGCGCGTGCCCTACGGCGTACCCTGACGTGCACCTCTCCAAAAATGGTAGTATAAATGAAAACCAACGCGTAGTTTATTGCGTTGAGGCACCGGCGTAGGTCCGACGCAGAAGTATAAATCATCCTTAAGAAAGGTACAAAATGAATTAAATTAATGGAAGAAGGCATACTAGTCTGCTGTTTTCTAAAAGTGTTGGATTCAGAGTGGGTTTCTTAAGCAGTGGGGTTATCCAAGCCTGCTTAAATGCTGCGGGAAATGTAGCAGGGGTGTTGATAATGTGAGTGAGTGCAGGATCAACTAAAGAGGAAGCCTGAAGAAGATGAGTGGGGATAGGATCATGCGGACAGGTAGTAGGGTGATTGGAACAATTTGGAAGGGATGAGTATGGAAACTTCTGCCTCTGTGAGTGGAGAGAAGCCAGAATATTGGCACTCTATTGTGTCCTATAGCTAATTATCATTCATATTTGATTATTAGTGTTAATGAAAGTAATATGCCCAGGAAATATAGTCAATCAATACAGTGAATCATAGGAAGATTTGAAATGAGATGTAGAGAGGTTTTAAGACATCAGCAGGCTCCAGACTAACATTTGAGAGCAGTAGCACCAATGCCACTAAGTTCTACAGATGGTGGCACCATCACCTGACTGGGTAGCGCTTTTGGGTGATTTTTAATCATGAAGGTAATTTTAAATATATTACTATTGATAGGGCCCTATAATTTCCGCGATCACGGAATCACATAAGAATCGCGGAATTGGCAAATTAACGCGGAATCTTGTGTTATTTCGCAGAATTTTACATATTTGGAATGAAATTCTGTTTTTGTGTGGGAGAAGAACGTATGTCTGGGGAAAATGCAGACCTCAAAACAGTGCGTGAGAGAGAGACAGAGTGTGACTTTTATTTAACTTATATAAACTAATATAATTTATTTTACTGGACCGTTTAAAGCTCATAACCATATTTGAAGTACTTTGCAGTGTTATGTTGCATCATGCAGTATTTGTCCTGAAAAGTAAGAGTAAATGTCTGTTACCTCAATAAATTTAAGGTCATTCCTATTTATTTCATTAACATTAAAAGCATACTCTTTTTATGACTTAACAGTAAAGGGTAAAAAAAAAAAAAAAAGAATTAACAGAAATAAAAACGGAAAAAAACGGAATTTCCAAAAATTAAAACGGAAAAAATGGAATTTGGGAAAAAATAAAACGGATTTTATAGGGCCATATATTGGTTTGTTTTAGTAACTGCAGTTACTAATAATATTACATGTTTATTGGAAATTTGACAGTAAAGCACTGAGTTTGAATCAAGGTGCAGATAAAATTAACTGTTATCAGAAACGTGCAAAAATCCCAATTTATATTCTTATCAGTTGGGCGACGTGGTCTAACAAAATCAAGTTGCACCGGCAGGAAAAAGGTTTGCAAAATGCGACCATATGGGTTGCAGTCTGGAGCCCTGAGTGCTGAATCACAACAAATCAAAAGCAAAAATGAAAGTCAAAATCATAAAAGGCGAACAGTGGTAAATTGTTGATTTTTTGCAAGTCAGATAATCAAAGGTCTGGCTACGTAAGACACGTTAAAACTAGTAACCAACAGTGTAACATGCAATTAATGTAGAATACAAAATGCTGAAATCACCTTTAATTGGTGATATATATTTGCACATTATTTAAAAAGCCTGTGATCTCAACAGGAAGTTATGCAACTGTGAACGTAACCAGTGTTTTTTTATTTTTTTTTATTGTCTTACATTCATTAACTTGAAACACTGGTGAAAGCAATCACTCTGCACAGATCTACCTCCTAATGTTGTATTGCTCTTTTACAGTGGCTTATTGTTCTCATCCTATGAAGTGGTTGTAATAGAAATGCTTTTAATTAATCCAGTGGAGGGCCATGGGTGGCTGCCTGAGCCTGCTGTGACGCAAGACTGGGATTTAATCATGAGAAGATGGGGTGGGAAAAGAGGGAAAACTCATTCTCCCCTTGTCAGGCTGATAAAAGTGGCAAAACTTCTGGTGTTCAGTCAGGAAACTATTCACATAATGCTACGAGATTAAAGATTTAAAATAGGCATTGAGCAGCATTTAATCCCATACAATAATGTAAAATGTGAGGCCCATGTTTAAAGTTGAAGTGAACATTTTAAATGGCAAAATACTTTATCCTACCCCAGTTTTAACTTTTATGTGCAGTGTGTTTGGGAAATATATTTGGACCTTAGTTGTGTTTTATACCACACCTTGTCCTACATACATGAATGAGACCTCAAATCATGTGTCTTTTCTTGAACTTTTGATCAGACTTACAATTTTCCCCTGACTGACTATAAAATGTTCAGTTTCACAATCAGTTTATTCTGTTTTGTGAATAAACATCTACTGAAATAAATTTGGGGTGAAAACACAATTGAATGTTAATGTCAAATTCTTCAAGGAGATTTAGGATTTGTGCTTTGGCCAACTAAACAGACTTCCCAGACTCTTTTCCCCTCTACTTCATGGAGGATGATGGAAGAGTCTAGCTCACATGCCGCATTGCATTTAAAGGTGCAGAAAGTGTAGATTAGTAAAAAATATTATTCTTTCGTAAGTAATTTTCCATTGGGATTTTATTGCATGGTAGGCTTGGTGTTTCTTTAATGTGTGGATGAAATGTTTAGTACTAAAGTAAATTAGATCAATTTCACTTTTATTTTGTCTTTAAAGCTGCAGTCCGTAACTTCTTTTGTGTTCAAAATGTAATAAAAATTATATAATAAGCGATTACATCATGAATCCATTTTCAAAACTGTGTTTTTGTCTTATATTCAATCACTACGATACACACCTATAATAAGTGTTTATATTCAGACTATCTTAGACTGGTACATGTCGTACCCCTGCGGAGTAACCCTGTACCTGCGTGACTCGTCATAGACATAAACAGTGAGAAGTAGCTCTGGCTACAATGTTCTTCCGCAAGATGCATGCAGTTCTGTTTATTAACTGCTAGAGCGCCAAAAGTTACAGCTTTAAAGTCAACATGAAATGTCATTCACAGCCCATTTTACATCTGTAATGTGACGTATTTCCAAGTCAATAGGATATTCAGTGTGAAAATGTGTAGGGCAGTGCCAAAATTGTTTTCAGATCATTTTATTTAGCGTTGTGAATCTTTTTGTCATGTTGGTAGTCACAATTTGCCTCCCCTGTCTTTGTCGTCTTCTTTTTTTACAATACTGGCGGCCCAGCTGCAGTTCTCAGACAGGAAACCCTCTGACATCAGCATAAGGTTTGCGTGTTGTTTGAAAACACACAGCTGCAGACACAGGGAATGTCCCATAAAAAAGATCAGCATCCAAAATATCCACTTTGACTAGATCAGTGTTTCCTAACCATTTTTGCCACAGCACAGTTTTGATAAGTAAAAAATCCCACGGCAAACGGGTGGAAATCTTGTGTTTTTTAAATAATTAAACACTGTGTCATCAAGTTGGTATTGTGGCTTTCTAAATGGTCATGCTTGTCATTAAAATTAAATGACCATTTACTGAAAATCAAGCTCAAATGGAGTTCTGAGGTTTTTGACCAGGGTTTTTTCAAATTTGGTAGAAATTTTTATATATTTTGTCTAATATTATCAGCCTAATATTCTTGCTTGTCTGTAATGTTAATTAAAAAGGAAAAGACAAAGATAATAAAATAACTCATTGCATAGTCTTCACAGTATAAATAAATATAGATTAATCCTTCTAAATCAACTAAAGAGCAGTGTTTTTACATTTGACTACTTTCTGTTGATAAAAACTTGTTTTTTTGTTTGTTTTTTTCACAGAAATGCTGTATTTGTTAAGCTCTAAGTTGTTCCTAATCACCTCTAAGAAAGGGAATTGAATATGATGCACGTTGCTTGCCAATAAATAAAAAGTTGTCAATTCATTATACTTTATCTCTTTATTTTATGATACCTAAAATATATTGATGTTAAGAATAGTCAAGTCAAGTCACCTTCATTTATAAAGCGCTTTTAACAATATATTGTTTCAAAGCAGCTTTACATTGAAAATAGGAAATTACAGTAACAGATATTGTTTTGGCTTTACAGCAACTCTAGAATAATGTTATTGTCCAGCTAAAGTTAGTTTTGATTGATTCCGTTGCAAAGATCATCAACTAAGGGGCCGCTAACATGACACTGTTCTAACAGAAAGCACTCAATGCGCTCCGGCCCGCTCATCCGCAAAAAACAGTGCCTGGTGGCTCAAGAAAGCAAATCCTGAAATAGATTCCAAGGTGCAAGCCTTGAACTTTTTTGAAAAAAAAGGTTATCTCTGCGCAAACCTCAAAAACACAAACCCGCGAAAACGCAGACGGCGTGCACATGCGCATCACATGTTTAGTCTATAGGTATGCGCGTTTGAATATGTGCGCAGATGTGTAGTCCTTCTTTACAAACCAACCCTCAAACAACCACTACTTGTCTGGCCTTAAACATTTATAATAAATAATTATTTATCACTTCCGCATAGCCACATGAACCGGAATCATCCCGACAACGTTTTATCTGTACAGAGGTAAAGGGAAGGAGTTCCTTCACAGGGGAGAGACTAGTTGATACTTTAGGACTGCGTTGTCATCATGTTCAGGCGCAGGTCCTTCATCAGATCAGGATACGGCGGACTGTGGTAAACTTCTGGAACAACAGAGAGACTAATATTAGCGTAGACGCCATCCTTCTTATGATGTAACAAGTACATCAGGATTTATGGGAAGTGTTCCCGGTTCTGGCTGACCTAATCTATGCAGCCTAACATTAAATTATCGAAGTCTATAATGTGTTGTGAATGCTAGGTCAAAGAGATGTGTTTTTAGTTTAGATGTTTAGTGATGCTTAGTCTTTAGTCTAGAGTATCTGCTTCCCGGACAATGTTAGGAAGACTGTTCCAAAGTTTTGGTGCTAAATAGGAAAAGGATCTACCACCAGCAGTCGATTTTGATATTCTAAGTATTATCAAATGGACGGTATTTTGAGATCGCAATAGACGTGAAGGACTATAATGCGTTAGTGAGATATAGTGTGACCAAACATCTCCACCCCTATTTTGCTAGAGTGGAGAAAAATATCTCACCTTCCTGTCAGATAATCATTTTGAAAAGATGTACTTCAAACATCAAACTTTCAGTGTTTTCAACATATTTCAGTGCATGTCCTTGAAGTTTAGGATCTGTCCCATGGTGCCAGAGGAACTGCACAGGCGGTTCCGGTGACCTGGAGTGCTATCTGAGTTGGTGCACCCTATGTCGACTCCCGATCGCTTAACTGACACATTGATCATCTGTTTGGCAGAGCATTGGCTAGCATGGATCTGAGAAAAGCACAACACAGCAGAACAACAAAAGGAAAATGACAACAGCCACAGCTATTATTATTCCCATTATTTGGCTTTGATTTTTTTTTTCTTTGCAGTTTTAGAGTCGCCCAGGTTTTGAAAATATAAAATATAAATAATTACAATTTTTACATTGTACATTTTCATAAACTTCTGTTTTCTGTTTCACTTTCTTAATTTATTTCACTTATATGAAAATTTGCCAAATGTCTTCTTTATAACAAGACCAATCTTACGTCTATATTCCAAAGCATTCTTGGATTACAACCATTTAAGTTTGGAATGTGCATTTTCATGTCTATTCAAAAAAAGGGGGGTGACACTTAAAGGGTTAATGAGCCATTTTTTCCAGGATCCAAATACAAAAAAGAATCAAACCAGTATCCCATATTTCTGTCTCTCCCCGCATTTTCAGTAACTTCTTGTCTTAGGTCCTTCAGCTTCTTCATGGCCCTAGTAAAAGCTCCATCTGGGGCTGTGTTATATCTGGGATAAAGGTACAGCAAATTAGTTCCAAACATCACACATACTCCTCCTTTTTCTTCCAATAGCCAATTCAGGGTTTGTCTGTTTTGCCACGTCATTTTACTATTGTATTTTAATTGATGGCCCTAGGGCATCAAGTGCTTGATCTGTGTAGTTGATGAACCTCTGCTAATTGTAATATATATAATTAATCCACTCCTGATTCTTATTTAGCAATATCCATACAAATGTTGATTCAAGACCTGCTGCTACCTCATCTCTAGCCTTAAACTCATGTGGTATCCCCCTCGGTTGCCCAATCGCATCAATTGTAACTTTAGGGTCTGGGGCATAGCCTCTTTTAAATCTGTCTCTGTCTATTGAGTTTCTCCAGTGTTCTCGCATCGTTAGGATCCCAGTCTACAATTCCCACCTCCTGGGCTAATCTTACTCTGACACAAAGTCCTTTCCATTCTACCAAGGTGGCTCTTAGTCACCTTCCTCTACACAACCAGAAATAGTCAGCTTTTGCTTCAGTTTGATATTCTAGTGGTCCTATCAAAGGAAAGGTCAAGGTGGCGTTTTCACAATTCTCTTGAACAGTCGTTATTGTCATATTATTGTTCACTGTTGCTGTAGCATATATTATGCTAGAGGACTTATATACACATTTGGGTCGTGTGTGTGTGTGTGTGTGTGTGTGTGTGTGTGTGTGTGTGTGTGTGTGTGTGTGTGTGTGTGTGTGTGTGTGTGTGTGTGTGTGTGTGTGTGTGTGTGTGTGTGTGTGTGTGTGTGTGTGTGTGTGTGTGTGTGTGTACGTGTGTACGTGTGTGTGTGTGTGTGTGTGTGTGTGTGTGTGAGAGACAAGGAAACAGAGAACAAATAATGCTAGCCTAAGCCTATGCAATCATATCTTTGTGTAGGCTAGTTGACAATAACGGTGTAACATTCATAACGGAGATACCAACAGTTAAATATTTGGTTCAAATAAATCAAACACATTGTAGGGCTGTAACGATACACCAAACCCACGATTCGGTTTGTATCAAAATTTCTGACCCACGATTCGGTTTGTATCACGATTCTATCATGGGACTTGGGGGTGAAAAAATATATTTTGAGAGAAAAAAATATATTTTTATTAAATAACATTTGAAAAACCTGTATAAACTGAACAACAAAGAACAATATTAACTGTGCAAAGTATTAAACTAAACTAGGCAGTGTAGGCTGCTGCTTTTGGGTTGTTTTCTATGCTCCAACTAAATTGATTTTGGGATGGTGCGGTAGGATATGCATCTGCATGTTGGACGTGTTGCCGGTCATTTGAGGAAGCTTCTTAAAACACTTACGGCAAATTGTGTGGGTCTTGTCGACTAGCCTACACGATTTCCTCACGTTCTTCAACTAGCTTGCGTCACATGGAAAGGTAGTCACATGACACGTAACATGTAAAAAGACGCTTATAAGTAAAAAAAATAAAAATAAATAGTTGGTTGGGATGAGTCCCTGAGTATTTAATTATAGAATATCAAATAGGTTGTGCAATTATTGTCTAAATAAAATCTCCATGTTTTCGGTGCTGATGCGGTGATGACCCGTTCATGTAATATGTAAGGCTGGTACTGCCAATAAAGCACCTATAAAAGCTGTCACAAAGAACCGGCAAAAGTAATGATTATGAAAGTCAAATATAGCAAGGAGACATTTTAATTGTTTATTAATAAACACGCGTTTTCTGTCAAGTGTTGGTTGCGAAGATGAAGTTGACAATGCTGACTCGCGATCTTTGCAAAAAACGGGCCAGAGAGAAATGCACTTTTTATATGGATTACGTAGGCCCTAAGCAGGAAGCAGTCTGTTTAAAAGTACTTTGGGAGATAACTTTTTGAATGTCTGTTCTTTGAAATTAGCAACAACAAAATGTATGTTTTCCACATAATCGGCCCACATCTTAAAATGGAACATTGCGACTTCCGACTCATTTCGCCAGAGCGGGTCACGTATGGTGCCCTGGTGTCCTGTATACAGTAACCAGCACACATCTCAAATGTGATTTATCATTTACACTAGATAGTGTTACATTAAGCACCAACATTTCAAAAGAATTATATTTAAAACAAGACTTCTCAGTAATTCTGAAGATATTACTATAAATTACAACAACACCTCCCCCTTTGCCTTTAAGACGAGGCTCATGTTTATAGCAGTAATCTTGGGGGTGGACTCATTTAAATTAATGTAATCGTCTGGTTTTAGCTAGGTTTCTGTCAAACACAGCACATCTACCGGTAGGTTATAATCTGTAAACATATCATTAACAATAAGTGCTTTTGAAGTAAGGGATCGAATATGCAGCAATTCGAGCTTTATCATTTGTTCATATATTAAATCTGTTTTTTATTTGTTGAACATCAATTACATTATTACCCTTAAATGGGTTTGGGAGTTTTTTGTATTTCCTAATTCTGGAAATTCAGGGAACAGACACAGTCTCTATATGATGATATCTTGGTGAAAGAGTCATTTGATGGGATTTATCTGACCTTAGTGACTTGAGACAGCTAGCAGACGGTCGGTTTACCCAGTCTGTCTGCTTCATGACCTGAGCCCCAATTCATGTTAGAATATGTGCCATATTACTAGAGAGAAGAGCAGCACCATCCCAGGAGGGATGAATCTCTTTTCTCTTGATCTCTTTTCAACAGATCAGGTCTGCCCCAAAACCTTTTCCAATTTTCTATGAATTCTATATTATTTTGCGGACACCACTTAGACAGCCAGCCATTGAGTGAGGACAGTCTACTAAGTATCTCATCACTCCGGCAAACAGGAAGGGGGCCAGAGCAAATTACAGTACTTGCGAGCTCACACACCTCTTTAACATTAATTTTAGTGAAAGTCGAACATCATTAGTGCCGACGTGTTCTCGATTAAAGTTTGGATGCGTGTCTCTAGTTCTGAAATCTTTTCCGTCAGCCTGACAATCTCCCTGCATTTATAACATTTAAATCCCTCATTGCTGACAAGGGAATGCTATACTATACATGTGACACGAAGTGCAAGACTTCTAAAAGGCGCAAGCGCGCAAGAAAAAAAAAGACGGCAGCACGGATGGCAGGTTAACAGGCTAGCGAGATACTTATACTAGCGCGCTGTGCTACCGAAAACGATTTTTTTTTTTTAAAGCTAGCGATGTCAGATTAATGTCATAGGCAATATTAGACTATCTAATATATGTTGATGAGTAAGTTAAATTTAGAACATAAAAATAAGGAATGATAGTAAATAGAGATTCAAAACAGAAAGCTATACGGAGCTTACAGACACAAACCAGCAGCAAGGCAGACAGGAGCAATTGATCATGACTGACAGGAGCATTCAAGGCAGCATGATATGAAGAATAGTATTATTTGTTTCGGCGATCGTATCGGCCAATACCTCTTCCTGTGATCAAAAATCCTAAACTGAGCATGCTTGCACATCATATCATATTCATTCAATTTTAGTCCATTTTATTCTAATTGGAATGTCATATAATTGTATGCTGTGAAAACAACATTAGTCAATGAATCTCATACACAGCTATGAAGTACTGAACTGAGCTAATTAAACTGCTAGCAAAGTGGTTCATTGCATTTAATCATTTAGCAGACGCTTTTGTCCAAAGCGACTTACAAATGAGGAGAACAATATAAGCAGTTGAACCAACAAAAGAGCAAACATATGTAAAAGCTGCTGTGACAAGTCCCAGTTGGTCTACCACAGTACACGTAGCAAGATTTTGTTTATAGAAAACATAGACCGAATAGAAATAGAATAGAAAGTGTTAGTATTAATGGGTCAAGTGTTGACGAAAAAAATGCGTTTTTGAAAATGGCTAAAGACTGCTGCTTGGGTTGAGTTAGGCAGTTCATTCCACCAGCAGGGAACTGTCAAATTAAAATGGTTTCATTGTCAAATTAATATTCATTTTTCCTTGTCTCCATTACAGTTGACAAAACTAAAAAAAACCCTTCAACAAACATTTTTGCCAGTAATTTTATTGAAGAGATCAACACTTACAAAAGTACTAAGAAAAATTCTTGGGTTCGATAATTTCTGTGATGTGTACAATATGGACAGAATAGCAAAGGTCATTAAAACATAATTTACAGTATAACTTGGAATGTCTCAGAAGTAGGCAAATTTTGCAGTAATAAATCAACAGTAGGCTGTACATTATGAAACCCTTCATGTTCAACAATATTACTGATTTGACACTATTGGATGAGACTACTCAACTTAGCTGTGTTATAGCTGAATTGAACTATTTTCATAATTGATTTACTTTAAACAGTTACTGGACCGAAATTAATCAACACTGAACTGATTTCAACTGAATAATAGGACATTTACTATTGTCTTTTTAGAGCTGCTTGAAAGCAGAATTGAATTATGTTTGCATCATTGAATTATTATTTTAAAGCTGCTTTAAAACAATCTGTATTGTAAAAAGCACTATATAAATAAAGGTGACTAACTTGACTTTAGTTACATCAATAATAGTTTATACTGTAAACTTCTGTTGGGCTGCACTTTAACAAAAAAGAAAAAACATTTCAATGTTTTGTACATTCATTTGATTATCAGTTTCAAAGATAACTTTTTATTACATTTTAAGACAAAATATATAAAAATTTCAACCAAATTCGAATCAACATAATTTCACTTCAAAAACTTCACACGATCCTCTGGGATCTTCTTTCACAAGAAGGTGGACAACTTTGCCTTCCTGAAAACCCCTAGGAGACCACCAGTGGTCTGGTCTGGAGGTCTGTCTGAATGCAGGAATCCAAATTCTCACATAACTCTGAAAGGTCAGGACTGCTAAAATTTGCCAGAGCAGGGAAGGAGATCACAACACAGGAAATCCCTCATCCTGTCTCGCAAGTATCAATGAAACACACACACACACACACACACAATTTAGTGTGCAATGAACACTAGTCAGCAAGAGGACAACATGACCATGTCAGTACATTAAAACTCATACACCTGCATTATGATAGTCTGTTTAACAAAGTTGTCAAGCAGTTTAAAAGAGAGCAAAAAAACTCAGAACACATTTAGTCTAGTGTTTCCCAACCACTGTGCCGCAGCACACCAATGTGCCGTCCGAGGTTGTCTGGTGTGCTGTGGGAAATTATCAAATGCCAAAAAATAATAAATGTTACAAATAAGGATATATTGTCGCTGTCAGGCAGAAACCTCATCTCTATATTTCGTCATTTTTGTTTTATTTTATTTTTAAAAATTCAATGCTATTGGTCATCCTTTACACCTGTATGTGGGTTTTATAAATATTTAAAAGAGCTTTTGTTGTGACTAAACCTTGTAACTCCATTGGATCCTCAAACTGTCAGTCCACCCGCCTCTTGTGAATGAAGTGCTGCACGCAGTTTAGAGATCGCAGCCTGTTTGCAATGCAAATGTAAATAAAGAACTGATGTTTGAACAAGTACAGTGTTTTCTTTACTTAAACAGTCTATAAAGGAGGTTTTAATCTGGTATTTGCCATCTAGTTATATAAATATCCTGTGCATAATGCATAGGCATAGTGCTTCATCTTTTAGATATCATGAGATTTTGTTCAAATGTATACAACAAGAAAAACGAAGTGCCCACATAGCTACAATAAAATTTATAACCTATAAGTTGATGAGAACATAATGCAGTTCCAATATATACACATATGTGACTTTTTTCACAGCTGTTTATGTTAACTAAAGACATAACTAATGTTTTTTAAGCGAATACTCACCAAGCCAGGGAGTTCGGCTTATTTCTGTGTGTAAATCCATTTAGGCGAGAACCCGAGGCTCAAAGTTCACTTGGCTTGTTCGTGCCCCACTCCGTCTTGGAGCGCACACAGAAAGCTGCTTGGGAAACAGTATCACTTTTGTGGCTTAATGTAGTTTTAATAACTCGTTTTTATTATCGAGCATGTCCTGCAGTTTAGCAACAGTAGACTGTGTATTTTACGACAATCGCTGATCTAGCTGATTTGGACTTTAAGGGCTTTTAGGGAGGAATGAAAGCACACTGAAGGAAAGAAATGCACACAATTCTTGCTATCATTGCTGAAGGGTTGCTGTTGTTTCAAGCTCTCCGCAAATAAGTTTCAAATTTATTGTCCTTTTCAGACACCTGGTAGAACTTCCAGACTGGTTAATGTAGTGAAGCAATTTTAGCTGCGCATAGAAAAATTGTCCAGACAGTTTATAGAGACCAGACCACAGATCAAACTTTATAAAGCTATCATCGACCGTTAACAATTGGCGCCCGATCAATCGGAGCACCCTTAATGACGTGATGAAATATTGAGTAAATGTAAAAAACATTAAATGAAAATGCCAGGAGTGATATCTAATAGTCAAGTCACCTTCATTTAGAAAGCGCTTTTAACAATATAGATTGTTTGAAAGTAGCTTTACAATGATAAGAATTAAAGTAACATAGATTGTTTTGGCTTTACAGCAGCTCTAGAATAAAGTTATTGTCCAGCTAAAGTTAGTTTTGATTGATTGATTCACTTCCGTTGCAACGATCATTGACTAATAGACATAGACTAATATTAGCGTAGACGCCATCCTTCTTATGATGTAACAAGTACATCAGGATTTATGGGAAGTGTTCCCATAAATGAAAGGGCTGTTTTGGGGTAATACAACTTGAGATTCCTTTAAAATCTTTAAAATGTGAAGTACTTTGTGCTTCTTCCCTGTCTCTGTGATCGCTAGTGAATGATGTAAACATGAATAATATTAATAAACCCAATTATTTGAAATCTTTTTTTTTAATAAAATAGAATATTACTAGTCACTAGATTACAGAAATGTTCATGTATTCAATACAAATTAAGCTCCACCATTATTTGTAAAATGTTTATCAATTTCCACAAATGTTAAAAGCATGTAAAAAAAATTTAAACAGTAGTTAAAATTCAAAATCCTTGTCTAAATATGCCTTCCTCTACTATATAGTAGCCGTACGTAAAGACCCATCCGATGACCCCTTTAACACACTGTTTATTTAATTTGTATTTTTGTTCTGTTGTATTTATTTCTCTGTTTTGTTTATTAGTTTCTTTGTTCTAATTGTATGGATGGCTATTTGCTTGTCTTGTGTAATTATTTGAAGGACCTTTTCCTTACATTAAGTTATAGCATTACTTTTTTCTAAAGTATTGATAATTGTGAAATTGACTCGCACGTAGCTGCACAAATTCTTGCCATGGTGATCCATGCTTCTGAGATATTGGAGATCAACTGCATCCCTGTGGGAAGCACATAGTTGTGTGTACATAGACATAGAGGCTTAGATTTGCCCCTAAGGGCCAATCACCTGCTCCAACAAAAGTACACAATTTCTTCGCCAAATCTCATTTGTTTATCACCATGGATCAGGTTTTGAAGTTATCCCACCATATAGCTTTTCTGTGATATTCCTTAAAGCTGCAGTCTGTAGTATGTCCTCTTTGTCACCATCTCTGTTTGAAATCTGCAATTGCAGTTATTCGCGGAATTATCAACTTTACTTGGGTTGTGCCTCGGCACTGCACAGCACGGATTAATCCAATGTTTTGAGGAGAATGTGCGGCTGTCAGTCACCACGCGGGGTGGATACTGTCATTTGGAATCACAGATTGTACTTTTTGGAAGTATGACCAACATAAGAATTTTCACCGGAAAATATCTGAACTAGTAACATCCACTTTTGTTCTGACCAACTAAGGAAAAAAAAGCATTGCAGTAAATTGTGCTGATTAAATCTAACGATCGCTTATCATATCCTGTCAAACCGTACAAATTATACTTTGTTCTCAAATTGTTAATGTTAACAACATCAGCATTGCGTGACTAAATTTAATGCCCTTCTGATATTTATCCTTGTTTTTCGCATGGGCCCGGTTGCAATCTCTTTTTTTCTGTTGCCACTCCGAAGTCCGAAGTCTTTTGCATTTTACAATGGGTGAATCTCCAGTTGTCACTGGTGATTGTCGTTTGAACCTTTCTGGATTCGCCATCAAATTGATAAGTTTATTATATCAAGTTCTGTAAGGAAAGGCTATAAATCTGCACCTCCAACATCCTCACATGCAATATAGCCTACTAGCCGAGACACCTTCTTTATGTGTACAGATGTGACGTAATGATGCAAAAACATGCTCTAATTTCCCGCGGAAATCCCCCAGTACCACTGGAATTAAAAACTTTATTACAAGCTTACCGTTTTTAATCAACCTAAGGCAAGCAGATAGTTTTGAACTCTGGCTGGTTATGTACTTGCTCAAATTTATTATGACTGGATTCTGTCCTCGTTTTCACATCACTGAAAATCATAGGATCTGTCATAACCCCATTTCAGTAGTTAATGCCAATTTCAGGGAAATTTCACAATACTTGATACCAATTGCAGTAGCACAGCAATAGCTAATGGACATTTCAATAAGTTAGCTTGTGCGTTTCTTTTCTGTTCTGATCTCATCTCATGTTTCCTGGATAACTTCATCTTGTACTTTCCACCACAACAACTTTTATGATACCGTTTTTTCCAGTTCAACAGCCCAATGAATCCATAATTAATTACAGATTTTCCATCGCTCAGGATAGAGGTTGGTCTCTCAAACAAAGTTCAAAGTTCTAAGCTAGACTGAGTTGGAAACAACCCCCCTACTGCTGTTATCTCATATCCAATGGCCCAGTCCAGTGACAGTCAGGGCTAAATCAGAAAACAGCTGCCGGGCCTATTTATAACATGCAGGTGACATGCAGCACATGGGCCAGTCATTCTGATCATCACTCAGAGTTGTTTCTGAGATACTATCAGCCTGGCTTTCATGTCTATAGATTCAGACCGTAGGCTTTGGCTCTTTGGCCACATTTACACTTGGAGGTCTTAATGGTTAATAACGATTTGTTGACTATATCCGATGACCAGCTTACATCTTTTATAAGTTACCCATATCCAATATCACATTTTACACTATACTAGGAATGTCACGATACCAAAATCTATAGTTGTCGGTACTGATTACCAAAAGTACACGATACTCAATATCAAATATCGTTTTTATACATATTTTTAAAAAGAAATTACAATTATCTCACCAAAACGTTTGTTTACTCAATGTATTTGTGTTTTTATGAGGTCATGTGTTGCAAAAGTCAGTAATAAAACAAGAATGAATAAACACATTAGAAGCAGTAAATAAATACAATAGAATAAAGATACAAAGATACACCTGAGTTGACATCATTCACCATGTCGCTTTTTCAATGGGTGTCCCCATGTCTACAGCCAGACATTCAGAAGAGCCCATTTTTTGCCACTGTCCATACACTCTGTGGCTGAATATGTAGCCCGTGCTGGCAAAATGAGCAATGAGCAAATTTTCAAAAATTCGTTTTCACATTCTCACCTTAAAAAGTATGTATTGTACACCTTTGTACACCTTTTTGAAGAAATTTTGTTAAAGTTTTCTGAAGATTCCAAAACAAAATCACCTAGCAAGCAACCATGTCTTAAAATCCCTGGTAATAACACCAAAATTGGCACACACAAAGTCAAAACCAAATATAGGAAAAAATATATATTCAACTTAACATTTTATTTAACAGACAGCATATATAGAGACCTAATGTACCGCATGGATGTAATGTTACACATCAGATGATTTTCCCCAACAGTTAACCAAACGCTTATTTAAGACATAACATAATGTTTGCGTGAATACTTGCAAAGACAGATATTTTGAATATATAACACCCGGACACTTTTAGAGGAGGCAAACCTTGAGACTTTATCCTATGGAATAAACGGCTTAAGTATTGTAGATCTTGTACTATTAATTTTCACATTCAGTTACACATTGTCTGTTAAAAACAAGAAAGTGGCTGATAAAAACATTGAGTGGCTGGTTGATTTTGCAATCAACAAAAAAGTAAATTTCTATCCCTGATCAGCATGAGTTTGGACAAAGTTGGAATACTGCGCTTTACAGTGATACCAAACTTGTACTGAGAGGAAGCGCGAGAAGCGAGCAGAGAAAACCAGCATTTTTCATGGACAAATGAAAGGTTCACCTTTCAGAAAACACACAATAAAGACGCTTTTAAATGCTTAATCACTATTTGGAGCATTGGGATCGTTAGACGAGGGCTTAATCAACAAATTGTTGTGAAAACCTCAAAATAGACCAAAATTTAAATGTTTTACTTGTTTTGCCTGTAGCTCGAAATTAGCCCGTGCGCATTCCGACTCACCATAGTAACTGAAGTCCAAGAAGCTTCTGAGGGGCCAGTTTGAGTAACATATGAAGAATCATGACATCAGTTTTTGTGGAGAAATTAATATCCAGGTAGTTGTTGTGTTTTTTTTTCTTATGGGTCAACAACGTGACCGAGCACCACGTGTAAAGAGGCCCAGTTAAGTGTAGTTTATTTCTCCTTTCTTCCCCATCCTGTTTTGCCATAGATTATTTGTTAGTGCCACTACACAAAGGTCCCAGACGCCCACAGCAGCACTTTAAATTGTCAGCACAAATATTTAACCAGTATTTGCAGTCTTAAGGGACAAGGGCTGGTAATTGGTCTGTGAAGGCAAGCACAACACTGTCATGGTTACCCTCAGAGCTGAAGTTAATGGTACTTATGTGGGTTTACTAGTAAATGCTGGTGGTGCTGTTACCTCGACAGCAATTGTTAACTGATCTTCACAATTCTCTCTGTGTGTATCGGTTGATGTGTGTGACCCCTCTGTGCTATTGACATAGCTCAGAACCACCCAATTAACCTTACTCTGCATGGAGTGAACGAGTACATTACCTCAGGATCGGACCCCCGGTGGACTTGGTGTCTGGAGTATTCTTCTCTCTGTTTGTTTTACATGCTGATCTTTGTTCAACAGTTTAAGTTCATATCTCGTTGCTTCACACAGATGTAGATTTATATTCAGCTCAGAGAAATCTTTTCCATGTGGTAGGAACTAGAAAGACAGAACTTTATCTATTTTTGTTGGGTACCTGGACACTGGAATCCCAGGAAACCAATCTTTAATTTTAAATGGGAAAATAAATGGGATAGTCACTGGGATCAGAACATATACATGATGCTGAATAGGACATTCCAGAATCACACACACACACACACACACAAAGTTCTTAATATCAAGTGAAGATCCACTGTTGTTCGCCTCATGCTAGTCTCTTATTTTATTAATTTGTGCTGGTTTTGTTACCACACAAACACTTTACAAGAAATTTTACAGTCAAACCTGAATCCATTTTAGAGTTGTTGTTTTTTTTCTAAAGCAAAATTTAAAGTTGTGTTACTCGTCATTAAAATAGACCAGGAAGCTGGTGTGGCAACACCAACCAGTCTAAGTATATCAGCATATTTTATTGTATGAAATTACATTTTTAAAAGCAAGAAATAATGAGAGTGACATTTTCCAAAATAAATAAACATTTGTGTTCAATTTAATTTAATATTATGTTTTAATTTTATTATTGTTTGAATTTAGTTACAATTTTATAATTTCATCATTATGATATACAATTATTGTATATAGTTGCATTTGTACTTTTTATGACAAAAATGTGAGTTGTGGTTTTCTGTCTTTGTTAAGGTTTTCTGGATGGTTTCCAGGGCTTTGCTATGTGGTTGCTAGGGTGTTTTGGGTCATTGCTAGGTAGTTATGTACTAAAGTCAAAAGAACTGTGTTTTTGGCTCCAGACAAATAAAACTGATTGCCTTTGGACTCCTGCAAGCCAGGCGGTTACTATCTCTGTACTGCAAGAAAATGGATGTGCCCTCAAATCATATGTGGGTGAAGGAGATGGCATCATGTATTGTATTGGAACGACTCACTTATATTGTTAGAGGAAAGGGAAGAAATTTTGAAGAAATATGGTCACCATTAACTGAGTTTCTAAGACATTATGAAGGAAATTAAGAAAGTAAAGCTGACTGCATTATTATTTATTTTTATTTATTTTTTATTTTTTTGTTCTTTATTATCATTGTCTTTGTTACTCTGTTATTTGATGTTTTTACTTTGGGCATTAAGTTGTGAAATATTAAGCTTGTCAAATGTATCGCTTGTTTTGTTAAAATTCAATAAATATAATGTTCAAAAAAACAAAAATTAAAGTCAAAAGAGCCCACCCACAAGCTATATTAACAAAAGCGCAACATCATTTGTAATGCTTGCCTTTGAAAACACAAATGAATATAATGAAAAATCCAGTGTATATTAACCATCACAGCCTCCATTTTGTTCCTCGGTGAAGTTGTTCAAAAGTAGGCTTTTATTAATTGTTGTTATTGTTTTGTTCTTTTTGTTGCTTCACTTAGTAAATGAAATTATTAGTTTGGGTCTAAGCAGCTAGGAATTTTGGAAGTGTGGATTACGTTTAGAAAAAGTATGTTTATTTTCAGGAGAGGAAATGTCAAATTATAAACCTTAGTATTAAAGTTTTAATTAATTACCAGCCGTAAACGGCGAATTAGGATTGCAATTACAGGCCTAATACAACTTTCCAAATTAAGTCTTTATGTGCCTGATTTTGAAGCATTTATTCAATACTGCAGGAGCACAAAACTATGTTAATTTTTTAATGCCATTGTACTTTTAAATAAATGTTAAGTTAACGTAAAAAAAGTTGCCTATTGATATGGCTTAATATTGAATACTGCTTAATGCCAAAATCAACACACACACACACACACACACACACACAAACAAAACACATAAGAAACATTGAGTTTAACATTATTTAAAAGATAAATAAACAGTATTGTATTCAATATTTTCCTTTTAATGGTAAGTTTAATCACTTTTTTTTAATAACCAGCATTTAAATACGATAAAGTGAAGTGATACACTTAAAATGTATGAAGTAAACTAATTAAAGTACAGCTTTATATATTAAGAATCAGAATATTTTTAACCATAATCTAGATATCTTTTCTAGGCTGATGCGTTAGTCCAGGCTAAAATGTAAAACTGTGTTAATGTAAACAAATGTTTAAAAATAAATATTAAGTATTTAAGGATTTGGTGTTAAATGCCTTTTAGAAATAATGTAAGTTTTGTTTTGTTTTCTTCTCTGTGACAAGTAGGTGTTAGAAACAAAGTTTTTCCGCTTTAGTCTGAACAGTCAGTGATTTCAGCACTCCAAACCAAACCAGTTTCGGCCAAATCTGAAAACTTGTCTCTGTACCTTTAACTGCTGTAGATGCCACTGCTGAAGATACTCGTGTAAGTCGCTGCAGACGCAGGTCTGGAGTGCTCAGTAAAACTGTGGAGCGCAAGAGAGCAGCATTCATACATCAGAATCTCTCACAGTTTGCCTGTGCATCTGACCAGTTTGAATTGTAATCAGTAACGCTAAAAAATATTATTAAGAGCCATTGCGCAGGTAAGTAACAAACTTTTTGATCTGAAATGCTGCATTCAGATGTGATTTTTGTGAATGTCACTGTAGAGTACGATACCTTTAATTTGTTCTTTAGTGAAAATCTTTCACTGCTCTACAAATTTTTTTCAACGCTAATTAGAGTGATTGCTTGTAACAAAATTTTGCTAACTAAGATAAAAAATGTATATAACATTTGAAGAGGCAGTGCATATATTAAATGCATTAAAAAAATTGAACTTCAGCACTTTTTCAAAAAGGAATAATGTAAACAAAAACAGTTTTCTACCTAAAAAAAAAGTCTAGGGGAAAAAAAGGAAAAAGCCTGGGAAAAGTATTTACTCTTATTATCTGCTTTCTGTAAAACCTCAAGTCCCTATCAGCCTCTATGTTGCGCAATGTTTTGAATACGTGTGTGTGTGTGTGAGTGGGATTGTGTGTGGGTGGGTTCGGGGACACTATGTAATCTCCGGTCACACACTATTAGTTAACGTGAGGTACACTGTCATGTGTGTCTTCAACGGACTGCCCTGGTCCTGTGTGTTAGGTTATGTCACAGAAGAAAACTCACTTATCTCTTTTTCCGATTCTCTTTCCAACAGCTCTGTCCTTCAGTAGTGGCTTTGTCCATGGCGTTCTTGCAGAGGACTGGAGACTACTGCCACGCTCAACATCTACACGTCTAAACCCGGGGAGAATGTGCTGCGCTCTTTTCACTGATTTCTGGATGTACTGAGACGCTCTTCCCTCTACTACTTGTGGTCCTGCAACCCAAAACTCCTCTCAAATCTAATGGGGTGATCTTACCTTTCTGGCTACGGCAAGCCATTGGAGAGGGAATACAAGATATTGGGAACTTTGAACATCAAAGAGTTTTGCAGTGTTTTATTCACGAAGAAAGATCAGAGGCTGAACAAAACAGAGAAGATAGTCCTTTTGGTGAATTTGCTTGTGAACGGTTTGGACACTAAGTTGGAGGAAGCACAATGGCTCGGATGAACCGGCCGGCCCCTGTGGAGGTGTGCTACAAGAACATGAGGTTCTTAATCACACACAACCCAACAAACTCCACTCTGAGCAGCTTCATAGAGGTGAGCATTTGTACACCGTCTTACCCCGTGTCCCCTCTCTGCGTGTATTTGTCGTCTGTTTCCTCCCACCCTCCGCTTCTACTTTTATCCCTCGCTTGAACACGCACTCATTTTAGCAACACGTCCTCTTTCGGCTCACATGGTCTATCTTAAGACAACTCCACCGTCACATGGCCCACTCATTCTTATCTTGCTGGGAAAGTGTGCATGAACCATAGAGGCTCTAATGATAACAGCACATCCACAAAGCCTCCGTTTCCATGGAAACCCATCCCAGTGCTCCGTCACATGGCAGGGATGAGGGACAGAGCGTGTTCATGGACAGCTTACCTTACCTCTCACACCATTAAAATGATTGTTTGTATTTTAATGTGGAAAAATTATGTCAGAACAAAGTTTTTTTTTTTTTTTTTTTTTACTGAATTGAGTTTTTTTATCATCTGTATTTCTATTCCCATCACACTTTAGGATCTTAAGAAGTATGGTGCCACAACGGTGGTCAGAGTTTGTGAGATAACCTACGACAAATCTCCACTGGAGAAGGAAGGGATAACTGTCGTGGTAAGTGCACATCTTCTTGATGCCCTTGTAAGCCATAATGTACTATCAGCTGGACATTACAAAAAAACAACGGTGATCAGAACCCCGACATGAAGGGTCTTGTCATCCTGAAGAGGTTTATTTTGTGATGTTGACCGTCTGACTATAGGATATCTCACTTAATGCACAGCAAAAGTGTTCTGAAGTATTTTTGTCTTAATGTTCCTGTTATAATATCTAAAAATCCTTAAAACAAGATACATTTACTTGAGAAGAGACTGCATAAGACATTAAGACTAGTTGACATTCTTGTTAAAGAATCTTAAATACAAGTATATTTTGTTATATTGACAGATTTTTTAAGTCAAATATCTGCCTGTGCAATAAGACGAAATACACCAAAAAAAAAGGTTATGCAAAATGTGAAGTCTTTAAATCGTATGCAGTGTTGCTTCTCAAGTAAATTTGTTTTGTTTCAAGGATTTTTAGATGTTTTAAATAGAAAACCATAAACAAAAGAGTAATTATAAATTCAAGAAGAAGCCATTTTTGCAGTATGCATCGCTACTTACCAGAAAAATTGGTTCGATTTGAAATCATTTTATCATTAAAAAAAAAGACAGCAGAGTGACATGAAACTAGGACTGCTATTTAGAAAATGGATTATCCAGGACAATATTCGGATATACAGTTTAGTGGTCAATATACAAAAATATTTGATCCCAGAATGCAACCATCACCCAATCAGTCTATTCTAGAGCTGTGTAAATAAATAGTTTATTTCATATTTAAAGGGCCAGATGCTGAAAACAATGGAGTGGTAAGAGCTTCTGGTGCACGTAGGCAGTTATTGAAAGTGTTCTGCGTTAGAAGTGAAAAGTGAAACAGCTCCCCACAGACCCCCTTGACCCTCGTATACTCGTTCGCTCTTGCTCTCTCTAACACACACACACACAATAAATTCATTATAGAGAATGTTCTCTTCCAAGCAGCCACACGTGTTTCTTATTACCGACGTCAACGTTTCTCTGTTGCTATGGTAGCGGCAGAGCCTGGTCTCTCCGTGTGGCCTCCGATCGGTCCCCACCCACCTTCCCCCACCACCCAACCTTTCTTTTATACTTTTTCTTCTTGACTTTCTCACAGCAAAACTGTAAAGAAAAGAGAGCCCAAGGCTAGTTGTATAAGTCTTGTTTTTACTGACTTCTGTGAATATAAAGGACATGCTGGCTGCTGGATACACCTCTTTCTTTCTGCAGACATTAGCCAAACCTGAAAATTCACACAAATATGACGTTTTTTAAATTTGTCCTTCAAAAGAGGTTGATCACCTGCAGTGAATAAGACTTCTGTTTAAAGACTCATTCAAAAGACAGTGGCTTGCGTTGGTGTCATACACAGTCTAAGACGTATGTTTGTTGTTTATGTCCGCAGCACAAGTTGCTGAGAAACTTTGCAATGCACAAAACCCCAGTGGGAACAATCAACTGTGTTCGCCTCATGTAGTTGTGCGAGCACCTGCAACAAGGGAGTAAACTGCGTTCTCCCGGGAGGCACACACTTGCCATTCCGCACCCTTCCCACTCAGAACAACTGTAAAGAGATCTGTGAGACTGCAGGCTTGAGCAAGTGACCCCGCTACCTAATTCTAGATTCCCAAAGTAGGCCACGACTGTTTACCTAACCTGCATTACGTCAGTGGCCTTCCATCCGCTCCCGAAAGGTTTCTGAGGTGTGTTTGCCCAGGAAATCAATAGGATGGGCTGGAGGGAAGTAGAAGAAGCGTTTGTCGCACGTCATTCATGCTTCAAAGGCTTTTCTGTAAAGCCAGCCTCCTAAAGGCCTTGCTGGTCTGACTTGTTTACTTGAAAAGACTCACACCTGCTAGTGTTGAGCGTCCTGTCACTGGGGGTGTTGTGTGACTGCATATCACTCGTTGGTCCCATGTGATAAGCGATATTTTAAGGCATCTGAATGCCGACTTATGTGTCTGTACTGTGAGAAAGCTCTTTATAATTAAGGCCTGCCCTGCCTCTCTGGATCACATGAGTACGTGTTTGTGTGGGCATCTGTGCCTGTGAAGATATGCCAGTTAGCGTGCTGGTCTAAGTGAGCCACGTCCCTCAGCAGCTGAACCACATCAAAGTCCCCCAGCGGTGGTTTAGGCGGGAAAACGGAAGAGGAGGGGTGGGATTTTCCCGATCTCCTGTGAAGCATGATTGTGATTCACCTCTCACCTTGAGGTTACAAGAGCACAGGAAAGATACACACGTATGCTAAATTTATGTCGTGTTCCACATGCCTCTCGGGCCTCGCGCTTTGCCTTAATGACATATAAGCATGCACCTCTTTTACAAACAACCTGAACAGTAGCAGGGATTGATAGATGACAGTACATCACCACTTTAGTGGCATCACTAATACTTATATCAAACCCTGAACTTACACATTTGTTAGTAAGCTGAAGGGTTTATTGCGGTGTCTGAAGGTCTCAAACCATGTTGTACAAGTCCCAAAAACCCAACAATCTCAGTTGATGGGAGACTCCTTGGCTTCAAACATGCATTTAACAGTGATCTCAGACTCTGTATTTTTCGTTCTGGAGTTGGTTTCCCAAAAGCATTGCCAGCCAACTATGTTCACATATTCCAAGATTCCAAACAATTTGTGATGCTGTTTGCAAATGTTCATTTGAACAATATAGGAAACACCAATGTTGTGGGGTTAAAAAAAACGATGACTCTCGACTTGTAGTTAAAAGCAACGGAAATCCTGACCTTGGCCGTTGGTCATCTGTGCATGGCTACGTGATGTGTGCATTCTTGAGACTCCACAGGTCACTCCGTCTCGCCCAGAAAAATCACACAAGTTGTGAGAAATCAAGATGAATAAATATACAACATAAAATACAATGCAAAGAAATCCCAAAAAAGTATCAGTGTACTTTCATGAGTTAAATATAACCCGATCTGAAGCGATAACTTCGTTATGACGAACACAATGGATATATTCACCTCAGAGAATAAGGTTTGGATTGTATTTCTTGTTGTCTTTGTTAATCTTAATTTCTTAAAAAAAATTCTTAACTGTTTTTGGCAAGTCGGAGTGAACTGTGGCACTAATAGAGTCTCCTAAACGTTTTTTTTTTTTTAAGATTTATTTTTGGCGTTTTTGTCTTTATTATGATATACAGGTAGCAAAGTGAGAGAGAGAGAAGGGGACAGGGTATTGGGAAAGGTTTGCGAGATGGAACTCGAACTCGGGTCACCCGAAGCGCAACGGCGCTATATGTCTGCCCACGAGGCTGTCTGCACTGACATATCTCATTTCCGAATGATCCTCACTAACCCAGTACTGTTGCAGGTCTAACCTCCCCCAGCACCTTCACCATGTGGATAACCCACTTTCACAAATAAATCAAGTGTAGAAACATTTAGCAAAAGCCAGCAGAAAACTGATACAGTGGCCCCAACTATTATTTGGACACTTAAGTCATATTTAAAAAAAAAGAAAAAAAATATTTGCATTAAATGCAAACCAGATGGCATCTGTAAACAAATGCTGCACTAGCTCTTCTCAGAACTTGCTTCCCTTTCTGAACCATTTTTGCAATTCACACGGGTGTCCACCCGCAGTAACCACAGGTATAGTTCATTGCATTAACTTTGAACGAAACGCTACGATTGGACAACCACAAAGTGTTTCAGAACTTTAACTTTGAAGTTCTTTTTAGAAAATATTTTGCTTTAGAGGTGTTTGTACTAATATATATATATATATATATATATATATATATATATATATATAGAGAGAGAGAGAGAGAGAGAGAGAGAGAGAGAGAGAGAGAGAGAGAGAGAGAGAGAGAGAGAGAGAGAGAGAGAGAGAGAGAGAGAGAGAGAGAGAGAGAGAGAGAGAGAGAGAGAGAGAGAGAGAGAGAGAGAACAGACATATAATGTGCTCATGTTAAGGGGTAGCTTGTTCTTCTCTCCTTAGGACTGGCCATTTGATGACGGCGCTCCTCCTCCAACTAAGGTTGTGGAAGACTGGTTGAGTCTCCTGAAGAGACGCTTCATAGATGACCCCGGTTGCTGCGTGGCTGTGCACTGCGTGGCCGGTTTAGGAAGGTCAGTAAATGTCCTTACAGATAGAGAATCGATTAAAGATTTAAACATATCTTTAAAGGGTCATGAAACCCTAAAACACATTTTTTTTTTAGATATTAACACATATGTACAGGTTACACGATACTGAAAACAATAATAGCAATCGTTATGTTTAGGAATTTATGAAATGAAAAGACATTTTTTTTGTTATTCTGAGCTATTTCGTTCTTCCGGTTTAAAAAGCAAAGTTAAACCAACGTCACACAAAGTGAGTAATTTTAACAAGTGGTGATTGGCTGCTGTGGTTGGTCAATACGAAAGTACGTCAGCAGTTTTTGAGCATTTCTCTACATTATTCATGAAAATGAACTGTTTTAACCCAATCACTGCGCTGTATTTATTACGCATGAGATAGCATTAAAGCGGAGAATTCAAATGTCACGAAAGACCACTTCACCACTGTTCATTCTCATCTGTCTGTTCAGTTTTGCGTTTGGACACGTGCTGTAAGTGTATGTTTCTGCGCGGAACGACGCAATGAGGCTTCATGACACTTTAACTTGCTGACTAGCTGGGTTTTGCTCAGGCCTGGGAACTCTGGGAGCAAATGCGTTCATTTCTCGTCTGGTGTCCCATAAGTAAGCCCACCTTGTGTGCCCTTTTCTAGACCTTAATCTGGAAAGGAATGTGTACTGTGTGCCCTATAGAACATTATGCACCTTTGGTCTCCCAGGAGACATGTCTCCTCTATTAACTCTAAATGAAGTTGATAGTCCCCAATGGACTGAAACCATACTACGTACATATCGAGAGGTACCTCTTCGGAGGCTTTAAAGTGGACAGAGTACACCGCCAAAGTCAACAGTCCCCGAAGTGCACTGACTCTGTTGCAGTCCCTCTCTGTTTTAAGAGGCATTGGGGGGTTAGGGCCGAAGACAAAACAGGAAGTTGCTTTTTATCCATTTGTTATTACTGTCCTCAAACGTGTGCTCCATCCATGACCTTTATGCCAGACAGTCTATCCCACATGACTGGGATTTTTTAGCTATACGTGATGCTCCCAGTTACCTTTTGGATGAATTTCGTTCATGAATGGGAACTGCCTTAGCTGTTTTTGACCATAGAAGTTTAACGGGTACATATGTGTAATAGGTACATAGTGCATTATGTTGTGCAATATTGTTGTTACCATGAAACTATTGCAATTATAAATATTGAACAGTACGTTTCTCATAAGTATCTCCTACAGATGATGTATTTATGCTCTCTGTTGGTACACGTACAGTGCAACAAAACACCCCAAACGACAGCTATAAAACAGCAAGGAACGTTAAGAGGAGGAGGAGGTAGTCTGGCCTCGCTGCTCTTGTCGTTTGGGCGGTAAAACTCCATCTCTGACGCACTTCATCCACTTCCAAAGGGAATCGGCCTCGAATCTTGAAAGAGTGCCAATGTTTTTTTGGCCTGACTTGTTTATTTTCAGATGGCAACACTGTTTAGAACTGGGGTTTATGGCATAAGATTTAATTGCCTTTACTGTACAGTGTATGTTTGAAAGTGAAGCATTGAGGGTTAAGTATTAAACTTTTCTTTGCTGTCCCTCCAGGCATGAATGATACCCCAGTCGCTGCGTGTTAAGGAGAGGTGTGCTGTTACTTTTGAAAGAGATCGATAAAGGCAGGCGATAAAGAGAGTGGAAAGATCACATAGACATTAAAGAGGGGACCCGAGTGATATAAAAATAACCCACCCCCAAGTCTCTATGATATTCTGGTCTTTGCATATGACTTGGGCCATTAGGTATCCACCTAGCAACCATCCAGAACACCTAGCAACAGCACTAACCGTTGTTTTCCATCATTCACCTTTTCTGGTGTTTTTTCTTGCTTTGCCTGAATCTTGACTTTAATTAATGTTTCACAATCCTCAATGTATGATGAATTAACTTGTAATGCCTCTTTTCCACTGCATTTGATGTGGCATTGCTCCATCTGTTTTGCACTGTACAGCTACAGTCATTTCTATCTAAGAAACAGCTCATGGAACAATTGAGCTGCTCTAATGAGCCAATAAAGTTGTGTGTGTGTGTTAGAGTGGTTTCGACACCAACATTTCAGCAGTCAAATCTACTACCTGTGAAACAATGCAGGTTTTGTTGTTGTTTTCAAGTAATTATTCAAGTACATTACAAGTGATAGACAAATAACAAATTAAAACGATAGAATAAAGATACAAATTAAGAATTCAGTCCTTGAAGTTCTGCAGTATTTAAGTAAACATTGAAAAACTAAAAAAAGTAATCAATGTCCCATCTCTCTCTGTTTTTTTTTTCTTTAGAGCTCCAGTACTTGTGGCTGTGGCACTGATTGAAAGTGGGATGAAGTATGAAGATGCCATCCAGTTCATCAGACAGTACGTACATCTCTCTCTTGACTTCTTTCAAGGACAACAGACCTTGAGCTCTTGACGTCAACTGCTATATACATACAAGTGGATCATAAAAGCTAGTTCTTAGTTTCTACGCTTGCCAGAGTGCCTTTTGATAGCAAGGCTAAGTTAAAGCTTTCAATACGCAAAAGATTTGCAATTGATCGTTTTTTAAGCACTGCTCCCTCAGGTACTGTTCCTTGTATTTTCAATACTATTTTCAGTCCAGTGTGGGCTGGAGTGAAACATGAGTTTGCAAGTCATTTTTATCTGCCGTCTTTCTTGAAAGAAGTAATTTAATTGTAACACGATGAAATTGTAAATTAACATGCTAATGGATGTTTTTTGCCTACACAGGAAGCGCAGAGGTGCGATAAACAGCAAGCAGTTGACATATCTAGAGAAATATCGGCCCAAACAGAGACTGCGCTATAAGCACCCACACATTTTCAAGAACAAGTGCTGCATCATGTGACTACCCTCACTCTACTGTTCTGAACCGAGCTGAACCTGATGGACTGGGCCACAACTGATGCACTTTTGCTGATTTGCTATAAAAATATGAACCGATTCGGTCTGGATGAAAACCCCACTGGTGCCTAAAATCCTCCTCACTCTGATTGTGGTGTGGATACTGCCATGGCTTTTCCGAGACTTACAACTCAGAGGTCTGAAAGGCTGCGCATCTCTGAGGTTAATGAGATATGAAGGCAACCTCTGACCTTTGACCCTGCACCAGGACTGACACCCTAATCATGCCTCAAATGATCGTGACTGTCTGAAAGAGCCAGGCGGTGTGATAATGTGAATCATGGACAAAAATTGTGCTTTCTTACTCTCTCTACTAATTTTTCTTTCTACAGCTTTCTTTCTCTTCCCTGCCAGGAGTCCAATTTGTAGACGACTGCGGTTCCTTTAACACTTTCAGTTTTCAGCACAAATCTTTTTACTGGTGACCTTTTCCATGATGCTTTTGTTTTATGAGCAAACAACGGTTAAAGTGGACTAATGAAGGGCTTATGTGAAAGATATCTGTTTCATAAAGCAGCTCTTTGCTATTTCTATTAGGGTCAGTGCCAGACACTTAAAGGTTTCTGAAAGCTACATGCTCACTGAAGGTCAATGAATTTAACTGCGAAAATGGTTATGCGTGTTTATGTGCTTAAAATCAAACCTTGTGTTTGTTGGAGTAATTTTACTGTTTTAGGACTTCAGGGCTCCCTGGAAGCGGTCTGTCAATGATACTTGTCCATTCAGTTCAACAGAGATCAGATGGTAAAAACGGCCCTACATAAATGAATTGCCAAGACAGTGGTTTAAAGATGTTTTTCTCTGTTTTTTAAGAACACACCTCCAGCTGCATAATACAAATAAAGGCTGTTGCAATCATGAATAAGGATTGGGAGTGTTTTGTCATGTGACCTCATAATGTGTGACAAGTTCACTGCCTGTCAAAATATAACCATACTGCTCTCTGCAGGGCAAAGACTCAAAGACACTTTACTTTGATTGTCCACTTTAAACGTTCTAATAACTGTGAGTAACTTTGCAACTACATGTCAACTAACTCTCATCAGACTATTAGTAGACTGTCTACTTAATATCTGTTAACTTTATTTTGATGCTCCTCCAACATTCTAGTCACTATAAGTAACTTCCAACTACGTGTCTAACCTGAACCCTAACACCTAACTGAACAGTGTACCAGTCTACTACTCTAATGAGAGTTAGTGAAAATGTAATTATAGTTAGTAGAATGTCTATAGTGGACCATTGAAATAGTGTAACTTAGTGATCTAGCAGAAAATGTTCTCCTACCCTTTTTTTTTTTTTTTACATGGGTGACCTGAAAAATAAAGGTCTTAAAGTCATACAGTCTTAAAAAGAGAGATCATTTATTGGCATCTATGTTTCTATGGAGATCCTTAAACATCCATGGAACCTTTCCATTGCATAAATGGTTTATTAAAATGTTCTTCAAACTAAGAAAAGGGTTATTTTAAGAACTGTAGGTGGTGGTTATGCACATGCCTGGGTAAGTTCACAGATAAGTAAATGGATGACTTCAATACTTCAGAAAACTGAAGTAACTTGCAAGTAAACCATAGCAACTTGATCACTGAACATAACCTGCTCTGATTCCGGAGGAGTTTTTTCCCCTAAGCCATGTTTAATTTCTAAAGATTTCATTAGTCATGTTAGTCACAGTGCTGATTGCCTACAATGAATGCTACAACAAATACTAACCCCTAACCCTACCTTACAACTTAAAGAGATAGTTCACCCAGAATGAAAATTCTGTCATCATTTACTCACCCTCAAGTTGTTCCAAACTTGCATGAGTTTCTTTCCTCTACTGAACACAAATGAAGATATTTTGACAAATGTCAGTCACCAGACAGTTGTGGGGCACCATTGACTTCCATAGTTTTTTCTTACCTGAAGCTGAACATCATAAAAAGGAAGATTCAGAACTCATTCCCCCTACGTTAAGTGTTGCAGTTTATTGTTACACCTCCGTGGTCGACGAAATTGAAAATTGAAAGTTCATTGTCGTTTGGTAATTTCTACTGAGAAAACAGCAGCAAGCACTTTTTTTTGTCATGACAACATGATAGCAGCTGATTGGATTAAAATATTCAACAATGAGAGTATTAAGAAATAAACTTGAAGTGGCAAAGAAACGGCTATTTTCCCCCTGCTAATGACCAGATACGATTATTAGAAGTGCACCCATAAAACCTAATTTTTAAAACTTTTTCTTACCTGAAGACATCATCCACAGAAAAGATTCAGACCTTGTTCTACCGTCCAAGTGTAAGTTTGTTTAAAAAAAAAAAAAAAATGTTTTAATTACGAGTCCTAATAAGTGTATAACCTACAAATATGTAATTTATGAAGTCTAAACTTACCCGGCTATAACATGAGAATCAAAGTGCATTTGCTCAATTCCTCATATTAATTGTACTTACTGTATCTTGTTTGTCTTGAAATATAAAATATTCACATCTCCTTCAGTTTTCCACCTTCAGCGTTCCACCCAAATGTTGCGGTTTGAAGTTGAAATAGGCTATATCAATTACAAAAGAAAAATGGTGTTAATTATTAGTTCTACCTAATATTCATGACCCAAACATTGACGATAAGCCTATCTGTAAAAAAACAAACACTATAAAGATTTTGTGGCAAATGGTATAAATATTTTTCAAAAGTGTATGAAAGCAACATGAACTTAGCATTTCTACTTAGATGTTCTAAACTTGGTTTTTTAAATGATTTCTCAATTTTCTCATCTTAGTTGTCATTGACCCATATGTATAAATAAGGAAATTTCACATGAAATTAATTATCAAGAAATTGTTATACATTTTTAGACATTATAACAATTTACAAAGTTTTTATTGCCTCCTATTAATTGAGACGGTACTGTGCACTTTCATTTATACATCGACATAAATATCAACCAAAAAAGTTTATTGTCGCATATATGGATTTATATTTAATGATGCGCTTGCTTATTTATTATTGTTTTGTTGAGCAGTCAGACTTATGAAGGGCTGCATTACAACACTGCTCTCTGGTGGTCAAATAGAAATATACATTTAATTAAAACATTTGAAACTAGTTTCACGTAACTACTAAAATAATTGCTACATCCAGACTTGTAAATGAACGACAGTATTATTATTATTATTATTGCATTTTCATTTTTTTTTAATTTGCCATTTCTGAATTAAAGTCATGAAATTAAAATGATACATAACTATTTCCAAGCATTGAATAAATTTAATTTATTTAAAATGTAGCCTACCCAGTTTTGTGCAAAAACATTTGATCTATGTGTATGTGAAGCATTGTAATGAAATTTTCACCACGTAAGTTGCCGTGTGACGTCACGAGGGCGTGACTTAAGTTATGCCGATGCAAGTTTGGGTGACTTTCATGTGTTCGAAAATGTCATCGTCTATCTGCTGCTGTAGAAATGGGTCTGAAGAGACGTATTTGCTCGCCGATTTCTCGTTTACGTGAATAATGAGAATTAAACTATTAAGGTGCGGTGCGGAACTTATGTGTGTTTTGCCTGTGGCCCTACAAGCTAACGGCTCACGGCTAAATGCATGTTGTGGCTGAACTTCAATCAGCTGCTTCTGTTTTGAAGCTCATCCCATCATGGAGAGCGCGACTTCTCCCACGACGTATTCCTGGTTGGATTTAGTTTTTACTGTGATCGGCGTGTGCACATTTCTGTTTGACGTGGGTTCGGATCTGTGGGTGGCGAAGGAGTTCTACAAACATGGAGATTTCATGTCGTTCGGGGTCTTGGTGGGCTTCATGCTCATGTCATCTGTCGTAGTTCAGCTGTTTAGCTGGTTTTGGCTTCAGTATGATCGTCATTTGAAGGACTTTGAGTCTCAAGCGTCCTCTGGGAACACCGTTCTCCTCGGTGAAGCGAAAAGAGTCAAATGGTTGCTCCTCCTGCATTTGTGTCATCTGGGCTACTTCATCAGGTGGGACTGCAGCAACTTCAATCACGAGCGTTGCACATGGCAGATTTGTTTTTCTTTTTTGCAGAAGCTCAACATTTCAATTTATTTCAAGTCTTTAAAATAAAACGTAAATTAAAAACAAATACATCTAAAAAACAAACAAAATAAAGGAATTATTAATAAAAATCTTGCAAACGCTTTAATGTTTATTTATATTTATGAAAAGTAAAATATGTAAAGTGTGTGCATTTTTCTAATAAATTAGACAAATGTGTAAAGTATTATTTGGAAAATATTTAGCTGCTAACGTTTTCTACTCACTATAGTACTGTACTGTGTATTTATTCATTTATTAATACCAAATGTTTATTTAATTCTATTTTTTTTATTCATTTATATCAAATTTGTAATTTAATCTGTTTTTCTATCTTATTTATTTATCTTAATTTTATTTATTTTTATTTCTTTTACATTTTTTACAGTTGTTTCACTAAACATTTCCACAGACACCTTGCACTCCTTGTTGTGCCCTGGCCTGGACTTTAGTTAGCAAATCCCTGTATTTAGATGACTCATGATGATAACTGAATAGGTATTTATCCATAGACCTTCATATGTTAAACACGATACTAAAATGGACAGTGTAAAAACAAACAAACAACTATTACCATAGCACGTCCAGAACCAAGTGCTGCTCCATCTGCTGATGCATTTGGCAAATAAAGTGATTCTTATCTTAAGTGATCGCAGAGTCACGTTGACATTTTCTCTGATTTCCTGATTCTTGTCTTGCTCTGTTTGTCACACTGACAGATCAAATCATTTAAGACAGTGTGACAGAATTACTGATTAATAACTCACTGTTCATGCGTGACATTGTTTTCTTAGGTAGTAGTTCAGCACTTGATGTTGTGTGTGTGTGGATTTGAATATAGTTGGTGTGTGTGTGTGGATTTGAATGTAGTTGATGCTGTTCAGAGTTTTGTAATTCGTTTTGGAAGTATGGAAGTAAGTATAAAAGTCCAAGCTATTATAGACAGCTGGATACTTGTCAGACAAAATACTTCCGTATGGTCCAAAAAACATGGTAATGTACAAAAAGTTGTTAATCTCCTTTTTAAGCATACTTCGATAATGTTTAGTTCATGTGCTCTCTTTTTCTTCAATAGACACGTATCAGCTATCTGGCAGGGCTTTCGTGCGTGGTGGCGAGGGGGGCGTGGGTCTGAGTTTGCAGTTTATCTGACCCATGACCTCAGCATGCTGCGTCTCATTGAGACGTTCTGCGAGAGCGCTCCCCAGCTCACCCTCATGATGTACATCATGCTACGCAACAACCACGCAAGGATGGTACAATGTGGGTAACCATTTCGCTTCTGCTTTAATGATGCTTATAACCACTATGAAACTTATGACATCCAATCCACTCGAGGGATGATTATCCGCATGAGATTCATCCATTATTAGTTAATACTGTAATTTAAAGTAAAACCTCCAAACAACACTTCCTCTAATTTATGCTCGAGTTCCGTTTGTGGTAAAAAGAATTTCCTCTTAGTTGAAGCTGAGATATTTGCGTAATAGACGGTATTGCCTATGAGTTCGAGCACGAGTGCTCTTGTAAAAATTGGTTGCAATCTGAAACATCACCGCTAGAGGATGCTAAAAACTACATATAGTCCCTTTAGTTATAGTGATTTTAGCACTTATTTTATTTCAGTTAGTTATCAATTTTTAATGTTCTAGTTAATAATAATACACTGCTATTATATTAGTTAGATTTTATTAAATATATTTCTCATTGTTTGTTTCTTTCTGTCTATGACCCAGCAGTAGAAAACCACTGATGTAAATGGAAGAACAAGACACTGATGTTTCTGTTTCATAGGTGTGAGTGTGGTCGCCTCCACTACTTCTATTGCCTGGATGGTGGTGGACTATCATCGGTCGCTTCGTTCATTTCTGCCTGACAAGGACAAGCAGGGTTGGTTGTCCTCTGTGGTCTACTTCTTCTGGAACCTCTTTCTAATTGGCCCACGCGTAGCTGCGGTTGCGCTCTTTGCCTCTGTGTTGCCCTGCTACATTGTTGCTCACTTCCTGTTTTTGTGGCCTTGCTTTGTGATATGGGTCTGGAGGCAGGGCACCGATTTCATGGACAGCATAGAGGGGGAATGGCTTTACCGGGCCACCATAGGTCTCATCTGGTACTTTAGCTGGTTTAATGTGGCTGAAGGACACACCAGGAGTAGGAGTAGCATCTACCACACATTTATCATCACAGACACTGGCATCCTGTTGGCCACATGGTGGTTTTACCGCGATGCAGAGACGACACAGTCGTACGCCATTAGTCTGATTATCTCCATCCCACTTTGTTATGTCTTGGGCTTAATGATAAAAGTTCTCTACTATTGCCATTTTCACCCCAAATTGTGGCGGCCAGCGCATTTGGAGAAATGTTCAAATGGAGGGGAGCCACACATCTTTGTTCAGGCCGATGGTGCGTCTGATGGAGGGGAGAGCGACCGCAATCTTCAGGCCGATGGTGATTCGGATGGAGTGAAGCCACACAGCGTTGTTCAGCCCAGTGGTGCTTCTTTTCAAAGATTTAACAAGAGGATGAGCCAACATGCTGCTAACTTTTACACAACCAACACATTCTCTGCAATTAAAACAAATGAACATAAAGCAAATAATGTATTGGTACTGTAAAAAAGAATGGCATGTAGCTTGTTTGACTGTTACACTTTTTATTATATTTGTACTCAAAATTAAAATTGTCATCATTTACTCACCCTCATGACTTTCCACACCCGCATGACTTTAAGATGACGGGTGGGCTGACAAGCTACAAAAAATACTATGAGTCATTTAGGTGGTTTGTTATGACTGTAAATTTATGACTTTGTGTGAGGAACTGACCCAAATTGAAGTTGTTTTTTTACTTCAATCAAGTTGTAGTACTCACATAAAGCACAGCTACTTATTCAGTTAATGTTCTTTCATTTCTTTGATGTAGAATAGAAATATGTGCACAGACTGATCCTTAGTCATCTTGCCAACACTATTTCTATCTTTTATACATGTATATATGTGTGTACAGTTGTAATACGTTTTATCTCTTGAGGTTTTCAAAAATTGTCAAAAGTGTTTACAGAATGCTAATGGTTTTTTTTTGGTCATAATTAAGAATCAATCGATGGTATCAAACAAGAATCCTCTAAGACTCAAATACTACTCTATAAAAAAAAAGAGAGAAAATCAAACCATCTTTGATTCGTATTCATTCAATCATTACTCACTCTCATGCCATGCCAAACCTGAATGACTGTTTGGTCTGTGGAAATTAAAAAGATATTTTGAGAAAGCTATCAGTATTTTTTGCCCATTTAAGACAATGGTGTCCACAACTGTGTCACCAACATTCTATTAGCTGTCCTTCAGGGTTTCTTGACAAAAGCATGTTGGTACTTGTTGAAGACTACGCCCAAACACAATTAAATACACAATAAATCATCCTAGCATCCTTCTAGCTTCAATTATTGGTCTCATTTTATAATATTTTGTAAAAAAAATATATCTTGTCCTATATCTTAGTTTTCACTATGGACTGATCTGAACAGCACTGTTAATGATTATGGTCTACACTTTCAAAATATTTTTCAATACTGTAAATTACTCATTATTGTCAGTACAAATGTCTGACAGTGGAAGTTCTTGAAGTATTGTAACATTATCCAATAGTGAATATCCCCTAATGTAAGTTCCTGTTTTTGGTTTTTATGACTGTAGTTTCAATAGAGTTGGATATCGTGACAAAACTGTAAGCTTAGATATTGGTTAGCTCTTTCAAACATGTGTTCTCTTTGTCATGCCATGTGGAATGCAATATTTCATGGGTTATGATATTATGTCCGAGTTCTTTTTTTATTTTTTTTATTTATTTGGCTGGTCTCCATTGCATGTTTTGTCTATGTATGAAATAAACTCAGCCAAAGTATTCAGGCTGTCTTTCATGTGTGGTTAATGTGCATTCTTGTGTATTTATTCATTTGTTTTCGATTAACTATTAGCTTGTACTGCCTGTTCGGTTTCATTTTTCGGTTTACATTTTAGCAGCACACTGCAAACCACCCAAAACACCCAGCAATACACTGTAAAAGAAAAAAAAATGCTGAGATTACTTTCAAAATGTAGTCCGTTGCTGATTCCAAATAACATTATAAAAATTGTTGTTAGTAACGTAATCCATTACATTAGACATTTTAGGTAATCTGACTACTTAAGGTTACTTTGTGCGTTTATCACATTGATTTGAATTGTATAATTTTGTACCATTTTGGTATAAAAATTCAAAAAGAAAGAAAACATATTCCATTCTTTGTTATCAACAACATGACATGGATTAAACATTACTGTCAGGGTTTTCCAGATTGGAAAAAAAAATAAAAAATTAAAATAAACCTCTCAACACACACACAAATATTAAACTTTTCAAGACCATGTGGTCATTGAAATGGACATCACATGATTGTTTTGTTTAAACAAATATAATATTATTTTTTTACAATATGAGTAATGACTGGTCACTGATTGGTCCCTGATCAACCAATCAATGACGACATGACCCCTAAATTAATCTGGATGAGCCTCAGGCATGGCTAATCAACTAGACAGTAGGAGGAAGCCCCCTTTTACTTTTTATATGAAGATGTATGTTCATGGTATAGCCTCATTAACTTGCACCTATTATAAGCTTAATACTATCAAGTGATAATTTTCAAAGTTATTTTGAAGATTTTTCAGAGTTGCAGAACACAATTTTTTTTTTAAGTACAATGTCCATCGCAATGGACATCAGGTCTTGAAATATATCAGCAGGAACCTCATGAATTAGTTAAGTGCCAGGTTGTGAAATTTGTGCATGCATTTCAAAGCTAAAATACAGAGTTTAATTTTTTTTAATGTTTTATTAAAACTACTGTTCATATTATTAATATGATTTTATTTATGTCTTCAAAGTCACCATAACTAGTTCACAAACTCTTGTAGAAGTTATTATAGCTTCCCACTTTGACCAATTGTGTGTGAGTCTGGTCACATGCATGCTTAACTGACTTCATTCACTATCTCACACATGACTAATCATTCAAAAACATGACATGGGTGGAGTTTATGTCTGGGTGTAAAGTTTACTTTCTCTTTCAGATTTTTTTAACTGTATATATATCCACGTTAAAATGAAGTAGTTGTGTTTACTTTGTCATGCTGTAAAGGTTTCTCACACAGGATCAATCATGGAGGAAAGCTTCCCTTTCAAGTACTCTTTATTGGAATATCTGTTTACATTGGTGGGATTGTTACTTTTCCTGCTGGATATAGCGCTGGACATTTGGACTGTTGTGTCATTTTATCAGGAAGGGGACTATGTGTATATGGCGATGATGATCTTTCTACTGTTGGGCTCTTCAGTATTGTTACAGGTGTTCAGCTGGCTCTGGTACTCAGATTCCCTGGAGACTAAGGTGGGGAAGACTAAGCTTGAGATTAAGGTGGAGGAGACTAAGCTTGAGACTAAGGTGGAGGAGACTAAGCTTGAGACTAAGGTGGAGACATTTGCTGACAAGAATACACTGATCAAACCACTCCACTTCCTTCAGCTTGGTGTCTACTTGAGGTCTGTGATACATTTGCTTCTCAATTTTCCTTGAATGTCTTGTGGGAAAAAAGTAGCCTCCACTTTAGCATACATTTAAAACGAGTTTTTTATATACTTTAAAAGAATATACTTAAGTGTGAACTTAATGTTTTTAGACACTTCACTGCATATCAAATGCAATTAAATGAAAATGCATTATAGTTAAAATTGATATTAAATGCAATTAATTTGTCTTTTGACCCATTTAAGTAGGACTTACACAATACTTCTTTGTTATTGTATGTGATTATGTATTTAATTATTATTTTTTCTTTCTTTTTTACGAAAAATAAATGTACTTCAAGTTCATTTTATTATATATTTTAGTAAAATTCAAGTATATTTCTAAGTATACTTAGTAAACATACTAATATCTATGTACTAGTAGTAAACATGTAACTGTACTGTTTCAATACTACTTGGGACTAAATTGGACCACTTTTGGGTGTATAAAAGTATACTAGTATATTTTAAGTGTTACACAAGTAGTTTACAGTTTTTCTAAGTTTTTCGGTTGGACTGCAACTATATCTACTACAAGTGAACTTATAAGTATACTAAAAGTTCACTTGTCAAATACCAGTAGCAAATTTTGTAAGTTTATAAAAGTATACAAACTAGTGTAGCAGTGCGTTTGATTTTGAAATTGGTGGGGACGGGGACATCAATATATAAATACATTTTACGTTTTGATCGAAATTATTGCTAGGGATATATCAGTGTCACTGGATATTGGTAGGGACACGTCCCTAGCGTCCCTACTAAATTCTACGCCCCTGTAGTTTAGTCGTTTTTATGCTGCAAGTGTTGAAAGGGCTCAGTAAGATCAATCTTATTGGTGGGTTGTGATATATTGACAGTCGTAACTTAGTCTGGCCCCAGAGTTTGACGCAACTTTTTTTTTTGAGTTTGACGCAACTTGATATGTTCCGCTTGAAAGCTGTGCGTGGAGACTGGAGAGCTCGCGTTTATTCAAGCCATAGATGAGTGTACGTAACCACCCCCCCCCCCCCCCACACACACACACACACACTCACACACACAACCTTAATATCACATACATATGTTAATGCACCGCATTGAGGCTATGTTGATGGCTTGAACGTACTATTAAACAACAGTGATTGGACTTTTGTGCATTCTAACCGATGCCCCTTGATGATCCCATTTAAGTCAGAACCAGTCAATACAGTCCAGAAACCTACTTAACCTACTTGAAAGTTTTCTTTAAGTTAACTTAACATCATACTTATAGTTTATTATTTATATATTAGGATATTTTTGCATTTTAAGTATAGGCTACTACTGTTCCTATTTAGGTCTTTATTTTTGTACTTTAACTCTTTCCATTTAAAAAAACATTTTATTCTAGCATAATACATCCTTATTTATTTTGTTTAATTGAAAAAAGAGAAAATCGCATTTTGTCAAAGACTTCATCCAGGTCGGATTCAGAACGATGATCAAAACACAGATGGAGTAGATTGGTAAAGTTAGGCAGTTTTGATTTATATGCTGTTAAATGTTTGATGATCGCATTGTTTTACAGTTGCGTAGACTAAGCAATATTCGATCACTTGTTTCTGCTTCTTCTTCACTTGTGTTTTGATGAGGATATATGAGGGTATCTCTATTTCAGAATATGCATAATAGAGCCCCCTACCTTATAAAAGTGAAAAATATGGATAGCCGGACAATTCGATAAGGCTCTAATTGTAGCCTGGAGATCTCTAAATGGGAGTGGGAACTCAAAAATAGAGCGTGGCTTCCTCTCATTGGCAGATAAGCACATGACACTTATGCACAATTTTTTCCACCAATCCAGTTCAGTGCAAACTCTGCCCCACAACCGATCGATTCTAGTGCTGATTTCCTACACAATGCTGTGCTACAACAAATTCTACCTACCCTACACCTGACCCTAACCTCAACCAGTGAAATAGACTGCATGGCAATTAATAAGATTGTGTGATATGAGATCGCTGACCTCACGGGACAATGGGACCTTTTTAGTTGCACGCAGCGTCACTACCCCTTCTTTCCCTGCAAACATCGAGCCCCGGTACACCCCCGTGCGTTAGAACACAGTGATAGAGTAAAAACTGGCCATGAGCTCTGTGACAATTGGCAGAAGCCAGAGCCAATGGTGAAAGTCTCATTTTGGAGGTTCTGCCCACTTTTGGAGTGCACGCCCCATTTTGGAGATCTCCGGTCTGCAATTATACCTACTTGGAAAATTCAGTTAGTGGTGGGGACAGAGTGAAGTAGATTTGAAGTAAATTCCTATGTACACTACCAGTGGACTAGGCTAGTCTACACAAAAAATCAGATAATTATGAACATGTCAGTTTTCTTTATAAATCAAAATTTTTTAAACAATGTAAGTTTTAAAGGAACACTTCACTTTTTTTTGGAAATAGGCTCATTTTCCAACTCCCCTAGAGTTACACGGTTTACCGTTTTTGAATCCATTCAGCCGATCTCCGGGTCTGGCGGTAGTACTTTTAACATAGCTTAGCATAGATCATTGAATCTGATTAGACCGTTAGCATCTCTCTCAAAAAAATGACCAAAGAGTTTCGATATTTTTCCTATTTAAAACTTTCCTCTTCTGTAGTTACATTGTGAACTATGAAAATGAAAAGTTGCGATTTTCTAGGACAATATGGCTCTCATTCCCAATAATCAAGGAACTTTGCTGCAGTACCGTGGGTGCAGCAGGCACAATGATATTACGCAGCGCCTGAAACTTATTTCTGGTCACGTTGGAAGTTATATAGCTGGGGACTATTTTCAGGCGCTGTGTGCTAAGCTATGATAAAAGTGCTACTGCCAGACCCGGAGATCGGCTGAATGGATTCGAAAACAGTAAAACTCAACTGTTTAACTATAGGGGAGTTGGTAAATGAGCCTTTCCCAAAAAAGTGGAACGTTCCTTTAAGTGTCTAAATCTATGTGAAAAAAATACTCTATCAAAGTAAACACAACTACAAGTCAATAGTCAAATTATATATTATATTATATTATATAATACAAGTCATATATTTATTATACTTTTAAATATATCTGGATCAAAAGATTGAGTACAAGTACAGGCCAAATATACTTAAACTTTTCTGTCAGTACAAGTCAAGTATACTTAAGTACAATTTTAAGTATATTTCTGAGAGGTACATAAAAAAAGCAGACTGAAAGTATTTTTAGTTTAAAAGAAGTATACTAATAGCACATTTGAATAAACTTATTTTTCGTAAGGGTTGTAAAGTTTTGTTGTAGTGTTGCTTAAGTAAATGCATGTACTTTGTGTTCACAGGTATGCTGGGGTGATAGAGATTTCCTCAACACGTTTTCTTCAAAAAACTAATAGTTTCACAGAGGGTGTGGCTGTGTACCTGAACCATGACCTTCAGATGCTTCGTCTATTTGAGGCATTTTCTGAAAGTGCCCCACAACTCATACTTATGATGTGTAGAATCTTACAGAGAGGAGAGCTGGAGCTTATTACAGGTCTGTCTCAAATCCAGAACACTTTTAATCTGTATTACTTTCAGATTTCAGATAATAGTTCTAATGTGTCTCTGAAGTCACTATGAAATCAAATTAGCAGAATTTCAGTATTTATTATGAACGATTTATCCATGTAAGTTATAGTATTATTTTAAATAATGATGCTCATAATCTTCAATCAAAATGGCTTCCCAGTGTACTTGCAGTGACACCTCTTCTCTTCTCTGATGACGCATTTGCTGGCTCGAGGGTTTGACAGCCTGTCAATCACATGAGATCACAGCAATAGCAAACCACAACGATTCAAGGATCCAATAAAGCCCCCCCCTTTACTTTTTTTTCTTGCCCGAGAAGCCATTTCACTCTGATATGTCAAAATAGGGAAGAAAAGACAATTGCAACTTCCATTTAATGCAGACTTTTTTTGTGATAATTAACCCAAAAAGGAAAATTCTGTTATTTACTTACCCTCGTCGTTCAGAATTTTCTATTTACATGGAACACAAAAGGAGATCTTCAGCAAAGAAGATATTTATCTAAAATCTTTACCTCTTTTTTATATAAAGAAAGTGGATTGTAAACTGATGCAAACCAGGAAATTGTGAAAGTCTTTTCTTCTCTACTGTGATGCATATCTGAGTAAAACGGCTTCTCAAATAAGACAACAAATGTAGGGCGGGACTTGATATTGTCCATTGGGAATTGATTAGATTGTTGGATCATAGTCAATTGCATCTTGTGTGAGTGACAGGTTGTTGTTTTTTTTTATTAAAGCTTACGAGGGCACTTGATTTAAAAAAATAAATAAAAATGGTAATAATAATGTGCCGTATAAATAATTTACAGAAAACACTCCAATATTCCATAAAGAAATCTGAATTGTCAATTTTGATTTAATGGTGACTTTAAATTTGAAGAACTGTGAGAACAAACTTTATTAGTTCTTGTGTGAAGTATGTTTATCATATTTTATGTGCCCTATGGCCCTGTCCCATTGGCACACTTCATATGCACTTTCGTTCTTGTAGACTTACAATGGCTGATCCTGCGTGCACGTGTCCGTTAAGTCCATGAGACTGTAGGGTGTCCCATTTTTCATTTTAGGTTTCAAAAGGTTCCTTGCGAGTACCCCCTTTGCTTATCTATATGTGCCCTTGATGCACACTTTTGCCGAGACCGCACTGCAGCAGACTTCTTCTCAACAGTCAAAGCGGCATTACGTCACGAAAGTGCGATTCGTAAGAACACTGCGAGTGCCTAGGGTGCCATTTGGGACAGGACCTATGTCTGTGCACTGATCAGTTATATGCAAATATAAAACATTCAATTCCCAACGTCGATTCATTCAGCAGTGCCAATCTGTGTTTCTCAAGAGTCTCAGCATCAGTATGGCTATGATTATATGCATCACTTGCATATTCAGAAGAACACTATTGCTTGTGTGATATTGTTTAATAATATGTAATGGTTTTTCATTTCAGGTTTAAAAATCCTCTCATCAGCTGCTGCAATAGCCTTTACCGTAGCCATGTACCACCGCAGCATGCGTTCCTTTCTTCAAGAGAAACGCAAGATGAGCTGGATCTCCACTGGCATCTACTTCCTGTGGAACTTGTTGCTGATCATTCCCCGTGTAACTGCTCTGGCACTCTTTTGCAGTGTATTGCCATGCTACATCATAGCCCACTTCCTGTCTTTGTGGATGCTGCTGGTTTTAGGGGTCTGGAGCCAAAAAACAGATTACATGGAAAGTCCTGGTTGGGAATGGCTATTCAGAGCTACCGTTGGACTAATCTGGTACTTCAGCTGGTTTAACGTATCAACAGGAAACATGAAATTAAAGACTGTTCTCTATTATGGTGTCATGGGGTTGGACACAATGATGCTGCTGGGCTTCTGGTGCTGGAAGGTGTTTGAGTATACAGGCTGTTGGAGCTCCTTTAATCCTTACATAGTGATCCCGACACTACTAGGTTTGTACGTTGTTGGAATTCTTGTGAAAATGATATACTACAGATGGTTTCATCCTAACTGTGATGAACAAAAAATAGCTAAACCTATTGAACAACAGACGATAAGACAAGCTGCAGCAATTTATAACATGGTGACAGACTCCCTGGAATCTTCATCTGAAGCTGAGGCTGCAACTCTTGCTCAACCTGTCACTGGTGTTCTGAAGAGGGGGAGGAACATGGCTGCTAATTTCTACTAGTTCTTGGTTCAAAATTTCTAAGACTAAATCATTAAAGCCTAATTTAAGTTTTATATATAACAAAAGTATTTATACACAGAATATATTTTTTAAAAAAAAAAAAAAAAAAAAAAATGGCCAAAACCTTAATTTAATCTTTCAGAATTGTTTTTGAATGAATAATAAAGAATGAATAATAGATTTCCTTTTTTGACCCATTCCTGCATGCAAGATTATTTTAGCTTTTAAAATGTAGATGTGATCAAATCATACAGGTTTACTAGAGCAAGACAGGTAAACTGAACGAATTCTGGATGACTACTGGAGAGCAAACTATGAACCAAAAAATCTGAAATGAATGGTAAAAAAACAACAAAAAAAACAGCAGCTGTAGTTGCCAAAACTTTATCATAAAAAAATGGCTAAGTGAAGTGGAAAAGTGGCCAATGAATAAGTGGGTCAAAAAACACCCTGCAGTTCAGATAACTGCATTTAATAGAAAATTAAACAATCATACATTTACATTTAATTGAAACTAACATGCGATTAAGTATCCAAAAACATTACATTGCTCTTTTAAAGTATATAAGTAATCTTTTTAACTCTTTCCCCGCCAGTGTTTTTGAAAAAAGTTGTCAGCCACCATCATCATTTTTGATCATTTTCACAAGTGTCATGCCCCCCAGAATGTTTTGTTGTATGAATATCTGAATATGCCATATAACAAAAGAAAGAACAGAACCTGCGAGGATTTTCAGTCAGGATTTATACCGTACCATGGTACTGAGACAGCTCTCATCAGTCACAAATGATTTGCTTTTATCATCTGATCGTGGTTGTATCTCTCTATTAGTGTTACTCGATCTTAATGCTGCATTTGATACCATTGACCACAACATTCTTTTAAATAGACTTGAAAATTATGTTGGGATTAGTGGAATTGCACTAGCATGGTTTAAATCATACTTGTCTGACCGTTATCAGTTTGTAACAGTAAATGAAGAGATGTCTTATCGATCACAAGTTCAGCATGGCGTACCACAAGGCTCAGTACTAGGACCGTTGCTGTTTACTCTGTACATGCTACCCTTAGGAGATATCATTAGGAAGAATTGCATTAGTTTTCACTGTTATGCTGATGATACTCAGCTCTATATTTCTTCACGCCCTGATGAAACATACCAATTCACAAAATTAATGGAATGCATAGGTGATATAAAAAAAATGGATGACTAGTAATTTCCTACTACTCAATTCTGAAAAAACAGAGATTCTAATTATTGGACAAAAAACTTCCTCACATACTAACCTAGCATATCTAACACTTGATGGCTGCTCTGTCAAGTCTTCGTCGTCGGTTAGGAACCTGGGTGTGCTCTTCGATACCAATCTTTCATTTGAAAGTCACGTCTAGTATCTGTAAAACCCATTTTTCCATCTTAGAATATATCTAAATTACGTCATATGCTCTCAATGACAAATGCGGAACAGTTAGTTCATGTGTTCATGACATCAAGGCTAGATTATTAATGTTATTATGGGTGGTTGCCCTGCACCCTTAATAAACAAACTACAGCTGGTTCAAAACGCAGCAGCTCGAGTTCTTACCAGAACCAGGAAGTAGGACCATCTTAGCCCGGTTCTGTCAACACTGCATTGGCTCCCTATTAAACATCGTATAAATTAAAAAAAAATATTGCTGATTACTTATAAAGCACTAAATGGTTTAGCTCCCCAGTACTTGAGCGAGCTCTTAACGCATTATAGTCTGTCACGTCTATTGCAATCTCAAAATTCCGGCCAGTTGATAATACTTAGAATATCAAAATCGACTGCTGGCGGTAGATCCTTTTCCTATTTAGCACCAAAACTTTGGAACAGTCTTCCTAACATCATCCGAGAAGTAGACAAATTCTGTCAGTTCAAATCTAGACTAAAAACACTTCTCTTTGACCTTACATACACATAACACATTATAGACTTCTATAATTCAATGTAAGGCTGCATAAATTAGGTTAGCCGGAACCGGGAACCCTTCCCATAAATCTTGATGTACTTGTTACATCATACGCTAATATTAGTCTCTCTGTTTATCCCAAGGTTTGCGACAGTCCGCTGTATCCTGATCTAATGAAGGACCTGCGCCTGGACACGATGACAATGCAGTCCTGAAGTGTCAACTAGTCTCGCGGAGGCGCTAAAAAGTTCTGTATTATACAATTTTCAAGGCTTGTACCTTGGAATCTATTTCATGGTTTGCGTTCTCGAGTCACCAGGCACTGTTTTGTGCAAATGAGCGGCCGGATTGCATTAAGGGTTTTCTATGGTGTCGTGTTAGCAGCCCCTAAGTTAATAACTAATGATCGTTGCGACGGAAGTGAATCAATCAAAACTTACTTTAGCTAGACAATAACTTTATTCTAGAGCTGCTGTATAGCCAAAACAATCTCTGTTACTTTAATTTCCTAATATCCCTGTAAAGCTGCTTTGAAACAATCTATATTGTTAAAAGCGCTCTATAAATAAAAAGGTGACTTGACTTGTCACAGTTTTTTTTTAAATATATTAAATAGAAAACAGTTATTTTAAATTGTAATGTTTCACAAAATTACTGTTTTTACATCAAACCCAATAAATGATGCCTTGGGGAACATAATAGACTTTTCAAAATCATCTTACTGAGTCCAAACGTTAGTGTACCTCAGGGTGTGCTTTATGTAAATCATTTAGATCATAGAATTTGAAAGAAAAAAAACACACAAGTTTGTAAACCCCTGAAAAGCAGTATCATCAAAGTATGAGGTATTATTTTGTGATGTGATCATGTTGACGTGATTATGTAAGTACAATCCTGCTTTGCTGCAAACTCTTCATCACGGCCGTCCCCTATGACAACATAAGTCACTTTCTTCCCAAAGTGAGCGATGATGCGTTCAAAGCAACTCTCTTTTCCTGTTAACAGACGAGTCATTCAGCGACAGCTTTACTCTAACAAATGTTAGATATACCATGTGTAAATGTACCCTTGTGCTCATTTTCAGTTTGATACCAATGATTTTAAAAGGAGAGGATGTTTAAAATGAACATACTGGAATCATTTATAAAGCCTCACGGTTGTACAAAACCATATAACTTTTAATACCCTGAAACAAAATGTGAATCTTCAAAGAATATTGTGACTACTCTTCTATAAAATTATGTAAGTGACTGAAAGCTCCAAAATCAGCAAAGCTTTCATTCCAAGTGCTACATTCCAGGTCTTCTGAGGACATATGATATATTATGGTCTATGGTGATGTATTATTGCCACAACCTTTTTCAGATAATTTTTTTTTTTTTGTCAAAGGAAAATATGTGGAAAGGTTTATTTTTTTACAGCTTTTGACAGCTTAACGTCTATACGGATGTAGTTTAGTTTACATTTTTGGAGCTTGACAGCCCCTGGTCACTGTATAGAAAAAACAGCAATTTGAACATTCTTTATTCTTTAACATTATCCGCTTGTGTTCTGCAAGTCTGGACCATCTGGCTTCGAAATAAGTTTCCAGAAACCTTCCAGAATTTTGGGAAACTTTCCAGGAATTTTTGCAACTTTTCAAGAATTTCCAGCCCCTTTGCAATCCTATTTTGGAATGACATGAGGGTCTGAATTAAAAATTTTGGTAAACCAATCCTGTTACCTATTTATAATAGCACTGTAGATGTTCTCGATTGGAAAAAACGTCACCCAGGCCATAGAAAAGCACTTTAGCTAAAGCAGGAACTAGCTGAGTGATGGTAACCAGAATATTCATACATCTGCCCCTGTGAACAAACACCAAAACAATTAGCCAATGTTAACGTGTACACTACATTTAAGCCGACAGAGCCACACTGGGAAACCAGTTTAGCATGTTGCTCTAGAACTTCACACACAGCGTTTAATGCCTAGAGGTGGATCTGTTGATTTCCTGTAAATCATGCATGCTCTGAGAACAGAGACAGATGGGTTGGGCAGGGAATCAGTACAGATGTCCTGATTCAATTTGATTCCAATTCCCAAGATCTCAATTCAATTCAATTCGATTCTCAATGTGTTTCTCAATTCAAATCAATGAATATACACTGCACAGCCAAAAACAAGTCAAAGTTTGGATTTAAATAGACAAATCCTTAAGAGCCTATGATTGGATCATTGTTGTAGTGATTATTATGTTTCTAGCATGTTATATGTTTGGTAACCGTTCTTCTAACCTTAATTGATGGAGTGTGTACTGTGTAGGTTTTCATTTCTTAAACAATGTCAAGACTGGGAGAGAGAAAGAAGAATATTTTTCACACATGTACCTTTTTTTTGCCCAGTCCTAGATGCAGGTTTAGCGAGTCGTACCTTGACTGTACGAGCAAGAGAGATTTGAGGGCAGTGCTCCGCCAGGCATCTGTAACGGTCTCAATCTCTGAGCGAAGAATGAGCAGTAGGTCTCTCTTCATTGGGCTCAGCAGACCTAAAAACAGCAATGTTGACATTAAAATAAATTATATATAATATGCATAATTTAAAGATACATCTATTGGTATAATATAATTCGGTGTTCTGTGTACAAGCTATAGCATGCTGGAACAGTAAACGAGTTATTCCATAACTGAACCACTGTCAGTTCAATCAGGCAGCATACATGAGGCTGTCATGAATTTCATTCCAATATTCTTGATTAGATATCAACCAAATATGAGGAACAAGGCAAGCCAGAGAACTACAACTCAACTAAGTAACAGCGTCACCATGTGCAGGGTACCTGCATGGTTTTGAAAATCAAATTTAAATGCTTTTTAAGACCTTTTTAAAGACTTGCACAAATAAAAGGAATAATGTATGTGCGGGGTAGGGCAATGTGGTAACATATTAAACTGTTAAATGTCATGATGAAGTGAAAAACAAAAAGTTTTATAAAATGATAAACGTCACATTTCAGCTTTAAAACAGTTTCTAAGAAAAGGGATGAGAAAATGATTTCAATGAATGAATGCGGATGGGCTGAATGAAAATGCTAATTCACTCTTTGACAGTTACTGGCGCGCAGCTGCACTTAGAATTTCTACAAAAGGTGGTGAGTTTGCAGATGATATAAACCATATAGATATGTATATATCAGTGATTAATGATATAAACACAATAAACTCATAATTCAGCAACAGTAGATCATTAGCAATCACTAATAGCTTGGCATAAATCTGCGGTTTTCGTTCGGATTTTCGTTTCGGATTGTGAACCGCTCTGAAATCAAGAGCCAGTAGAACGTGCAACGTGTAGTAGAGAGTGTTATATGATGTAAGTGATGCTTCTGTGTATTAAAGATCTGTACATATTTTTAAATTTTTGTAAGTATATCATCAACCTGTCCAGGGACTGCAGGCGGAAATTAGCATTTTTTGCTATGACCTGGCACATGACATCTCTTCTTTCTTAGATTAATGTTTTTTTGTGCATTGTCCCTGATCAAATAAATAAATATATATTTTTTTAAAAAACAGCCTCTTGCATTTACTTTGAAACGTGCAGTGATCAAATTTAAAGATATCACCACCTTTTGAAGTTTACAATCACATTAAACCATAAGGCAATTCCCGTGTTTCCATCCACAATTTAAGACCTCTTGAAATGATAATTAAGACTTTTCTTATACCATTTAAAGATATTTAAGATAATAATAAACTGAATTTAAGACTTTTTAAGGATCCGCTGCCTGTGTGAACGTGCAGCGGTGTTTGAAATAGAGATACGAGACACACTCTCACCTCCCACATTTCCCTGGAATCCGTTGTAGATCTCTTTGAGACTATTTGGTTCTGCATTGTCATACCTTTTTATTTTTTGATATGACGTGTCGCCAATATGGTGTCCCGTTTGTGCTCTGCATTTCACTCATCCAAGTGCCGCTAGTGGAGGCATCCTCACACTAGAGTCTGCTGAAGGAGCTGCCACTGGTAGGGAAAAGTTTAAAGGCAACAGGAGGAGAAGGATGTTTTTTTCTGGGCCTGCAACGCTAGCGGAGGCTAGCGCTACACTGTAAAAAATATTTTAGCAATTTAGTTATTTCAACTTGTTTTTTTGAGTAGAGATAACTAGATTGTCCAGACAACAAGAAATCTTAAGTTTTCTTTTCCTCAACTAGACTGAAAGTTGAATGAACAAGTAAAATTGTTATTTTAACTCAAAAATGTATGTTTAAACAACTGCACTAGATTTTCAGTTGAATTAACAAGTATACTTGTTATTATAACTTATAAATGTAAGTTGAAACAACGGCACTACATTTTCTGCAGGTTTTACTTTAATTATACTCTAATGCTTTGATAGTAAACTAAAATTAAATCTATCTTGCAGTCTGGTAGACTGCATGGTCTTAAAACCTAAACTTCAACCTTTTAAAACCGCTTCAAACATAAATCTTCAACTTCAACAATGTTTTTACAATTATGAGCACGGATTCATTAAATTACACAAAAAAAAAACACGTGTCTTCAGAAGAAATAGACTGATACAGAGTAAGTGTGACATTTTATATAGTGAAAGTGATTGTTGCAAGTTTTTAGTTCGTAATAAGCGTTTCATAGTCTTCTGTTAACAAATAATATAATAATAAATCATACATTAAATTCATAAGTGCAAATGAACATTAGTAAAAGCATTTTTTTCAGAATTATTCACAGCAAAAACTCCAGTGTTAAATGAACTCTCCTGGGAGTTTATATGGCTTGTTAAAGTTGGGAGTGTTAAAGTTAAAGAGCTAATTAAGTGATTCATTGAGTGATGATTGACCATTATTGAAGACACCTGATGTTAACAAGCAGAATCACCAAAGGAGAAAATCAAATTTTTAAGCCACCATTATGGTGATCAGTGTTTGCTTTAGTTGGTCTTGTGACCCTTAAATTGTTAACATCATATTTTGTTTCGCCTGTTGTATTTGAGTTATAACTGCTACATAATCAAAGAGAAAAGGTGATCAGACAGTGTTGGTTATGTTTTGACATAATCATCACTTGACCTACATCACAAAGCTCATTTAAAGCCTTATCTCTGACTTTAAATGTATAATATTGATTACAACATAACAGTGATTCTACAGTACGAGATTCAGAAATGTCTAAATAATCCAAAGGATTTCTTAACAGTTGTTCTGATAAAAAAAAAAAATATTTTAAATATACACAGACATAAAGAATCAGTGTATGAATCTCAACAATGGTGACAAACAGAATATTCAATTAGGAAAAGGATATTACTAAGACATTTCAGATCATAATTTATTCATACCGCAATGCATGGTGGGAGCCATTTGGTGGCACCCAGATTGCACTGCAACATGCTTTATAATTGTCACCATTGTTGAGATTCACAGGCTGATTATTGATGTCAGTGTGTCTAAATAAAATCATTTTTCAGAGTGTTTTGATCAGAAAAGCTTTAAAGAAACATTTTGGACTACATTAAATAACTTGAATATCGTTTGATATAGAATCACTAAAAAACTCTCAAGTAATGAGTATCTTAAAACATAACCAACACCATCAGAATCACCTTTTCTCTTTGATCATCTGGCAGTTATAACTCAGACACTTCTGCCAAACAAACTCTAATGTTAACAGTTTAAGGGTCACAAGCCCAACTAAAGCAAACACTGATCACTATAGTGGTGGCTAAAAATTAGATTTTCAAAACACCACTTTAGTTGGCTGAACTTATTGGATGTAGTTTAGAAAACTTAACTTTAGTTGGCTGAACTTATTGGATGTAGTTTAGAAAACTTAACTTTAGTTGGCTGAACTTATTGGATGTAGTTTAGAAAACTTAACTTTAGTTGGCTGAACTTATTGGATGTAGTTTAGAAAACGTAACTTTAGTTGGATGAACTTATTGGATGTAGTTTAAAAAACTTAACTTTAGTTGGCCGAACTTATTGGATATAGTTTAGAAAACTTAACTTTAGTTGGCCGAACTTATTGGATGTAGTTTAGAAAACTTGAGAGACGGTGAGATGCAATGGCTGAGCTTACTCCGCTAGCAGAGGCAACATCACGCTAGGGGGAAGGCATTCTTTGAGAAGGGTGGGCACTGTTGTTGTATGGGGTCCTGCGCCAGGAAAAGCCGCAGTGTGTCGCAGAGCGGAGGGAAGAGGAGAGTGGGGCCTGGTAATAGAAGAATCTGGAGCGTGGCCCGGGCTTGCTGAAGGGCTAGTGCTGCGGCCCGAGTCTAATAGCCCATGAATCGAAGACGCAAGGGAGAGGAGATGTGAGATGATAGGGCAGCCTTGCAGGATTATGCACATTGTGAAGTTTAAGTGGCTGAGCAGAGATAGCAGTTTACATTTAGAACAGTTTGGACTGTCTAGGAAGGTGGACGAGACCAGAAATATCATATTTTTACTTGTGCAGTGAGGCCTGGAAATTAACTGTATCCCAATTAATGCCCAGAATTCAATGTACGTGGCTGGACCCATGGTTTTATCCTGGGGGATTGGAATCCCGAGCTCAGCGGAAAGCATGCAGGCTGAGAGATCTATTATTAAGCGCTTTGAGTGCAGAGAAAAACGCTATATAAATGTAATGAATTATTATTATTAAACATTGATATTTTGTATTTGATTGTTTTTTTTAAAAGTGATAACATGTGCTTACATGACGAGAAGAAGCTGTATAACCTGTGTATATTCACCTCTGACACATCGGTTTGATACTGCAATTGTTGTTGGATGTTGGATGATCAAACAATACCGTTTGTTCCTTTATCTGTTGCTGGTTTGAGTGGCACTCGCGCATTCATTTAGTGAAGCTCAAAAGAGACTCGCTTATGGTAAAAGCTTTGCATAGTAAAAATGTGCAACTTGAATGTATTTAATTGTGTATGACAATCACTAAAGGATCACTAAACTTTTGCCATGAAAACACTGTTTATGATAAATGTATTTTTTAGAAGTTCTTTTTTCCCCTTTTTTTTTGCCTTAAAGAAAAAAACGTATTTTTTCCATACTTGTATCGACATGGAAATTACTCAATTCTAGGAACTGTGATGGAAATTTTAAACTGAATAAACTAACCAAGTTTCTAACATCTAACCTTATTTAACATCTAACATTTGAACAAAATGTACTATTCGAAACCAAGGGAAAACTTGTGACTTTGAGTGATTGTGTGTGTGTGTGTGTGTGTGTGTGTGTGTGTGTGTGTGTGTGTGTGTGTGTGTGTGTGTGTGTGTGTGTGTGTGTGTGTGTGTGTGTGTGTGTGTGTGTGTGTGTGTGTGTGTGTGTGTGTGTGTGTGTGTGTCGTCTATAAATCGAAGTCCCCTAACGTCTCCTGTCGACGTTTAGTCTATCTAGGTCTTGTCTACAAGTCGGCGTCCCTGGGTCTCGTCTACAAATCGACGTCCCCTAACGTCTACGATGTTTGTGTGTGTGTGTGTGTGTGTGTGTGTGTGTGTGTGTGTGTGTGTGTGTGTGTGTGTGTGTGTGTGTGTGTGTGTGTGTGTGTGTGTGTGTGTGTGTGTGTGTGTGTGTGTGTGTGTGTGTGTGTGTGTGTGTGTGTGTGTAAATAACAAATATGGGAAATGAAACTAGACAGGTGTCTAAACTCAAAACCAAAGTTTGGTTAATTAGTAACAAGAGAGCTTGTCTATGAGAAACCAAATTAAGTACTGTTTCATGTCATTTTTGTTTTACTAGTGGGATTCTCAATGGAAATTTAATGAGATCCTCTGGCCTTGCTTCTTGGGGGAGATTCTCTGAGAACTGCTCGGAAAGATCTCCCGGCCTTAATTTAAGCATTTAAAGGACATTTGCTGATGTCTGTCATTACTGCTGTGCAGCAGGTTAGTTAGGGAAGCAACCAAGTTAGTTAGGAGACCCAGATATAAAAATCGTAGACGTTAGGGGACGTCGATTTGTAGACGAGACCCAGGGACGCCGACTTGTAGACAAGACCTAGATAGACTAAACGTCGACAGGAGACGTTAGGGGACTTCGATTTGTAGACGATATCTACCACAGTGACAGAACCCTCAACAAAACAGTTGACTTTAATCAGTTTTCTGTCTATAGGTCGTTACATTACTTGTCAATTTCAGTTCGTTCTAAATCACATACAGATGAAGTGCATTAGTGAGAACAATTGCGTGTTAGAATTTGTCTTATAAGTCTTTGTGGCATCTCTTTACCAATATGGAAGTATAATTAAATTAGCCTACTTTAAAACAGAAATGCATGCTAAAAACTTTCAGTTTCGAATGGGATTTTGTTGATAAATCACAGAACAGTGACTGTGTGTGCGATCTGTACGTAATGTGCGAGCAACTGTTTGCATATGTGTGTAGGCCTATGTTAAAGCTACAAGGAAACAGCGCGTTAGTTTAGAACGGCAAAGCCCTTGTACAAAAACAGTTAAAAACTTGTATTCCCCCGATCAAAATTGAGTATCCAGATAGCATAAACTGTGCTCATGGTTTAGCGACTGAAAGCGATGCGAAATTCAATCAGGGACAAAAAACAAGAAGGATTTGAGCTGTGCTCTTACAGGTTTGAACCGACAGGGATGAAGAGTGGATGCTGACTGGGACTGAATCTGCGGCGCGGCTTACTGAGGGCTTGCTGCGGCGCCCCGATGCTAGAGGACCCGTGTAGGCCTCGGCGTGTGGGGACCAGTTTGTTGGGGCTGACACCCGCGAGATAACGCAGAGGGATTGGCGGCAGTGTTAGGCGGAGGAGAATTGCTAGGCCAGAGGATTGTGGCAAAGATTCTTCACCGGATGTGAAGAGCTCGATTGGACAGGTTGGCTACGTATTTATAGACCTGGGTAGGGTCATTCATCATTTGAATGTGCTCCTCCCAAACATTTTTTTAATAAAACATAATTAGTGGATAATTTCACACGCTTTCAAAGTGTCTGTTATCAGATCTGTTTTTGTTTGTTTTATTGCCGTGTCCGGATAAAGCATGGTCACCCAATATACATACACCCGGGCCGTTAGGGTGATATTAAATTCTATAAGATTTTGGCAATATTGCCCATCTCTAAGTCATTCATTCCCTGTATGACTTGCAAAGGCTTGTCCACAAACCTCTTGTGTTTCGTTTTGGTCACATCACAAAGTGTCACTGTGGCCTCAAAGCTTCATCACTGCCACTCTGAGCTCAATTGCTATGCCTGAGGTTAAACACGACCCCTTCATTACCATATGGACAAATAAATGTAGTGATAAATGTGAAAAGAAATAAATTAATAAATAAATAAATGTGGAAATAAATGTAGACATAACTACGTGTATACCGTACATAAATAAATGTGGAAATAAATAAAAGTGGAAATAAATATGTATAAATAAATAAATGAAAAAATAAATAAATATGGAGAATAATACAATTATACATAAATAATTAATGCGAGTATAAATACAATTTTTTTTATTTCTTTGTACATTTATTTATATATTTATGTATTTTTCTTTTTACATATTGTCGTATATTTGTTTATGTATTTATTATTTTGGCAACAAGACTAGAAAAATAAACTGAAAATGAAACCATACTTCTTAAAAGGAATGATTTCATGCAAAAATGAAAGTCATCATTTACTCACCCTCATAACTTACCACACCCGCATGACTTTTTTGTTTTTTCCATTCAACACAAAAGATGATGGGTGCGATGACAAGCTCAAAAAAGGACAAAACAACACAACAGACCCAAACTGAAGTGTTTTTTTTTTTTACTTCACTTGATAGAAAATAGAATAGTATCGTAACATTACCAAATAGTGAATATCCCCTACTGTAAGTTCGTTCAGGCTACTTGGTGCTTGTGGATGCAGTTTCATTAGAATTGGATGTCATATGCATGGCATCATAAACCTGTTGGATTAGATATTGGTTGGGTCTTTCAAACATGTGTCCTCTTGTCATGCCACGTGGAGTGCCATCTAATACATCATGGGTTATGATATTGTCACAGTTCTGTTCAGAGTCTTTTTGAAAGGTCTCCAATTAATGTTTTGTCTTACTCAGACAGAATATTCAATGTCTTCTATTGTGCATCTTTATCTGTTTATTTACTGTTTGTTGTTTCTGAGTAACTTTTTCCTTGCACTGCCTATTGGGTTGCTTGACAACATACTTTGTTTACCAATTAAGCTTGATGGGAAGCACAGCTTGAATGACCTTTTCCAGCTACTGTAGGCTTGAATCTTATTCAGTGGTTAAAATAATTCAAATCATGGCTGGTACTTCTGGTATCCCTTTAACTCTCTGTAAAGTAACTGAGCATTTAGTATCGAGAATATGTGCCTTTTATTATTAGTGGTGTTTTCTGAGGCAAGGGTCACTGTTACTTATGTAAGCACTGTAGGTGGTTACCCAGGACAACCTAGAAACACACTGTAAACAACTCAGAACACCCTAACAAAAGCACTGTAAACCACCCAGAACACCCTAGAAACACACTGTAAACCACTCAGAACACCCTAACAATATAATTTAAAATGTTAAGACAAGCTCATAAGGAAAATAATATTACAGATCTAGACAATTATGGTTGCTTCATGGGAAAAAAGAATATCGTGTACGATCATTTAGATTTATTTTTCACATTTTTGGTTAAAAAATAATTTTATTTGATGCCACAAGTCAGTTGAGGACTTTGCGATATTTGCAAAATGTTAAAATAGTAGTAATTTCAGGTGGGTGAAGGGATGAAGCGAGGATTAATGCAGTTGATGGGCTTTTAATTATAATAAAACAAAATGCGGTAACACTTTAGAATACGGTTCCTTCGTTAATGAATAACTACACAGGTACAAATGAGTAACACAATATTAAGAATCTAGTAACTACTATTAACTAACAAGAAACTCTGATTAACGAATTAGTAAGTAATAGCACACACATGAAAGTGGTAGTTCACTATTAACTAGTCAATAACTACTATTTCTTTATACTTCTCAGATAACTACTGAAAAAGTTTCATAATTCATGCAAAACTAATAAATAACTAATGCAGGACAAATGACTAACTGTACATTAACATTTTAACTGCTACTGTAAATGAATACACAAGGTTGTTTACATTATCAATCTATTATAGCATAGCAGACTTATGATTTGGGAAAACTTTTAATAATTAACCTATGCTATCTCCTAGTTAACTATTTATCAACTGAATCATTTTAAAGAAATGAATTTTTAAATGCAGTTGTCGCGACCTTACTCGTCCTGTGGCCAATTTTCTGGCATTCCTCTGGACACTTGTGTGTAGTGTTGTAGTGTGTAAGTATGTAGTAACACTTGTGTGTATGTAAGTATGTAGTGGATACTACTTAGATCAGGTCACATTTGTACATTCTCTCATTTACACAGACGCAGCAGTTCCCATTTTTGCAAACCATACATAATTACAAGGAAAAATATTACCACACGAGGGAAATCATTGTGGTGTCCTTGAAGATGTGAAAAAATAGGCATAAATCTAGCTTACACATTTTCCCAAATTATTATACGCCTGTTTAACCGAAGCTAATTTGTGTGGGTTTCTTCCATCCCCATACAATGTCACTTCTCTGTGGTTTATGGCCCTGACGAGAACGTCGGTCTCCTCGGCTGTGAACTGCTCCTGGCATGCGCCTGGCAAATCTGCCATTATAATTAATCCGCCATGGAACAAGCGCGCCTGTTTTTAAAGGGAATGTGAGATGACACTCTGATTGGTTTATTTTAGATTTGCGTCGGGTGCAAGAGTCACAAAGTTGAGATCCGCCCACAAAGTTACATTTGATACTTGCGTTTCAGATCGTTAAAATAGGGCCCTTTGTAAGTCGGTTGACCTAATGTCATAAGTCAGTATTCCTTTTGGCTTGCTTGTCTGTTTGATCTTCTTAAAGTCTCTAGGTCCTCTTCATCAACACTTGTTTTGATTGATGATTTTGCCTTACAGGTAATTCTTGACTTGACGGAGGCAACTCTTCTGGACCGTTCCCGCCAATATCCTCTTCTTCCAGAACCTGCTCCTTGCCTTCTGTTCTATCTTCCTGTATGGTAACTGGTTCCGACAATGATGTTGCAGATGGGAAAAAATCTCTTGCAATCGGTCTTAACTGAGATCTCTTTTCGGTCTGGGACCATTGTAGTAGTTCAGCATGGTCATGATTCCCTGCAGTCGCTGGTAAATAAGGATGGTACCATTGTTCCTTGTCAAGAGTTTTCCTCTTCCTGATCCACACTCGGCTCTGTGTCTTTCCTCTTAATCATTTGTCTTTTTTTACAGGTACTTTTGGGGTGCGGTCTTCAATAGGTAAATCATTCACTGTTAGCAAAAGGTTACTATGTAATACTTGAATTGTCTTTTTAACAGTTTCAGGTTGGATCTTGTACACAGGCCCCTCTTTGATCCTCTCCACTACTTTGTGCACTGACTTCTCCCAGTATGGACGAAGCTTGCCTGGAACTCCTCTCTCAGAAAGGTTCCTTACTAAAACCCGATCATCTGGCTAAAGAGGTATTCCTTTCACTTTGCTGTCATACTTTCCTTTCGCGGATGACTTCTGGCTATTTTCGGATACAATCTTGTAAGCTTCTTGCATTCTGGATGCCCACTTCTCAGCAAACGTCAGGTGGCTCTTTTTCCAGTCAAATGGCAACCTGGAGGACCTTCCATACAGTAAAAAGAATGGCCTTTCAACTGGGTTACCTTGTGGTTGGTAAGGGGTAGTCCTTGAATGAGAAATCCCTGCCAGTTTTTGCAGTGTCTGGAACAAACTATTTTCAAATTCCCATCCTTGATCATGGTGTAGTCTCTCTGGATATCTGAAGCGTGGTATGAAATCCTGAAAGATCATCTCTGCTGCTGTTTTCCCTGATTTATTCTTTGTTGGGTATGCTTGAGCAAAGCGCGTGAAATGATCCACAAGAACGAGTATGTATTTGTGCCCTTTCATTGCTTTGCTCAAGTGCAGATTATCAATGGAGACCAATTCAAAGGGTGAACTGGCGGTAAACGAACCCATGGGCACTCTCTCAGGAACATTCGGACGCTTCTGTTTGCATCAATTTCCTTCTGCATGAAGGGGCCGGTAAAATCTATCCCATGCTAAATGGGTTACCTTGTCAGCACCAATGTGACCCATGTTGTCATGGAGGTTCTTCAAGACCAATGGCTTCAGCTTTTCAGGTAGGACTAGCTGTTTCCGATTACAGTGTTGGTACAGAATTCCATCCTCCACTATTAGCTTGTTCCACTCCTGTACCAAATGTCTGGTTCCTCTGGTCATCACATTTTTTTCTTTGCTATTTGGGATCCAGCTGCTTTCCTTAAGCTTGATCACTTCCTTAATACTTATGTCATCCTGTTGTGAAGCTCTGATATCCTCCTGGGCTATTGGGGATACCATCTGCCCTTTCAACATTTCCTCTTCCCCATCACTTGCTGAGTAAAGAGTCAGTGAAGCCACCCATGGTACCTCTTCTTCAATGACAGCTTTGCTCCCTTGCCACATGGCTGACACAACCTCAGATGGCACAGTCTCTGTGTAATCACTCAGATGGTCTGTGATGTCTACCGGATATTGTGAATGTGTTTCTGTCTGCGTTCTGTTTACCTGGTCTGTACTTAATATCAAAGTGGAAATTGGACAACTCACCGACGTAGCGATGACCCACAGCATTTAATCTGATGGTACTCAAGACATCAATGGATTGTTGTCTGTGTACATTGTAAATGTTGGGGCATAGTACAAGTAATAACTAAATTTGTCACAGATCGCCCACTTGAGAGCTAGAAACTCAAGTTTAACCGAATGTAAATGGTAACTGCGCTCTGCTGGAATCAATGTTCTTGAGACAAATCCAATAACACGAAGTTTACTTGCTTGTCGCTGGTAAAGTACAGCACGAAGCCCTCATTTGATGCATTGGTGTGCAACACGAAAGGTAAGTCAAAATCAGGGTATGCCAGGATTGGTGGATGGGTAAGCATCTCTAAATTTTGAGACAATGGCCCAATGTTCAGATGTCCACTGAATCTGAGTTCTCGATGGCATTTGTGCTTTCTTCTTATTCCTCACCTTCTGCTTACCTTGGCTTGTCTTTGCTACTTTCAGAACAGTCTCTTCCTTCCAGGAGCTTATAGAGTGGCTTCGCTATCCTTGAGAAATCATGGATGAAGGATCTGTAGTAACTTAGAAACCCTAATAGAGTTCTAACTTCCCCCACTGTATTTGGTTCTTTCTTTTTTAATTGCAATACAGCCTCAAGATCCTTCGGGTCAATCTCAATGTCTTCTCCTAACACCATCCGACCAAGGTATCTGACCTGCGTTTTGAAAAGTTATCATTTCTTTGGTCGGAGTTTGATGCCATACTCACGCATTCGGCAGAGCACTTGCCTAAGGTCTTCGACACGCTCGGGAAAGGTTTTTGAGTAGCAAAGCACATCATCCAGGTAAGGAGAACAGTATTTGTCTCTTATGCCCTCTAGAACACTCTCCATACACCTCTGGAAGGCTGCTGGAGCATTAGTTTATCCAAAAGGGATACACTTCCACTCATAAGAGTCCCCAAGGACTGTTAAATTCTGTCATCTACCTTGACACCTCATCCACAAATCCTTGATGATACGCACTACCTTGGTAAAGAATGGAGAACCATGTGAATCCTCCTAGACTGTCCAGCAAATCTTGTATCCTTGGTAGTGGGTGTCTATCTGGAATAGTCTTCTGGTTCAACTCTCGAAAGTCAACACATAGCCATAAGCTACTGTCCTTCTTCTGGACGCAGATAACTGGTGAGGAGTACTCAGAGGAATATTTCTTTATCCAGCCACGGTCGAGGAGGTTTTGGACATATTCTTTAACTTCCTTACATTGTCATGGAATGTAATTGTAGCATTTCTGAACTGGAGTGTCATCTTTCAAATTTATCTTCAACTTCAGGTTTGGAATACATCCTATATCTCCATGATCGTGAGTGAATACATCGGATTCGTCGTAAAGCATTCGTCTAAGTACCTCCTGCTCTTGTTTTGAAAGGTGTTCTAAATCGACAGGTGGGTGCCACTTAACTGTTTTGTTGATGGGTAACTGACTTCCGTTATCCACTTGGCTCAACTGATTTACATGAACCTCACTTTCCTTCTGGTTGTTTTCTTTTCCAGCAACACCACTTCGAATGAGGGGTAGGACTTCAGATACCAGTGTGATGTTACACAACATAGTCCTTGCGGGGAGGTAAATGTCATGTTGAGTGGAATTCATGACAGGAATCTTCATGACTTTAGACACCATTTGGCACATAGTTCAAGGACACCTTGGACTGGACATTCTGGGAGTGGTTCAAATGGCATGACTTCTCCTTCAGGCCCACCTCTAATTCTGCACTTGACTTCGCAAAGTTTCCTTTCTTCTCTACTTTTACCACACAACTGTCCAACATTTCCTCTGCATCTGCTAATTGAACGACATCATTGACAATATTGTTAGCTATAATCTGTCTTACATTCATAGCTTTACTCAGCATAATGGTTCGATTTTCAGTGGTGTTTGGCCAGTCACTGGTTCCTCTGATCAATTCTTCAATGACATTAAAACCAAGAAGTGGATTGTCATTACAGCAGTCGCTTACCAGCATTGGCACATGAATGGCAAGAGTTCCCGGAAGATGATTTTTCCAACTTAAATTTGCAGGATAGTGCGTAGGCACACAGTTTACCTTTACATGGGACGGGCAGCTTGAAGTGGCCACTGGTTGTCATACCAGTTCCATTAAAGCAGTGCGATTTGTTCGAGCTTCTCCTTCAACTCTCTTTTGCAATGCCTCATAGCTTTTTTCACTATCCTCTTGTGACTGGGAACAACTAACAGTCAGGAGGTTGTGTTTATGTACAGTGCTTAGAGTATTCTGTCTCTCGGTTTCCTCATTAGCTGATTTAGTGACCTGCTCTAAGATGAAGTCATCAGTTACTGTTAAGTCAAAGATGTAAGGCTAAGGAGCAACATCAGTCAGTCTAACCAACCCAGAAATCTGTTCTGTCATTGATGACCCACTACTAACATCTTTGTTAATACTAACATCTACATGTCATTGTTTGAAGTGTCCATGTCTGATTTACTCTCCTTGCTGGATTTTAGCAAATCAATCTTGTCTTTGATGGTCAGCAAACATACCTTCATCTTCTAGCTTTCTAAGCTGATCGCTTTTCATGTAGTCCACAATGAATTCAAAGAGTTCAGGTTCATTGGTACCAGTCACTTCTGGAACCTCCATGTCTCTTTCAACTTCCAGTGACAAAACAAGGCTATACAAGGCTATATAAAAGCTGTTCTTCACTTAGCAGATGAAGCTGTTTTTGGATATACCATAGCAACGCACAAAGAGGAGCTGAAGACGCCACCTTGACTGGAACCCAGAAGACTTGCACTCACAAGCTGAACAAAACTCGCAGCATTTCTTGTAGCTCGAGGGTCCAGAGGGTAACACTGGTCTCCCACGTCATCAGTCCCGAAGCTGATACCAAGATCCTAATCCCGGACGAGCCCCCAAAATGTTACCGGTCTCAAACAGGGAAAGATGAGCGATAGTAACTGTAGGAAATGATGAGATAACATAGATCAGTGTCTGCAGCGTAATGGCGCTTTCTTTAATGACTTTGCCCTTTGACCAGAATATCAATTCCTCATCGCTCTAGTGTAATGCGCCACCTACAGGCCTCTTTCAGAAGACACTTAAATCCATGTAACATTAGAACACCTTTTTAGACTCTCTTAAATACTTGAACTGAAGAAAGAGAGAAAAAAATGTTGGGGTACCTAATATTACTCAATACTTTTATCGTTCACTGTAATATTTTCAGTCTGTCACACCACCAATGGTCTTTACTTGGTAGTTTATTTTAATGTTTAATGTTCAGTTATGTTGAACATTTAGGAGTTTCTGTTATTGAAGATTGTGGTTACCATTGTGCTAAAGGGTAGCGCTGTCATGTGCAATTTTTACTTTGATGCAACATAATATAATAACTCCAAATCACAATTTCTCATTGAAGCAAAAGTCGCCGATCAGCAAGGAGCTGATGCGCGTATATCAAATGTCCATCCTGAGCTTAATTAGAAATTGTATGTTGAGTCAATGTTCGTCAATTAAGTAAAAACAGCACTCCCTTATTTTATGTTTCATAAAACTGATTGAAGTATGTTAAAACAACATTAGAACATATCATTTATAGGTAGAATCAAATAGAAATACCTCCTTGACACAACAACTGCACATGTTCACTTTTTACAGGGAGCTGATGTTGCAATGTTGAGGAAACACTTCTTAAAAGTGAAATGATTCCCTTAAATCCAGTAATCAAATGGATTTTGGAATCTGATTGTGTAATCCAGATTACATGGAATCAGTTTCAAGCACTGACTGTAAACCCCTCAGAACACTTATTATTACATATTAACCCCTAATGACCACCCAAACTCTGTATTGTGAAAATAAATTATAATAAATATTCCAATATAGTGGTATTTTTTTTGAAAAAGAAAAGAAAAAAATATTCGTATTATAGCTTCGCTAGTACAGCCATTTGGCCAATTAAAGGTTTTCTTTTCCTCTTTACTTTAAAGGCGTGGTATAATGCACTTTTCACAACATGTAAAATAAATCTCTGATGTCCCCAGAGTGTGTATGTGAAGTTTTAGCTCAAAACACCCCAGTGATATTTTTATATAGCATGTTACAGGTGTCACTTTTTAAGGGTGAGCAAAAAATTCAATAACATTAAGCCTTTTATGTTCAAACTGGAGTCAGAAAGATGGAGCGACTCAAGAAGAAGTGACAACATGTAGACAATATTTCTGAATGGTTAGTTGATGAATTTATGTAGCTTATGTGTAGTTATCTTCTAGTCATTGATTAGCATAATCCGTCTTGATAATCTATAAATCGTGTTTCGAGGGCAGGTTTTATGTAAATTTTAGGGTTTGTGATGTCAACGTTTGTTATAGTCCTTAAAAAGCAATTTCTTTCAAATAAAATATCTCCCTTTGCTTTGAACTTTGAGCAGATGTTGTTTATGCTCAAACAGCAACATTACACACTAACTAAAGTTAGAAAAGTGAAATCATAATCAACCACGCCTTTAATTTGGAGGATTATAGCAACTATTTGGCATTTCCCACCAATTTTGTCTTAGTCTGGTCACGATCTTAAGTGACTTCATTCACTATCTCACACATGACTAATCATTCAAAAACATGACATGGGTGGAGTTTATGTCTGGGTGTAAAGTTTACTTTCTCTTTCAGATTTTTTTAACTGTATATATATCCACGTTAAAATTAGGTAGTTGTGTTTACTTTGTCATGCTGTAAAGGTTTCTCACACAGGATCAATCATGGAGGAAAGCTTCCCTTTCAAGTACTCTTTATTGGAATATCTGTTTACATGGGTGGGATTGTTACTTTTCCTGCTGGATATAGCGCTGGACATTTGGACTGTTGTGTCATTTTATCAGGAAGGGGACTATGTGTATATGGCGATGATGATCTTTCTACTGTTGGGCTCTTCAGTTTTGTTACAGGTGTTCAGCTGGCTCTGGTACTCAGATTCCCTGGAGACTAAGGTGGGGAAGACTAAGCTTGAGATTAAGGTGGAGGAGACTAAGCTTGAGACTAAGGTGGAGGAGACTAAGCTTGAGACTAAGGTGGAGGAGACTAAGCTTGAGACTAAGGTGGAGACATTTGCTGACAAGAATACACTGATCAAACCACTCCACTTCCTTCAGCTTGGTGTCTACCTGAGGTCTGTGATACATTTGCTTCTCAATTTTCCTTGAATAGTCTTGTGGGAAAAAAGTAGCTTACACTTTAGCATACATTTAAAAAGAGTATTTTTTATGGAAATAATATACTTTAAAATAATTTAAGTATAAACTGAATGTAATGTTTTTAGATGCTTCACTGCATTTTAATTGCAATTACATGAATATGCGTTATAGTTTAATTTAGCAAATAGTTTGTTTTTTGACCCACTTAAATAGGATTAAATACATATTTGTATTTAATTTCACTATTATTATATATTTTTAAATATATATATATATGGTTAAAGTGTACTGCTGAATGTACGGACAAGCATTTATGGTAAAATACAGTATACTTTAATGCAATTTCTATTGACTTAAATGTCACATATTTTAATATATTTGTAATTACAATATTTTTACAATATATTTGTAATACAATTTACTTTAAATGAAATACTAAATAACACATTACAGTTACAATTACAATTATAATCAAGTACTTCACGTTCTTTAGTATGTTACTCAACATCAAAAAAGTGTGCTTATTTAAAGCACAACACAACATTATTAAAACATAATTATTTAATATGTACTTTAAAGTAAAACCTTTAATATGACATTATTACAATGTGCACTTTTATTACAAGACATTATTACATAAAGTGTACTTAAGTGTGTTAAACAGTCATGTGTATTAGATTTACTTAAGTGGCCTTTTATTTCATATATTATATTATCAATTAGTTTTTTTTATATATATTCTTTTAAGATTTGAAGTACTCTTACAAGTGAAAATTCAGTACACCTAAGCACACTTTATCCATACAACTATGAACACCTAAAGGGATAGTTCACCCAAACTCTCATCATTTACTCACCCTTTATATGATTTACAGCTTTAATAGAGGCTTTTAGTCCCATATAAACACTGATCAACATATAGAGCACATAAAATATGGCAAACAGAGTTTTGTTCTCACAAACACATTTCAGTTTCCGCAATCGTCAAAGAAAAATCGTCATTTGTGTTTTGAAGAACAGCATGAAGGTGAGTAAATGATGACAGAAAGTCATTTTTGGGTAAACTAACCCTTTAAAAAATCATCATTAAATCAAAATTAATCAGATCTATTTCTTAATCCTTATTGAGATCAATTGATTTGATCTGGAGTCAAACCGTTTACACATTTAAATAAAACAAGTAGGCCTACAAACAAATTGTGGCTTCTGTTGGCTATTGTAAAGTTTAGTTGTATTAAGTGTTGCTTGAGTAAATACATGCACCTTGTGTTCACAGGTATGCTGGGGTGATAGAGATTACCACAATGTTTTTTTTAAAAAAAACTAATAGTTTCACAGAGGGCATGGTTGTGTTGCTGAACCAGGACCTTCAGATGCTTCGTCTATTTGAGGCATTTTCTGAAAGTGCCCCACAACTCATACTTATGATGTGTAGAATCTTACAGAGAGGAGAGCTGGAGCTTATTACAGGTCTGTCTCAAATCCAGAACACTGAATCTTTGTTTCTTTCAGATTTCAGATAATAGTTCTTATGTGTCTTTGAACCAAAAGAAGATATTTAGCAAAGATCTTTACCTTTTTTTCATATAAAGAAAGTGGATTGTAACTGATGCTATCAAGCAACAAAAAAGCTAAAAGTACCTTTAATCTTGAATGAAATGGAAATTGTGATAGTCTTTTCGTCACTACTGTAATGTATGTCTGAGTGAAATGGCTTCTTAAACAAGATACAAAGTGTAGGGTGGGACTGGATTGTTGGATCATAGTCATTTGCTGCTTGCTTCAATCGTGTGTGAGAGACAGCTTATTTTGATTAATGATTACATGAATTTAAAAATGTATAAAAATGTGCACGCATTAACCATTTACAATCATATTTACCTTATTTTATGTGCTCTATGTCTGCGCTGATATGTGAATAATAAAAAAAACGTTCCAGATATAGCAGTGCCAATGTGTGTTTCTAAGCATCAGCATGGCTGTGGTTATATGAGACTCACTCATGTATTCAAAAGAACACTATTGCTTGTGTGATATTGTTTAATAATATGCAATGGCTTTTTCTTTCAGGTTTAAAAATCCTCTCATCAGCTGCTGCAATAGCCTTTACCGTAGCCATGTACCACCACAGCATGCGTTCCTTTCTTCAGGGAAATCAAAAGATGAGCTGGATCTCTACTGGCATCTACTTTCTGTGGAACTTGTTGCTGATCATTCCCCGTGTAACTGCTCTGGCACTCTTTTGCAGTGTATTGCCATGCTACATCATAGCCCACTTCCTGTCTTTGTGGATGCTGCTGGTTTTAGGGGTCTGGAGCCAAAAAACAGATCACATGGAAAGTCCTGGTTGGGAATGGCTATTCAGAGCTACCGTTGGACTAATCTGGTACTTCAGCTGGTTTAACGTATCAACAGGAAACATGAAATTAAAGACTGTTCTCTATAATTGCATCATGGGGTTGGACACAATGATGCTGCTGGGCTTCTGGTGCTGGAAGGTGTTTGAGTATACAGGCTGTTGGAGCTCCTTTAATCCTTACATAGTGATCCCGACACTACTAGGTTTGTACGTTGTTGGAATTCTTGTGAAAATGATATACTACAGATGGTTTCATCCTAACTGTGATGAACAGAAAATAGCTAAACCCAGTGAACATCAGAAGAGGAGACACGATATAGCATTTTATTGCATGAATACAGACTCCCTGGAATCTTCATCTGAAGATAGAGACCCTGCTCAACCTGTCACTGGTGTTCTGAAGAGGGGGAGGAACATGGCTGCTAATTTCTTCTACTAGTTTTATATATAATTATAATAACTCAAACAATGTTAATATACCAAACTACTAATTCTGGATGACTATTGGAGAGCAAAGTTATACAACATACACCCAGACAATGTTCATTTCAGAGATTTTCATTTGTCTGTTTTGCCTTATATAGAAGAGTGCAGAAAAACAAACATTGCTAAGAGGAAAAAGTCATTGAAACATTAAATTATTTCTACCTTGAATAAAGTATTCTATTTGTTCTGTTCAATCCAACTCTGCTAATTCAAGAAATTTATTATTTTCTTTTCGCAGATACTGGATGTAAACTAAATCATTCTTGATACATATCCCTTGTGAAAAAAAGTGCAGTTACTGAATGTGCACTTCTACAGTACTTTAAATCCTAAAAGTACATATAAAAAACTTAAAGATATTTTGTTAAAATAAAAGTCTACTTTATTACACTTTCATGACTAGATTTATACACATTTACTGTAAGAACACCTTTCAAAAGTGCTTTAATATTATTATTTTTATGCTTTAAAGTAGTACTTATTTTTAGGTGTTGACTATCATACTAAAGAACATGTAAACAAAATTATAACTTTTAGTGTTGCACAGTACATTTAAAGTTAATATATTGTAAATGTAAATTTTTTAGTCATCCTGATTTCAGAAACAATAAATAAGAATGTACTTTAGTAAGTGGGTCAAAAAGCATCCTAAAGTTCAGATAGCTGCATTTAATGTAAACATTTAATTGCAACTAACATGCAATTAAGCCTCCAAAAACATTATATTGTTCTTTTAAAGTATATTATTAAGATGATCGGCCACCGGATGTTATTAACAAGTAGTGAGAAGGAGTAGGATTTAATAAGATCATGCTTCCTCCTACTCCTTTTCGGACATGTATAAGTTAATATTGTTTCCTTTTTTAACATTGTTTTTTGTTTTCTGTTTTGATGAGTATTTGTTTGTTATTAGGTTTTTGTTTTTGTCATTTTTCATTGTTATTGTTTCTTTTATATTTTCAAAATAAATAAAATATTATTTCTGTAATAAGTACTCTTTTTAAAAGTATGCCAAAGACATTTTGAGTCAGATAATTATGAGTCCGAGATAAACAAGCAGGTAGGCCAGCCACAAAGTATTTAATGAACTTCACTTACACAAAACCATAAACAGTGTAGTAGGTATATTTGCTTATTTGATATTTGCTTCTTCAGCCAGTTTCAGCTTGAATATGCCAGAGGTTCAGACTAACCTAAAAGCTCAAGCGTAATTCCAGGGCTAGATCGAGCACTTGTTCTCTAGCTAATAGAGCTACTACATCCCTTGATTGTCTATGCATTAGTAACAAATCCCTAAATCTCAAGATACAGTCACGTATCTTCAATTGGGTGTAGATAACAGACAGTACACAGGGACTAGATCATTGTGTTGTTTTCCTGAAAAATGCAGGAAACAAAGTAGGACATAGAAGAAAAAAAGCACCAGAAGAGCATTTTTTGAGATTCAAGTGAAAGAATAACAGCATCTGATTGGCTGGGTTATGGAGGGAAATTATTTATGCGGAGATGAAGTTAAAGAAAATGACGGATACCGGCATAGGCCTTTGAGTCAAAATGAACACTTCACCAAAACAAACAATACAAACATATGTTTGTCATATTGCATATGTTCGTCTTATCTCAGTAATTCCCTTTAAGATAATACATTTACTGAATGGTGATTATATTTAAAAAGGCACAATATAAATATGTACAGGAAAAGAAACACACAGACACGCACATCTATGCAAACAAATGAAGAGTACACATTCTTAATTGTCAAAGCTGCTTGAGTACAAATGCTTTTTCTTCAGGCTCAGTAATGTTCAGTCACAATCTCACAGCGGTCGGGAATATTACACCCAAGCTGCTCGTAAAACCACCTTCAACCATAATTGAAACAATCATTTATCACTGATCAGAAATGTATTGCACACTATCACACAGTTTTTCTCCCAAACACGTATGAACGAAAGAAAAGAGGTCACAGGCTGGGGCCCCGTAGCTTCAAATCCATGGGTAATTTTGGCTTAATGCAAGAGGTAATATTACAATATCCTACTCAGCCACACGACTTGCCTCAGGGGACAAGAATGCATTATAGACATTTGACTGATATATTTCTAATGGGACGTTTACTTCCAGGAGCTTAAGTTTCCCTCAAAACAACATCTTTATGTGGATTTTAAAGAAATAGCTCACCCAAAAATTCTCATCATTTACTTACCCTCGTGTCATTTCAAACCTATATCATTTTCTTCTGTGGAATGCAAAACAGGAGGTGTTAACTGGCTCATTTCCATATAATGAAAGCGAGTAGGGATTTTGCTAATGCAATCCAAAAGTCACTTTTAGTTATTTTATGGTCATTTTTGGATTTCGAAAGCCCCCATTTCCCATTCAAATTTCATTGCATGGAAAAGAGCAGCGTAAACATTCTCCTGTTGTGCTTCACGAAAGAAAGTCAAACAGGTTTGGAACAAAAGTAACGCAAAAGATGACAAAACTCATTTTTGTGTGATTAATTCTTTCAAGAAAAAGGAACAAAATGTCCTGAAAAAAATATGGTTTCCCTTAATCACTCTAAATTGTAATATTGCCCAATTTAAAGCAGTGTGTATGAATAGTAAAAATGCATGCAGACCCCTGGACCTGAGGAAAATTCATAATGAAAGTGAAACATTCATAAACAGTATAATGAAATGTGATCTATGCTAAACCCTGCAGGTACCATCTGAAGACAGATATTAAACGGGCCACGTCTGTGATCCGCTTTAAGAACTGAAATAAATGCATCATTTCTTGGAGGCGTCTAAAGCATGTAACCTGCCATCTCATAAGAACCAAAATCCTGACCTTTGGAATGAGCGCAAATCAAAATGACTCCAATTTACTTTTCAGCCCTTTAAAAAGTTTGAAAAAAAAGAAAAGAGAACTAAGTTCACTCCTAAGTTTCTGTGTCAGTGCAGACTTTTGGTCATGGGTTTTGTCTTTTGGTGAATCCAGTTACGTTGAAGATGGTAAAGCTACATCCTTTTTCCAAGAGAAAGATGCAGTGAGAATGGGAGACAGTGTTTTCCTCTTTTCCGCACGTATGGTGGTGTTGTCCCAGAGCAAGGTTCAACCTAGGGGGAGGATAGCTGCCATTGAGGGAGTGGAGGGCTTTTGAGATCGTGTCGTGTCACAGATCTTCTTGAGTTCTTGTCTATGAACGCTAATATTCCAGACTCTACTTCAGCTGCTCCACTGATGCGATGGATAAGGATGGGTGGATGGGATTGCTGATGGGTGCAAACGGAGAGATCCTTGTCTTAGCTCCAACTCAATCTATAAGAAGTCCAGTTCCAGAGCTTGGTGAAGGGAAATCAGGTCTCCATGAGAAGAGATTCGCCAAAATGGCATGTTGTGCTAAACAGTGATAGTGCAAACTTGTTAGATTACAAATACGTAGAATGAATTTGAGAGATTTGCCCAACAAAATGTATTAAATGTAAAATCAATACAATGAAGCAACGCTTGTGAAACTTTGTGTCAGGCCTATTGAACTGGGAGAGTCAAAACATGACAATTCACTAGCATTCAAAAGTTTGTGGTCAGTAAGATTTTTGGAGGAAATTTCATTTAGCACAGATGCATCAAACTGGATTAAAGACATTCATAATGTTACAAAAGTTTTTATTCCAAATAAATGCTGTTCTTTTGAACAGAAACCTGAAAAAAAGTATCACGAAATTAGAATAATCATGTAACACTGAAGACTGGAGTAATGATGCTGAAAATTAAGCTTTGCCATCACATGAATGAATTACATTTTAAAATATATTCAAAGAGAAAAAAGTTATTTTAAATTGTAAAAAATATTTCACAATACAACTGTTATTACTGAATTTTTGTAATCAAATAAATGCTGCTTTGGTGAACATAATGGACTTTTCAAAAACATCTTACTGACTCCAAACATTTGACCGGTAGAGTACCTCAGGGTATACTTTAAGTAAATAATTTTGATCATAGAGTTTGAAAAGAAAAAAAAGTTTGGAAACCCCTGAATAGCAGGATCATTAGGAATCTCTTGCAATTGCATAATATGAGGTACTATATTGTGATGTGATCACTTTGGCAGGATGATGTAATACTGTATGTCCAAATGCTGGTATTGTACCTGCTTTGCTGCAAACTCTTCATCACGGCCGTCCCCTATGACAACATAGGTCACTTTCTTCCCAAAGCGAGCGATGATGCGTTCAAAGCAACTCTCTTTTCCTGTTAACAGACGAGTCATTCAGCGACAGCTTTACTCTAACAAATGTTAGATATACCATGTGTAAATGTACCCTTGTGCTCAGTTTCAGTTTGATACCAATGATTTTAAAAGGATAGGGTGTTTAAAATGAACATACTAGAATCATTTATTAACCCTCTTTTCATACCCTGAAACAAAAGGTGAATTTTCAAAGAATATTGAGACTACTGTTCTATATAATGATGAAAATGGATGAAAGCTCCAAAATGAGCTAAACCTTCATTCCAAGTGCAACATTCCAGGTAGTGTTGTCAAAAGTACCGACTTCGGTACCAAGTCGGTACTGAAATTTAAAAAATGTGACGCTTTGAGCGCTGTTGAGCGGAATTGTAAACGCCTGTGATTGGCCATTGTACTCACGCACTCATCAAATATGTCTGTGATTGGCTACAATGATCAGCGCTTCAAAAACATGTTGTAAATGTTCATCAATGACACTCTTCAGTGAGCGCTTACACAGATACACACGGGAGCGTTTGAAAGCAGGCGTCTATCAGCGGATCGGTCCCCTGGCGATGATAGATGCCTGCTTGTGCTTTCAAACGCTCCTGCTTTCAAAACATTTTCAAACACTTCCGTGTGCTCTCAAACGATCCCGTGCGTTTATCATTGTAACCAATCACAGACATATCCGATGAGCTCGTGAACATAATGGCCAATGTCAGGTGTTTATGATTTTGCTCAACAGCGCTCAAAGCGTCACATTTTTTAAATTTCAGTACCGACTTGGTACACTAATTCCAGGTCTTCTGAGGACATATGACACCTTATGGTCTACGGTGATGTATTATTGCCGCAACCCATGTTTTCCACAGATTTGTTTTGTCAAATGAAGTATGTGGAAATGTTTATTTTCAAAGTTTTGACAGCTGAAGGTCTATACGGTTGTAGTTTAGTTGACATTTTTGGAGCTTAACAGCCCCTGGTCAATGTATAGGAAAAAACAGCAGTTTGAAAAAATTTTGTAATCTTTAACATTCTCCTTTTGTGTCTGCAAGTCAGGACCATCTGGGCTTTGGAATGACATGAGGGTCTGAATTAAAAATTTTGGTAAACCAAAACTGTTACCTATTTTAGTAGCACTGTAGATGTTCTCGATGGGAAAGACGTCACCCAGGCCATAGAGAAGCACTTTAGCTAAAGCAGGAACTAGCTGAGTGGTGGTAACCAGAATATTCATACATCTGCCCCTGTGAACAAACAATTAGCCAATGTTAGAGCTAAGCTGAAAAAGATCAATTTCATGGCTTTTGAGAATCGATATAGAATCAAGCATTTCAACAAAAAAAGACCGTATTGTTCCAAATAAAAGACTTCTTTCTGAAGACCAAATCTTGACTTTTATAAAGAAAATACTTTTATTTGAATATAATTTTCATATTGCATATTTTTCCTATTTTAATTTAGGTAAAAGGACACAAGCTGTTGAAGCTCCAAGCAGCAGCTCATTTGCATTGTACCTTTTTTATGTACAGTGACGGATGTTGGCAAGTCAAAAAAACACATAAGCATTAACTACCTGATCCAGGGGATATTAATATTTAATAATAACAATGAGCCGCTTTTAGGACCACTGTAAGCTTTTCTCTGACACACCGTATATTTCTTGGCTGCTTAATGAGAGTTGTTTGATGACTCCACTGCATTTATCACAATGAGCTTAAAGGGGTGGTATAATGCTCTTTTCACAAGATGTAAAATAAGCCTGATGTCCCCAGAGTGTGTATGTGAAGTTTTAGCTCAAAACACCCCACCGATAATTTTATATAGCATGTTAAAATTGTCACTTTTTGAGGGTTGACAAAAAAACGCAGTTTTTGTGCCTGTCCCTTTAAATGCAAATGAGTTGCTGCTTGGAGCTTCAACAGCTTGTGTCCTTTTACCTCACATAGACATTCACTAAAAATTTCAAAACTTTTAGCCTTTTATGTTCAAACCGGAGTCAGACAATGAATAGTTGAAGAATTTATGCAGCTGATGTGGAGTTAACTATCTTCTAGTCATTGATTAGCATATTATGTCATGATAATCTATAAATCTCGTTCCCGGGGGCGAGGTTTATGTAAATTTTAGGGTTGGTGATGTCACTAACCCGGAAGGAATGTTGTTTAGTCCCTCCCAGCCATTTGTTGAAGTCCTTAAAAAAAATTTCTTTAAAAGCAAATGTCTTCCTTTGCTTTGAACGGAGCTTTGGAACTTTGCAGATGTTGTTTATGCTCAAACAGCAACATTACACACTAACTAAAGTTAGAAAAGTGAAATCATAATCAACCACCCTTTTAAAGTTTGCATCATAACCTCTCCTTAGTTGCTGGTTCCCCTGCCTGACTTCTTGCGCTACCTATTGTTGCGGCGGGTGTACTATTGACATGTAAAAGTCTAGACCCTGAATATAAGACAACCCCATTTTTTCAGATGCATTTCTAAGAAAAGAAAAAATATATATTCTGAACGATACGGTAATTGAAATTTTTTTTTTTTTTGGCCAGTCCTAGATGCAGGTTTAGCGAGTCGTACCTTGACTGTACGAGCAAGAGAGATTTGAGGGCAGTGCTCCGCCAGGCATCTGTAACGGTCTCAATCTCTGAGCGAAGCCTGAGCAGTAGGTCTCTCTTCATTGGGCTCAGCAGACCTAAAAAACAGGAAAGTTGATATTAAAACAAATTATATTATAATATATATATATATATATATATATATATATATATATATATATATATATATATAAAATATGAAGTAATTTAAACATACTACTGAACTTTGTATAATATCACAGGTCTTGAAATATAATAGATCACAAAATCAAAATTAGATTAGTATACTCCTAGATTTAAGTTTAAGACCTCTTGAAATGATTAAGACTTTTCTTATACCATTTAGAGATATTTAAGATAATAATAAAACCTAATTTAAGACATTTAAGTACCTGCGAGGACCCTGCCTGTGTGAACGTGCAGCGGGGTTTGAAATGGAGATACGAGACAAACTCTGTGTGACAGTCATGACAGTGACTCAAGAATTTCAAGATGGCAGCTTATTAGTTCGATGGCAGTTTGTTAGTCTATTATCATCTTTTTATTATTTTTTTCCTTTTTATGTTTAAATGGACAACAGATACAACAAACACATAATCTCAGCTTCCGACAACGTTTTTATTATATAATAAACATTGGTCGAACAACGCGTGTTCCTTTGGGACTTGGCAAGCTGAAACATCAGGAGACAAATTAGCTCAAGCCGTCGAGCTTGTCCAGGATCGTGAGCCGGTGTTTGAGCGCAGATTCCGCGGGCCTGGCAGCGAGGGAAAGCAGCCCGCGTGTGAAGGAGAACAGCATCTTTTCGACGTTCTTGTAACCTTGGACTCGAGTCTTCTAACAAAGACTTGTTTGCTGTTGCTTTGTCGAGGAGTTTGTGAGCCTTGCTCACGGGCCTGACAGCGTGGGAAACGGCCTGACAGCGTGGGAATACAGCTTCGCAGTTCACAGCGGCTTGCGCAACGGCCCGTGCGCGAAGGAGAGTTTTTTTGGTACGTCCTTTGACTTGTTAAACTGATTTATATGGACTCTGTGGCTATCGATTACTCGGCCAAAATGTGGTTATTAACCGTTGGATGTGTGCTCTTTTTGTTGGACACCGTACCAAGCTAACATCAGTGACCATGGGCATGTTTCTAGCGCTTTACCATTGTTTAACTCTTCATCTGTAAATTTAAAAAATTGGACATTCTATGGACTGTCTACAAACATTGTCTTTTTTGAAAAATATCATTGGTTGTTGTATCCCGTAAATCTCAAGTACTTTGATCCTGCAGGATGCACTATAACCAGGGAAGAGAACTATTGTAATATTTTGAAACATTGATTGTGAAACCCAGGCATTTTAGATGGCTGAGAATCAAATCCCTGTGAGCTAATAGCTCGACTCTCGACTGTGCCAGCACCAGCCAGTCGTCGAGATAATTTAACACGCGCACTCCCTGATGTCTCAGAGGAGAAAGCGCTGCATCCACACACTTCGTGAATGTACGGGGTGCCAACAATAGACCGAACAGCAGAACGGTGTATTGATAAGCCCGGCCCTCGAAGACGAATCTCAAGAATGGCCTGTGACGAGGATTTATTTGAATGTGAAAGTGAGCATCTTTCAGATCCATTGTGACAAACCAATCCCCCGGGCGCACTTGTGCGAGGATATGTTTAATAGTTAACATTTTGAACGGCCGTCTCATGAGAGCTTTGTTCAAATGTCTCAAATCTAGAATGGGTCTGAGACCGCCGTCTTTTTTCGGAATCAGAAAATAGCGGCTGTAAAAACCCATATGTAATTAATAATATATATATATATATATATATATATATATATATATATATATATATATATATAACTTTTTTTTTAGCGCGGGGCGTGGACTAATTCTATCGCCCCTTTTGCTAATAGATTCGGTACTTTGGTGCTTAGCACGTGACCCACGTTGCTTCTTACCGAAATCTCGAGAACCGCCTGAAATTTCGGGGGTCTGCGAGCGAATTGCAGCGAGTAACCTCGCTTTATAGTGTTTATGACCCAACTCGACACATCGGGGATAGCTTGCAAGGCTATAACCCGTGTGGCTAGAGCTTGACACACTGATTGGGACGGGCCGCCTAACATAGGGGGACCTGATACCCTTATATTGTGATTTTTGCACACATTGAGTGTTGGACTAACTGAACAAGCATTTGCGTGTGGGGAAGTCAGTGTTACAACAGGGGAGGGGCCGCCTAGTAAAGGGGGACCGTGAACCCATGTGTTGTGATTGTGTGCTTTATTTGCAAAGACGCCCTCACTGCTGCGGGCCTGTTTACAATAATAAAATCCCCAGCCGCCTGAACTGAACAGGGGGCTGTGGGAAGTTTTGCTGGCTTCTTTGAGGGTGGTCCAGCAAGCGCGGGACACGCGCCCTCTCTTTCCTTTGCGTGCTAGGACGGCTTTGGCGGAAAGCGCTCGGCTAGCGTTGGGCATCAGCCGCAGGGCGGGGCTGAGAGGCCTGTTTTGCCGGCTTTGCTGGTCGGCGCCAGCTAGCACGGTTAGTTCCACTCGAGCTCGAGGTCCGCGACGGCCTGTGTAAGGATCCGAAGCATTTCAGCGTCGGAGTTAGTCCTGAGACGTGGCCGGCGTACGTTCACAAACGTCCGTGCTCTCTGGATGCCGTTGGCTGCGGCGCTTCTTCTTCCTCGGCTAAAGTAGGGCCGGAGAAGAAAGCTCGGGTGACGCGGCGCCGCCGTCTCGAGAGAGAGCTAGCCGAGTTCGCAGCACGGAGATAGGCATGCACGCGCAGGCTGCTCATCCGCCGACAGAGTGCATTCTCTGCGTGGTATCATTATCGATAACACACTACGTTTTGGGTCACATATTAAATATCTGAGGCAAAAACTTAAGAAAAAATTAGGATTCTATTTTAGAAACAAATCATGTTTCTCATTTAATATGAGAAAGAAACTAGTGTCTGCTACCTTTTTACCAGTTCTTGATTATGGGGATGTAGTATATCAGCACGCCCCCTCTTACCTTCTTGTCTCTCTGGATGCTCTGTACCATGGTGCTTTGAGATTCATAACTGACTGCAGATTTTTGACACACCATTGTGACCTATATAAAATGGTTGGCTGGTCGTCGCTGAGTAGTAGAAGGAAAAAGCACTGGTACCAACTGATTTACACAGCTATATTGGGTTATTTACCCCCTTATCTTTGTTGTCTTATTAAACAGAAGTCACCTGGTAATTACTCATTATGTTCTGAATCGACCTACAATTTGTGTGTGCCTTTTGCCAGAACTAAAATGGGTAAAACCTCTTTTAAATATGCTGCAGCATCGGATTGGAATCTTCTCCAGACTGAGATAAAGTTGAAAGATTTAGTATCTTGTGGTCAATTTAAATATTAATTAGATAATCATCAGAGTAAATTAAGTGTGTGTAAATGTTTTTAACCAGATGCATTTTTATATTTTTATTTACGTAATGAGATCTGATTATGTTTGTGTGTTGTAACTTTGATGTAAAATGTCTATGTAAACTAAGCTGCTTATCTTGGCCAGGACACTCCGGAAAAAGAGATTTTAATCTCAGTGAGTCTTCTTTCCTGCTAAAATAAAGCTTATTAACTCTCACCTCCCACATTCCCTTGGAATCCGTTGTAGATCTCTTTGAGACGCCGATATCTGAAAGCGAGCTTACGCATCCACTCTACTCCTCCCTGTACCGCCGTGGTGGAACCCGGACCACCACCCGCACTGGGCCCGCTAAAGCCATCGCTAGAGAAGTTGTAGTTGCTAAGCCAGAATGATCAAAATTAGATACAATATAGACTAATCAAAAAACTATTACAAAAAAAGAGCTTTCACACGTAGCCTTTGTCATAAATATAACAGTAATGTGTGTTTTGAGGATATAAGCAAAACACAATTGAAAAGCAATTTGCTGGTGTAAGAAGTTGCTGGAAAGCTCAAGTTTCATTACCTCAAATCCTGCCCATTGTCGTCGGAGGCAACATCATCAACATGGACTTGATCACATTCCTGTTTTGACAGCAGAGGTAAATGTTATTTTCATGAACCTAACAGACAGCATACTGACCCTTGTGTTCCGCTACACTTACCTCCAGATCATTGAAAAAGAGATGCGTGTCTGCAAGCTCAAAGATCAACTCCTCCATCTGAAGACCCAGATTGAGAACTGTTGCTGGGTCCTGAATAAATAAAACCATCCCAGAAAACAACAAGAATGTGAAAAGAGAAAATAACAGAAGATCAACAAATCAACTGCAAATACCTTTAAGATTACGAAAAAAAGCTATTTGCTGTACCTTGCCAAACTTCTGTGCAAAGGAACCAGTAAGAAGAGAGTGGAAAATGATAATGGTTTCATCCAGATCCCACAAGAAGATACGCTGAGAAAAGAAAAAGACTTGTCATGTTTGCTGTACTTGGCTGTTGCCCAATCCATTATGTTCATCTCATAATTAATCACTATATTTTGTACATTTAGCAAATATAAATAAATTGTAAAGCTGACCCTCTGTTTAGCGAAGCAAGCTCAATTTAAAGGGATGGTTCACCCAGAAATGAAAATTCTGTCATCATTTACTTTGTTTACAATTACTTATTGGCTTCCATTGTGTTTTTTCCCATACTATGCTAGTCAACGGAGCCCATATATTCATTGGTTAGAGGTTAGATTACAACATAGACTGAGTTTTTTTTTTTTTTTTCTTTGGCGTCACTAGGGGTCAAATGACTTGTTACTGGTCTTATGAAATGTTTTGAGGTGCATTTTGAACATGGGCAGAGATGTTCTCAATTTTACTTCTTTTAACCCTCGACCAAAAGAGGTTGTAACACCCATATTCTTCAAAATATATTCTTTAGTGTTCAGCAGAAGGAAGATTTTCATACAGGATTGGAACAACTTGAGGGTGAGTGAATGACAGAATTTCCCTTTTTGGGTGAACTATGCCTTTACTGTGTCAGAATGCAATGCAAGTAAAAGTGACATTTTCAGTGCTGTTGCAAGGGGTTTCTATTTAGTTTCCACAAAGGCATACCTTTTAGTGGTTAGAATATGTCTCTAAAACTATGCAAGCTGCTGCATTACCTCAAGGTCATTGTCTGTGGACTGGGAACCGTCTGGTTTCTTGGCTTTGCCTTTAGCTTTGCTAGGAGGGTTTTTGCGGTTGGGCTCGTCCTGGTCTTGAGCTCCAGTGGGAAGGGCCATCCCAGCAGGCAGAGCCACACCAGTTGGGAGCGTCACACCTGGGGATGCATCTGGAGGAATGAGCAAAAATATGAACTGGAGTGAGAGCCAGAGAAGAAGGAGGGGCATTCACAATGACAACATGATCTATACCAGGACCTGTACAGAGCAACTTTTTCGCTTGCATTTACTATTAAAACTTAAAAATTACTATTGAAATTATTATTAATATTTGCATTATATTACTTCAACTTTTTTTTTTAAATAGTCATTTTGACTAAAGTTTGGGAGTTTATTATTTTGTAGCTCACCAGGGCTGCATTTACTTGATCAAAGATACTACAAACAACAATATTGTGAAATATTATTACAATTTAAATAACTGTTTTCTATTTTAATACAATTTTAAAATCTAGTTTAATCCTGTGGTGACAAATATTCGGTGTCACATAATCCTTCAGAAATCATTCTAATATGCTGATTTGCTGCTCAAAAAAACATTTCTTACTATTATCAGATTATAGCTTGTGGAAAATCTTTATTTCAAGACTCTTTGATGATGAGAAAGTTCAAAATAACAGCATTTATTTGAATTAGAAAGTTTTATTTACTGTAATTTATGATAAATTGAATGTGTCCATGTTGAATAAAAAATGTTCTAAAATAAATACTGACACCATTAAAAATTATATAAAAAAAAAAGTCTAGTACTCGTTATATAGAAAGTTTTAATTAATTGAAAAGGTTTACTGCAAATTACAGAGAGAAGATGATAACACACCTGTTGTGTTGGGCAGGTTTGCAGAGGCGCTGCCTTCTGTCTTAATGGCTGGATATCCAGGTGCCACTACACCTGCTCCATCTCTATCATTGCTGGGCAGCCCAGGCGACATGTAATTCGGAGGAGGAACGTAGTACTGGGAGAACTGACTCTGGCCAAGAGAGTTGTAATTTGAAAACTCCTAAAAAAATAAAAAGGGGACATCAGAAATGCGACCACTCTTAAGAAACAATATACAGCATTCATAAATTAAAATCATGTTCATTGTTTGTTCACCAAAAAGTAACCAAAGCAAACTGATTGTTTCAAGCTTTCATTTCCATATGTAAAACAACCTACTTTTCTGAAGTCTAAGTCTGTCAAAATTTACTGGTTGAGATAATGATAATTTTTATCACTTCATTAAAAAATTAGATTGTAACATATCATGATCAAGAACATGATGTGTTTGCATTTTTAACTTTGTTCTACACTGTATAATGTCTTAGTCATGACATCTCCACATACATCAGCTAAATAAATGAGCAGAACATAGCATCTACAGACATACAGAAATTGCAGTTAAAGTGAGACAACCTGTATAACAAAATATGACTTCAAATTAGGTCAAATAAAGTGTTCATCTAATCCAAGAAGCATCAACAGCATCCTCAAATGAGTTACTCTGTCCTTTCCAGTATTGAGTTCCTTCCTCCACACTCACCTGATGTGTGCCAGTGGCTGTGGTCACGGCAGTTCCTGGGGGGATATTAGTGTACACACTGGATGTGGTGAAACAGGAACCTGAATGGGGAAGAATAATTATTATAAAGGATGCCAAAAAGACATGCAGTAAACACCTCAGTACTAAAAATAATTGGTGATCAAGATAAATATTTCTGAATGAAATGCTGTATGAGTGTTAATGAAAAGGTTTTGGTGGAAGGAACTGGACGGATCCTTGTCCTCAGCGGTCCTGTAATGATAAGGCTGTGAGGCGCAGAGAGCGTGTAGAGACACACACAGAGAGCAGTAGCAGGCTTGCCTTGGCTGGGGTAGGAGTAGTGGATCTGGTTGGGTTGGGTTGAGGTATAGGCTGAGCTGAAGCTGAGAAACCCCGCCTGGCCAACAGAGGGCGCCTCGGGCAGCTGTGACTCTGTCTTTAAGCCCGGCCACATGGAGCCTGAGGCCGTGCATGGATAGATGGCGCAAGAGAGGGCAACGAGTGGAGGAAAAAAGGGATGCAGAGACAAAAGTGGTGATTAGAGGGAGGTTAAGAACTGGATGTAATGTAGACGTGAACTGATCTGACTGCCAGCGTACAGTGTGAATGCAGGGTGAGAGATTAAGTGGAATGAGTGTTCAGATGAATTAAAGCACAGACAGCAACTGGGTGAAGCACAGACCAAATGGTGGCAGTCCGTACGTCTGGCCGGACTGAGGAAAGCCGCTGTATACGGTCGACTGGCCCAGGGAGGGGAAAGCCACTTGGCTGGCATATGCAGTGACAGCCGTGCTGAAGAATAATGGAGGAGAGTTAATAGCTGAACATTCAAAAACACCACTGTACTTAGGGAGGCTGCTATACTTTAGACTTTAGTCTGGGTAGACAACCTATTTAATTTGACTTAAACAAATGAAGGCGCAGTCCGTTCAATATGTGGTATGATCTGTATTTAAAACGGACACCATTTACTTTCTTAATAATGTTACTGGTCTTATGAACAATTCATTTGTGCATGTTATTTCAAAGAAAAACAAATGCGCTTAAAAACTTTCATTAAAATGTCATAACTATGGGGTTTAAAAATATATTGCAATACAAAAATGTAAATGCATATTTGTCTAAAATAATTCTGTATTTTCAGCTTCAGCTTTATATTCTGGTGTCACCATTGTCCTGTGCATTAGGTTACTAGCACCAAGTCCAAGCCTATTTATTTCCACCCCAAATGTATACCAAATTTAGCATTTTAATCAACAGTAAATTTTTTGTTAACCTCATGTCTTGTATTATCGTTCGGTATCGTGATATGTAGCGAATCATACATTAGGGAATCATTTCACCCCTAGTCATAACTCTCATACATACATGATTGAAACAACATTTATTGATGTATTATGTACATGCACAATAAGTCAGGTTTAAATTAAACAGGTGACTGATTGTTTTTTTTGTTTTTTTAAATACTAACCCATTTTAAAGATAACTTTCAGTACTTACTTGCTTCCTTGGTAGATCTGTGAGGTATATTCAGTGGCTGTGGTTGTGGTGAGGTCTTTGCACGTCACTGCTGTTAAAAACAATAGTTTTATGCTTTAAATCAATGTCTGAGCAAGACAGCATCTCTTGACCTGATATAGTAAATGTACTATATACTTACCATTGTGAGTATATGCATTTTCTCTGACACAGTCCTGGGATCTTGATATTGTCTCTTGATTTGACTGTTCTGGACCCCCAGGCACTGCTGGAGACATTTAGGGGGTGGATCAAATTTACACGTATTTTTACACAAATACATGTAGGGGCACTACAGTCTTTTGACAATATTCAATATCTATCTAAAATAACATAAGTGTTTCAATCAGATGAACCATCAATTCAATAAAGCAATTCTAACAACAAAATATATTTTAAATGTGTAATATTTTAATTAAAAAAGTTTTTTTTTACACTTTTTATTTATGATTAGGTATATAACGTTAGAATTTATATGAACCAATATAAAAATACATAGTAATAAACAGAATTTGCAGAAATTAGTGTTTTCAACCAATTCAATCATATGGACAGTCTGAATTAAAAAATTAGTCCTCAGCTAAAATTTTGCTCCTGTTGTGTAAATCAGAAATGTGATCGCGGTACTATCACTCTCATACTTAACAGACAAATAAAAAAGGTGTTAAAATCATTGCGATATTCACAATGTTGGTCAATGGGGTGTCGCGGTGAAGGAATTCCCCCTGCGTGGATTTTGAGTGGCTCAATATCGTGAAATACGATATTATCGTCATATTTAAAGATTATTTTTCTTTTTTTGCTATATAAATAAGTGCTACGATGTGGTCAGCAGACACAAAGACTGAGATAAAAAAAACCGGCTTTATTAAAAATACAAACATAAACAAGAACCGACCAAAAACAACTGAAACACAGGGCTATATAAACGGGTATAGAACAAAAGAAAAGTAAACTAGGCGTATGTGAAACTAATATGTAACTATTGAAACAAATGAGGACATAATCAGTAAACAATGAAACCGAATCTAAACAGAACGGGGAAACAGGAACTAAAGGAAACAGAACAGAATGTCAAAATAAGTCCACAAAACAGAACATAAACCTGACTGGCAATAAGCTCGTTGGGCTAATTGTGATATGTATAACAGTTAGTTCCGATCCTCGAATCTGAGACTGCTGATATTTCCCAATAGTATCCAGCATAAGCACTGCTTAGTGTTTTCTAGACAAATTTCGCCATGCATGCGAAATACCCTTAAACATTAAATGGAAGCTATGACAAAGATTGCTTTCCTCTTAGGACAAGGAAAACGTATTTTTTTCACAAATATTTACTTGACCAGAAGGAGGACAGACGCAGGTAATAGCAAGCGCTCAGTCGATCTCTCCTTCACTCACTGCCTGTTTCGGCTTGTTTAGTACAAATCATCAGAGCCTCAGTACAAATCATAATTGTACAGTCTTATTTAAGGGGGGCGGGGGGGGGGGGGGGTCAGTTGATGGAGAAAAAAGACATCCTTCACTCTTGTTATTAACTTATTTAACATTCAATACACACGCATGAAGTGTAAAACAAGAAAGGATTATGAAAAAAACTTGAACACACATTGTGGCAGTTGCTTGCATTCCTCTGCTATTGGCTTGTCAGTATCGCGGTATTACAATATTGCGGTTATCAAGACACCCCTATAAACAACCAACAAAATATATTTGATATAATTGCCCTGCCCAGTACACACACAAACACCTTTTACCACCCTAAAATAAACAAAGTATTTCAGATGATGAAAATGAAAGCAGAAACCTACTTACTTAAGTGCAAATGAGCAACAGATGATGGTGGATATGAAGTGACTTCTGACTGTGCTGTTGATTCATCCCGGTTTGAGGAGTTACTGCTATCATTAGCAACCACACTGCAAAAGAACCACTTTTAGAAATGTGTCCTGCTGTCCTCTTAATGTATAACAACACAATGAAACATGAAATGAGCCTCTGAGTTTTGGTTTCGCATGAGTGGCTAAAAGAATAGCTAGCTGTTTTTATCATTTTGTTAAGATAATGAATTTTGACTGAAGATGGGGAATTATCCAAAAGGACATCATGCTTTAATCTGACAAGACACTTTTTGTTCTTTCTCTTTCCCCTTAATTGCTCAAGGGCACAAAAGTAATAAAGCAAGATTATGATCTTATATCCAGTTCCTTGTATCTCTACTAGGTCTGGGCAAATAAATAGATTTTGATTAATAGTTTTTTTTTTTTTTTTAAATGTGGTCGAAGTTGGTTCGTGGTTCTCAAAGGCCACAGATTGCTTTTTCCCCATATTTATATATCTATCACCCAAAAGCCAGTATTAGCTTTCCTACACTGTTCATTGGCATGCAGCCTCCATGTTACAGCCAATGCTGTGAGGTTTTATGTGTTTTATCTTAAACTTAAAATAACCTGATCCTGTTTGATCAAGGCATTCAAAATCATTGTATCCATTTGAAATATAGAGTTGGCTTCTGTTTTAATGTACCCAAGTTTACCTAAAATAAAATGAGTTTAATATATGGGTTTGTGGCTCTTAATTTCTTTTTATGAATTAACTACTGGTAAACTTATGTTCACTGTTCTTTTTTATAAATATAGGATTTGTATTAAAACTATATTCATTGAGTCGAATCGAGAATCAAATCGAATTAAGAGCTTGCTAATCGAAATCGAATCGGAACATCTGAATCGATACCCAGCCCTAATCTGTACTGCTTAGAATAGCATGTTCATATTCTAACAGTCTAATAATTAAAAAATAATGTTGTAAATAATGTTCAGTTTCTTGCATAGACCAATTGATTCGCTTCTTAAGACCTCACTGTATTATCAGGAGCCGCAGGTATTCATTTTGTTTTGGCTGCATATGTTTTTTTGAATCTCAAAGTGATGCCATCTTTTGACTTGCATTATATGAATCACATACCCCTTTTCCACCAAGGCAGTGCTGGTTCCAGTTCGGAGCCGGTGTCTACTCGCGAATCAGTTCTTTGTGTTTCAACAGCCAAAGAACCGGTTCTCGGCCAGGAAAATTGGTTCCAAAGCGGCACCAACTCTTTGCTGGACTAGAACCAGTCTTTTACCATGTCATACTCACGTCAGGGGCTGGGGGCAGGGTTATTGTCGAACTTCTTCTAGAACGTAACCTCTGTCTATACTATAGTAATCCAGACGAGCAGCACAAATGTGTTCTAAACATCTTCTTCTGACCCCAATATAGGATCGCAAAGCCAGGAGAAACATTTGAAGAAAGACGATGTAGTCCGCCACTGTAATGAAGTTGGCGAAAGCTAAGACGTATGGCAATGTACACAGTGACGTAACCATGTCGTTCGCTGGGCTCTCTAGTCAGTGGAAAAACAAACAGGTTCTGAGAAGGTTCGCAAGTTGAACCAACTTTGAACCAGCACCAGTTCCGAACCAGTTCTCTTTAGGTGGAAAAGGGGTAACAGAGGACCACGGTTTCAATAGTAGTAGTAGTATTTGAGTTTATTGCCATATCAGCATTACCGGCTAATACATGGCAGATACATATTAAACATTTAACAACATAATATCATAAGTACAATATACTGAAAACAGACAAAAAAACGAAACAAACACAAAAATAAGTACATGTACAAAATGAGTACAATTTCTATAAAAGATTCTTTAAACATACTTGCTAAAAAAAAAAAAAATTAGTCCTTAAAAGTTTGTCCTGGTAAAAAAAAATGCTGTCTCATAACATTAAAGATTGGGCAGGACCACGGTTTCAGCTAAAAATGTTATTTACTGTTCTACTGAAGAACAAAAAGTCCCCAACGTCTTGGATGGCTTGAGGGTGAGTAACTTAACAGCACATTTTCCTTTTTGGGTTAACGATCCCTTTAACTAGTATGCTATAGCCTATATGCAGGATACACATACAAATATGGAATACACCACACCTTATAATGAAAATGCATATGAAAATATGTAATGAACCATACACTGTAATGAAAATGAATATGAACTTACCGCGAATCACACTCCTGATTCACTTCTGGATCATGCCGAGCTTTCTTTGTCTATTCAATCAAAACAACAGAGAAAAAGAGCATACATTTATATATTACATCTCTCAGCTTGTTTATTTACAGTGGCTGATGGCATTTGACATAATAATGAGAAGCATTTCATGCAGTGACAGAAGCATCCGGTAGTGTGGCATGCATTACATAATCTAAAACTACTAATTAGGGTTGTGCACAACGACTGATTTCATTAACGTTAAACCGAAATCTTGCAATCAACTAGTCAAGTCTTTTTAGCAGTTCACTCAAAAAAAGTCCTCATCAATTTCCCATTTGTCAGACTGCAGGGCTATTTTTGAATGAAATACAAAAGCTAAAAGGCGATTAAAATGCACCTAAAATAAATATCTTGATGCCGAACAAGATATTAATTCTATTTGTCAGCTACGCATTAATCTTTCTTTATTCCTGTACTGGTGTGATTAAGTGAAACAATATAACAATACATAATACATATTAATAAACAGCTATATTTACATATATTTTTTTTACTAAAAACTTTAATGCTTGAAAAAATAGATTTTCAAATGTATGATGAAATTTGTGTTTTGAACAAATTCAGTCAAATGAACAACATGAAAGAAATCAGTGCAGTGTACTCACAGGTAGCTCAGGCACCTCTTGCGACTCGTTCATGGCTGTGAAAGATGACGTCTTCACTGTCCGCCAAAGTAAATCCGCACCGTCAGTCTCTGCAGTTGCCGCTGCTTCTGCTTTGGCCAAGGCCCTGCATGAAAGACATAAGCCAACACTGTGAGACATCTTTATATATGCTCTCCACCAAACTGGGGTTGATCCTTGTCATTTGTCTGTGTGCGCGGTCACGGTGCTGAGTATCATGGGAAAGTCAGGGGGAAAAGTGGGGCTTGCGGGGCCTAATCCCACTCTCACCCTCGTGGCAGGTGAGCTCGGCACCGGCACGTGAGGTGCCCCACAAAAGCACCAGATGTTTCCCCCGTACCCTCCCACTCTTCAGCGCACATGCCTGGATTGGATGTCCGCCTCTCCTTACACGTTTACTAACCTACATTTGGTGAAAACTAGGAAGCTTGTATTCTTTCCTGATTATATCAAAAAGGCATTAGGTGTTTCTGCGCAAGCTGTTACATCCAAAGGGTGGGCGAGGATAAGATCTAACCTAATTTTATTCACCTCATGCCTTCTTTAAACTGCATTTATATAATTGGTAGATGAAGCAGGAAAGCAGGTCAGACGCTCAATTACACTTGAGCCAATTTAGCAGACGCTTGCCAAAGCGTCATTCATGTAAATATGGGACTACAATGTTAAGTAAAACACGTGAAGCCCTGAGCGATGCTTTTGCAACGTACAGCCCAATGTCCCAGGTACGTGATGTGGAAATGGAAAAAACAAGTGAACCGAAAATCTGAAACACTTTTTGAAATAAATGTAGAAATTTGGTCAAGTTGCACATGCCATCTATAGACCCTTTTTGCGCCAACGTCACAATTACGTCACGGCGGAGGCAAAACAAAGGGAAAACTGGAGGCAGCCAGTACAAACCAGCACAGATTCAGATATATAAGGAGCTAAACTATTGCTAAACTATAGCTAAACTGAACTAACTATTTTGATAATTTGTGAATCATCTATGATTGTATACATTGTTGTGATTGATTGTGACTAGACCTTTTGAAGAACATGGTAAGAAAGAATAATCAAATACATAAAAGTTAAAAAATGAATTTGCTGTATCTGAAATTTTTATTTCTAGAAAATATTCACATCATTAAAATTGCACTGCAATGGACAGTGAGTGACCTTACACTAAGATAAAATCGGATTTTCTCCAGTCATTGTTAAAAAACCTTGTTAAAAAATGTCACCATACTAACTGAAAAGGGGTCTATAAAGGGATAGTTTACTCAAAAATGTAAGTTGTCATCATTTTCTCAACCTCATGTCACTCCAAACCTCCTTATGACCAAAATATTCTGTTGTTGCTCATACAATGAAAGTCAATGTCCAAAACAACTCTGGAGCCAGGGACTGTCCATGTACGGACAAAAAACAAACAGACATTTTTAAAAAATATTTCATTATATGTTTGGGATGGCATAAGGGGGAATTGGTTTCAATTAACTGACTGAAATTTTATTCCGTTTTTCTACGATTAAATGTTTAAAATTTTGTTGTTATATTAGTGTAAATAGAGGAAAACTTGTTAATATAATTCTTCCTTGTGTTAATTTCGTGAAAAGTATGAAAACGCTTATTTTTACCAACATTTTACTCTATTATATTTGTATTAAGCATTTTGAATTTAATTGGCAATAATTACAATTTAGTCAAATAAAAAAGATGTCTACATAATTATCATTGAACACAGTGAATATTGTTGGCGCGTTCACGAGAGCACAACACATGCGTTTCATGAGCAGACGTCGTGTGAACGCGCGTTGGATTTTGCGCAAACAAAGCACGGGTATCACTTCATAAAATTGAGGTTAAACGACTTGGATTATTTAATGTGGTTTAACCTCAATCTTATGAAGTAACACGCATGTGTCATGGTGCTCTCATCAATGTCAATGTCTTTTAATTAGGCTACTTTTAACATAAATGTCTTTTTACTACTATTCTGGGGCTTGAAAATGTTAGTTGCATAAGCTGTCAATAGAGGGACAAAAAGCTCTCAGATATCATTAAAATTATCTTCATTGTGAATTTTACATTTTGGGTGAACTTACCCCTTAAAAATGTAACAAGTTTACAATAAAACTACAAACAAAAGCATCAGACATTCAACTTCAGCTTCAGGCTCCTAGTTTTTAATACATCTGCAAGGAAAGTCAATGTTCACATAAACATTTACTTATGCATGTATACATTTATAAAATGCAGACGCAGGAGTCCACTTAATTTAAATAGTTTGCTATCTACAATTAATTCAGTAAATAACAAATTCATTTTACAAGTTCAATTATTACAAGCATAGAGTGGTGCAGTTATGACGTCACTTTGTATTCCTGGCTAGGGCTGGACAATAATTCAATAACAATATATATCGCAATATAATTTTTTTCTATAACGTTGATATGATTTTTAAACATTTCCGATATTTCAATATACTACGCTTACATGCAACCACATAATCCATTAGTAATCGGATTGACAGCTCAATCTAACTGAAAAATCCAATTGAGCATGAATGAAATTTCGATCCGATTGAAAGGGGTACTTTATTAGAAAGGGGTTTTTCCGGCACATGCCCGACGACACACAGTCAGTCAATGTTCCATGGCGGCGTCACGTCTCTGTCTACTGACGGTTTGTTTTGTGCCAGTGTGTCTAGTGTTTGTCTTGAGAAGTTCTCACTAGTGTCTGCGTCTATATCCACTCATCGTTTAACTCCTTCGTCCTTATTTGTTCGGATTCTCGTTCACAGATGACTGGTTTTGGGCGTGGGGAGGGGCTTTTTTACTGCATGGATAAATTCAGTCTGCTGTTTAAAACAAATAAAGAACCAATGAAGGAGAATGGTTATTATGCACAAACAGCGGGAAACTCTGTATAGTTGTGCAGTGTACACATGTCAAAAAAATCTATTCTGTTTTGAAGCTTGTGACGTAAACGCGCACATCAACCAAATCACATGTTTAGCGTTCTTGTAAACACTACATTCAGATTCATCAATCGGAATGAATTCAGTCCGACTGAAACAAAAGTTGTGCATCTAAACTTATGTCCCTGCCCCAGCAACATGTGTTTTTTTGTTGTTGTTGATCACTTTAACTCTGAGCACTTTTCATAATCTTTATCCTGGCTGAAACACTTTTGTTTCAATCTATAAGAATAATATCATCAGCCTATTTTATAGTTGAAGTTAGTATGAAGGCTAAATACAAATTAAAGGTGAGCATTCATTTATTTTTTACTGTTTTTATTTCTAAAATATTACATAGTTTTATTGGAGGAGGTTTCATAGACTTGGCAAATTCATTTTTCAGAAGTTTGTAGATACAGACATCCGTTGTGTTCATCAGTTTTTCTGAGGCTTTTATATTGTTCATATCAAAAATCGGAATTATATCACATCGACCGAAATTAAGAAACATATTGTGATATAAATTTTGGCCATATCGTCCATCACTGGACCCCTCGACAAAAACCCAACAGGATTGTCCCATAGGCTTTTGGATTATCACTAAAAACAAGCTCTGTGATCACAAAAGTTTATGATACTTGGACGTTTTGTCCATCAAGATAACTATCACAGATGAACAAAGCTTTTATGAATTTTGAAGACAAAAAGTAAAAAGCTAAATGGCTATAAACGAACTACACAATGGTCACAAAAATTCAACGTCGTCACCAGTAAGCTTCCGACAACTCTTTCAGTTTTTATCTTAAAACATTTTGCCAGAACAATTGAGTTAGAATAGTTTGTTAGAGCACAATTATAACCATAACGATGAAGTAAAAGCGTACTGAGTTTACATTTCTGCCATTTACCTTTACTATTTCAGCCATTTAACCAAAACCCCATTCAAAAAACTCATTGACTTCGGGACGATGGAACCCGAAGTGGTAAATGCATTTTGGCCAACAAAGTGATGTCATACCTGCACCACTATTTCAAAGGCATAATATGACTTAAGCCTAATTAAAATAGAAAGTAATGGACCACTTGCACTGAGCTTCGTAACGCACTTCTGTTTGTGGAAATAGTACATCTCACTTATTTCCGGTTTTGTTACTTTATATGTACTGTGGTCAATGAGTTGAACAAAAGCCATCTAAAAAGAGTGTCCGCCATACGATTTTAAAATTTAGACATTTTATTGAGAGGAGAATGGATATTCTGATGTTTACTGTGTCCAGAATAATTAATCCAAACCAAGCCGACCTGAGGAAGCTGTGGCTGTTAAAAATACACCATTATTTCACCATAGGGTGTTAGTGTTCGTCTAAACTAGTGGCCACGATGCTGAAGTGTGTGAGAACAGATGAATAACATCAGTATGAACCACAAACATTTATATGTTTGGATTAAATATTTTAATCATTCTATGTCATTTTTCAATGTCAATCTTTTTACTATTTACATGTTTATGCCCAAAATGCTTAATATTTAAAGTAGTTGACTGTCATTCTCCTCTATGCTGTGTGTGTTACGGTTTAAGATGAATTAAATAGCCTATAATATCGTTACAGGCACCTCGCGAGCATTCATTCAACTATTTTAAAAGACTGGAATAAAGCACCAACGCACACAAGCAATCCTTTTTATTAGTCAAATTCATTTAAAAATGTAAACTCAACAGATATGAAATATCAGTAAGAGAAAACCACTGTTAATGAGAGGACGAGCATATAGGCTGCAGGTAAGTGGATACATATATTTAGCCTATTTATTATTCAGAATACACAGTTGGAAAAAAAAATGTATAGGAACATTTCAGCAGGCTCGAGATAATTAATAGAGATCATTATTCATTGTTTTTATCAATTGGCATCCATAAAACGTAGTGATAATCTGCATTCTCATGTGCCCTGAACGCTCTAACCGGAAGTTCCCGATATGTAAGAAGTAGAACGCAGAAGTAGTTGTGCAAGTAGTCCATTACACTACCTTTTGAGATCAGTAACATTTTTGTGTCGTCTTATTTGTTTGAACAAAAATCTGATTAAAAATATACATATAATTTTTACAATTTAAAATGTCTTCTATTTTAATTTTTAGTTTGTTTTAAATAATATATTCCTGTGATTAGTTCCTCATTTTCAGCAGGCATTACTCCAGCCTTTAGTGTCACATGATCCTTCAGAAATCATTGTAATATGCTGATTTGCTGCTCAAGAAACATTTCTTATTAGGGCTAAAATCGCTTTTTCGATTAATCTTTTTTTTTTTATGTGGTCGATTCAAAATCGATTCTCAAAGGCCATGAATCGATTTTTTCCACATTTATTTATCTATAACCAAAAAGCCAGTAGGGCCTATTAGTTTTCCTACACTGTTCATAGGCTTGCAGCCTCCATGTTACAGCTAATGCTGTGAGATTTTATGTTTGTGTTATCTTAAATATAAAATAACCTGATCCTGTTTGATCAAGCAATGCGACTGTTCTGACTTGTCAAATTTTCAGCATCAAATTTTCATCTTGCATCAAAATCCTGTCTATTCATTGTATGCATTTGAAATATAGAGTTGGGTTCTGTTTTAATGTAGCCTACCCAAGTGTACCTACAATAAAATAAAAAGAGCTTAATATACAGGTTTGTGGCTCTTAATTTCTTTTTATTAATTAACGACTTGTAAACTTGTGTTCACTGTTCTTTTTTATAAATGTAAGATTTGTATTAAATCTATATTCATTGGGTCGAATTAAGAATCGAATAGGCACTTGAAATCGAATAGAAACATCTGAATTGATACCCAGACCCATTTCTTATTATTGTCCAGGTGGAAACAGCTGTACAGCTTAATATTTCTGAGGAAACCGTAATGCATTTATTTAAGGATTCTTTGATGAATAAAAGCATTTATTTAATTTTTTTTGTAACATTATAATTGGTTTTACGTTTCTTTCCATCCATGCTGAACAAAAGTAATAATAAATTAAAAAAAATGTTTAAACTTCACCTGCATTTAAAAATTATGACAAAAAGCAATTCGTATTTTTGAATCGTGTTTTTATGTAGACCTATTTTTCTTTTATATATAGTTTTAGTTATACCTATACCCATTTAGTTATACCTATGTCAGATACAAATATAGAGCAGTTCAGCTAGAATTATTAGACTGCATGAGCTGTAGATCAGTAGGCATAAAAGTGTGCTGACAGTTCACAGTACAGCATTAACCTATTATACAAAACACAATAGCAGGAGGATCACAATGGCAGGAGGCTTAAGTAATGTAAGTTTAAAGACATCCTCAACGCTAAACAGGACTGACTTAAGGACGGCTGATAAGTGAAGGTGGGGATCTCATATCTTACTCTAGTATTTCGTTACAAAAACGTTTTGCATCCATGACGCCGAAAAGTGCTGCCTAGGTAGGAAGATCAAAAGGTTTTGAGATACAGCCAGTGTTTCTCTCCAAAACTGTGGCTTTTTCACCGTAGACGTCCACATACCACACACATTAAATGTGACCATGTTCGGACACGCATAACGTTAACACTGCTGGCGCACATAGGAAGAGAAACATAAACTCTTTTCCAGTGGTCGCTGTGTGCATGTGACGTTAGCGTTTAGCAGTTTGAGCAGTTAGCCAACGTGTGTTATTTAGCTCGCAGCTCACTGACCTTACCATTTCACACTAAACCGCTCCTTAAAGCACTCAAATTCACAGTGCATGACACACAAATGGGAAAGAAACTCTTACCATCTCACCAAGTGCTACTTTCGAGGAAACTTTATGTTTCCTTGAACTGAAATTCCCTCGGTGGGGCGCCGTGTGTTGTTAGGGACAACTATTTAGCAGGAAGTCGCTAAAATTCCCGACGCGCATGCGCAAAAACGAAAAGCGCTCCTTCGAATCACAAAACGGTAGACCCTTACAAAAAAAGTGCTAAGTGCTGAGGTAAGCATTTCTGTTACTACTGATTCGTAAACTACCATTGAGATGGGGGTTAGACTTTACTTTGTAAGCTCCCCTGGGACATTATACATTTAAAATGCAGTTTAATTAAAGAAATATTTTTGTTATAGTAAAAAATGACTGAAAGATCCTGAAAGCCAAGTTTGTTGTGTGTGTGTGTGTGTGTGTGTGTGCGTGCGTGCGTGCGTGCGTGCGTGCGTGCGTGTGTGCGTGTGTGTGTGTGTGCGTGTGTGTGTGTGTGTGTGTGTGTGTGTGTGTGTGTGTGTGTGTGTGTGTGTAAATAACAAACTTGGTAAAAAACAAACATACTAACATTTGGGGTCAGTAAGATTTTTTTGAAAAAACAAAAAACACTTTCATACAGTAAGTGCACTACATTGTGTAAAAGTGACAGTAAATACATTTACAATGTTATAATAAATTATTTCTATTAATCAGCCTTAAGCTACCAAAATTCCCATACATACACATTTTAACACACATTATAACACATGTACAATATAACATTATATACAATATAAATCCAATGACAGTTATAAGCAACAGAGTAGAGATAAGTCTTCAAATGAGAAGTTAAGCAGCTGTCACAGCGTAGGTACAATCTCCTTTGGATGTCAGACGTTTCTTGAGGACAATTAAAAGGACACTCTGAGCAGATCTTAAAGGTCTAGCAGTTTGATAATGATGTAAAAGGCCAGAAATATACTCTAGTGCAAGTCCATGTGCGAGTCCATGTAAGCCCTTAAAAACCATTGACAGTAGCCTACTTTTTATTAAAATGTATATTATTGTCACAGGACTCAGAGACGGAAGAAGAACTCAAGTGCAGGGTTTTTTGAAAGGTTGGTGAGTGGTAGGAATTAGGGTGCTAACGTTTAATCGACGATCGATTAATTGTTGATAATAATTTAACCGATAAAACTTATCGATCATCGATTAAGGTCAACCGCTATGGAGGACCAGCTCTACCATATTTAAAAATAAATACAGAAGTAAATAAATGCTCAATAAATAAATAAGCATACAATTAATTGCAAAATACAATAAACAAATAAATGTAGGTAGAAATTAAATTATACAGTGAGACATAAATGTATATATCTCTTAATTAGCTTCTTTATTTATTCACCTTTGTAATAATTACCTTATTTATTTATGTGCATGTTATAATATTTTTGTCTGTTTTATTCCTCCTTTGAATTTTTTTACCCTATTTATTTCTTCAAATTTATTTATTTCTGCCTGTCGATTTTACATTTCTGTATGCATTTCTGCCTCATTATGCAAATGAGGAGGGGCTGTCTTAGGGCGTCAACTTCTGCCCATTGGTTGGTTAGCATTTTATTGCATCGGCCGAATCTACATGCCACCGGCCACAGTCACAACAAAGATGGCTACCTACGATGAAGTTGTCAGTGAGCTGAGGCATTTAGCAACTGTTTTTGAAAACAATGCTAACGTTATAAATATTGGCTTTATTGTTTTTCGTTTGGACGCTCTGACAGAATGTGTGTTTCAGTTAGCGGCACACATGGACACAGATGTCGACAATACAGTTTTTCAGAATGTGGAGGAAGCGGCCCATCTTCTTAACTCGGTCGCTAACCAATAGTACAACGCTAAACAACAAATGGGCAGTTGAACCCTTAAGACACAGCCCCTCCTCATTTGCATAATGAGGCAGAATATGCATACAGAAATGTAAAAACGACAGGCAGACATAAATAGCATTGAAGAAATAAATAGGGTAAAAAAATACAAAGGATGAATAAAACAGACAAAAATATTATAACATGCACATAAATAAATACTTTAAAAAATAATTAATAAATAAAGTTGAAGATTATAACGGACAATAAATAAATAAGGTAATTATTACAAAGATGAATTAATAAAGAAGTTAATTAAAAGAGATATATACATTTATGTCTCACTGTATAATTTAATTTCTACCTACATTTATTTGTTTATTGTATTTTTTGGGGCAATTAATTGTATGCTTATTTGTTAATGAGCATTTATTTATTTCTGTATTTATTTTTAAATATGGTAGAGCTGGTCCTCCATAAACCGCGAAACAAGTAAAGCAGACATGTGGAAAAATAAAGCGAGCTCGCCGGAGTTATGTATGGAATCATTTTACTTTAGTTACAGCTTCATGACTACAAGTTTGCTTGTGCATCCACAGCCTTGTTGTTTTGTGCAAATGAAAGTTGTAATATTGTGTTCATTTTGTATATATCTGATTAATCAAATATAGGATGTGTTTTCGTTGAAATAGGCTAACCCGCTAGCAAAGGGCTTCAGTTTACCGGTGATTATTTACCGCTTCAGTTTCAGCGTGCACAGCTCAAACAGCAACGCACGACTTATAATAACTATGATTGGGACTGTCATGTTACATTATGTTATAATGAGAACACCATTTGAATAAATTGTTGTGAATTCATGGGGTTTAGTTGCCATTGAGCGCGTCCACAACAGGAGTTACACATTCTGACTAGCAGGCATCTGAGGTGGCGTTGGTGGCAGTTGTATTAGTCGTCATTTGAGTATTAAATTAAAATGAATAAATGAAATTTAAAAAGTATTTTAATTAAAGGATCAATCACATTGGCTCATTTTACAATCCTATAGCCCTTTTTTAGACTAAAAACTCTTCTCATTAATTTTGGTGAGGAACATAGCGTTTTTAGCTGCATTGCAGACTTGTCATGCTGTTGGCTATATTAAGGCTAACTAATGATTAATCGATTAATTAATAATTAATTTAAATGACAATCGAACATGGAAATTTGTGTAAATTGACATCCGATACAGGTAGTCACAGGGGAGAAACATTGGAGAATTGACCATGGAGAATCAATCATGGCGAACAGACAATGGAGAATCTGTAGTATTTGATCGCTAGTTTGACATGTTTACCGATAGCCGATTAATGACCATTGTGATCAAATTTGACCTCTGATGAAATTCTCCCAGTGTCAGTCCTGACGCAGCACAGTCCTGCAGTGTGACTTCTCCTAAGACGACCTTTCAAATAAAAAACCAATAGGATCACAGAACCTGGTTACGCAATAAGTGTGACAAAAATAACCAACCACCTGCGTCACACACATTGTCTTTGTTTTGTTCCATTTTCTTTTCAAGACAAGCCACTATCAAAATAACGCTTGAGATTGTTTTTGTTTGCTAGCCACCATTTCTATCCTGCATCTAAATGCAGCTCACTGTCACCAAACTTGTCACTGATTGATGATTAAAACTCTGGAGGAATCTTCTTACTTGCAGAAGTAAGTTTTTAAATAAACGTTAGATTACTTGCATAGCCTCTGTTCTCTGATAACAGAAGTGAGGTATCTCACTATGGGAACTCCTCAGGTGTGATCGACTGCTTTAGGGGAATAATCACAGGGGGCACCATGGGAACTTGTGCCCCTGTCCCTCCTATATCGGTAAGTGAATCTGTTGAACTGGCCCTTAAAAATTTGAAATGGGACCATCTAAAATTAACAACCTTCTTTGTTTGCCTGGGGAAATAAGAAAAGTGTTGAACTCCAAGGGCGGTGGAGCAGAAAACCCAAGGAGCCTGATTCATCCCCAAGGGACTGTTGGTGCATGGCCATGACCGTAAAGCCAAACAGTGCCTTGGGATCCATGGGGTCATCAAGAAACTCCACTTTTTCAGAAAGGCCCGAGAGACTGAGCCATAGCGCTCTTTCTCCCAACACAGTTAGCCCCATACTCCTGCTGCAGCTCTTGACCACCCTATGTGACATCCGGAAATTCAGATCTGCTATCACACAAATCTCCACCCAAAGAGAAGTGGGCCTTCTAGAAGTGGCCATAACTCTATTCACTCTCTTTGTTCAGTAAACTCTCACCGTGACGTGTAGGTTTACTACCCCGGAGCAGTGCTATACAGAATTATTTCTGAAAATAAACTCTTATATCCCTGTATTCAATACGTATTTGAATATGGCTGTTTATTCTCTTTGGAATGGAAAAATTCACCTTGACGCGGACGATTTCCCACTTTAGCAAAATGCACCCAGCTAACAGCAATATAAGATTTACAGTGTTTGCCATTGACACGCATAAATTCGAGTCACTCACCACTCCGAGTATAATGGTTTCCATCTCTTCCAAATCACAGTAGTTATGGTGTGAACGCAGTATAAGCTCTTGTTTTGGTTCAGGAGGAACTGTAAAAGTGGCTGCTGTTTCGGTTGTGGTGCTCGGTGACTGACGTCTGTCTAACTCTACATAGCATAAAACGCGCTGATGTTGTGTGATGTCTGTGCGAGCAGGGTGTGCAGACGTATGAAAATACGAATGCAAAGATTGGACTAACATTTTATTGCCGTACGTTTTCCACAGACAATATATGCCGTATATAAATACATTTAGACCATTTAACTTAGTGATTGCTATCAGGATGTGAAGGGACTTTCAACCAGCATAACAAAAAAAAGTCTGGAACAAATCACCTACCCTGCCTTTAAGTGGTCAAGGATAATCCCATTATTCACTGGGCCAAAAGCAAGATCATGATGCACTAAAATAGCGCAGGTCACTGAATCTGCCGGAATCATTTGTTACTTTGAGAATTTGAGAATAAACCGTATCAACATAAAAATGGCAAACAGATCACACTCACACTGCCTGATCATAACCAGGATCTAGGCCATAATACTAGATCTAGTAATATTTACCTCATCCATCCATTTATATATATTAAGCAGCGCAACTGTTTTTTAACATTTATTATAAGAACCGTTTCTTGAACAGCAAATCAGCATAGAATGACCATGTGATATATAGGTGGAGAGGAGAGAGAGTAATAGAGCCAATTCAGTGGATGGGGATTATTATTAGGAGGCCATGATTGGCAAGGGCCAATGGGTGGAATGGGGCCAGGACACCGGGGTTACACCCTTACTCTTTAAGTGTCATGGGAGTTTTAATGACCACAGAGAGTCAGGACCTCGGTTTTACGTCTCATCCGAAGGACGGGCAGTCTCATCTGGCTGCTGAAAATTCAGCTTTGCCATCCATCACAGGGATAAATTTTATTTTAAAATATATTCAAATAGAAAACTTGTTTTAAATCTTACTAATATTTCACAATATTACTGTTTGTACTGTATTTTGATTAAATAAATGCAGCCTTGGTGAGCACAAGAGATTTTTTTTTCATCCATCCATTCACCCATTTCCCATGTCACTTTTGGTTGTGGAGATGCCGTGATCCCAGCATCTCAGGCCGTGGGCAATGAAATACCCTGGATGAATGACATGAGAAGATTCACAGCCCAAAACTGAACAATTTAAAAAATATGTAAGTGAACAAATTAAACATCAAAACAAAAGTGAAGAATAAGTAGACATGTATGGATTAATTTTTCAAATATTTATTTAGCATTCAAATAGATCATTCTCCAATATTTCATCAATCTAAGAATTTAATACTCTGATCATTAGAGGTAAATTATGTGACCTGTAAATAAATATACATGGAAAAATATAAAACAATTTATGAATAACTTCCAAAAATGGAAGAAAATAAACATTATCAATATTGCCATGTTTGTAGTTATCTAAAAAACATTGTATAGCACACAACTGGTCCAATGATATGAAATATATCACAATTAAAATAGGGATGCATTTCATGAGGGCATCTAAACCCCTCTTCTTCATTAAGTCGATGCCACTCAATCGTCTCAACAACGTCTTGCATGACAAATTGTTCACATCTCTTTCAAGTCACTATTTCTATTGCACAGCATTCCGTGTCCCTGTCCAACCCAGAACATAGATAGGGATGATAGACACATGTGGAAATGCATCACAACATACATAAATTAGCTGAACAGGCACAATTTGAACAAAAAAAAAAGACACAGTTCCTTTTGGGCTAGTACATATAACTTCTATACATGATGCAGGTGGTTTCAATACAATCTAATCGACATGCTGTGTTTTCGGTGAACAGCGATCGCTTCAGAGAGTGATGATAAATGGATGTTTAAAACATATATCCATCTCACTAAATGTATGATAAAAGAATGTGATGTAAGACTAGTAAAATTGCCTTCCCAAGAAACAGTGTCTGGCATATTGTGTAAAAGTGCTGGCATTGGAGAAAAAAGGAAAGAAAGTGCTTGTAAGACAAAATATTAATTTTAGGAGGAACACAGGATGTCTTCTACTCAATCAAACAAATAATCACAGCTAAAAGCCTTGTGGCTTTGTAATCTAAACTAATTTCCCTTCTAATATAAATCTGAGTAGGACCAGAGTTAAGCCAAATCACACTAAAATAATGCAGTATTATAAATATTGCAGTTATTAAATTAACATTTGTCAATAGGAAGAATATAATAAATGTACTCATTAAAAATGTATTGATTTTTGAGTCGTACAGCCTGTGTCTCCTCTTGTGCTAGGGGTTGATGTATACCATCCATATATTTTGTACATTTCTTGATCCTTGACCTCCACTGTGCAACGATGCATGAAAAATGCAATTAAATAAAACATCATCCAAAGACATTTTGATCGAATGCAAAAGATCACAGTAGGCATTTCGCCCAGTAGATGGTGCCATCATCTACGGCAAGCCACAGTCAATTTGCCTGTTTCCCTCCCCTGACAGATCATCCGTTTATCTCTCAGGCACTTCTAAGCTCTCTCTCTAGGAGCTCAGGTCCTCTTTGCAACCATTGGCACACATTTCATGTTTTCTGGAAGTTGTTACTGTAGTCCTATAACGTCCCATGTTCCTCCTGGGCATGCACGAGTATCCGGGTTGTATCAATGTCCCTTTGTGCTGCCAGGTCGCAAATAAATTGGAAGAGCTAAGTGTCCCACCCTGTGGCCCTTCTTCTGTCCCAATGCTGGAATGGACATTCTGGATGGTGTCATGGAGGCTGTTACTGGAAGGCATGGTCAGCCGGTGGACCATAAGAAAAACCTGGGAACGCTCCAGCTGCCTCCCGTACGCTGCTGGTCATGTGCAGGTTATCAGTGTTGCATAGGGAGGTCGACACAGGTAAGTGTGTGAACTCTGGGTCAAAGTGCCGAAGGTCAGTGGGACCACTCTGTAGATTTAATAGAGACAATTTATTACATCTTTATGCAAAGACAAGAATTTATGGTAAACTAAAATATACTTTAAGGCAAGACACTACAAGCAAAACCATTTTTTCATGCACCGGTCAATTTTACGAATTTGGGCTATTTTGCTTCCATAACACGTGGACTACTGGAAAAAAAGGTGTTTATTATAATTCTTTATGTAAATAATACATACCTTTAAAGGCTTATCTCTCAAAATTAATACAAAAAAAAATCTAAAGCAGGAATCTAAAACTATCTAAAACTTTAGTAGCACTTGCATACACCAAACATACTCTATTCACCTGTGGTGTATTGCCTTAATGTCATTGCTTGTATGTCATGTATTTAAATATATTTGTAATTACACATTTGTAATGATGAAGTTTATTTAAAAATAAATTAACTTTAAATGTAATATTGAATAACTCCACCACTTTACATGTGCTTTAGTATGTACGTCAACACTTCAAAATAAGTGTACTTCTTTAAAGCACAGCAAAGGATTATTAATACATAATGATTTAAAATGTACTAAAAAGTTTAGTATTAGCATTATTACAAATTATTACAATGCAGGTAAATTATTAACGTACCACTGAAGGAATGAAAGGTGGGATGATCTTTTTGGCCATGAGGTCGTCCCAGTTGATGGGAGAGAAGAAACTGTGGAACTTCAGCTCCATCTACAGATAAGCAAAAGTTTGGATAAGAATCACAAATCTCAGGAAAATAAACCATAGGCGAGTAGCACTGGTGTGTTTTTCCACTTACAAAATCATCTTTGGACCCCAGTCTCTTGGTACGGTCCTTGTGCAGCAAACCCTCCAGCAGGTCACGGCCAGAATTGGACACATTAGGCTTCAGGACTAGAGGCTTGTGAAGGATGTTGTTGTACATCTCGGCAGTGTTGCGACTGTAGAATGGAGGCTAGAAAAACAAAGTGCGAGAGATTAATTGTTTGCTAAATGTACCCTCTGCTACAATGTAATAAAAATGGTTGTTTCAAGAATTAAAATGCCTGAAAATTCAAGTTTAGTCAACTCAAATATCCAAGTTATCACATTTCGAGTTGACTAAACTTACCATTTTAAGACAGCCTGAACACTTACTTTCTTAAGTTGAAATAACAATTATTCTTTTTTACAGTGTACAACTGATCTAGTAATTTTCCAGCCAAAAGTTATTCTCACCAGTCCATACAGCATCTCAAACAGTACTGATCCCAGGCACCACCAGTCTACTGTACGATCATAGGCCTGTTTCTGGAGGACCTCAGGTGCCAAGTACTGTGGGGGGAAAAAGAGAAAGACTGTTAAACACTGTTTCAATCCAAATTTGTAGTCAAATATAGACAACCTATCTTATATTGCCCTGTGAAAAAGAAGTACACTTTTGGATACTTTAAAAAATGAGCAGTTATTACAGAAATAATATACTTTAAAAGAATACACTTCTGTGTGAACTGAATACAATGTTTTCAGGCACTGGAATTAAATGGAAATGTATACAGTATGGTTCATCTGTACTGCTGAATGTAATGAAGCATTTATGGTAAACTAAAATATACTTTAATTTCTATTGAAACTTGTTTGTTTAAAAATATATATAATGATGAAGTTGCAAAATATTATGTTTAAAATATTTTAACTTTAAAGGTAACACACTAGAGTTAACATTATAAGTACTTTGCATGTGCTTTAGTATGCTAGTAAACACAAAATAAGTGTACTTTAAAGCATGACAAAAATGAAAACATAATTGTTTAAAATGTACTTAAATGTAAAACATTTAGTTTGATATTTAGTTTAAAAGTGTACTTAAGTGTGTTGACAGTGTTAACACTGTCACTGTGTTAACAGTGTGTTAACAGTCATGAAAGTGTAGTCCCTTTAAGTAGCCTACACTTAAGTGGCCCTCTATTTCATTATTATAATATCATCTGTTAAAACAGTTTTTGTTTTAAAATAAACTTTTTAATTTGAAGTGCACGTTCAATACAATTAAACGCACTTCTTTTTCACAAGATAGTCGTTTATGAATGACCTACCTCAGGAGTTCCACAGAACGTTGTGGTTGTGCCATTTGATTCCAGTCCCTCTTTGCACAGACCGAAATCTGTCAGCACAATGTGGCCCTGACAGTCCAAGAGGATGTTCTCTGGCTTTAAGTCTCTGTGAAAATTGACAAGTAAAGGTAAGACAATGGTCACCATTATAATGAACAGAATCGAGTCCTCAGTTCAACTACTTCTCCACTAGAAGGCACTGCAGGCATTCACATACCTGTAAACTATGTGCAGTGAGTGGAGGTATCCGAGAGCACTAGCTATCTCAGCAGCATAAAACCTTGCCCTGGGCTCCAGAAACACCCTCTCACGCTGGAGGTGGTAGAACAGCTGCAGAGGAAAAACACCAGGAGTTCATGAATTCAGTCATCTGTTTTGAGCTGAGGCGTGGCCTATTTCAGGCTATGAATGCATTGTTTACTAACCTCGCCTCCATTGACGTAGTCTAGCACAAAGTACAGTTTGTCTGTGGTTTGGAAAGAGTAGTGCAGCCCAACCAGGAATGGATGTTTGATATTTTTCATTAATACACTCCTTTCTGCCATGATATGCTTTTGCTGAAAAACATTTTGAGTGTCATTGTTATTGTGATTGTGGCGAAGTGCTTTCACATCTATATGAGAACATTGCATTAGGTCTTACCTCTTTCTTTTTCAGAATGATTTTCTTCTGTAGCACCTTCACAGCATAGTACTGTTCGCTTTCCTTGTGCCGCGCGAGCAGAACCTGTGGAATAAGACGCAGTTAGCATTCTCAGTTTAGAGTATGACATAAATGTTTATATCTTGACTGTGTAAAAAATGTAAAGTTGCTCACCTTTCCAAAGCTCCCCTTCCCAATGATCTTTAAGTAGTCAAAATCTGATGGTTGGATCCTGTTAAGGAAATGAAAAAAACATCAGTAATGGAAACAGCAAAGCGGCCTGACTGACTGAAATCCAATTAGCGAAACAAAAGATTGAGAACAGAAGATGGGAAGAGTAACTACATACTGAGTTTCTTCAGCCAAAGAGCTCCTGGGATTGGTCAGACACAAGTGATTCTCTTCCAGCTCCTCATTCTGGTTTTCATCGATTTTTAAGAATGAACCAACCTCATCACTAGAGAAAAGAGATTAAAAAACATATTAGGGATTTTATTTCAGATAATTAACTTTGTTTAAAGCCCACAGTTTGGTGTTTGGACAAACAGATTGATGTTACAATGGAAATCTATGGGGCCGAATGTCAGTGTAATTATTTAAATTAATATATTATTATTATTATCATGATTAAAAACAAACTGAAAACATTTATTTGTTTCCTCTTAATAACAATGTTTATTAAAGAACGTATTTAAAACTTGTGATTAATCAATTTGACCTATATTGGAACTCTCAATTTCTGTTAATAATATGTTATACTTATAATATTATATTATAGTTACAGTACTATATTTTATAAAGGGCCTTCAAATATTGTGTTGGGCAGTCAAAAAGGTTGAGAACCACTGCTTTAAATTAATTATTTCGTGTAATGCCTTTGCACACAGATAGATGGCAGTGTCGTTGAAGTTTATGAGGGGCCATTTCTGGTTTTGGAATATTAAAATTACTTGATTATAAATTTAACCTGACAAGACAGCTGCAATCGGTGAAAGAATATTACATTACATAAATCTAGTCAAGTCAAGTCAAGTCATCTTCATTTATTCATTCATAGCGCTTTTAACAATGTAGATTGTTCCAAAGTGGCTTTGCAGTGACAATGGGAAATGAAAGTAACAGAGATTGTTTTGGCTTTATAGCAGCTCTAGAACAAAGTTATTTTCCAGCTAAACTTAGTTTTGATTGATTCACTTCCGTCGCAATGATCATTAGTTATCGGGGCCGCAAACACAACACCGTTTTAACAGAAAACTCTTAAGTTCTCTCAACACAAACTTTCAAAACGCGAACCTATGAGAACGCTGATGGCGTGCACATGCGTATTAAGAGTTCATTCTATAGGTATGCGCGTTTGAATATATGTGCGCAGGCATGTAGTCCTTCCCTAAAAAAACAACCCTCAACAAACTTGTCTGGCCTTAAAATTTATAATACAAAATTTGATCAACTAAAATATAGATCAAATAATATTTTATTGAAACCTCATAAAATCAGTCCTCCTGCCCAATAATGTTGACTTTTAGTCTATTGAGGGACACCCCCAGCATCTTCCAAGCATGAATGAATATTGTGGAGCATATGGAGGGTAGAGATGTGGTGAGAAATTTTCCACTGGTCCGACCTGAATGGCTCTAAGACCAAATGGGCCGCACTAAATTGAACCAGGCCCTTATCCTCGTCTAGGGGACATTAGGGATTTTCTCAAAGGTGCTTACTGCAGCCAAGCGGCGGCCTGCTGCTTTTCGCAGAGCACTATTCTTGTATTTGGCTTTATCTTGCCGGTACAGATTAACCTACACAATTAGCAGAATGTACAGCTAAAGTCCGATGATGGGATTACAGGTTACACCAGAGGTTACAGTGTTGCCTTGGTGAATGAATCCTGGAAATTTCCTGAACCAGTTTTGAAACACAGAAATCATATATGCTCTTATTTGTGCATTAGCCTATGTCTTTTGTCTGTACAAAAATCTACACATAGGCTAATTTTAGGTAAAAATGCAGCCTCATGCTTTTTTTTCATATAATTAAATAATGGGATACTTACTGTTGACAAATGGGAGGGTTGGAAACAAGCTTCTGGATGAAGTCGTTTAAGCCCATCTTCCTTTCTTTGATAAAAGCTGAAATGAAAAATAACCATATACGTCAGAAGGAAATCCACAGCTGACGTCATTAACAGCCTGCATTTGAACTGAATGAAATGCCAATATGAGAAGGGAAACCCTTAAAAATCTTAGAGGTTATCCGTAAAATAATAATTTGCACGTCAGGTCTATGCCAGAAATCATGTAGCTAATATACATGCTGTGATTCAGGATCCGTGTGAATGTGATTAATGTCAAGAACGTGTCAGTGTTACACAACAGACCGCATTGCTCTAACTGTCGACTAGCCTACACATATCACGAACGATGCTTCATCATTTCTTTCATTCTCTTGAAACTCCGACCACCTAATTTAATTAACCAATGTAAAAACAATTAAACCCGAATTTAATTATGATTTTTTTTAAATGCGACTAGCGAAATAATAATAATAAAGTATAGACCAAATAAAATAGAAAGTACAAACACAAAAACGTCTATCACCTAAGACATTTTTTCTCCTATTACATTTGTTTTTATTGCATTTTTGACATATTGCATCGTTTTTTTCTTTCTAAAGCATATAAATAAGCATTTTATATAAGTATTAATAAGCAATACGTATTTTATAGACATAACTAAAACATAATAACTCGAAAAACTCTAATCTTTTGAGAGAGACGTATAGCCTACCGGTGAGAACTGACACGATCCCCCTCATCTTGCAGTATGTCAAGTCGCATCCAGACTGAGTAACTGCCATCACTATTATTTTCTAATAATAAATCCACAGGATGGATGTATTCCTTTAAAAGCCTTTTATTGCAGCGCGCTGATCTCCCAGCAGCGTACCGTTTGAATTTGACGAAGCGCACTACAGGGTTTAGATGCCAGGCTGTTGGATGGGCAGCGCTACTGTCTTTCCCCGCCAGCGCTGGACTCGTATTTTTATAGGGAACACGTGATTGTGGAGGCGAGGCTCTGACATCACTGGAGTAACCGAGGAGACTTGCAAAATGTGATGTCACGGGATCCCACGAATCTCTGTTTCACCGGTAGGGGGCGATGCAAGGGTCCATGCAAGGGGGGAAGGGGGGGGGGGGGGGGTCTTCCTTTCAAGTGAACCAGATCACTCTCTCTCTCTCTCTCTCTCTCTCTCTCTCTCTCTCTCTCTCTCTCTCTCTCTCTCTCTCTCTCTCTCTCTCTCTCTCTCTCTCTCTCTCAATTGAAAATTGCTTCACAGCTGGCTCACCATCTCATCATAGTGCACCAGATTAACTTCTAATCCTTATCAGTAATGACGAAGAAGAGCGTTGAAGCAGTAAAAAATGAGAAATGAAACGCATTCAGTCAAATTAGGGCTGGTCCTGGACCATGCACATGCCATGAGATTATGGTTAATGGAAGACATCTCTGTGCTGAACAGATGTGTTAAAATATTCTCCCCATTACTTAGGCCTATACTGAGAATGACGCACAATATTAATCTGTTAAAGCCAGTGTTTTAACAGATTCTCATCTGTGAACAAGCCACCATGTTCAAGCAATCTGACCAGGTCAAGGGTGTGAGGAGGCTGCCATCAAGGCTTACGTAAACCGATACTCTGAGCCACATGTTTATTTTTCAGCCTGTTCTCCATATGTGGTCCACTGACCCTGTAAGTTATATAAGTGTGTCTGCATGATGCCATCCTTGATCTTATAATACAGAATTTGTCCGGTTAGAGATCAAGGGTCTGCAGAAAAGTGTATGTTTACAGTAAATATGTAGCCTATACACTGTATATATATATATATATATATATATATATATATATATATATATATATATATATATATATATATATAATGTAAATGTGTGTATATGTATGTGTATTTATACAAATATATATTATTACTAAATACATTTATTTTTTATTATATACAGTTAGATTTATATATTTATATTTTCACTTTAAGCATACAGTTTTCTGCAGACCACCGTATAGTCTTCCATTTTCTTTTTTAGTTTAAAGTTTAATAATTTTGTTGTGGGATTCTGTAATTTTTTATTTGTCTATATATATATATATAGGCTATAGTTAAAAAAAAAAAAAAAAAATAAATATATATATATATTTATGTTTGTCATTTTAGTAGCCTGCATCAAGTTAAACTAAATAAAAACAGCAATAACCCTGGTGCACATGATTTGCATTTCCACTTCCATTGAAGCATTTGGAATGTATAACCTGTTCTATCTGTAAATCCAGTTTACACATTATGCCGCTGGTATCCTATCTTTTTACACAAAGAGGATAAGGTATTTTTGAGAGCTTTAAAATCACCTGTAGATGATGAGCCTTGCCAAGTTCTGTTTACACAAGAAGGATCAGCTGGCATGACATTACCTGACTTAAGAGTTACATGCGTTGTCTCCAACCAAACATCAGATAGCAGACAGCAGTTCAGAGGAACCATGCAGGGAAATTCAGCTGGAGCAGGTTTCAAATTACAAAACGATGGGAAGTTATTCGGTGGAATACTGGATAGTGCTTATCAGGTTCCACTTTAGTTCAGCTCATAACGGATGAATAATAGACATGTAATATTTCAAGCCATTTCGATGTGTTCCTATATTTTATATACCCAAAATGTCTTACTCTACTGTGAAAATAAACAAAAAATACTGTAAGTACTGATGTAAAAAGCCTGATGACTACTTGCAATCTAGTTTTTTTTTGGCAAATCAAAAGCTCTAATAACCTAATACCCTTTCAAATAAGTAAATATTTGTTTATGCTGACTCTAGGACAGAGAAACAACAAAAGGATCCACCCTATACCAGGTGACAATATCTGGTGTTTCAGCTTTAACCCCCCCATGTTAAACAGTAATCTGCAACAGTATCTCAAATGCCAAGAGCACAGGTGGCAAAGTCTTTCCGCTGCTCACCAAATGTCCTTTGAATGAGTCATTCCGTCATAGTTGTCAGAGATCCAATTATTACTATTTATTTCCTGTTACTACACTTGCCACGTTACCGTGGAGACGCAGGTCGACTGAGAGTGTGCATTTGCATAACAGGCCGAATGTCTTTCGCTCAAATACCGTCTGCCACACTGTGGTGGGCAGGAAGTGAATCATCTGAAGAGAAGGGGGGAGTTTATTCTTGACTTCTGCACCTCTTCTCACTGCTCTGGGCCGATTGCCTTTCTCGGTTGCGCCAACCTCATGCCCACACACTCATGTATAATAGATCGATTTCTCCAGCTGCCATTAGCTTAGTCCGACCCATGGTCTTGATGTTTGATGTCTCATTTCTGTGTTTTCTTGACTAATTGATTCGTGATTCCCCCATTTGCATTTTTCTCTCTCTTATCTCATCCTTCATATGCCTCATCTCTGTATTGTTCTCTGTAATGTGTTTGTGTTTGGAGCTCAATGGGAGCTGTGTAATGGGCATTGAGGCATCTGCAGGTGGGTGTTCTTCAACTAAAATCTTGATTACAGGGGAGACATGAGTTAGAAAACAAGTTACATGAATATTAGTAGGCCCGTACCATTGGTGGAGCACTTCATTGCCATTTTGGGGTGAATCCTGCATTAAGACGATCCATTAATGTAATATAACCTATATCAAATAGATGCAAAGAGGAAATGGAAACCATTTACAATAAGGTTCAATAACATTAGTTAATGCATTATGTATTATTAACTAAAAACACTCAACTTTTATTTTACATCATTTAGCAGTTAATGTAAGTTTATAAATATATTGTTGATTGTTAATTAATGTTCGTCCTTTAATGTAAATTTATACAAATTGAAATATTATACATGTATTAGTAGGCTACTAGCTAATTTAAAATCAATTTTAAATGAAAGAAATTTAAATGAAAGAACTGATTAGTTGTAAAATCATTAAATTATAAATAAATAAATAAATAAATAATGAAGTCTTTGCTAAATGAATTAATTTGTTAAATATTTAATTTAACATTAACCTAAATGAATGAATTTACAGTATAAGCATATTGTTCATTGTTAGTTCTTAATACCTACAATAATTCATTAACTAATGCATACCATAACCAACTGAACTTTATTGTAAAGTGTTAGAGAAAATCTATTGAAAATGGCCTGAAATAGTTACTTAGAAATATAAATAATGACATATTAATTTATATAGATTAAGCATTTTTTTTCACCAAATAATATCATTAAATAATATCATTATATCCCAAAGCTAATCTTCTTTGTTAACAGTTGACACTGACTGAGTCACTGCTATAACAGAAAGTCTGCTGGAATCTCTGCAAAATTTCAGCATTCGTGACATCACAATGCCTCAGTTTGGGGGTTTCACGTTACTGTATTTCCCCTAAAAGCATTATATGAGATGACTATTGTTGTTTCTCTTTCTGAGTGGTAAGAATTGAAGCATGAAACAGTATTCACAACCAGTTTTCATTTCAGTCACACTTTATAGTAGGTGTCCTTGGTATGTAAAAAAAAATAATAAAAAAAAAAAAGTACAATGTAGCCTACTCAATGTTTTGTATTGTAAAACACTTTTGCTGCTTTTGAGGTGGGATACGGGTAGGGTTGGTTAAGGGACAGCAGCGTAATTATAGATGTAATTACAGAAATTAATTACAGCTGTAGTTTCATGGTATATTTCAAGTACAATGCAAAAACATGTGCACAATAAGTGCATTGTACATTAAAGACACACAATTTAAAATGGGACCTTATTTTCCTATGTGAAGTATACACCTGTTTATAAATGAAACAATATATTTATGAGGGAAAAATAATCCATAATCAAATATTGGAATAAAGTGCACTGATAAATCATACACAATTAAGCCATGTATGATGTGTTGATGTAGTAGGTTGAATGTAAAAGTGAAACAGAGCATCCTGCTCACCCAGGTAACAGATGAAACAAACAAAGCCAAAGAGACCAAAGCTTAGACAACTAAATCAGACTAAAGTGGATTATGTCTGTTGTGATGGATGAATGAATGGATGGACTGGCAAAGCTTATCTACTAAACACAATATGTGTCGTGATAATGATTTTATCAGTAATATTGCTTCCTTTTTGCAAAATGAAAGACTTAAAATAGTTACAAAAAGTGAGGGCAAAAGAGGAACTCTTACAATATCCAGAATATACGTAAATATATTGACCTTTTTATAAAGGCAGTGTAAATGTCACATTTGAGAACATTTTATTTAACCTGGCATGAAAAATATACACATCCAATGACTTCTGCCACCCTTAAAGTGAAATCTAAAAAGTTCCTTCCCTTGAATGGTGTTTCTTTTCTAATGGCGCCAGTTTGACGGCTTGGGCAGAACACCCTTAACAAACACCTCAGTCTGCTGTCAGCGAGAGATGGTGAGGAGGTGCGTGAAAATCAAGCCCTGCCCTCTATTTCATATAAAGTTTCCCTCAGAAATACATAACAATACTGAAATCTGCCGCAACATCCGGGAATTTGATGTGTGTCTTACCTCAGAGGTTTTGTCTTTTCAACCTGATCCTAAAATTCACATCATACAGCATCATAATCCATCTCTATTTTTAATTCCGAACTGATTTGAATGACCAAAAACACAATATTTTGCAGTGTCCTACATTTGTAACCTCGTTACCACCTGATTTTCTCTCATTACAAAAAAACTTCAAAATTGCTACACCTAAGAGCAAACATATTTTCATTCGGATCTGTTCTACAAGATGACGAGACGTACATTTTCTCATTCCATTTTTTTATATATTTCTTTTAAATATTGAAGTGGTAGCTACATTTGTCAAGAGCAACTATTCAACCCTGTTGCAAAAGATACTGTAAATGTTGTTTTTAAATTCATTACTAATATATATTTGTAAATAAATATACACAAACGTTTGGTCCTCAACTATCTAACCCAGTGACGGTTTAGGCCAAATTTACAACCCTGTTACTGTTATCCTGTTACTCATATAGTTCTTGTTAATATAGTTCACATAGTTCATAAAAACTCAAAAAGTTAATATAGTGTAAATATTGTCCATGTAGTTTTGATGTTTATTTCATGATCATAAGCATCACACAGAGCTTTAAGCTTTATTTAGACACGTCCGACAAATTTGGAAACAGGGTTTCAAAAATTGCATAAACAAATGACCCTAGGCGCACGGCATCACAATTTCTTTGTTACAGGGAGTACAGTTTACAGTCAACCTGTATATTAGGTGTCTTTAACTACAATGTACTCAGGCCTACATAAAAAAACAAGTACAATGTACTCATTGTGTTTATGCTGTATAGCAAATCACTTTTGCTGCAACAACAGCACAACAGTGTAACTACAGTGTAATTATAGATGTAATAACATGCCAGCCATTTTAATAATATAAGTATAATGGAAAACATAGTTAGGGTTAGGGCTAGGGTTAATAATAAGTAATAAGTGCATTGTATCAAATGTATGAATTTAAATGTTAGCACATAGACACCTAATATAAAGTGGAACCAAGTTTTATTATAGTTTTTTTGAGGACCATCACCTACTCTTTTTGACCCTCATATAAATAATGTAGTGTAATATGTTGATGTATTCATTTGTTTGATGCAGTTCAGTTTCAATAAATGGTCATTTTGAACCAAAAAGGAAGGTTTTGGTTCTGAAATGTACTATTTAGAGTACATCTCCTTTTCTCAAAGATCAATGTAAATAAAATTTAATCATGATAAATCTCATAAAATTGGAGATTTAGAAATAACATGTTACATAGTTAAACAGAACAGAGCAGGACTCTGTAAAGGTTGAGTAAAATGGTAACACTTCACAAAAAGGACCCATTACTTAACATGCATTAACTAACAGTACCTAACAACGAGCAATACATTGTAACAGTATTTATTTATCTTTTTTTAAGGTTAGTTAATAGACATACAACTGAAATACAAAATACAACTGTATATTGTTAGTTCATGTTAGCTTAGGTCCATAAAAATATTAATAGATATCCTACAGTAACTATTGTATATGGTATATACAGTAACCGACTGTGACTATTGTATATGTTGAAATTAACATGAACTAAGATTAATAAATGCTTTAGAATTATTTTTCATTGTTAGTTCATGTTAACTAATGAACTAACAAACGGGACCTCGTTGTGTTACCTGTAAAATTGACAAACTTTGTTACAACTAGGGTGATACTGGTCAGTTTTTAGTTGAAAAACTTCCTACCTATGAATGATTTCTTCCCGGTCTTCATGGTCATTTAACAGCGTATCTCTCAGTCCAAAGTAGATCCTTCTTCTTTATTGTGCTTTGACAGAAATCCTTTTAAAAGCTGATTCTAATGCAGTATCCTCAACAGTTCATCATTTTGAAACATTTTGCATGTGAACAATTATGTGTGTGCGGGTGTGTGTAGGTGTGTGTCTAAATCTCTCTAGTGCTGCAGTATTGTTAGAGGCAGTCTCATCGCTTCAATTTCAAAGATCAGCAAATTATTGGCCTCATCACTCTTTGCTCTGTATCTCTTCGCCTCTCTTTTTGCTCTCCTTGTCTTTCTCATAGTTCAATGATAACTGAAACCAAAAACTGGTGACGTATCTCCAGCCTCCCTTGTTCTTGAGTCTTGCAAACAAAACAAAGCGACAGGTGTCGGATTGCAGCTCGTCTCACGAGTGTCCTGGTACCGCCCTATAGGCAAACCAGTTTCCAGGTTACAGCAGTCACTAGGGCAATACCTGCATCTACACTAGTTTAATTGTGCCATAAGCTTCTAATGACTTCCCAGGTCCATTGCTACGCTCTGGGAATATCTTACATAAAAAAAATCCGAATAAAAACAATGACTTGGCAAGTTTTTATAGTTTCTTGCTGTTAGAAATTGCGTTGTCAGGCAAATGTGCAGCTACACCTGGCCAGAATGATTTGTGTAAATAGGCCAGAGGCGGTGCATATATTACATACACTGGCTAAAATATTATACATAATCATGTATTATATTTCACATATATTACTTAGTCAAAGACCTCCAATGTCCTAATGACATCAAATGGTTACAATTTCATTCAGCTAAAAAAAACAAACAAATGTGGAAGTGCTTCAATGAAAAGAAGCACATTTCCTTATGTAAAGGTTACCTAAAGGTTTCCTCATTAAATCATGAAGATGATCCAGAGATTTTTAAAGAGACAATCAAAATTTTATTACTGATTTCCTGCCCAGTGCACATTCATCTCCACTGTAGAATAGTTGTATGTTAATGGCCTTTTGTGTAATAGTCAAATGGCATCTGCTAGGCTGTTCTTTCTAAACGGCTGGCTTAATGGCACACTGGAAGTTTAATGAAACCATTATATCCTTATTATTGCCTAGCCCTTTCTATAGGACACTTCAATATTAATGTCTTCATACGTTCTGCAGACCAATTCAGTTAGCCTGGAATCAAAGGAAGGACACAAAAGCAATTTCAGCTAAAGCTTTCTTTTCAATCTGTTGCAAGAGACGACACACAATTATAAATTAGGATTTTGTTCATTGTTCATAATTGTTCATAAGTTTTTGAGTGGTGTAAAGTTCCTCAGGGTGTGTCACTGTATTTATTGACTTCCTAATGATGACTGTGGTTATTATTAGCACCAAATCTATTATAAAATTGCTGTGACTTCAAATTATTGCATTTAAAGTGAGGACAGGCATGCAGAACAAGGTTGTCAAACTTAGTGGATTTTCCTTATTGACCTTTTCACATCTTGAGATCACATTGTGTTTTTTTAGTCACACTGTAAAAAATTAGATCATTGCCCCATGACGCTTTTAGCAAAGGAACTGAAAGTGTTGGTAGTTTTGCAGTCGCTTGCTACTTAGAACTTCCTGTTAAACTAAATGTAGCTCAATGTGATAATTCCATGTTTGTCTGGAACATTTTTCCATCACTTTACAAATCACTAACTAACTAACTAACTAATTGTTGTTGAAAATTGTATTATTATTATATTTTAGCTCCTTACGCTATAGGTTACTACTTTACAGTGTATGATATCTGATCACTTAGAAAAGTAACAGCAAACTCTTATAAGCCACAGCATTACTGAGGCGCCTGCAGCACAATAAATGACATGTTACACAACTAAGTTTAATACTTAGAGTTGGTTTGAAATCCCTGAGTAATGAAAATAAAGAGGTCAGCTATGTCCCGGGATTGTAAAATCTACAGTGACGACGTTTGTTTCATCATGGTATTACAAAGAGCAAATAGCTTGAAATAAAAACAAGAAGCAGAACAGAAAAACAGAAGCATTTGGCAAAGTTCAAACAAGTGCAACTACTTTCAGTTCCTTCTGGTACTGTACTGAGAAATACTGATATGTACTGAGAGGATGGAATTAAAAAGAGATGATAAAAAAAATTTATCTAACAGAAAAACTAATTGTAGATGCACAATGTTCTGACTCACTGAACATCTTAAGTATGAAACTTAGATGTGTAACTTGTCTTGTTTGTTACGGACACACTTGTGAAAAAGAAATGTATGCACTTAATTGTACTGAATGTGCACTTGAAGTGTACTTAAAATCTTAAAATCATATTTTTAAAAAAACTGTACTTACAAATGATATAATATTAATTAAATAAATGGCTATACTTGAGTGTAGAGAGTACACTTTCATGACTGTTTCTTAACACATGTAGTAAGTACACTTTAAAAAAGCCTTTTAATGTCAAACTAAATGCTTTACTTTAAAGTACAATTTAAATAATTATGTTTTAATAATATTTGCCGTGCTTTATCATTTTAGTGTGTTATTCGATATTACATTTAAAGTTAATATATTTTACAAGTGCTAAATTGCAGCATCAACTACAAATGTGTAATTAATTACAAATATTTTAAATATATGACATATACAAGTTTCAATAGAAATTACATAAAGTATATTTTTGTTTAACTTTAACCATATCAAAGACAATAAAATTACAAAATTACATATAAAGATGTGTTTAAGTCCTACTTAAGTGGATTAAAAAGCACTCTAAAGTTCAGCTAATTGCATTTAATATACATTTAAACTGTAATTTATGTTCATGTAATTGTAAACGTTTCATATAATTGCAAGTGTCCATGTTTATGTAATACAGTATCTCCCCTCACATTTCAGCAACCATTTTAGTATATCTTCTCAAGGGACAATACTATAGAAATGAAACTTGGATATATTTTAGAGTAGTCATGCATGCTGCTTGTATATTTACTGTCCTCTGAAAATAACTCAACACACAGCCATTATTGTCAAAATAACTGGTAAAAAAGTGAGTACACCCTAATTGAACATGTCAAAACTGTGTCCAACGTGTCAATATTTTGTGTGAGCATCATTGTTATCTAGGACCGCCTTAATCCTCCTGGACATGAAATTGACCAGAGCTGCACAGGTTGTTGTTGGGATCCTCTTCCACTCCTCCATAATGACATCATGGAGCTGCTGGATGTTAGACACATGGCGCTTCTCCACCTTCCGCTTGATGACATCCCACAGGTACTCAATAGGGTTCAGGTCTGGAGACATAAGCTGCCTTTCACACTACAAGCGACACGATACCATTCATTTCAATGGAGAGCGGGCGATTTACGGCGACACAAGCGACAGTGATCGTTGGCGACCTGATGGGGCGTGTCCAGCGACAGGGGTGTACTCACTTTCGTGAGATACTGTAAGTGTTCTTTTTCACAAAGTCATGAATGACCCAAACTATATCTAGGGACCTGCCATAAAAGCCTAGTGACCACCCACAACCCACGATTAGCATAATGCTCTTGGGTTTTGCGCTGGTAAGCACCACTCACATTTTTCTCAGAAAATCCAGTTGTCTTTTAACACTTACTTGAACTGTGAACTATGAACTCATAAATAAAAAATAAAACACTCTGAATACTGCACTTCAGTAAACAGGATAATCGTCCAGTGTGATAATTAGTTCTAATCATTCAGTGCTATAGGAGCTGTTTGAGGATTGCTCACTCATGCTTATTCATGAAGTGTGGGGAGCAGAGGAGAAGAGAGACAAAGATGACATTTTAAACCTGAACACTGTCTAAGACGCTCTTTAAATAGCCTTTGACCGTCTCTGAGTTTGTACTTGGGACTTATAGACATGATTGATTGGACTTATGGACAGGCACTTAAATCACATTACCCTTTTTAGCACATGCAGCATCATAGAACAGCTAACATCAACAACTCATTCACTTGTAACTAGTCAATTCAATTTGACTTAAGTATGTGTTATGAAATTGATTTAGCAATCCTAAATTGACATTACAGCTCTGCCCTGACCTTACACTGATCCAGATCTCACCTGATCTAGAGTTGCAAACTTGTGCCAAAAATAGCCTCACTCTTTTTCCTGTCCCTAAGATAAGCTGTTCCCGTTGAGAATAATCTAAGTTAACACAGAGAGAGATCTATTATGTGATGTCCTCAGAGGCCTTACATATGTTAATTAAACAAATCTATGGCTGCTGGACATAAAGCAATGCAATTTTGGCTGAGATTATAATGATTATGGTGTATGAAACGAATATAAGTAATTATTTTCTGGAACTAATAAAGTGCAAAGTCAAATTGATGCTGCTTTAATAACTAATATTGGGATAAAATAGAGCACATGGCATTCACTAATTTAAATCACTAGAGGCCTTTTATTACATATGCATAATAAATTAGTAATGAATGAACTTGCATTGCAGCTGTATAATCTTAAATGCTGTTGCATCGCTCATACTCCATGCACTGTGAATGGGGTGTTGAAATATAGCATTTTCATAATAAATCAATTTCCATTGCAATTAAAATTGCTGTATAGGGACCACTGAAAGAACTTTTGGGGCCGAATCTGGCCAGGTGTGCGAGCCAGCACCAACTTCCGTCCCAGAGGGCATCTTAGTAGTGGCGTATGAGGGAATGGAGTGAAGCCCCGACCATACTCTCTAGGCTGACAGGACTGAGTGAAGCTCAATTCCAGTTGTGAGAGTTGAGGAGGTGGAAAAGATCGGTTCTCAGAGTACGTTGTCAACGCTGATCAAAATTCCAACTCTCCTTCGTCGTCCACTTCCAAGTCTCCTCCGTCTCTGGTGCTCCCAGTGTCCCACTCCCTCCTCCTCTGTCTATGCCATCCAGTTTGTTGGCCCCGTCTACACTGGCTCCCTCTCATCCCATCGGCGCCACCTTTAGTGGCATCACCCAGCTACTCGGATCTGCCTTGGGCTCTCCGGTCTCCAGCTCCGCCTTGGTGGTGATCTCCCTCAGAGCCCGTTGTTCCACCTTGGCCCGTTGACCTGTCAGCTCCGCCAAGCTCCATCGTCCCACTGGTTCCGCCTTGGTCAGTCATCGCTCCATCTCTGCCACAGACTTCCGGGCCTCCTGCTATGCCTAATCTCTCCACCAATTCATCTCCATTGGCCTCCTCCTTCTCTCCGGCTCCTTCTCAGTCCTCACTCGCATCAGTCCTCCAGCACCCTGGTTCCACCTCGGCCCCAATGGCTCTGCCTTGTTCTCCTGGTCCTCCTGGTGTCGCCTGGTCTTGTAGTCCCTCAGACTTCGCCCAAGTCATCACCACGCCAGGCTTTACCTCTGTTAGGCAGACCCCAGACTTCCCCATGGCTCCTCCATTCATCAGTTCAAACGTGGTCCCTCGTCCTGATGGCTCTTTGCTGGGCCGCTCTATGGCTCCTCCCTCCATCGTCTTTACTGTGGTGTTCCCCTTTGCAGGCTGCTCGTACACTGCCGGAACCCCCTCCCTCCTCTTTTGGGCTTGTTACATCACAAGGACTTTGTACGTTTTACCTGAGTTCTTGTTCCTTGTTTGTTTCCTTGGTTTCTAATTTGTTTTACACCTTTTCCTTGTTACATGCATTGTGATTCACAGTTTCCCCAGTTTTGTGTTCGTCATCATCAAACTTTATTTGTAGTTGCTTTGTTAAAAATTCACCAGTATCCTGTTATTCCTGTGCTTTACTCTTCTTTGGATTTACCTACATTGCGTATACATGACATTAACACTTACCTAACAGTCCACTAACAGTCTACTAATACTCTAATGAGAGTTAGTTCAGTTGACATAGTTCCAAAGTTACTTTTAGTTTGTCTAAAGTGGGCCATACAATTAAAGTGTACCCCTTTTTTATATTTTATATGAAATGTTTTTCTGAAAATCTACTGTCATTGTAACAATTTCCTATTTAGATTAAGTAGCTCTCAGAATTTTTGTTAACTTAAAAAGAGCTCAGGATTTTATATTAATGTATTCATTTAATTTCATGTTCCATTTGAGAAATGTACGTCATCGTTATCACAGTGCTTGTTGTCTACTATTAGGAACACCACATGAATGCTCATCATATGAAAACTCATTAATAACATCCATGAAATACCTTCAAACAACCAGGGCTATTAGTCAACTAAAATTAAAAAAAAAAAATTGTTACTTGAAATAAAACAAACATTAAGTGAGATAAGCTATAGTTAAGAAGACCACATCCATCATTATAATTTAGTTTAACTTGATGTACTAAACTAAGACTAAAATAAAAATAACAAAAACTATTTAGACATTAAAAACGAATAAAAAATGACAACACAACAAAATTACTAAAACTTTAAAATTAAAATGAAAACAGATCATATAAAATTAAACAACTTAAATATATTGTATATTAATAAATGCACAAACTATGCTATATACTATACTATGCACAAAACAAGAAAATAATTAAGAAACTATGTTGTAGTTTTTTCTAGCTTTTTGTTTTTTAAATTGATCAAATAACCATATTTATTGAGTACTATAATGTATTATATCTTTAAAAACAATTACAATTAAAGAGTGCTTCTATTTGGCAGGCAGGTTTACAAGACCATTTTCAGGGTGCCTTTAAAGTTTGACCTGTAAAAATTCTGTTGATGTATTCTGTGATCCTGACATGATGGAAACTTCCTTTTTGAGATGTGCATGTCTCTGAGAATCTTTGACAGCTTAGCACTTTAGCATTCAGATTAATACTGTGATTTACTGTGTGTCTGAAAAAGGGCACTTGGTTTAGCGCTGTGTACAATGTAAAGGATGACCTGACATTAAAAAAGCCCATGCCCACGTTACTCATGCGTCAGCAGTTCTCAGAAATCCAATAAATTGGACGGGCCTGATTAATAAAATGTAATGCCAACATTATCATTGCATCACAGTGTTCAAACCGTCTGTACATGGGCTGCTGCTTTATCCCCCACGAAAAATCCCAACTATCTTCTTAGTTTTGGTAATCTTGACATTGGTCAAATATGATCTGCCACTGTTATTTCGTAGATGTCATTCTGATTTGGCGGTGGGGTCTAATGTAAAGCACTATGCAGTGTAATGGTAGTGGCACTGTGATCTAGAGGTTATACAACAATTCTTCAGCTGTGCTCATGTAGTGAATGGGATTATGGATTTAAGTAGGGTTAGTGAAGGAGAGAGCTGTGTCATACTGATGCTATTGTCAGATGGGATGAAACACAGCCGGCCTTCATCATATTTGCATGCAGTCACTGGAATGTTGGCTGCAGGTCAAATTGCAAACAGGTCACTTGCTTGTTACATCACAGAGTAAAGGACATCATAAAGTCATCATGCAGTTAATTCAATTGAGAAAGTTTGTGATTGTTAAGTTGACATATAACATCAAAATACATACATTTATGTTATATGTTGTAGTTTATGTTGATTAAATCTGCCTTTACTTTTTTCTAAATGCGTGTCACCTTCACCAGCTTGCTTTCTTTGGCAACAACACAAATGCTTCATTGAGCAGGAGCAGGAAGACTTACTAAATCAAGCGTATCGTTGAGGGAGGCGACATTTAATGATTCCAATTACAATCCATGGCTCTACGGTCTGCCTCAATGCACTCTGGGGAAATGAGCCATCTCTCTTACTTTGCAAGCAGCAGGTGAGTGAATTATGTTGAGAACACACGGCACACATTCCCAGCCTGTTTAGACTTTCCCCTCTGCTCTTGAATAAGCTTCCATCAAAGATGAACTAAAGAAAGAAAAAGGTTGTGACCCTCGCAGGTGCTGTGTCGACAAAGAGGGCTCTATTTTGGAGAGCGTATGCTGACCCTTCATGCCCCTCTCCCCTCAAAACAATAGTGAACATGTGGAATCTGACAAACAGAGAGAGAACTTGAACCAGCATAATCTCACTAGGAGTGTTGAGGGGATCTGGTTTTGACAGGCTAGGGTCTGATTCCAACCCACCGAAGCTAGTCATGTGCAAACAAAGCATGCTGTTATGCAGTCACAAGTCTGTATATAATAAGACTGTGATGATATATAGTAATACTAATGAAAAGAGTTGCATAAGGCTCATTTCATAGTCTAACTCATAGTTGGAGGCAAGAGAAAGTTCAGATTCTTGTGAAAAAGAAGTGCACTTAATTGCATTGAATATGTATTCAAAGACTATATGTCAATTTGACTAATATATACATATATATATATATATATATATATATATATATATATATATATTTATATATATATATATATATATATATATATATATATGTATAAACAAAACCATAGCTAACACTTTATTTTACAGTGTCCTTGTTACATGTTGTCCAACCACAAATGATGTGATTACAGATATTATAATATGAATTAAAGAAAAGGCCACTTAAGTTTACTTAAAAGAGCACACTTAAGTACATCTTTAAAAAAGTGCCCTTTGTAATAATGTCAAATTAAAAGTTTTACTTTAATATACATCTTAAATATGGTTTTAATAATCTTTTGTCTTGCTTTTTTGGATGTGCTCACTAAAGTACTTGATTTTAATTTTAACTGAAGTGTGTTGTTCGATATAACATTTATAGTAATATTTTAATTTGTATGTACTAAAATGTAACTTCATTACAAATGTGTAATTACAAATATGAACATACATAACATACAAGTGTCAATAGAAATTACATGAAAAAAATGCTTGTCAGTATTCATCAGTATACACTTTAACTTTATTTCAATAAGATAAGACAATAAAAGTAATTATGAAATTACATATAAAGTTGAACTTAAGTCCTACTTAGGTGGGTCAGAAAAAGTAATCGCGTTTAATCTAAATTTAACCTATAATACTTTTTCATTTAATTGCAGTTAAGTGGCCAAAAACATCCCATGCAGCGCGCACTGAAGTATATTCTTTTCAAAATTAGTATTTCTCTAATAAGTTATAAAGAGGTATGCTAAAATGTTGGCTGCTTCTTTTTCACAAAAGATAGTTAACCTAAAAAAAAATTCAGTCATCTTATTGAGCTATGTTTTATGCTCCTGAAAAAAACATCAAACAAATACTGTACTATGTTCAGAAAATGAAAGGGACAAAAAGAGAGGGGCTGTTCTAGAACTTTCTGACAAAGAAAAGTGGAGAGCACCTCTTCATTATTTACGAAGGGAACACTGCATTCCGATACCTGAGCCGATAGAAAGATAACAGGGGTATCACTGTTTCTGTACCTCCCTCGGCCTCCTCTTGTCTTCTCACAAATAATTGCTACCATAGTGAGGTCGAGTTCCACGCTCATGTGAAATATGCAGTTGTAGAGTCCCAGCGGAGAAAGAATGTACTGTGCACGTGCACGAACTGACGTCACAGTATAACATCACATGGCACAACCCTGGGGGTTTAAAAGTAAACGCACATACAGTCATATGCGCACCAAATGAAATTGGCCTCTGACGCTTTTATGAAAACATCTTACATTTAAACTCCAGAACTTGACATCACAGTGCCTGAGGTGCTGAGGATGAATTAGCAGAAGAAAACAGTAATTCACTTGTGTTCTTTAACTCTCATGTGCATGTACAATCTGGTTATGTTCCATCTGAACACTAAATGGAGACTTCAATGAATTTAAATACTCACTTTGAGACTTGCAGGACACTCAGAGGAAATCTTTTGGAGACTTGTTTTCTACACTATAAAATACATTGAGCATTTACATTATGTGGTTCAAGTGACCCATTCTGATTGTTTTTTCTCTCAGGTGGCACAGAACGGATATGACCCACGAACATGGAAGCAGGAAAAAACACATGTAGTCTGCCATGTAAGTGGACAGATCGGATATTCCCCTGACAATGCGAGTCGTACGACATTGAAAAAGTGATGGTGGTGAATGCCGTCAACACATGTGGAATCCAACTGTGATAACATGACTCTTGCAGTGTAAATTCGGCCATATAGATCTGTGTCCAAAGTTATTCATAGTGCATATGTGATAGAAAGATTTCAAATGAAAACATATTAGTAAAAATCATATTAACATCACAATCATAAATCACATTTACTGTGTATGACCATCACCAACATTTTAAATACCAAAAGTAGAGTAGCAAAACAGCCTATTCACTATAGATGCATGCAAGCCTGGCAAAGTATTAGTCACATTCCTCACTCACCCACACAATCTTGGCTGACACAAAAAAAAATTATAACAATGTTATTGAATAGTGTGATTAATATGAAGACCTATCCAGCTGTGAGTACATCACTAGCATGCTGAACAATTATGCTGTAATGTTGTAATGTGAAAATCTGGTCTGTGACGTGACATTGTTTTATGTCTATTATATCAAATATTCAGCACACACCATTGAGAAAATGGCAACTATATTTTCTGAAGAAAATGTCAGTGACGTTTGCCTATGCAAAACTTGCCAGTAGAATGTTGGAGTTGTTCTGATAACTAATGTTGCTATGCTATTCACAGATGGTTGCTAGGCAATTGTAAGACCTTTGCTGAGGTGTTGGGGTTGTTTATATGATTTTTCTAAAGTATTCTGAGTAATCTCGGGCACATGTGTCAAAACTCCTCGAGGGCCAATACTGCAGAGCTCCACCCAACTCCAAAACATCTGCCTGGAAGTTTCTAGTAGTCCTAAATACCTTGATTGATTGGGTCAGGTCTGTTTAATCAGGGTTAGAGCTAAACTGTGCTGGTCAGGGGCCCTCCTGCAACTGAGTTTGGCAGCCCTGCCCTAGGGCATTGATAGGGGATCGCAAGAGCCCTCCGGATGGTTGCTAGGCAGTTGCTAAAGTGTTCTTTCTTGTTATCAGGGCACTGCTAAGAGGTTGTTAATGTTTTTTAGATGGTTGTTAGGTCCTTCTTGGTTGCCATGCCATTTCTATGCCGTTTCAAGATGTTCTGAGTGACTATTAGGGTGTTGATAGATGGTTGCCAGGGCATTGACAGGCAGTTGCTAAGATATTCTTTATTGTTGCCAGGACACTGCTTTGTGGTTGCTAAGGTGTTAGAGATGGTAGCTAGGGCTTTCTCAGTAGCTAAGCCATTTCCATCCAGTTTCTAAGGCGTTCATAAAATATTCTGGATAAATTGAGAATCACAATTTATTTGTTTCAAAAAGACATCCAGATTCTTCTACGATTCTTAACAGACAAATAAACAAAATAACATGTAATTTACTGGAGGTTCTGACAAAATGTTAATTTCTGCTGTCTATTTAAAAGTTGAATTAATCTGAATTATAATTTTTTTTAATCGGAAATTCTTCACCTGCTTTTGTAAGAATCTCTTCAATGAATGATTCAATGACAAATACATTTTTTAACAGTCACTTGTCACTACCTGGTGGTGTAGGTAAGTACGCCTGGGTTGTGGAGCACGCTGCCGTCTGCCATGATGGGAAGGTGCTCGCTGCTGGCTGCCCGAAGCCAGTGGAGCTGTCGCCGTCCACCAGGGGGCTGAGGAGTTAGAGGGCCATCCATGGTCTTTTTCCCCTCTTTTTCCCTCTTTCCCCTCTCATCCTTCCATCTCCTTTTCTCTCGCCTCATCTGTTCTTAGCCCCAGGTGCTGCTCCTGCTGTGACTGGCCCCGAAAGGAGTAGAGTGCAGTCTCGAGGGTATCCCCGGCCTGCGAGGGGCGATGGGGGTGTGTGTCAAGCAGGGTGGGGCCGAGAGCCATGGGAACGGAGTGAGGCTGTTGGCGCGAGTGCTAATGAGCATCACCTGCGCACCACAACAGTCTTGAATCTCACGGAAGAGCTCCGGAATGATATAAGGAGGAGTGACGACAGTGCAAGACGAGAGAGGACCATGCAGGCCTGGACTTTATGTTGTTGCTTTTTATTATGCAGTAGTCCGTCAGGGACTACCTCTTTACTTTAATTTTATTTTGATATTAAAATTTATGTTTAATATGAGAAGACCGCCTCCTTCTTCCCTGAGCCTTGAACTTTGCTACAATTCCATAGACATCAGTGTATGTATATGCCGTTCCCGTTAACCATTAGGGTGTTGTTAGATGGTTGCTAAGGCATTGCCATGCAGTTGCTAAGGTGTTCTTGGTTATTGTTAGGGCACTGCTATGTGGTTGCTAATGTGTTTGAGGGGGTGCTAGGACCTCGCTGGTTACTATGCCATTTCTATGTGGTTGCTAAGGTGTTCTGAGTGACCATTAGGTTCCTGATAGATGGGAGCTATGGTTTTGCTAAGGTAATCAGGATGGATTCTAACTGGCTTCTAAGGACTTGATGCACTAATAAATAACTAATGGACACTAATAATAAAGTTTGTAATAAAAAGTTGTAAAGTTGTAAAAAATGTATACCTGTCATAAATTGTATCAGTCACACTAATAAACTACTATTATTCTTTCGTTATTATTCGTTGTCCTTCAGAATGGATGCAGGGTCAAAGTGTCACTCAGACTTTTTTTCCATTTCATCTATTTTCATTTTATATTTTTGTCTCTTCACTTGGTAACCTTTCACAGATCATTATAACTTTCCCACATCGGTCCCACTGACTACGGCTTACTGTTTCACCCTCAGACCCATCATATAATTCGCTTACCACTGACAGTAGCACAGCTCTAAATGCTTATGTAAATTCTTAGACCTGATTATCCCTTCCAATAAGACTGAGTTTTTATTTGAACAGATTGTTCCGCCTGCTGCTTTTGCTGAAAGCAAAGCACATGCTCCCAACTGTATTTCATTAAATTATGGCATGATGTCATCATATGTGAGGGATTACAGCCTTGCATATTAGAATATGAATATGAAATATCGTTCAGCAATCATCAAAAATCTGTCTTTGCAATTTACACAAAGGTGTGAGTGCCCTGATTATGGAGCCGTCAGTGGACAGTTAAATTTAAATGAGATATCTTTGGGTGACCTAGTCATGGCAAAGTTTTAAGAGGCACTGGCGCTATAGTAATTGGGTCTCTCTGACCCTCAAGAGACCCTCGATTTCCCTATTTATTGCTACACAGTTGTCTATGGCTGTTTATCCAGTTTCAAATCTGTTTTAATTTGTCGCCTAAATGTTTTGATTACAGTTACCTTGTAATTTGCTGCAAAAACTTCTCCCAATTCCATTGACGTCAGATTTTGCTCTTACATAAACATGCGGCTTTGGACTGCAAGACATTTTATCCAATGCTTTTACAGTGCATTTGCCTCAAAATAGGCTATGTTGCCTTGGGGAGTAAAAGCACAGCTCAGTGACGTTGTTGTTCTCTAGTTTTTCTTTCTCATTCCCACTCTCTCTGTCCTTCTGTTACTGGCCATATCCACTCTAACTCTGGGGCTTCAGGTTAAGTTGAGTCAAATTAAGCGGTTGCGTAAGATGGATGTGAGAGACATTTCTGTCAGTTTGCCCTGGGCTTTTTTTGGCTATATGATGGAGACATTGGAACATCAGGTACATCTGAACTGTTGTGAAATGTGATCAATATCAGTAAAACTTCCTGATACATAAATGACCTTTGATATTAAAATCAAATATTATTTGTGCAAAAGCATGTGATTTTTAAGATAATTGTTTTGTTGTTGATATTTTGAAAAAGTGTTAAAATAAGTATGACTGTATACAATTAAATTGTTACTGGCATTGTGGAGTTTTGCTCTGATATGACAGTTTTGCTCTAAAAATGTTGTTATTATTATCATCATAATAATAAATTTATTTATAATAATTTTACTTTTATAATTAAATCCTGGCCAAAGAGGGTGAAGATTCAATCCAGCCAAATTCATCAAATCAGAGGATTTAATACATTTTGTAATATAATCTGAAATGATTATTATAATATTAAAGATTAGCAGACAGGTGTGGGGAATATCACACTTTGACACATTGATTTTTCCACTCATATTTCCTAACTGGTGCATGCATTGTCTTTTTGTTTTATGCGAATGCTTAATTTTGCTAGTCAAATCCTGTTTCCATTTAAGAGTGAAATGTATGTGTCCTGTATTTCTTTTTACAAGCAAGAGGAATTCAGGAGAGAATTTGACCTATTTTGTACATTAACTGAACAAATCACTTTGATTTTGAATTCTAATGTGGGAGCTCATGGGGTCACTTCATAGTTTGGTGGATGTTATCTAATAACTAACATTACACTATTTTCTGCTTGAACAATGTTGCATTATATGCCTTTAGGAAGAAAAGAGAGAAGGGTTGGATAAATACAACTGTCCATTTTAAAACAGATTTTTAGCATTGGAAGTTTTCTGACTGATCATATCAATTAGCCCAGAAAATAAATAACTCTTTGACCAGAATTATTTTGACCTCATGCCTAAAGCTGTCTTTGTTTATCAGAATGGTATGCCTACTGACTGTTCAGCTGTTCTGAACAGGGTTGCTGACGTGAACCTTTGGTGATTTTCGTCATGGCAAATTGGAAGATGTGAAAGTCATTGATTGCCGTTAGGCTCCCCACTGGACATGATGTCCACATACAGCAGCAATCAATGGGGAATTGTGTGCAAATGTGCCGCCCAACCACAAACACATGCACACACCCTCATTCACCATGAATAGAGCTTTTATTTATAAGCCTCCAGATTGGGGTGATGCCGTGGCTACGGAGATGGCATCACAGTGCTCCAGCAGCCCCGTCACACGGGACAATTCTCATAGGGCGGATGTGGATAGACCATCTGATCTCATTGCCATGGAGAAGCATATGACCTTGAATCATGGAAAAATCACAGCTGAATTACAGACACCCTGTAGTCAACAATTGTATCCCTTTGATCACCAAACTCATCTATCCCTTTGAACTAATAATATACAGTACATCATATACATAATTCACCCATTATATTGCTAAATGTACCCGATTTTTCATATCAACAGAATAAACCACCAGGATAACCTGGCTTCTCTTGAGACCTCTGATTCAGAGCATATTGATATGCTAAAGCCCGCCCACACATTGGCGTAACAAGGTAGTTTACGACGTAGAGAACAACTGCGATTTCAAACCGTATTTTAGAGACTGTCTTTGGTTCACTGGACTTTTATAAAGCAAAACTTTTAAAGAACAGCCATACAATTTGAGGTATGATTAATTACGGGTTTGTGTAGATCCCTATGCACAAGTAAATGTTTTAGTAATGATTTTGTAGTAATAGCATTGATATTAGAAAAAGAGATCTCAAGTTTTCACAGCAACGCACCAACTTAACACACCAACCCTGCAAAGAGGCCACAGTAAAGCTCTTCAATCAGGAGCTTAAATGAGTGGATTCTCCTCTGGGCTCAATCTTTGAGCTTACATGTTATATCACCAACGGCTCTTATTCAGCAAATTGAAGTTTTTTTTTTTATTTTATTTTTTTTTACGGTGCCATTTATCCTAGAAAGATTTCCTCTAAAAGGAAAGAGCCAGATTAGTGTAATACATTTTTCTACCTTTTAATTCATGTTCTTGCCCTCACAATAGAGGTGTGATACATAAGTGGTTTTGGAATTAAATTTGCAACTAAGATGACCTCATCATTTAGCTGTCAATGTTCAGATTAGTTTTTTAATAGAATTATGACAGTCTTTTATTTATTTATTTATTGCAGTTACAGTGCATATTAATAAACATTTCTGTTAATATGCCAGAAGGCTGTTTTTCATCTGCAGTCCCTAAAGACAGATGCTAAAAGTAACCCTAAAAGGGAGTAAAATTACATATTTTCATCATTTCATAAGATTATTAAACATTATAATTATTTTTCCTTAATATTCTTTTATTTAGATCATACTTTGTGTTAGAGATCTAAAAACTTAACTAAACTTCTATGCAGTTACATTGTCAGAATAAAGCCAGACTGAGAGGCAGAGATGAGATAATTCAAACAGGCATTTATTAAACGTTTAGCAGGAAGACCAAGAAGGTAAATAACGGCACAGTCAGAATGTTCAATGGTGCAGATGGAGAGAGGAGTGTGGGGAAGAGCACACACCACTGAAGGAGCACAGTTGGTAACAGATGAGTATTTAATCCAAACAGAGATTGTTGGAGTATACTGGAGATATGGCTTAAGGAAACTTGGAGATAGCTTGAGTTCAACGAGAGAGATCACTGGAGACTTACAGGCCAAACCACCAAGTAAAGCAGGTAAGGAGACTGTATCCATTAGCAAAGCCAAACAAGGAGTGACTGAAAGTTGTGTGCTCTTATACAAGTCTGATTGAGGTGCAGGTAAATAGTATTTGAGTGAGGAGGAGCGCTGCGTGTTGGTGACTGAGGAGCCTGGTGTATATGTGACAGACATGATTTGGTAAACTGGTCAGGTATTTTGACTTGGGCAAGAAAGTAATCACTAAGCAACCACCAGAACTCCCTAGCAACCATATCAACCATACACACCTTCTCCCCTAGTAAGCAATGCCCTGGCAACCACTCAGAACACCCTAGGCATTGTACAACGTTTTTGTTTTTTTATATATTTAGTACATTTAATTAATTTTTTTTAATTTAAAGTGCTTTACATTAGCATAATAAAGATAACAAAAAGCATGTAAAATACCATGTCAATTTTTAAAATAATTTAAGAACATAAAAATAAATAAGTAAAAAAAGCAGACAAATATTTGTGTGTGTGTGTGTGTGTGTGTGTGTGTGTGTGTGTGTGTGTGTGTGTGTGTGTGTGTTTGTGTGTGTGTGTGTGTGTGTGAAAGAGAGAGAGAGAGAGAGAGAGAGAGAGAGAGAGTTTGTGTCTGTTTTATGGACGTTAAACAGTCTGTCTCATAAGTAATTCATTAGAGCTTAGCTGTGTGCATGACGAGGCAGACACTACAGCTAGAACAGTCTGTTCCAACTCTGTCCAGTTCACTTGCCAGTTTATCCCTATACGCTATTAGCATACACAGTTTCACGTTACAGGGATGTATAAATCTATAGTACATGCTCTCAAGTATCCTGGCATCACTCTCACGCTACAAATTATTGAGTGAGTGCAGATGTACTTTATCCATAGCTACATATGGTTTGCTTATTACAAAGACTTCTTAAAGGGATAGTGTCTTCCAAAATGAAAGTTATTAGTCTTCTTTTATCACTTACCCTCTTATCATTCTAATATTTTCCTTTTTCTCCGAGACACAAAAGTAGAATTTATTAATTATATTCAATTTGTTCTTTCCCATACTGCGATACAGTAATCAAGGGCTGTCAAGCTTCAAAAGGGACAAAAAGCACCAGAAAAGTTTCCCTAAATTGCACACCATATTCTTGTCTTTGTTTGCCAATTTAAGTCTTTATTCATTGGAATTATTGCTGTGTCGCATAGTCGTCGTCAGTGTCTTGCTGCTCCCTCCCCGTTCTGTGATTGGTCCCCTCGCTGAGGCGAAAATCTGGTCCATGGAATCCAGGCTGCCTAGCAGCGTGTATAAAATCGCACTGCGTGCAAGGCAGCATGGGGACACCCATGCTAGGAATAACCCCCTTTTAAAAGAAAAAAAAAAACAAGGAACCACCTTTTTTATGTGAAGACAGAATATTTCCTTCAAAACAAATTAAACACACTTGAAGATTCATAATGTGATATCCTGAGATTTATGTTATAGTTACCGGCAGTTCCTCTCTACACCACATGAGGTGCAGTAGACCTTCAGGATCATGTGGGGTTCTGGGGGGGGGTAGAGTAAGAAGTTTATGAGGAAGTGAGATGCTGTCACATGGAGACTGTAAGCTTGAAAGTCAATAAAGTGCTAATCCTGTTATAGTTAGTGATTCAGTTCTTATATCACTGAAGATACAACATATTGGCGACGAGGATATTGGAAGGATGAAATAAGTGTCGGTCTGATGATGGAGGATACTGTATGAGTACAGTGAGCTGACGGTGGGAGAGCGAGAGGCTAGCATTGGACCGGAGGATTCATGGAGACAAAAGCAAAGATGACTACGATGATAGGCACTCTGTCGGCTTTTGACATGAAGAAGCAGACATGGGATGAGTATTGTGAGATACTGGAGCAGTTTTTTGAAGCTAACAGGATTGACGACGGAGATTAGCAGAGAGCTATCCTCATCAGCGTGGTGGGACCAGCCACATACAAGCTCATAAGGAACCTGGTGAGTCCAGATAAGCCCAGCTCGAAAACGTACGATCAGTTGAAAACTTTAATGAAAGAGGACTTCAACCTAAGACCGAGCGGAATAGTGCAGAGATAAAAATTTGACTCGCGCTCCCGCCACCCTACGGAGACCGTCAGTGTATACGTAGCCGAATTGAGACGATTAGTGCATGATTGTAACTATGGTGCTACACTGGAAGAGATGTTGAGAGACCGACCAGTATGCGGTATTAATGATGACAGGATTCAAAGATGCTTGCTATCCGAAACAGACTTGACGTTTGAGAGAGCGTTCAAAATTGCAGTAGCTGCGGAAGCTGCTAGTAAAAAATGTTCAAGACCTCCGTACAGCACCATTAGCATGCAACAGCTTGAGAACAGAGGGTGCACGAAAAACGGAGGGTGAATGGAAAAACAGAGATAAAGAATGCTACCGATGTCATGGGAAGCAACACAATGCTGCTGTGTGTAAATTTAAGGAGGCAAAGTGTCACTGTTGCGGGAAAGTAGGGCACATAGCCAAGGCTTGCCGTAATAGAAATAAAGAAAGTGCCAGCCACAATGAGAAGAAAGCATACAGAGCAGAGAAAACATACCGAGCAGAGCGGCGTCCACTTCCTGTAGAGTGTGAAAAGCAGGATGGTGATGGATCTGAAGAGGAAGTGTTCAAATTAAAATGCATGGAAACGGAGACATCAATTCAGAGAATAAAACCGTTTGAAGTGACTATGGAAGTGAATAAGAAGGCAGTACATTTTGAAATTGATACAGGATGTAGTGTAAGCATAATGAACGAGATGAAGTTCAATGAGATGTGGAACGAAAAGCAACGCCCGCAAATAAAACACAAACTAAACTTTTACTGAAGTCTTACACAGGGGAGAAAGTCAAAGTAGTGGGGGTAGCCAAAGTGGAAGTCAATTATGAGCAGCAAGTAAAGACATTGTCCTTAGGTGGTAGTTAAAGGTACACGTCCTAGCTTGTTAGGAAGAGGATGGCAAGAGGCTCTAAAGCTGAGGTGGGAAGAAATAAAAAATGTGAGAACAGAGGCCCAGAGTCTACAGGAAGTACTCATGATTAAAATGAGGATGTTTTCAAGCAGGAGTTAGGCATGTTGAAAGGCATGAAAGCAACCATTCGTGTGTCCGCTGAAGCACATCCTAAATTCTATCGACCCGCTCCGTTCCGTATGCCATGAGGGCAAAGGTAGAAGAGGAGATAGATCGGCTGCTGAAGGAGGACATTATAGCTCCCGTGAAATACGCCGAATGGGTCACGCCCATAATTCCTGTCTTAAAGCCAAATGGGTCAGTCAGAAAATGTGGACATTACAAACTAACAGTTAACAGTGCCTGCTCACTAGAGCAGTACCCAATTCCCCCTTGTCGAAGACCTGTTCAATACTCTGTCAGGAGGGAAACAGTTCACCAAGCTCGATTTAAGCCACACCTATCAACAGATTGCACTGGATGATGCCTCAAAGAAGTAGCTCACAATAAACACACATCGAGGCCTGTTCACCTACAATAGGCTACCTTTCGTAGTTTCTTCAGCTCCCGCCATCTTCCAGCGAACGATGGAAAGCCTGTTACAAGGGCTTCCAAGAGTAGCTGTGTACTAAGACGACATTATTCTGACGGGGAGAGACAAAGCTGAACACCTGAGTACGCTGGATGGGGTACTTAGTCGATTGAAAGACGTTGGCCTGCGGATTCACAGAAGCAAATGTGCGTTCCAGCAAAATGAGGTAGAATACCTAGTAGCTGTGTACTAAGACGACATTATTCTGACGGGGAGAGACGAAGCTGAACACCTGAGTAAGCTGGATGAGGTACTTAGTCGATTGAAAGACGTTGGCCTGCGACTTCACAGAAGCAAATGTGTGTTCCAGCAAAATGAGGTAGAATACCTAGGGCATGTGGTGAATCCTGAAGGCTTACATACAGTACAGAGCAAGGTGAGGGCCATAGAGGAAGCTCCACCACCAACCACAGTGACTGAGCTAAAGGCCTATTTAGGTCTCTTGAATTACTATAACAAGTTTCTCCCTAGTCTAGCTACACGCTTAGCCCCGTTATACAAGCTGCTGAGGAAAGATGTGTCATGGGCCTGGAATAATGAGCAGGAAGAAGCTTTTCCAGTCCTACCACACATGTCAGGAAAATAGAAATCCGCCAGCAGGAGCACCGCTACATCCATGGGAGTGGCCAGAGACACCCTGGAGCAGACTGCATGTGGATTACACCGGCCCTTTTCAAGGGAAAATATTCCTTGTCTTTGTAGATGAACACTCAACTTACCATTGAAAAGCTCAGACAGTGCTTTAGCATACATGGCCTGCCCCAGACCTTAGTATCAGATAATGGAACTTGCTTCACAAGCCAAGAGTTTCAAGTATTCCTAAAACAGAATGGCATACAGCACATAACATCCGCACCATTCCACCCGGCGTCGAACGGTCTAGCGGAAAGAGCTGTACAGTCGTTCAAACAAGGAATAAAGAAAACAAAGGGAGACACTTTGGAATAGATTTATGTTTAATTACAGAATAACACCGCAAACCACGACTGGATTGTCACCAGCTGAAATGCTTATGTCCAGAAGGTTGCGCTCAACACTGGATCTTCTGCTGCCGGATGTAAAGTCAAAGATACGAAAGAAACAACTCAAGCAAAAGGAACAACATGACACACAAAGTAAGTGTAGGAGTTTTTTTGCCTGGGGATGATGTGTTCACCTGAAACTACAGTCATGGACCTCGTTGGATATCAGCGGTTGTTGAAGAGAACACCGGACCTGTATCCTATACCGTACAGACAGGAGATGGAAGAGTCATAAGGCGCCATGACGATCAAATCAGAAAATGACATGCAATAGTGAGCGGTGAAACGCCCACACCCGAGAGGATAGAGGAGCCTATCAGTCTTCAGGTTTCAGAGACAGGACTGGAGGCCCTGCCTGTAGACTCTGCCGTCACCATTGTGCAGAGAGAGAGAATGACTGTTTCTGAGACAGACCAAGCACACTCCTCAGTGGTTGAACAGACAAAAGAAGGAGTAGATTCACTTCCTGGGCTGCGCCGTTCTGAGGGCACAAGGCAGACTCCTGCTTATCTGAAAGACTTTGTGAAATAGTAGTGAGATCCCTTAAGTCAGGGCAAGAATGAGCTCTGGGACTCACTGGAAGGATGGCAGTCTACCCACCTTCCTAGTTTTTTTTTTTCCTTAACTCTGTTCATTGAGTTTATTACTAAAAAAGGAAACAAGAAACATGTGAAATTACTAGACGTGTATGTCTGTGTTAACAGTATTATGTTCAATTTTCCTTATAGTACATTTGTGAGTAGTTTGGGAGATAGGATGTTAATAACTGGAGTATTTTTTTTTCTCTTAAGGGGGGAGGGATGTGGTATCCTGAGATTTATGTTATAGTTACCAGCAGTTCCTCTCTACACCACAAGAGGTGCAGTGGACCTTCAGGATCATGTGGGGTTCTGGGGGGGTAGAGTAAGAAGTTTATGAGGAAGTGAGATGCTGTCACATGGAGACTCTGTAAGCTTGAAAGTTAATAAAGTGCTAATACTGTTATAGTTAGTGATTCAGTTCTTATATCACTGAAGATACAACACACAACAGAAGGTTTTTCCCTTTCAGTATGCAAATTAATTGCGAGTCAGTGACTCAGTCAAATATACGCGAGTCAGTGACAGTCAAATATACGGTCGTTCGTTATCTTTTGGGCCCAGTTTCTTGGTGCACATGTACAGCTGACAAATTCAGTGTAGGCCTACTCACATTCAACAATCCCCAAAAAGGAGTTCACTTACGTCCATCCGACGAAAGAAGTAATGGTGAAGTCACTTACAATACGAACACAGTTTCACACGAGCAGTCTGGACATGCGATGAATGCAGCTGATCCACGTCCCACGACGACGAACCACACAATCTTTCCAGTCCCGGGTAAATTCCGAAGTCCACCACGAGCGTCCAATAAGTCAGACACAGTTATTGACCACAAATTTGAATGTCACTAGCTGTTAAGCCCTCATTACACACGTCTTGACTCAGCGCGTTGACTCAAAGATCACGGAGAAGATAACAGAAATAAAAAACACGTCTTCTCATGCCATGTGCGATACTCCTCCCCCTTCACGTAACTCACGTTATGACGCAAACTAATCATGCTCAACAGTCACTGGCCAGCAATAGTACATTTACATTCAACACTATCACATTGGATATGAAACAAAAACATGTAGCTGTATCACATTGAAATAAACAAAAAAATGAAAAGCACAAATTTCAATATTTTAAAACTCTCCATACCCACACACCCCTCTTTTTAAAAGCACAAACAAGTTTTCAGATGAGCAGCGAACTCTGTCTCCAGCCAGTGGGAACATTAAAGGCAAGTGTGAAATTTCTCCTCTGTGTAAGCAAGCAGGGTGGATTTGCAGACTTCTTTTCTGACCCTTTTGCTTGGACATGATCTTTTCCCCGTCATGCTCGCCCAGCATGTGCAGGTGTGTTTATGCTCCCCTTGAGACTGTGAGATTAATGTGTTGTGCCAAAGTGCTGTTGGCATTATGTGCTATGTGTTGCTGCTGTTCTAAACGCTATATGATTGCTGATCATTACATCACCCTCAGTTTTGTGAGTATCTGTTGAAACTGTCCTGAATGGTTACTAGATCAAAAGAAATGTTTGTATAAGTTGTTGAATAACGCATAATAATACAAATAAAAATCCTTTACTTTCCAAAGCTAATATCACAAATTAGCGGAGGGAGATAAACGAGAGAGGTCTAGACAGGAGGCAGGAGGAATGGTATAGCTCAGTTTTTGAGAAAGCTGGTTGTGGTGTTCTGAAGAGGAAGACACCACTGTGTCCCACCTCCACAACACAGACCCCATCATCATCTCTATCTCTCCCTCCACTCATCCACCTCATCATCTGTTCATCACAGCTCTCTCTGAATCATGTCACATCACTCCTCCACGCACCCTATGGCTCTCTCTCAGAGCTGCTAGAACATTCACTGGTGTGTGATAGATGATTCTCTTTAACATCGATCAACACTGTATAAAAGGTTTGTCAGGGAAGTTAAAAATGTGATTTATTTCATATCATGTATTTCAACTGATTTTATTTAAAACTTTTTTAGGGTCAAAATAGCTAGAAAGTCTTAAAGGAATAGACCTGTTCTCTTCCTGAGTCCATACTGTACATATCCACATTGGTGTGGTTTTGGTCAAAGGAACAAACTGACACATATTGGGAAACTGGGTAAACTTAGAAATTACAACTGAACATAACACTGACAGTAGTTAAGCAGAAACTTTATAATATTTCTGTTTAATAATTCCTATAATTCATTATTTGTTAATGTCTTAAAATGCAAGAATAATTTATAAACAAACGATAAATAATACAGTTTAAAATTGCTAGCACTGTGTGCACCCCCTTTGCAGCTATAAAAGCTTCCACTCTTCTGGGAAGGCTTTCCACAAGATTTCTGAGTGTTTCTGTGGGAATTTCTCTCTTTTCATCCAGTAGAGCATTTGTGAGGTTGGGCACTGGTGTTGGATGAGAAGGCCTAGCTCACAATCCCCCTTCCAGTTTATCCCAAAGATCTTCGATGAAGTTGAGGTCAGGCCAGTCTCTGACTGTGTAGGCCAGTAAAGTGATTTTACACAAAACTCATCCAACCATGTCTTTATGGACCTTGTTTTGTGCACTTGGGCACAGCCCTGCTGTAATAGAAAGAAGCCTTCCCCAAACTGTTGGAAGCATAGCACTGTCCAAAATGTCTTAGAATGCAGAAGCATTAAGATTTTGCTTCACTGGAAGTAAGGGGCATAGCCCAACCATTGAAAAATAGCTGCTCTGTGACTTTACGTGGTCTTCCACATCGTGGCTGAGTTGCTGCTGTTCCACTTTCCAATAAAACCACTTCCAGTTGACCGTGGAATATCTAGAAGGGATGACATTTTTACGAACTGACTTTTTGCAAAATTAGCATCCTATCACAGAACCACACTTGAATTGACTGAGCTCTTCAGAACGACCCTTTTTGTTATTTGTAAATGTAGAATGCATGACTAAGTGCTTGATTTTATACACCTGTGGCAATGGGTCTGATTGAATCACCTGCATTAAGTAATAAAGAGGTGTGTCCCGATACTTTTGACCATATACGCTGCATCCGAAATTGTGTACTGTCAGGTGCTACTTTTGAATTTGAATTTACTGTTCTAAATAGTATGGATATGGATAGTATGAATACACATTTGTCGAAATACACATTCGCCATGTTGTTACTGCCACGTGACCTACCAGTATTAGTTGCATCACTTCACTTCCATCCATAAATCCTCTTGCTCGGCCACATAGGGTAAAGTGTCCACCGAATGCGCACTTCAGAATCTTGGTGAAAGTAGTAGGTTATCCTGGGATTTTTAGCCTACTGATTTTCGAATACTGTATATTTGGACATACTAGTCTTTTGGCGTACTGTTTTTTGAAAACTATATAGTACTTTGTACATACAAATATGGCAGATCAATGCCTATTTTGGTTGTTTTAAGGATTTTTGTTGCTTAAATGTCCAATAGAGGTTATTTACAGTTTATAAGGAGTTACAGCAGTCTTCAAACATTTCACTCTGTCCAGCGATTCTAATAACGGCATAGTGACAAGTTCACTTCAGGTTCACCAGAATATCCATTGGTTTGTGTTATATAACACTGGAGATCCATGTCAGTAATCACATTATCCTATGAAGACTAATAACAGATGTATCTTCCTGTTTACTTGTCATAGAGCGGTCCATGGGCAGATCAAAATATGTTATCATGACTGCTGCAAAAATAATGACACATCTGAGTTTTGAGGTTGAGAATTGTGTGATTTTTGACCCTTTTTTATTCTGTAATGTTTAAAAAAAGTTAAGCTTGTGATGCTGTTAATTACCATAGAAAATTATTACTTAACTTGAACCTAGACCATTCACTTTATTTACCTGATATGGTCATACTCCTAAAGCATATTTGTTTAGTGTGGATGACTACTTAAGAACAAATATCGTTTTTCTTGTTAAAAAAGAAGTGCACTTAATTGTATTAAATGTGCACGTGTAATGCACAATACTTGAAATCTTAAAAGTATATTTTTAGAAAGCCGTACTTGCAGATAATGTTTTTTACAAGATTATTAATTTGTTTAAAAATGGTAAAAGTGATTACAGCAGGCTAAATAACACTAATGATTTTGACGCAGGTGTTGTTGACATCTCTTTTTTTTTCTTTTTTTTTTCTTTTGCTCTGTGATTTCTTGAACGGTCATCGTTTTTCTTTTTTTGTCTGTTTTAAGCTTATTTATCTTCCCTGCCCTCACATTCTGGAATGTCCATGTTCATTTGCAGAGCTGATGTTTTTTTCCCGGACGCCTACTCTTTTGCCTCAGCCCAAGAATTCCTCAGATAACGGGACAATACTGAGTTTGTACAGCATGTTCTGGCCCTGGCTGTTCATGTGAGGTCAGGAGAAGCGGAGGTTGTTTTTCTTATCTGTTTTCATTGATTAGGAGCTGCTGAATTAGGCCAAGCTCATTACACTAACTGTGAATTTTTCAATTTAAACATTGATAGAGATGTAGGTCATGTAAAGAAAACATAAAATCAGATTGACGCTATTTACTGTCTTAAATGTGTTCCTGGTCTTATGAACAGTTCATTGGAGCATGTAATTTCATCTTCATTTGTGATGAAGAACACTTTAGCATACCATTAAAAAGAAAACCTATTACAGAAAGAATATATTTTAGAGAACATATGCTTAAAGGGTTTGTTCGCCCAAGAATGAAAATTCTGCCATTAATTACTCACCCTCATTTCGTTCCAAACCCATAAGACTTTCATTCATCTTTGGAACATAAATGAAGATCTTTTTGATTAAATCTGAGAGATTTCTGTACTCTCTGTTGTCAGCTCCTCAACTGACACTTTGACACCTTAAAAAGTTCATAAAGAGATCGTAAACTATGATTTGAGCAGTTTAGTCCAAATTTTCTGAAGAGACTTTATTTACGTAGTCATCAACAATATATTAACACTTTATTATGGGGAACACATATTTACTATTAACTACGACTTTTGCCTCAATAAATTCCTAATTTACAGCTTGCTTATTAAAAGTTAGTAAGATAGTTTTTGTGGCGTTTCAGTTTACGTATTGGATTAAGGGATGTAGAATATGGTCATGCAGTATAAGGCATTAATGTGTGCTTTATAAGTACTAATAAATCAACAATAAACTAGTAATATGCAAGCTAATAAGCAACTAGTTAATAGTGAGAATTGGACCTTAAAATGAAGTGTTATCAAAAATATCTTCATATGTGTAAGTAATATTTGAGTGAATTAACCTTTTAAGTGCAGACTGCATGTAGGCTTAATTTTTTCCAATAACCAAATGCCTGTTACTTGCAATTAATTAAAAGACAATTACATGTTAAGTGCAATTAAATGAAAATGTATTATAATTAAATTTATATCAAATGCAACTGACTGAATTTTAGAGTGCTGTTTTAAAGTACATTCAGTACATCTTTAATGTAATTACTTCTCATACTTACTTCTATTGTGTTTGAAATATAGTTATGTGTAGGCCTATAGTATACTTGTAACGATGCGGGAAGAATGAAGCGAGAAATGAATCCAATTGCAAGCACATTTATTAATAAAACAAACAAAAGAAACTCAGACCAGGAACACGGAAACAGCAACCATTACAACATTAACAACTCACAAAGACAGGGCGGAAACACAGGGCTTAAATACAGGGGTAAACGAGCTAAACAAGATAACAAGAGGGCATGGTTAATCAGAAACACCTGGGGATACTAATAAACTAGAAAAACTACAAAGGACTACAAAACATGACACAGCACAGGAAATAACTAAAGTTCACACAAGACGAGGGAAACACAGGACAGACAGGAACAAGACATGAACCCACACCGTGACATAACCCTCCCCCTATGGGCGGCTCCCGACGCCCGTAAAAAAGAACAAAAAAAAAAGTTCAGAGGGTGGTGAAGTGGAGGCGGTCTTGGGGGAGGGATGGAGGGCCAGGTCCACGCAGGGAACAGGACCAGGGCCTTGCAATGGCGGGCATGGGCCATGGAATGTGGGCGGAGCAGGACGGAGCAGGCTGCACAGGCGGCCAGGGCGGTGACAGTCCATCGGGCGACCAGGGCGGCCAGGGCGGAGACGACCCCTCGGGTGGCCAGGGCGGTGAAGACCCTTCGGGCGGCCAGGGTGGAGACGACCCCTCGGGTGGCCGGGGTGGGGAAGACCCTTCGGGTGGCCAGGGCGGTGAAGACCCTTCGGGCGGCCATGGCGGTGAAGACCCCTCGGGCGGCCACGGAGGTGAAGACCCCTCGGGTGGCCATGGCGGTGAAGACCCTTCGGGCGGGCACGGCGGTGAAGACCCCTCGGGCGGCCACGGCGGAGAAGACCCTTTGGGCAGCAACGGCAGAGAAGGCCCTTCGGGCGGCCACTGTGCAGCAGGACGTGCAGCTGGCCGTGGCGGTGAAGACCCCTCGGGCGACCCCGGCTCAGGAACAGCAGAGCCCGGCTCAGGAACAGCAGACACCGGCTCAGGAACAGCAGACACCAGCTCAGGAACAGCAGACCCCGGCTCAGGAACAGCAGACCCCAGCTCAGGAACAGCAGACACCAGCTCAGGAACAGCAGACACCGGCTCAGGAACAGCAGACACCGGCTCAGGAACAGGACGTGGACAGTCTCTGGCTGTGGAGACGTGACGTGGACAGTCTCTGGCTGACGTGAAGCTCTGGCTGGACGGTCTCTGGCTGGACGGTCTCTGGCTAAGGAGCCACCAGACACGTCGTTGAGGAGGCCATTCTTCTCCTCCTCCTCCGTCTCCGGACCACCGAACTCGGGACCACCGGAACTGGAACCACCGGAACAGGACCAGCGGTGAAGGCCTGGCTTGACACGGGATGGAGCTCTCCAGACATCTGACATCTGGAGAGCGCCCAGACCGGAGAGATCGGGGAGTTCCCTTGGGTTGACCTCCTTAGCCCCCTGCTGGTAACATACTTTAATTGCCTCGTCATGTTCTGTTATGCTCTTGTAAACATTTGTTGGAGAAAACTATTTAATAAATAAAATGGTATGAAACACTCACAATGCTTCATAAAACTTAGGTTAAACCACTGGATTAAATTACGATTCTCGTCCAGGCCCTTGTCATTTCTTGGCTAGACTTTTGCAATGCTCTTCTGGCTGGACTTGTGCAATCAAACCTCTATAAATGATCCAGAACGCAGCAGCACGACTAGTATTCAATGTGCCCAAGAGAGCCCATGCCATACCTGTGTTTATTTCTCTGCACTGGCTACCAGTTACGGCTTGCATCAAGTTTAAGACATTGATAGTCACATATAGAACAGCCACTGGCTCTGCACCCTCCTGTCTTCACCCACTTTTACGAGTCTACATCCCCTCCAGAAGCCTTAAAGCTGCCGTCGGCAACATTTTTTTGATCATATTCAGTGAAATCGACACTATAATCCGACAGAACAACATAAATAAAGTGATTTTAGAAAAAAACCCGAGCTTCTAACTCCACCTGGAGCTTGTTATTTGTTTTCCAAAAATCCACCGCTCCCGGTTCATTGTGTCCAATCAGCGCAGGGGGGTGTGAGATCTGACTGTCAATCATAGGTCATGCACACGCCACCCCTAGCGCACGTTACAATCACATGCCCACGCCTGAAGTTCGTGTAGTAACGAAGAGTGATGGCGGAAAAGATTCCAATTCCTCAGTTAACCTCAAGAGCTAGGAGGTCAAAAACAACACAGGAAAAGAGAACACCTGCTGAAAACAAAGAAGTAAAGAAAGAAAGCGACCGTGCCCATAATAAAACCAGGATCAACATCGGATAGGCATTTGAAAGGTGGAGAGATTTACGTGATTTAATTGGGTTCAAGCTGGATGCAGAGCTTGCTACATTTCTTCTCGACAGGTAATGGTGCTTTATCAACCAGTTACTTTATTTCTTAGTGTTATGTTAGTAATCTATGTATGTTTGCCTAAATGTGTTGGTATGGATAGCTAACGTTAGCACTTGTTGGGCAGGTTCGTGGTGCACACTCACTGACGAGCACGAACTCGGTGGGAGGGTATTCATTGATAGTGGGGGAGGGGCATGAGAGTTGTAAACATTCAAAATTTTGCCTAAGTCCACTCAATCTGCCAGACTTGCTGACTGCAGCTTTAAGCTGGGACCGAGATGGGTCTTGTGCATGTTGCCCACGTGGGTCCCACCCAGGGGCGGACTGGCCATCGGGTAGACCGGGCACTTTCACGGGGGGCCAAAGTACTTTTTTTTTTGTCTGAATGGCCCATAAAACTTATACATCGGCGGCCCATTCGTTTAGTTTTGTTTTGCTTAATTGGCGGCGCTGGGATCTTTGTGCCGGAGTAATGCATTGGACAAAAAAAGACAGCATAGTTTTTTTTTTTCTTTCTCACAGACCGGCCAATGAAACGCGTAGATCAGCGGCCCATTGGTTCTTTTCTTGATTGACACTGGGCTGGCCCAATCAAATCTTTAAACACAAAATAAATCTTTAAATAGTCAAAATAGTCAGAGAGATGGAGAAGAAACACAAGGAATGTGCAGAGAAATAGCGTGAAGCAGATCTAGAACCCATTACCCAGTTATGCATCATTTCCACATCTGCATATTTGACGATTACGCATTTTACTAGAATAATGAGACCGCCAAAATAAAAGCTTGATGCATTGTCCATCAAAACATAAGATCATGTTTTTATCTCATTATTTAAACTAATTATGAAGGTTTCTTTTATTTTTCAGTGCATTTGTTTTACAATATATGGCTATAACTGTCATGGGATTAATTAATATTATAACTATTATTATGTAGTACTGTAATTTAGATAGACATTATATCACAACTAAAAGAGTTTTGAGCTTGTATTTGTTCAGTTTGCACACTGAATATGGGTTGGAGCTCTTAATTTTGAACTCTCAAAGTGCACCAGATTGATGAATTTAAAATTAAAAAGCACAACATTTTCTAAAGGGGGAGCATGCCCCCGAACCCCCCTAGAGGGACAGAGGTCCACTCACCACAGATTTACCAAAAATCCTGTGGGAAACACTGGTATTGCTATGCCACTGCAGCTTATAGCTTGTTTTAAGATTCATCACTGTGGAGTATAGTTCAATTGTATTTTACAATAGTAGTTATTTCATCTGTTAACTCTTACTCATTCCTACTCACTCGTTACATGGCATTTAGATTTATTAGAGGTGGATTCTAAGGAAATTCAGCTCAAATTTTTTTCTTGTAAAATATTCTGTTTTTCATAGAAATTGTCACATTCCAAAAGTAAGATGGTTGGTGAATGACGCTTCACGACAATTTAGAGCACGCTGTCAATGCGTCACAGTTCTCTCCTCACACACTGTAAAACCCAACAAGTTAAGCTAACTCATTTCATTTGAGGAAACAGATTACCTCAATTCATTTAAGTTTATAAAAAACAATAATTATGAGTACTCTGAACTTATTTTATTTGAGTTTACTAAAACAATAATATTTCTTAATACACAATTAAACTTTACACTGCATTTAATACTGTATACAGCTGAAACTTCACTTTATTGAGTAAAAACAGTTAAACGAAAAACTTTAAATGAACTCAGAGCACTTGCAGTTACTGCTAGCTCACAATATCACACACAAAGTCCAATCCAATGAGTTAAGCTAACTCATTACATTTGAGGAAACTTATTACCTCAATTCATTTAAGTTTATAACAAACAATAGTTATGAGTACTCTGAAATTATTTCAGTTGAGTTCACTAAAAGTAGATATTGCAGTCAAGAAATTAAGTGATTAATTAAGTGATTAATGAAGTGATTGTTGAGCATTAGTGACGAACACCTGCTGTTAACATGCAGGATCACTGAAGGACAGAGAAACACAAGAACTACTACTGACTTCCAACCACAACATTAGATGAAATCACTGAAGATAAAATATGTTTAAATCTCTGAAGATCTCAGAGGAGGATTGAACAACTCCACAAACAGCATTACCAGCTTCACTTATTACTAACCAGTTTGAGTTTTATCATGCGTCTATAGAAGGTGTTATTGTGAATGAACAGAGGTTTAGATGAAGATGATTTATTGGGTTTCATTTAAAGACACCATGATAGTGGTCAGTGTTTGCTTTAGTTGGGCTCTTGACCCTTGACTTTATAACACCAGTTTTTTCTCTGGCTGCTGCAACTGAGTGTTTATATAACTCACTTGTTATGGCACAATAGCCAAAAGAAAACGTGAGCATGTAGTTGTGTTTTGATGATGATTTATGGAAAGACGAATTATCATTTGGTGTCTTGATTGTATGGTCTTTTTTTAGAGAATAATCTCTGATTAAACAGGTGATATATAACTTGTATTATTCATTATAAAAGAACTGTGATTCTGCTGTAAGGTCCAGTGTTGTTACAATCAGATTTTAAAAACCTCTATGGTACCAAGCTGACTTACACAGACATCAAGAATCAGCATATTAATCTCAACAATGGTGACCATTAAAAAATTATTCATGCTGCAATGCATGCTGGGAGCCATGGATAAGGTTTGTATTATGGTAGTACCCAGCATGCTTTGCAGTATGAATAGTTTTTTAATGATCACCATTGTTGAGATTCATATGCTGATTCATGATATCTGTGTTAGTTTTGGTAATGAATTACATTTTCTGTTAAATCCTTCAGATTATCTGATAGTCATAACATTGCTAGTTCTTATACTGTAAAGTCTCAGTTTCAAATCAAACTAGTAATTTGTTATTTGTTACCCTTTTAATCAGAGACTAGACTCTTGGTGAGATCATTGAGTAAAGTCATTAACTGATGATTGTCATCATCAAACCTTGACCACCATTCCCAATCATACTTTTCCTTGAATTTTGTGGCATAACTAATGTTTGATAAACACTCAATTACAGCAGTCAAAGCAAAACTTGTACTCTAAAGTCAAGGGTCAAGAGCCTAACTAAAGCAAGCACTGATCTCCATCATGGTGACCTTAAACCTTGTAGTTCTTGTGTTTCTCTTTCCTTCAGTGATTCTGCTTGTTAACAGCAGGTGTTCATCACTAATGACCAATCATCACTTAATTGATCACTTAACTACAATTATTATTCAATTATCATTCTGGGATCTGAAATGTTCTATAACTCATTCAGTTTGAGTTCTGTTTCAGTCATTCAAGCCACTTCAAGTTTTTCAGTATTATTTGAGTGCAGTGAACTCAATTTAATTGAGTAAATATATTGTTAGGTTTTACAGTATTGTGCATGTCTGTGCAGAAAAATGCCCCTGGCAGATAATGTTGCTTTAATGCTTTTTAAAGGCGGCGAAAATGAGTTTCACACACAATAGCATTTGCATGCACTGTATTAAGAGAAAAATACTGCAAGGATGTTTAAAATACCACTTATTTAACTGCTCACATTCCAGTTAGCAAATTACAGTGACGCTCATTCAAACTCTCTTTAAAAATAGCCCGTTGACGTTCAACTGACGTAACAGACAACTTTCACTCTCTCTACCCAGCTGTCATTAATACCAGGGCTTTAGATGATAAAAGAGGACATTTGTAAAGGGAGTGTTTGTTTTCATGCTTCAGGCTACAGCATCTAAGGCTCTGTGTTACCTAAATACAATGTTGTTAGCACTGATACATTCTCTTACGTGCATATAAAGATCAAGGCATTGTTTTGGAGCAGTATTGCTAAATGCAATGCCCCTTTTTCCCAGGCCTTCAACAATAAGGCTGCCTGTGGTGCGAAGAACGATAAAACCCTCCTCGATGTTGGTGAAACTTAATCTGCTCTCCAAACCAAGTTGAATCAGAAACAAGCTCAGACATTGCAACCATAGAGTGACCTCTCCTGTTTCTAAAAGTGTCACATGGCAAAAGGAAAAAGAGGTTTAACGATGTTCACAAGCATGTTGAACTAAGTATTTGTGTAGCAGCATGCTGTTCAGACACAGCTGATATGACCACCCAGTTCTCTGTTGGAAAATCTCAGGCCTTTTGAAGAATGTGTGCTACAGTCAGCATGACTCTCTCTCTCTCTCTCTCTCTCTCTCTCTCTCTCTCTCTCTCTCTCTCTCTCTCTCTCTCTCTCTCTCTCTCTCTCTCTCTCTCTCTCTCTCTCTCTCTCTCTCTCTCTCTCTCTATCTCTCTCTCTCTCTGGCTTTGATGAGTCAATAGATATTTAGACACTTATGAATCAATCACAATTAGACTAGTAACATGACAAAGGTCAATAGGGGCATTCTCGATTTCAATGTTTGTTTGTTTTGTGCCGTTCCAAACCTGTATGAATTTCTTTCTTCTGTGGAACACACACACACACACACACACACACACACACACACACACACACACACACAGAGAGAGAGAGAGAGAGAGAGAGAGAGAGAGAGAGAGAGAGAGAGAGAGAGAGAGAGAGAGAGAGAGAGAGAGAGAACATTTTGAAGAACACTGTAACAACCAAACAGTTTCAGTTCCAGTTGACTTTCATTGAATTAGACAAACACACACACACACACATTTTTTTTCTTTTTTTGTTTATGCAATGAAAGTCAATGGGACCCAAAACTGCAACCAACATTCAAACAAACATTCTTCTTTTTTTGTGCTCTACTGAAGAAAGAAAGTCACAGATTTGTAGTTTGGGTGAACTATCCCTATTAATTTCAGTTTACCCCATTCTGATATAACACTCATGCAGCAGTTTTAAACATCAAGACTGTCACACAACATGCAGCATCACTATAATTCTCCAATACGTACATGTATATACTTTCTCTCAATCTCTGTTTCACCACTGGAACAGTCACCATAAAGTTATCCAGTTGATGGATGTCCTGCCCTATATCCACGAGCCCCCCTTCCTGAATTATGCAGACACTATCACCTTTCACATGCACAATTTTAGAATCGGCACTGAAACACTCAACGCTTCAATTTACTGTCAAAAATGGAAAGGAAAATTACAAGCATCTACAAACCTCTATATTCATGTGTAATTAAAAAAAAAGTGATTCTTTGTTTACACATTGATAGGCCTATACTCAAACACCAACAACTTTATTTCATGTACAGATGCAACTTTTAGAAAATCCTGTTATGCATTTTACGAACGATACCCCTCCTGCACTCACGGTCATGTGAGATTCTTCTTAGCGCATTCCTTGTGCTATTAACTTTACAGACTGTGAAGTGTCACATGAGCTCTCTTTGTCCTAATATTCACAGGAAGGGCCTTATATAATCATGCAGAATAGAACAAAACTCGTGAGTGTACTTCAGATTGGAGTTTTTTGAGACCCTAGACACAGTCAAAGGCATGTTTGAATCTGTATACAGTAAACACTGTTATAAGGGAACAAAGCTCATTAGCTAACGATGGTAATCTCTTCTGCAGCCCGACCAGCAAACACAGAACGTTCCCCTAACTTTCCCGTATGGTTCCCATTTGGTTATTTTTTTGGGAAGCAAGCAAGAACGTTCTAGGAACGTTCCCTGTAGGTTCTTTTTAGGTTTAATTTTATAACCTAAGGAGAACGTTCTGGGAATGTTCCCTGTAGGTTCTTTTTTGGTTCTATTTTTATAACCTAAAGGTAATGTTCCCATAAAGTTCCCAGAATGTTCCCCAAACCTTAAGGGAACGTTCTATTTACGTTAAGAAAACTTTCCTGGATCACCAATAGGGAACGTTCTGGGAACCAAAAACTGACGTTCCCAGAGCGTAAAATTGTTAGCTGGGCTGTAAGTTAATGCACATATAGACTCATACTTCTGGGAATCTCTTACATTGTTTTTTACTAGCAGTAGTGATCTTAGCCAAACACATTCGGTAATGGGGGTCCCACTGCACATTGCACATGATGGGGATGGGGATGATGTATTCATCTGCTGAGGATATATTGCATGCTTCTTAAATGTATTTATTTAAATGGTTAATTTAGTGTAAAAAAGAGAGCAGAAAACGGTGACTGCTTTTATTTAGTCTTTATATATATATATATATATATATATATATATATATAATTTTTTTTTCCATAAATATTTTTGGATCCATTGGAGGTCTTTTTGTATTTTTGTTATTTCATGCAAAATGTTCATTAAAAATAGTGCACGTTTGAATAGCTGAAATGAGAAATCTCCATTAGTATTTAATTTAACCCCTCATTTTACAATTTTCAATTGTATTGACCCTAAATGGATCTTCACACTGTGGAAGAAAAGAAAGAGAAACAGGTAAAAAAAACTGTAAAACTTTAACATTAATACTTCTCATACAGTACAACAAATTAAACATGAGAACATTTATTATTTTTTAAATGTTATTTAACAAAACATTTTTAATTTGTTATTCACAATATTGTATATAGACATTATTTGTAAATATGTAAATATGTATTTAAATTTTTAAAGTTTAAATATTAATATATAATATAAAATAAGGGAACATAAAATAAGAACAAAAATAAGGGTTAATATTAAGTTTATAATATTCTTTATTTTTTGCATTAAATATTAATGCTGATTATTTTGCATGATCCTTTGTTCATTAATTACATATTTATAAATAAAAAATGCATTTGATATCCCCCTTTTCACTTGAGTTGCATGCACAAAACCTGATGATCACGTTGATGCATGAATAGAGAATGAAGCAACTTATGCTTCAATGGAGGGAAGAAAATCTGACCATCTGTACAAAGGAGTTCACATGCTTAATGTCACAAATTGTCTTATTTGATTAGTTACATAAAAACAGTAAAGAATAAATGGTCAGTTTCTGCATCAAGACCAACCAATGAACTGCATGCGATGGATTACAGTTTTCAATCTCTAAATGTTTTGTTTTTTGGCCTGTTTTGGGAATGTTCGTTGAACATGCAATAACGTTTACCAGCATAGTGTACAGGTTTATATTACAGAGGCCTGCGCTTTGGCATTTGCTGTGTCCGCCAGTGGTGTCTGTGTGATACTTAAACCAGGCTACACTGTGTGTGTATGAGATGGAGGGCTGGCAGTTGGCCGTGACTGCATTCCACTACAACAGCAGGAGATTTTCCACCGGACTTCGGAGCGCTCACACTCACACTCACATACACGCATACATTTTGGTCAAATGCTTTGAAATACAGTCTGGATTAAAGAATAATTAACACCAACAGTGGTTCCAAAATGTATTTTGGACCCTAAGCCACACTTGAAACTCTCTTCACATCCTGATAGCAATCAATAATAGAAGTTAAAAAGTTAATATGTCAGTCCGAGTGCAATGATATGATGTCCTACCTGCTTGTCAACATGTTTTCCAATACCTCCGCGCACTCTGCTCGCGCCGACATCACACGACATCAGCGTGTTCTATGAGGCTATGGAGAGTTGTACACAGACAGTCACTGAGCGCCACAAACAAACAGGTTGTCGAAGCGGTTGTCCAATCACAACACACTGATCAAGCCGCCCAATCAATGCTCATTGCACTTTTCAGAAGGAGGGGCCTCATAGAGACAGGAACTAAACAGAGCGTTACTGACAGACTGGCTGCGTCCGAAATCGCATTAGTCCGAGTACTTATTTTGAATTAGTAACTACTTCGCGACCGTTAAAAAATAATGTTTGGTAACACTTTTGAATACGGTTCCTTCGTTAATGAATAACTAGGAACAAATGAGTAACACAATATTAATAATCTTATAAATACTATTAATGATTGTAACTATTAGTAAGTAATAGCACACACATGAAAGTGGTAGTTCACTATTAACTAATCAATAACTACTATTTCCATTATGCTTCCCAGATAATTTCTGAAAAAGTTGCATAATTCATGCAAAACTAATCAATAACTAATGCAGGACAAATGACTAACACTACATTAACATTTTAACCACTACTGTAAACGAATACACAATTTTGTTTACATTATCAATATGTTATAGCATAGCAGACTTATGATTTGGGAAAACTTTGAATAATTAACCTATGCTATCTCCTAGAGAACTATTTATCAACTGAATCATTTTAAAGAAATGGATTTTTAAATGTAGTTGTCGCAACCTTACTTGTCCTGTGACCAATTTTCCGGCATTTCTCTGGACTCGCATTGAATCAATAGAGTCATGGTGACTACTGAACATATTGAGTCATCAGCCATCCAAATACCATATACAGTGAGTATTATTTAAACTACCTCGCAAAAAAATATGTTTTTATGGATGTCCCCTAGCTCATATAAGTGTGTGTGTGTGTGTGTGAATATCTTGTGAATGATTAGAAAATTCCACACTTTAGGATTGGCTTTTCATTAGTAACTACTGTAAGAATCATGGTAACTAGTAAGTAATGAATCAAGTGTTACTACATATTTCCAAAGGAATTACTAAATATTTGGACCCGTATTCTAAAGTGAAGATCATGGTAACTAGCTAGTAATGTATGTAGTAACACTTGTATGTAGTGTTGTGTATGTATGTAAAGTGTGTAGTAACACTTGAGTCATTACTAGTTAGTTCATTACTACCATGATCTTCACTTTAGAATACGGATCCAAATATTTAGTAGTTCCTTTAGAAGTATGTAACACTTGAGTCATATTTCTAGTCATTTGTCCTGCGTTAGTTATTGATTAGTTTTGCATGAATTATGAAACTTTTTCAGTAGTTATCTTGGAAGCATAAAAAATTAGTAGTTTCTGATTAGTTAATAGTGAACTACCACTTTCATGTGTGTGCTATTACTTACTAATTCGTTAATCAGAGTTTCTTGTTAGTTAATAGTAGTTACTAGATTCTTAATATTGTGTTACTCATTTGTACCTGTGTAGTTATTCATTAACGAAGGAACCGTATTCTGAAGTGTTACTGAATGTTCTATGAAGCTAATATCAGAATATGAGATGATGTCACCAACGTCTCCTCACTGACGTCACTCACTTCTAAAACTTGTCTGCCGCTGTTGTAGATTTTTCCCTAAACCCACTCTACCAATAATACTTATACTCTAGCGCGTCTATTATATTGACAATAGCTAAGTTTACACCTCTACGAGTCTATAGTCGACTTCAGTATCAGTTCCCTTTCTATACTTCAACGAGTCTACATTCGACTTCAGTATCCGTCTAATCCTATTACTCCGGCGAGTCTCCTCGTCGACTACAGCCGAGTCTAATAATTCTAACTTGTTCTTGCTGCACAGCATAAATGACAGACAGACTTCAGCAATTGTCCTCTAATGCTCTTTATTACGGAAGGGAGTTCTCGAGCAGTTCTCAGAGAATCTCCCAAGAAGAAGCAAGGCAGGAGGATCTCAGTCAATTTCCATTGAGAATCCCCCCGAAAACACAGATACAACAGTTTTTATAGAATAGGTATTGCAAAATTACATGAATTTGATTGGTTCTTCATAGACAGTCTCTTCTGTTACTAGACCCCAAAAACAAAATCAAGACTTTGTAAAAGGGCATAATATGGCCTCTTTAAAAAAGTAATTGCATTATATCACACATAAAGAAGCTTGTTAGGATTTAAATAACATTTTTAAATTATAACTTTTAAATTACATAAAATAAGTAATTAAGAAGATCATTTTAAAGTGTATCCTAAGTGTCCAAATGTATTCTGGCTTGTTGTAGATTCACATTTATTCACTAAAAATTCCACTACACTCATATATATAGGCTCTCTATATCCTTTTAGACCTCCATCTGGACAGTAAAACAGATGGGTGTGGAATTACAGATTCTCCGTAAATGGGATTACACAAGTCTACTTCATTGAGAGACCATCAGATTAATCGTTACCTAAAACCTTCATTCAGAAAAACAGAAATTAAAATACAATTAAAACAAAGCAAAACAAATAATTTACATCTACAGTACCTTTAGTGTTATGCGGGCATTATCACACTGTGAATGCACTTTCACACATGTCTTGAAGCTCCTTCCAAAGAATAAATGAAGTGACAGAAGGGTATGAATGAATGACAGACAGGAGATAGATGTTTTTTCTGAATGAACAGGCTTCAAGTAGGTAGATTCAAGGGATTTAGATAAGAGTGTGTCCCATCGACCACCAAACACACGCAACCGGCATCTGGATGCCACAGGATGACACGTTAAGAAGTTTAAATCTCTTGACACAATTCAGGAAACGTTATCAGTATTATACATAAATCAGTTTTTATCCTTATGGTGAAAACTTTGCGTGAATGAAAGATATGTTACTAATTGCACTTTACGTAATGTTAGGATTGATGGAAAATCTGGTTGCCTAGCAACTAGGTTAATTTTGCATTATTCAAAACTTAAAGCCCTGCCACCCCATTTGAGCTAGACACATACATTTCTTATGAGAGTGCCTCTCTTCATAGAGAACACATTTTAAGGCATTGAGCATTTGTTCTTTTTATTACTTGACAATTTTGGTCAAACCATGAATATGTATTATACTGTAGTTTGCAGGACTGAAATACATTTAAGTATTTTTCCATTCCATTGCATCCTCTTTTTTATGATAGTTTCCTAAATTTACTAGGCAAAAAAAAACCTAAAACATCAATTAGCAAAAAATAATTATTCATTATATTATGACTCTCTGTGTTTGTATTTAGCTACTCTGCTAAAATAGATGTCTCACTGGGGGAGCAATTTGCGGACGTGTTTTAGGAGAACCAGCCTTTTGATCCATTTTTATTCTCTTCCATATTTAATACTAATAATAGCTTTGTCACCCGTGGAGGGTTCTTTGGACAGCTGGTGTTGTGAATGCTCCTCGCTGCTTGTTTTTACTGGCATGTGTTGTTTCCCAAGTTCATTCTTGACACAACAGGTCAGTCTTTTCCCTTGGTGGTTCAAAGCTGTTTCTGTGTGAACCTGTCAGTTGGAGATCCCTTGTTCAGTCCTGTTGAAACTTGAAATCAGTGCTGTCATGAGGTGGAAGAATGAGGTTCACAGTCTGCTACAGTCTCTATGAGCACTGCCATTATAGGCTCATCCATTGATCATCTTAGGTTTGTTCGGTGAGATCAGATCAGAGTCAGACTCTATTGAATAAAGTTTAATCCATTTTGTAGCTTAATCTAGCTAAGAACTGCCCAGGAAGTAAGTGGAAGACTCTCAGACTTAAACATCAATCCAATGGGCCTCCCAAAGTCTGTTCACCGTTCGTCTGATGCAAATTGCGCATGAAACAGGAAATAATTTTCGCAAACTGAAAATTGATGGCTAAAATCACAGTAATGATGGGTCGGTCATTCGTTCATTTTGAACGAATCTTTAATATGACTCAGAGAGTGATTCATTCATTTTGTGTTGACCGCGCATGTGCAACATCCTACATAAGTTCTGTACAGGAAACAGAAATGATTAGTTCACCTCTCGAGTCTTCGGTTCGGGTCCGAGTCATTCGTTCATCCCGTGACAGCGCCATAGAGGCTATACTGTCTGTACCAGAAACAGAAAGAGTCTTTCGTTCTTTTGTCACATGACACATAAATTAGTTAATAATAACAATAGTTTCTGTTTCTCATAATTTGGCCTTGTCCTTGCATTGCTTTTTTTTCTTATTCTAAATGTGATCAACATTTCATGTGTTTTTGTTGAATTTGGCTATTAACATGTAACAGGTTAGTTATATTCTGCTGAAATGAACAAACTGACATGAAAAAAGATTCAAAGATCTGAATCAGTAAAATGATCCGAACTTCCCATTACTACATGACAGTTATACAACTTTCAGTAGTTACAAAGGTTTTTATCCAAGGTGCTTTGGAAAAGCATGCCTGCATGTGGTGAAATTCCTGCAAAATGATATTATGCTGCATCTTGCACATTTTTGCAACACTTTTAAAGTGAAACATCCAGTGAGTGGTGCTATTTGAAAATAACGACACTTACACTAAACTTAACCGATAGTGTTAGCAAAAGCAAACGTGAGATAAAAACACATTTGCCAAAGAAACCATGCCATTTAACTGCTTTCTTCGCGGAACTCGTACTTGAGCACTCCACATCACAATTGCAATATTGTAGGAAAGCTACAGAGCAAGTTTACAAAAAGAAAAGAGATACATATGGAGCTGGTTATGTGATTCAAATATCCAAATTTTCCAAATATGCGCTAGTAAAAGTGTTTTGAGGTTTTATAATATTGTGCAGGAAACCAAACAAAAATAAGTCTTATTAATTGATAAGCTGTCCCTAATAATAATTTGTGTGAAAATTAATAGGACTTGTTGGTGTTTTACTGTAATTTCAGCTGGAAACTGAGCGTGCGCATAGGTACGTTTTTGGGAGATTTGCAAAAATGTAGGTATAGGCACATTTTCACAGTAAGCCTACTGTATGTTGTTTTTATCAGTCCACCTCAAAACAGAGTTGTGTTTGAAAGGTTCTAGGTTGATATTATGAAAACTCGTAGGAATAATTATTCACTTAATGTGACATGCTGTTTACCAATTATTTGCCTTTGTGATGAATCTCTGCCTCCGAAATTCTGACAGTATCATAAATCGGGGTCGCATTCCTGCAGCGTGACTAATCCTATAACTAGAAACGACAAGAGCACAGAAATTGTTTGTGTGTGTGTGTGTGTGTGTGTGTGTGTGTGTGTGTGTGTGTGTGTGTGTGTGTGTGTGTGTGTGTGTGTGTGTTGTTTTTGTAAGAGAGAGAGAGAGAGAGAGAGAGAGAGAGAGAGAGAGAGAGAGAGAGAGAGAGAGAGAGAGAGACTTTCAGTTGATATATATCAAATGCAATATAAATTCTTATAAAGCATTCCCTTTTTCAAGTCACAACTCAGACACTCTGATGCTCTTTTTATCCAGGCAAAGATTGCCAAAAATGCCTTTTCATCCCTGGCTGATGAAGTGATCTTCCAATCCAGTTCCTTTCAAGAAACATTTAAAGACAAATATCTAATTGCTTCCTTAGATTGAAAAACGTATGCCACAAATGCTCAAGTTGAAACGATTCCTGACCAGAAAAATAAAAATATCTGAATTGTTTCTTATATGCCAATTTTCAATCAGGTCCTGATTATGTGACCCCCCCCCCCCCCTCCCCCTCCCCCCTACTGACAAGCTTTGCTTTGTTCAAAAATGTCCATCTGTACAGCAGGTTGGTTAGTACCTATAATCTGTCAGTTCCAGACAACGACCCCTGCTGTACCTGCTGTATATGTGTCTGTGTATGAAGGACTTGGGCGACTGGAACTAGCAGGCAAATGGAAAGTCCCCTATTCTGGTTACCATGGTTACCGGTGGCTCACCTTCTGTCTGATGTGGACAGTTCCAGCAAATGGAATTAGCGGCTGTGACTCGATCCCCACTTAACCTGAATCTCCTTTGTGCTCTTGCACAGAAGTTGAAAGTTAATTGTGTCTCTGGACTCCTGACAACTTAGAAGCCATTCACACAGCATGTATTCTTTCATTCAAAAACAGTGAGTCTTGAGATGCATTTTTAAAAGTTAACCTATTTAATCTGGCATCTTAAAAATTGTCCCTTATGCCGTGAGATGTAAAAAAAAAAAAAAAAAAACACACAGCAAAATGTGTAGAAATGGTCAAAGATATCCTCATGTTTCCAGAGAATAAAGAGTTTGTTCACCCAAAAATGTAAATTTTGTTATAATTTATGTCATCCTTATGTCAGTCCAAACCTTATGACTTTCTTTCTTCTGTGGAACATAAAATATATTTTGTAAACAAAAAGACATTTCTCAAAATATAGGCCTATGTTATGCTCTATTGAAGAAAGTATATGTTACTCAACAGCATTTTTTTAAAGCAAATAATTGATTAAAATAGCTTGAAATAATTTGGAATTTTTGATTATGCAATATCAAACCAAAGAGCTGGAAAGATAGTTAGTGGAAACTGAATGCTTACTTTGTTGGCACTGTGATCTTTGATTTATAAAGGATACAAAAATGACCAAATTCATTATAATGAAACAACTCTTTTCTTGATAATTGCTATTTATGATGCTGGTGTAAGGAATAAATGGCACTGAACTTCCATCAGCAGAGAAAAGAATGCTAGAACACAAACGCAGGTGTGATATGAGGAAAATTTAGAGACGAAGTATAGTATGATCCTAACGCAGATTATATATCAAGAGACAACAAATAACTCGGAAGCTAGGAACTTAAGGAACAAAAGCACACTAACAATACGTCCAAAAATGGACAGAAAAAGAATACAAAAAATCCCCCCACACAGGGCTATAGACTAAAACAAAACAAAACAGGTGTAAACAATGAGGAGATAACAATTGGAGAACATGATCCTGAAACATGAACAGAGTACAAACTAAAAGTCCAAAACATGACACAAGCACAAAGACATCACAGCAGGGGGAGGAGCGCCAAGATAATGAAATCAAATTACAACCCCATTTCCAGAAAAGTTGTGCATTTTGTAAAATGCAATAAAATCAAGAATCTGTGATTTGTTAATTCTCTTTAACTTTTATATAATTGACAAAAGTACAAAGAAAAGATTTCCAATGTTTTCACTCACCAACTTAATTTTATATTGTAAGTATATCCAAATTTTGATGGCTGCAACACACTCCAAAAAAGTTGAGACAGAGGCATGTTTAATTTCACTTTTTAATCATTTGGGAATTGATACTAATTGTTGCAGTTTTACAAGTGGCATTTTTGCCCAATCTCGCCTGATACAAGACAGCTGCTCAACAGTCTGTGGTCATCGTTGCCTGATTCTCCTTTTCATGCATGGGCCACATATTTTCAGTAGGAGACAGATCTGCAGGTCAGTCAAGCATGTTCACTTAACAGTGTCTAACCACTCTATTTTAGCATGTTCAGAATGAGGCTTGGCAATGTCTTGCCTCCCAAGAAAGATGCGATTTTGTTGCCACTATATGCCTCTGTACAATCCCAATATAAACCTCCAGATAATTGGTACCTTAACACACATGCAAGTCACCAATGCTGTTTACACTGATGCACCCCCATACCATGACAGATGTTTGCTTTTGCACCTGTCTCTGATGGAAGTCTGGATGGTCATTTCGTATTTGGGACTGAGAACTCAATATCAATTTTTCCCAAAAACAAGCTCAAAATGTGGACTCATCTGACCACAGCGCATTTCCACTGACTTTTGGACCATCTGAGATGATCTCGGGCCCATAGAACTTGGCAGTATCTGCAGATGTATAGCTTGCTCCTTGCATAACAGAGATTCAATTAATCTTTTCACAACATTATGTATGATAGATGGTGAAAGACCTAAATTATTTGCAATCTTGCATTGGGAAATGTTTTTGAATTGTTTGACAATTCTCTCATGAAATCTGGTACTAGGTGGTGAGCCATGACCCATCTTTGGTGGATGCTCCTTAAACACGATACCCTTATCGGTTCACCTGCTTTTGTGTACTGTTTCAAAACTGTTTAACTTGGATATTCTATAATCTTTTCACTTTTATTGCATTTTACAAAATGTCACAACTTTTCTGGAAATTGGGTTGTAGATTAGTCTGTAGGGTAACTCTGATCTCTAACATGCCCCTCAATGAAATCCAATGTTAGGTTGGAATGAATGTTACAAAGTTTCATTAGTCTTTTCTTCCCTATGACAAATATCCCCGTGAAAGGGCTTCTTTAAAAAGAATACCTGTAGAGCAGGATTAGATTTTGTCCAATTGAGAATTGATTCGATTGTTGGATCCTTGTGGTTTGCTATTGCTTTGATCTCATGTGATTGACAGGTTGTCCCGCCCTCACGCCTGTAAACACGTCACCATCTCAAGAGAAGAGTTGACTGATAGAAAGAGGAAAATGTATTTTGATTAAAGATTACAGGGGCACATACAGTTAAGTAAATAATGATGTGCATGGATTTATAATAAATAAGGCAATACCATAAAAATAAGAATTGTCATTTTGGAATTCATGGTGACTTTAAAATACTAGTTATGCATCTGAATCAGAAAACAAGCAACAGGTCATGTGTAGCTACTGTTAAAAAGTCAAACTCTGAAATTTCTCCAGTTAGCTCTTTGAAATAAGGAGGTTTATTGGAAACTCATAGCATGATGCCTGAAAACCTTGTAGGAAAAAGTCCCCCTGCTGCAATCACAATTACGAACAGCTCAGGTGATGAACTCCTGGTGTTTGTCTGCGCACAGGCTGTCTGACAGAAAGCAATTGTAGCATGTAACCTCTTCCACTGTGCATTAATTGTGATGCAGATGCGAGGAGACAGACTGGCAGGGGACTTCACAGAGGCCTGATACTGGTTGTACTGAACAGATATCGCCAGACAGCCAACAGAAGAGAAGTCTTCATGCTTAAAATGAACATTTGACCGGCAATAAAAGCTGCATTATGGCAGGGCTCCAAATAGACAGAAAACACTGAAATAGAATAAACTGCATGCTGAAAATGTAGTAGTAAAAGTATTTACAAAAGTACCACCATAATGATAAAGTGTTGTGGGTCTTACAACACAACTGTCACAGTATCTGCCACATCACCAGCCCCTCAACACACACTGAATCCCTCAGCTCCACCCTGTTGTTCACAATCACCTGATTACTGATTCTCTGCACCTGTATCTAATCACCAGCACTCCCTTTATAAGGCCACGGTTACACATAGCCGGGTATTTAGAGAAACTAATATCCCCCCTCCGTTTTCAATAATAACATCGTGCACACAACCCGCATAAATACGCCGTCGAGCGCCATCATAACTATGCCAAACCTATGGGCGGCAGTGTAGGGAGAAGGATAAAGCAATGCAAGCCAATCAGAATCCTCAGAATCGACAAGAGAGAACCTAAAACCCCGTTTCTCCCAGTTAACACGTCAACACATAACCAGCGTTTTCAGAAATCTCCACTCTGGCCGGAGTTTTTAGAAATAATCGTTTTCTGTGATAAAAACTGGGTTTTCGTGTAAGTGAGAGACCAAACCGCAGGGAAATTTCTGCGTTTTCCCTTTGTCCCTCTGCCTAAGCAGTCACTATCCACACTTGTCTGGTCTCGTCGTTGCTCACAGACTCCTTACCTGTTTGTCTCCTGTCTCCTTTCTCTTTCATGGTTCCTGCCTGATATGCACATAAAAACGAATTTTGCGTATAAATTGCACAATAAATACAATGAGAGACTATAGAGACGCATTTCACGAGATCGGGTTGATGGTTATGTTCCATGCCCTCTTCTATCATCCGCCGCATCTGCAAAACAAAGATCTATTACCTGCAAGCTGTAAGTTTCACCAAACTATAATACTGCTTGAAACTCACCCATTCATCTCTCCTGCGCCCTGCGGCTTCTTCGATCCCTGCAAATAAAAGATGCCTGTTTGCTACTTACCTGTCTTGTCTCCATCTGTTTCGTGACCCTTACAACTACATAGAAAATACCTGGTAATACTGTAGAATCATGGCAGCAGTTTTCACGACCAAACACCACTCACATTTTCTTCATAAAATTAAAGATGATTGAAATAGTATTCATTTGCAAAATGCACATTTATATAACTGAATGGAGATGACACAAAACACATCTTATTTAAGTGTGTCTGTTTTCTAACTCTCTTTTACATGTTGATAAAGGGCTTTAAACTAGCGAACATATCACTTTAAAAGCACATCCTCCTATGTTCTTCTAGAAAGAGATTTTGGATTATACAATGAATCATAAGCCTGAGGAGAATATGAAGAGCAAGAGTGATTAACTGCTGAGGATTCCTGTTCTGAGCTAATGTTCATCAATGATAAAATGATAACAGCAAGTCATAATTTATGAGCACTTGCAACATTCTGTCCTGAGGAGAAATACTGCAATTGCAGAATGTTCGCAGTCAATGGGGATTCCAACAATCCCTTCCTTTAAAGCACCAATGGACAGAACATTCTGATCTGATCCGTAGCCTACCCTGAAGAAACCCAGACACTTCCATGTGAAAAAGGAGTGTGCTTAATTGTATTGAATGTGCACTTGTAGTGTACTTCAACTCTAAAAAGTAGACAATATAATGACTGAAATAGAAAGCCACTTAATTATACTTAAAGAAAGTACACTCATGACTATTGTGTTTCTTAACACACTTCAAAAAGTGATATGATCATTGGGAATAATGTAAAATGAAAAGTTTTACATTAAACTGCGTTTTTATAATATTTATTTATATGTTGATAACATATAAAGCACTTGATTGCAATTGTAACTGCAGTGTGTTATTTTATATTACATTTAAAGTTGATATACAATGTTAAATGTACTAAAACATTACTTTCAGTTTGTACTTAAGTATACATACCGTAAAAAAGTATACACTGTAAAAAAAAAAGATCAATAAGTTACGACAGCATATGTTTTTACATTGTTTTAGCTCATCAAAATAAGATTAGCAATTTTCTACTTTTTTATGTTGTACAAGATTCAATTAATTTGTAATGTCAGTTTAATGTAATTAAAGTTGAAATGACACAAAACATCCAAGTTTATTGTACTTAAAAAAAAATCAGTTTCCATAAATAATCTTTTTATATGTATACTTCTTTTTCACAAGGTATTTTATGATGACACAGTCATGCGTAAAATTAAACTTCCTCACCCGTAGGAACCATGCACATAATGTCTACAATGTGTTATTTCGCTGTTAAAACCTTTTAGAATTCAATTTAAATGTGCAGAGCAAGAGACAAATATGTCTAATTAAGCTAAGGCTGATTCCTTTCAAAAAGTGTTAATCTGACCAACCTGATACAGAGACATTGCCTCAACCAATGAGTTTGGGGTGGCCCAATCTGTTTTTACAGACCAATGAAAGATGGCGAAATGTTTAGAAAATTACATACTTTAAAATGTATTTAAATGTTGTGCTGTTGAAACATCCGCCTCATAACATTCAGAAATAATACAGTACTAAGGCTAGAATATTAGAATAATACGGTAATCAGGCTACAATGTTCAAATACGGTACTAATTCTATAATGTTCTTGAATGATCAAAGAATGACCTACCACTCACTTAACCTCTATGTCATGTCTGAGAACCCCAGACTGTCAGTTCACATGCAGCCCACATGCTGTGTCACGGTATGTGTCATGTGATAATTCCATTATACAGGGATCGGGCCACCAGAAATAACCTGGATTTATCCAGTCAGCTGACCAACAGACGGGGAGGTGGCTGGAGGGAAGACAATGAGCCTAAAAATTGAGCGATGACTCTAAGGAGTGGAATATGCTGGCTTGAAAAAGATGGACGGAAGGAAGGATTAGGCCACTGATACTGTCACACTTCAGCAGAACACCCAGCAGCCGTGGCGGTATAAGACCTGAGTCATCAGGACACTAGCAGGAGGACTGGAGTGGACATTACTCCGTGATTAACAAGCCAGGGAGATGACAAATACAACTCCTCCATGACGTTTATTCCATCCAGTGATCACATTTGTTATAAAATATTAACACAGGCAAACCGAACACTGTTCCTGCATTAACTGCAGAGCACATCATCCCAGCCTAAAGGAAATATTGCTTAGAAGTTGTGCTTTCACAATTCAGGAGACTAAATTAAGTTCTCAGTTATATTTCATTGATTTACAACTTTCCAAAGTACATTCCTTAGTTGAAATAAAAATACAAAGTCATTGACCTATAGAGTAAGAAAGTAGAGCTTTAAAAGAGCTCTTATACCATGGACTTAGAGGAATTCAATGAGAAATGTAGAGTGATTTGCAGACTATCTTGGTAAATCTGAGTATAGTCTGAGACATTATTGAAATCTGTAGAGCATATGTGCAGTTACTCGTCTCTTTTTTTCAGGAGTAAAATATGTGAAGCTTAAGAGCTTAATTTAAGTGCAAATAATTGAATTCAATGTGCATTTGTGGTGTATTTAAAATCTTAAAAAGTAGATAAAAACTGTACTTGCAGATAATATAATATACTAATGAAATAAAATGAAAAGAGTGCACACTTTCATGGCTTTAAAAAGTTAACATTAAAGTTAAAGTTACTCAAAGTTACTTACTTATTTAAATTATTTTATTTATTTATCTTTTGTCCTGCTTTTTATTGCACAAAGTTTGTGTGTGTGTGTGTGTGTGTGTGTGTGTTTATAGAAAACCTTTTTGAACTCTCCATCATCTTCTTGTGACAGAATAACCGACCAAAGTATGGATTATGCAGCGCGATTTTCTGATGTTGCTCGTGAGAGCCTAAACTTTTTAACCTTCATGGAGAAATTCTGCTTTCTTGCCGTCACCACCAGGTAATTATGGAATTACATATAGGCCTGGTTTCACAGACAGGGCTTAGATTTAGAAAGGATTAGGCCTTAGTTAAATTGGGACATTTGAGAGCTTTTATAAATGTGCCCTAAAAAAAACACATTACTGGTGTGCATATTGAGCACATATTTTAATATATGTCAGTGCAAGTTGCTTTCAGTTAAAACGGCTCAAACTTGCATTTTAGTCTGAGACTTGGCTTAAGCCTTTTCTGTGAAACTGGGGGAATATATGTACTTAAAGGTGCCATATGTAAAGATTGAGGTAAAAATATCCAAAAAATTAGCTACACGCATCAAAAGAATGAGAAGAAATAAGTGCGATGATGTCATTAAAAAAATGACAAGTTATAGTGCTGCCGAGATATAAACCTGAATTAGCATGCTAAATTACTAGCCCCGGCCCGGCAGGTGTCATAATACCAGTTTCGGCCATGGGAGGCGGTATGCGGGCAACATAACCAAAAGCCAAACTGCAATACACGAATAACTCACACGGCTTGTGGGCGTACTTGAACCTGATGTCAATCAATTGTGCTTACATGCACTTCATGAGACACACTAGCACACGCACGCAAGGTCTCGTGCTCTCTACCTCTCTGCCGTGCGCGCTGTTTGAACATACATATTCACATAGACTTTCGAAAAGCGGGACATATTCACATAGCCTTTTGAAAACCAGGACATTTCAATATCCTAACTACAATTAGCCTATTGCACAATCATGGCTACTGAAGATATCATGTTACAGTTATAGCCTTGGTCTGCATTGTTCCGTGAACACAGCACGCTATAAGCCAACTTCCTATAATAACAGTCTAATAGTCACAAATCTCAAGTTAAGTATTAAATCAACCATTCATTATCAACTATGACACACTCACACACATATAGCATATCAGTGTCAAATGCATTATTTACACCACGGCTGGTGCAACTTACGAAGAGTAATAAAAACAACTGGCCTACTCACGTTCTTAATACAGCTGAAGTCGACGTTTTGGGGAGTGGAATCTCCACATGAGTTTCTCTTTCCATTTTTTTTTTGGTTGTGAATAGGCAAAACAACGCGCGTCGCTATAACTTTACCGAGATGCTGCGGTCAGAGCGGCTCAGCGGGAAACCCCTTTTTTGTAAACATTCAGTCAAACTTCTGGGTGTTTTTTTTTTCAGTCAAACATTACACTTAAATACACATCAATAAATATATAAATACTGCACGTAAATTATTATTATTATTATTTTTAAAATAATTTATTAAATGCAAATTGGATGGAGGGGATCACAGAAGCTCTGTAGGCAGGGCATTATGACTATTCCGTTTCTCGTTTGTTACTCTAGAGTAGACCAACTCACTTTCTGGAGACACTGCCCCCATCTGGTATGCAATGTGGAGTATGAATTGATTTTTTGGCCGAAATGACACCGGGCACCTTTTAAGTTAAGTCCTACTTAATTGGGTCAAAAAAGATCTTTAATTAAGTTCAGCTAATTGCATTTATATCAATTTAAACTATATTATTTTTATTTAATTGCAGTTAACAGTATATAAGTATATTGTATATAAGTATAAAAATAAGTATATTATTTCTGCAATAAGTACTTTTTAAAAGTATACTAAATTCAACCTTTTTTTTCTCCTAAAAGTGTAGTTCACCCAAAAAGTCAAATATTTGTCATTTAATGTCATTCCACACATGCATGACTTTCTTCTTTGGAATATAAAAGAATACAAAATCTGTTTTTAGTCTATTCAAGGAAAGTCTGTGACGTTTTTGTTCATCGTATTGACATCACCAGTATAAAAACTTGTTTAAATATCTAATGTTGTGTTCTAAGTCATACAGAGGTTGAGTAAAAAAACTGTGTAAAACGAACCACACCATGCTATGAGGCTATGTTTTTGCCTCATTTAATTTGATATACTGATAAGGTCAGCTGACTGGAATTTTGTGAACCCTGATTACACATAAATAAGACCTTAAACCAATTCAAAATCTTCCCAATGTTCTCCTGTTACACGGGCAGCTGTGTACACGACTAACACTTGATCATCCCTCCCTGTGCTGCAGTCTGCAGTCTCTCAGGGAATTCAGTGGAAAATGTACATTGAGGTCAATGTGTCCCAGGTGTTATATTGAAGCACTGCAAGAGCTTATTCAAACAAAGTTGTGTGCTAGTTGGGCCACAAATGTTCAACTACCCTATATGTATCAACATGTATTTAATAATATTTCCCTGAATGTTTTGTACTGTTTCTGTCTTGTTTCATTTCACTGTGATACCGTTTGTTGTGTATCACCTTCCCCTAAATCAGTTTGTATATGTTCCCTCTTGCCCTTCATGCTGCTTAACACTGTTTCTCCTCCATCTTCAGCTGATGAGAATTTGCAACACTCACACAAAGGCATCATTCACTGCCCTACTTACGTAACCCCACGCAAAAGCAACTACATTTACTCTCAGAGGTTAACACAACATTCTCTGAGGTTCTGAATCTCAGTGTAAACAGCCTCATTCTGAACCAGAGTACCAGTTGTGCATCATATAACCTGCAGAAGTAAACCATTCGGTTCTAGAAACTGACATCTGACCTCAGCAAGTGCTGCTGTCAGCGTCCTACCTTAGTGCGTCATTGTGCTGCATCACGGCATTGTTAAACAGTGCACTTTGCCCAGAGATTACTCTTAATGGCTGGCAGAGGGAGACATCTGTCATCTGGCCAGACAGGTCTTGTCCAAGAACTATTTGATTGCTTCATCTTTTGTTCTTTTTTTTCTTTCTTTTTTGTCTACTTATTGGCTCATTACAGAAATTTGCACATCAGGGTTTAAGCAAAGGTATGCACTTTTCCTTGAGGCAGAGAGTCGGAGTACTGCAGGTATTTAGAAAACTAAGCAATTCTTTCTGCTCGCCATTCTCAATTAAAAGATTTGGATGTTGACTGGTGCTCTTTCATGTTAATGACATTAAGCCGGAGATCTGAAACCATTCAGCTGCATACAATTTCAAGATCATTTGTGATTTATAAATTTCACATCTGGAAGTGAGGTGTGCGCATGTTTTTGTGCATACGTTCATTCCCTGAATCACACGCACGCACATTTGAAAATAAATCATAAGATCAAATGTATGGTTTCTATGCAACATTTTATAAGTGAGGCCCCAGGTCTGTTTTAATAAGGTCAAGTGAGGTCAAGGATAGCAGGGGGGACAAACAAGGGTATGCAACTAAAAAAGGGAAATGACCATGTAACTTTTTGTTTAATTTTTTTAATAGTATTTCAATTCAACACCAGAGTGCTGGCTGACTTTACTGGCCTGTGGAGATTTGTTTTGTTTTTTTTAAAATGCTAAAATGCAAGAAAATGTTAGTATTAAAAATACCTCACAATAAACATTAATGTCTTTCGAAGTGTCTTTTATTTAGTAAGTAAACTAAATATTAGTTTACGAAACATTGACTAACGCAATGATTTTAGTTTTATCTTAAGTGAGGATGTTACTTAGCCTATTATAGTAAATTAGTTTGTTTATGGTGAAATTAAGTTGTACAAAGCCATATAAATGATTACATTGACAGATATGAAGTAACATGATGGCTTGTTGTTTAGACATGTTGTACATAATCTTTTTACTTTATATTAATGTTTTTGTCCATTTTTGATTAATAAAATGTATGGTCTGAACTATAAATATGATTTGAGAAAAAAATTCCATCTATCTATCTATCTATCTATCTATCTATCTATCTATCTATCTATCTATCTATCTATCTATCTATCTATCTATCTATCTATCTATCTATCTATTAATTTATTTATTTATTTAAAATCAAGAGTCCAATCAACGCTAGCTAAACTAAGCAGATGCCAACATGATATTATACTGGCCAAAGGCTGGTAAATTACACCTTTGATGCATTTTATGGTCTGTTTTCATTCAACTTATTGTTTGTTATGTTTTTATACAGTTTGCATATCGTTGGGCCTATACAAAAATAAATCATTTTTGTAAATCAAGTTTGTTTGGATTGCCAAATGATGTCTAATGTAAAATCTGAATCCTGAAGCAAAAACCAGTTGAAAACGAATGTATTAAATACATTTTAGAAGGACAAAGACTTGATGTCATATATAGACCATCACAACAACTTTGGACCACAATGTTGTGACAAAATGGTAAAGTTTGCCCAAACATTAATTTTCTTAAATAATGCCAAGCAGACCTGGCATTTGCTAAAAGAAAAGCGATTAAATAAGGACTGAGAAGTCTGTAAGCAACACGGGGGGTTAGTTGGTCCATCTGCACAAGAGCCTCATTTCATGACACAACACTGATGCATGTTTCTTGGCTCAGTGAGTCATCCCATTTTAGCTGTGTTGGCACAGTGCTGTGCTCTCACTGTGTGGCTATCTGTGTTAAGCTGAAACTGAAACTCTTCCTCATGTTTCAGATTCAAAATCACTGGACAATTGTGCAGCTGTCATAAACAAGCAAATGAAGGGTACATTGCATGCATTAGAATGACTGGACAAACAGCGACAGTCAGTGTGAGCACATACAGAAGGCACAGATTTCTCCTGGCCACCTGCTCTAGGATTGGCAAAGCAGGAATATTGACCCAAAAGCTTTGGTTTCATGTCTTTATTATTTACATTAACACTTATGTATTTGTTTTTTATCTCTAGTTCTCCAGTCAAATCAGCATAATTTTGTACCGCTTATGAAAATGAAAGCATAATGAACTAAATAAAACTTACAGTGCGAAGTCATTTTAACAATGGTCCAGGACAATGAAAAGGAAGCCACATTAATAAATGATCTCAGAGTAACAGGTTTAGAGCAGATTTTAAATACATTCCTAATATTTTATCCTTCAGTGCTCTTCAGTGCTCCAGTTGATGGCAGTAACGCACCAAAAAACCTGGGCCGCCATTGAATTATCTCCAAAAATAATAACACTGTGCATAAAATCTTAAAATTGAGTTATGACGTATCCGACTTCTCGAACAAGAACAAATAAAGAGCTGGACTTGATTTTTTAAGAGAGAGATTTGTGGTGAAGTGTGACTTGGACACCTTAGCCAACTTCGTGAGACTGTATGGTATGAGATCTCCTCTTGCCTTTGGGCTCTTGAGCATGACACTAAACCCCAAGTACACTGTAAAACCTAACAATATATTTACTCAATTAAATTGGGTTCACTGCACTCAAATAATACTGAAAAACTTGAAGTGGCTTGAATGACTGAAACAGAACTCAAACTGAATGAGTTATAGAACATTTCAGATCCCAGAATGATAATTGAATAATAATTGTACTTAAGTGATCAATTAAGTGATAATTGATCATTAGTGATGAACACCTGCTGTTAACAAGCAGAATCACTGAAGGAAAGAGAAACACAAGAACTACAAGGTTTAAGGTCACCATGATGGAGATCAGTGTTTGCTTTAGTTGGGCTCTTGACCCTTGACTTTAGAGTACAAGTATTTCTTTGACTGCTGTAATTGAGTGTTTATCAAACATTTGTTATGGCACAAAATTCAAGGAAAAATATGATTGGGAATGGTGGTCAAGGTTTGATGATAACAATCATCGTTTAATGACTTGATTCACTAATCTCATTCAGAGTCTAGTATCTGATTAAAAGGGTAATAAATTATTAATTTGAAACTGAAACTCTACAGTATAATAACTAGCAATGTTATGAATATCAGATAATATGAAGGATTTTACAGAAAATGTAATTCATTACCAAAACTAAAACAGATATCATGAATCAGCATATGAATCTCAACAATGGTGATCATTAAAAACCTATTCATACTGCAAAGCATGCTGGGTACTACCATAATACAAACCTTATCCATGGCTCCCAGCATGCATTGCAGCATGAATAATTTTTTAATGGTCACCATTGTTGAGATTCATATGCTGATTCTTGATGTCTTTGTAAGTCAGCATTATATCATAGAGGTTTTTAAAATCTGATTGTAACAACACTGGGCCTTACAGCAGAATCACAGTTCTTTTAATGAATAATACAAGTTATATATCACCTGTTTAATCAGAAATTATTCTCTAGAAAAGACCATAAAATCAAGACACCAAATGATAATTCATCTTTCTATAAATCATCATCAAAACACAACCACATGCTCACATTTTCTTTTGGCTTTTGTGCCATAACAAGTGTGTTATAAAAACACTCAGTTACAGCAGCCAGAGGAAAAACTGGTGTTATAAAGTCAAGGGTCAAGAGCCCAACTAAAGCAAACACTGACCACTATCATGGTGTCTTTAAATGAAACCCAAGAAATCATCTTCATCTAAACCTCTTTTCATTCACAATAACACCTTCTGTAGATGCATGACTCAAATAACTCAATAACTCATAATTTAAATTGGTTAATAATTGAAGCTGGTAATGCTGTTTGTGGAGTTGTTCAATCCTCCTCTGAGATCTTCAGAGATTTAAACATATTTTATCTTCAGTGATTTCATCTAATGTTGTGGTTGGAAGTCAGTTGTAGTTCTTGTGTTTCTCTTTCCTTCAGTGACCTGCTTGTTAACAGCAGGTGTTCATCATTAATGCTCAACAATCACTTCATTAATCACTTAATTAATCACTTAATTTCTTGACTGCAATATCTACTTTTAGTGAACTCAACTGAAATCATTTCAGAGTACTCATAACTATTGTTTGTTATAAACTTAAATGAATTGAGGTAATAAGTTTCCTCAAATGTAATGAGTTAGCTTAACTCATTGGAGTTGACTTTGTGTGTGATATTGTGAGCTAGAAGTAACTGCAAGTGCTCTGAGTTCATTTAAAGTTTGTCATTTCACTGTTTTTACTCAATAAAGTGAAGTTTCAGCTATATACAGTGTTAAATGTAGTGTAAAGTTTAATTGTGTATTAAAAAATATTATTGTTTTAGTAAACTCACATAAAATAAGTTCAGAGTACTCATAACTATTGTTTTTTATAAACTTAAATGAATTGAGGTAATCTGTTTCCTCAAATGAAATGAGTTAGCTTAACTTGTTGGGTTTTACAGTGTATCTAGCACAGGGTCTACAGCATTTTTATTCCAGTAAGTGTATAATAATAAGCTTTTGTATTAAAAAAAATTGTAAGTGCTAAATTACAAATAACTACCACGCAGTGAATTAAATTCTGGTCTTATTTAACAAGCAGGCCTACAGGTATTGGTTTACTGTACTGAGACGTCATCATGACAGTATTATGCTGACCTCTAGTGTAAGAGCTGGAAACGGCATGGTTTTCCTTTTTTTATGTTTGTAATGTTGTCTCCAGGTAACGTTCTTGCTAAGGATCAAAACATTTAATCGTTTTATGAGAGATTTTTTTTAATATAGCCTAGTCTATTGAAGAAATCTTAGCCTACGCTACTCTACATTTTTTCAAAAGAAATTATTTAGGCCATAATAGCCTACTATAAGATATTAATGCTACTCAACATAACCTCGTGGAATCATCCAAAATCTGAGCAAGGAATTAAACTAAAGCTGACAATATGATTAATTGATTTGTCATTGCAGTCTCAGCTGAACAGAGGGTAGGGGCCTATTACTGATATCATATGAACTGCATGGGGCCAGATCATTTTATTTAAAAAAAAACATAAGCAAAAAAACGACAATTTACTGTAATTGTTAGGTTTGTTAATTATTAGTTTATGCAACATTATTAAACGAGCTGTAACAGGTTTATAACAGAATTTAAATACATTACTACTATTTTATTCTTTCTTCTGTGCTCCAGTTGGTGGCAGTAAGGCACCAAAAACCTGCCAGTGAGCCGCCATTAAACCTCAGAAGAAGCAGAGGCGACCAACTGACGTGATTTCCCGAATCTTCTTTCTTTAGCTCAAGGACCATCGTGCGAGCAGTAGCTTCGGTGTCGTTTCTTTTAAGGTGAGGTGTGGGCATCAGAACAACATATATATATATATATATATATATATATATATATATATATATATATAAAACATTAGATTTACTCTTCATCTCAATATATTTTTTATCTGTAAAATATAATGCAGTAGAGTCGTACGTTATTGTAAAGACTGGTTTTATGCATGTTTTGTTTGTATGCATGTAACAATTAGTTAACTATTATTGTCTGCTAGTAACTGTAACATTATAGATTGTAGCAGCATTTTTTTCTTAACATTACTGGGTGATTTTAAATTAAATTAGTTAAAACACGTGGTCACAAGGGTCCACGTGTGGATACCAGTTCAGATTTGTTAATTAGTTAAATCGCTCTTTTTCAACATTTGTGTAAAATTCTCTACGTTTAGGTATATATTTTTTTAAGCACAGTTTTTAGCAATTTAAATTGGTGATTAATGTGAAGCACATAGATGTGTATGTGGTGTTATCATGCAGGCTGATCAGCGAGGTTGAGTCTGAAGTGTCTCTTTCCTTTCCTGTATGTCTGCTAGATGGACATGGGGTGGTTTGAGGCCGTGCTGTTTACCCCCTACAGCATGGTTATAGAAACCCCAGACAAGCAATGTTACATGTGCTCGAGGGGTTCAATATCTGCATGTCAAGGTTTCTTGTGAAATGTACTGAAATGGTCTTTCTCTTGCAGGATAATGCCATTTCCCTGAAGTCTTCCTATTTTGCCACCTTAAGGATATGTATTGGCCATGAGTTTGGTGCCATCTAAGAGCTGTTTCTATCACAGCTGCTGCAAGAAGAAAGTAAGTCTGGTCAACACAAAATTAAGACATAGTTCAATGCAACTGTTTATTCTGTTTTAGTTCAACTCGGTATGTTCTCTGTAAAAGAGAAGAGTCGTTGCAGGCTCTCCAGCGAGGTTGAGTCATTGTGACTCTTGCCTTTCCTGTGATGTCTGCTAGAGAAATTTGAGGTGGTTTGAGGCCTGCTGTGTTGCCCTTCCCAGCATGGTTATATAGTCTTCAAACATTTCAACTAGTTGTCTATAATCTTATGGTGAGAAATAATCTTGCTTCATGTAAATATTCTTATTTCTTTTACAGGGTGAAGCCCCTTCTTTGCTGAGGTGTTGATCACAACATGTTCATTTTGAGTAAGGCTAGATTTAATAGACAGTAGTGAATATAGCATAACGGATTGCCATTTACCAATTATTTTTTGGTTCAAATATTGAATGTTATATTCCAGAGGATTTGATATGTAAACTGTTTTGGATGAAAATATTCAGCTAAATAAAGAGGATTTTCTTTTTAAGAAAGCAACCATTGTTTCTGTGTTTTTGTTTGGTTAAATGAAAAGTCAGAGATATTGTGGCTGTTATAACTGTTTGACTGTATATTCTAGCTTATTACGTGGCTATTTGCCGCAAGTAAATAATTGGAAATTAAATATTAATTGGTGTTGTGATTTAACTTGCTTGTAATCAACTCAAAGCTTCTGCAAATTAAAGCAGTTCTTAGCAAATTACCGGTGGTTAGTGTAACTAAACTGATTTTCAACCCACTTTGTAGTGCTTGATGCACACCGTCTCGCACGTCATATTCGCTCTTGTTACAGGGCCTGAAATTTGGCATAATGTTCTCATTCCCTCAGGTTTCATGCTCACCCAATGTGCACACGCTTAAAGCTGCCTCAAACAGCTTGCAGATAACCATATTGAGCTTTTGTTTAAACTGTCAAATGTGCACAAATTTGTCTAAATGCCTGTCTTGTTGAGTATTCTCACAGACGCAGTTGATTGTCTTAAGGCTGATTTATACCTGCGTCGAACCTCTAAGCAAACAATGTTACTGGGTATTTGCTCTAGCCTACGAGGCACATGGTCAAGCTTAACCTAGGAGATAGGGCTCGAGGCGGGACCGAGAAGCTGTGCTGCACTGCGGCCATGTGTGTCCAGACATCTCTTCAGACATAGTGATACCTGAAGCCGCACCTGTTTCACATCTATTTACAGCCTCTCACGAGCACGCATTTCAATAGTGTCATCTATGGCAAACTGTTTTAGCTTAAATTGTACCTGTCGTAATTGCATTTTTACTAGTTGGAATTCAATTAGAGAGTTCTACAATGCAATTAGTAGAAATTACAATTAGAGAGCTCTCTAATTCAATTATTAATAGTAAAAATTATGATGAGAGAGAGCTCTCTAATTCAATTATTACTAATAAGAATTTAAAAAATTTAGTTTTAAAGTTGTATTACATTTTTGTTCCTGAAATCCACCCTACTGCTGGAATCAATCTTACTAAAAAGCACAGAACTCAAACTGACATTTTGATCCAGATGAACACAAAATCCAATCTTGGTCATCAAGCATTGGACAAACCATTTTCAAGATTTGATCCAATCTGATATCTGCAATCCTATCATTGCTTTTGAACAACTGGGCCCAGGGTACTACTTGTGGCTTCTTTTACACAGCACCCTCTAGTGGTGTTTAGGTAAAGCCAAATAATATAACAAAATACAACAGTGACCTCTGTTATTCATTAAAAACATTAAACTACATTTCTGAGATCAGTGAGTGAGCTGGGTCTTTGCATCTAGTTTTTTTATTTATGTCTTTATGTTTTAGAGAGAGAACTTATAGGTCGACAATATGTTTGTGACGTAACCTACACTTGTGATGCTCATTTTGTGAGTAGCTTTTTTCTGATTGTTTATGATGGTGGGTTGTATTTTTTTAGTAATTTATAAATAGTGGAGTTTATAGTTTTTTTTTTATGTAGGCCTATATGCTTGAATTGTAAAGCAGGGGGTTCAACCTCTGTAATTAATTTCGAGGCACGATTGATACAGCTTTATAGATTAGGCCTATACATAATTATCAGGGATCATTACAGAGTTAATCTTTAATCTTTTTATTTGTTTTTGTTCTTTTGCCCGGCCACGCCCCTTTTTCCGTGGAGACGTCTGAGCACTGAACAGTTTCACTTTCACTTAAGAACGAGGACGGCCGAGTCTTTTTTGCTATCTCACTTTTGCGAACGTATTGCCTATAATCAGCCAAAGGTATGGGTTTGTACATTTCGAAGTTTAAAATAACCTACATCACCAATTGCTTTACATTTACTGTTAAATTACATTGTATTTCCTCTTTCTAATGTCACGTTGGAACGCTGTTGTAAAATACGTTTCCACGCAATTTAGTCCTGTTTTATTATTGTTATTAATTATTATTATCATTATTTTATTAGTTTTATTATTAGTTTACTACATTACTGTACAAATGTATTCATTATTTTTCTTTCTTACATGCATTTACGTAACGTTATTCACCCTATATGATAATGAGGAGTTGTGGCTTTCAGAAGTTCAGGTGTAGCATTCAAGCCCTATTTTTATTTATTTTTTTAGCAGATTTAGTCTTCCAGGTGTAGACAGGGTGTGATTCAGCCAAACATTTTATCTTGTGAGATATCCATGTAAGCTGCAGTAACAACAAGAAGTTTGTTCCAAAAACAATCTACATTTTAAGCATGTTGGGACTGGAAAGAAACAAAATCTGTAATGTCCCCCACTTTTTTTGTTTTGTTTTAAGATGGCCATGAATGAAATGGTTATTGAAGTGAATGGGCTCCCGGACAACTACCCCAACAATATAATGATTGATAAATTAACCATGCACTTTCTGAGGCGCAGTAACAAAGGAGGAGATGTTTTAACAGTGATTTATCCAACCTCCAACAAAGGCCAGGCTTATGTAGTCTTTGAATCAGCTGAAGGTATTGCCTTGATATTTTGTTCTCTAAGTTTATCTTATTGTGAAGCGTCCTTGAGCTTGGTAAAGGCGCTATATAAATTAAACATATTATTATTGTTATCTAAGGTTAACATCATATTCCATGGCCAACATTTCTCTTTTTTTCCCATTCAATGTCTTAGTACCAGGAGTCTTGCAACACACTCATGTTTTGATTGTGGAGAGTCAGTTTTACCCACTGGACATTAAAAAGGTGCTCCATCCTCAGGTAAGACACTTCATTGGTGAACCTCACTGAATCATACACAATTATGCAACTTACAATTTTATTTAGTATACAGCATTTCTGCAATGATCCAGTCACCGCAAATTCTGTATCATCACCATTCTCCCAACATCTTGTTTCATCTGAATATTTATGCACAAACTAAATAAATAACAACCCAATAGTGCGACGTGGTAAACCTATTTCCTTAACATGCTTTTGTTAACATTTTCTCAGCTGGATATGCCAGCCGAAGCATTCCTCGATATGAACATGTTCTACAGTCACAGCAAAATCCAAGAACTTCTCCATAGCCATGGCTTTCAGATGTCAAAGACCAGCCCAGGACAGCTGCATTTGGAGGGTTCCTTTCTCAAGCTAAAACGTATTTATCCCAAACTCGTGAAGTTTCTGGCTCTAGAAACCCTCCCTCAAAGAGGAACACCTTTGCATTACACTAATGGCTACTCCTCTGACTCTGTCTCCAGAGCTGAAAAAAGTGACTCCAGTGACTTCAGGCGCAGCCACAATTATGGCAACTCAGTGTATTCCGAGGGCAGAAGCACATCTTCAGGAATAACCTCAAGATCCCCAGAGTCCCAATGCAGACTCTCTACTGCCTCTCTACTGGATGGAAGCTCTAGCACAGAAAGTCCCTTTAGCAGTCCCTCCAGGATCTATGAGGATTCCCGAACAAGCGTTCAGCAGCAGAATCCCTCGTCTCCCAGGCAAACTGAGGTTTCCATCCCTGTGGAACTAGATGTGTGGAAATACATAATGCTCTTTAAGGAAGATTTTATAAATAAAATTAAATCAGATCACCACACTCATATTAATCATAAAGAAGAATCAGGGGTTGTTATGGTTGAACTCTCGGGAGGAAACTTTAGGGAAACGGCTAAAGAATTGTCTGAATTGATGGAGGAAATCTCTGTATCTCTACGCACACAAGAAATAGACCTGAATGTATGTGACAAAAGTCAGAAGAGAAACATTATCCAGAATGCTTACACATTCCAAAAGATTTATGAAGTTTTAATTAGACGGGAAGATAACGTTGTAAAAGTAGTGGGGTCATCAAAAGACAGTTATGATGCAAAGCGAAAGCTTCTTGGACTGGATGTTGACATTGCACCGCCTAAAGGCATGACGAGGAACATATTGCGACGCAGCAGCTCTTTGCCAAGACAAAAAACAAGGGCCAGAATGGAGAACCTAGACGTAGATCAGATTCCTGCTGTGGACTCTACTACTGTCAGTAGCTCATCTCCCTCACATTCCCAAAAGGGCTATCAATTGCAACGAAAAGTCCAACAGGAAAGAGGTCGCCAGCCCTCTAAATCCACTGCACAACACAGGTCACAGAGCAGCTCCCGATTACAACACAATAATCCAAACCAAGAACCATCAACTTATGTTCAGCAGGACTTGACTCCCTCTAGTGGAGTTCAGACATCGAAAAAAGGGCCAATTCCTACATTTAAAGCTGTTCTAATGCCCGATAAAATTAAAAAAAAATTAAAAAGTCTCAAATTGTAAAACAATATGAAGCCCTCATTGAAAAACACACTTTAAGACTTTTTAGAATTAAATTGGTCAGACACTTTTAAGAAAGTGATGGGACTGCACTGTACTGATGGTTCTATTTCTAATCTTTAAAAAAAAAAAAACTTGGTTACTGCACTAACAATGGAAGTGAATGGGGCTCACTATTTCAGTATAATCACAAAAATTACTTGCCAATGTTTTACGTGTATAATAGATAATAATAATTAATAATAGAATAAACGATTTCAGTGCATTAAAAAAATAGCTTTACATAGGCTATCAGCTTTTAAACCTTCAAAAAATGGGGCCCATTCACCTTCATTGTAAGAGTATATATATATATATATATATATATATATATATATATAAATTAAGAAAACATTTTATGGGATGAATCTGTTTTTTTTTTGGGTAAACAACATTACACCACTTCTGTCAGGACCACTATCGTCAAATAATTCGATTGACAATTAGCATATAGTTTGACATATAATTGGCAGATATTGGCAAACAATTAGCATATAGTTCCGTTCTGGGCGAGAACTCCCAGCGCATCCTTGCAGCCCAGCATGTATAAGAGCAGGGAGAGCAGCAATAACCCCCCTTTAGGTAAACGTAACAGAACCAATATGAATGTATGCATTGCAAATATAATTAATTCAAGATTTTAAAGTACAACATAATTTTAGAGTTTATTCTGATTCAAGGGGAATCAGAATGCCAAATCCTGACTGATGAGAGGAGGATCTGGGGATGGAGGAGGGTAGTAAGCTCCTGAGAAACGCGATAGCTGCTGGTAATACTGAAGGAGCTTATATACGTATACAGTGATAGGCGTCGTATTCCTATAGGTAGACGTGGATCAGTTGAGTGTCAGCTGATGCGAGCTTGACTAACGTGACCTGCCAGAACTGACGCTACGCTTGATATATGTTGTTGATTGATCTTAACTTGTATTTAACCGCAGAACCTGATTCACCAAGTGCAACATGTTCCTGGATCTTTGTTGGTCCTGAAACAACATTCCAATCAACCAATCAGATTTAAGTTCACAATTACTGTCAAGTTTAGGCCTATAACCAGTGTTAGGTGCTTCTAAATCAGTGTTATTCACCTATGATTTAAGGGATAAGTTATGGGTAGGGTTAAGTTTAGGGGTAGGGATAGGGATAGATTTGCAGAATCAGGACGTGTGTATTAATACCCTGAAATATCCCTCTAAATTGTACTCTCTCAAAATCACATTGATTACTTTGTAATTATTGTTGCATATATGATAAGGAAAATGAGCATATACATGTAACTTCTAGTATTTCCTGTCCTATGTTATATTATGTCTAATATATTTGCAGTATTTCCATTTTAAGTTCAGTTTCGTTACCATGGAGACTCAATGAGGAAGTGTCTTTTTTCGCATTCTACAGGAAGTGAGGCAGGCCTTGTGGTTGACTTAGGGGCTGAGCACCTCCCTATCAGGAAGAAAAAAAAAATTAAACTTATCCTCTTGTGTCAAAAAAGTTAGAATGTAATCTAGAAATACACTAATGTGCAGAGTTCCATTGTTTTTCCTGAAGATTTATAAAGCACTGATTTTGATTTGGCTGGTTTTATATAGCCTAGTGTTAATTGATAATGTGTTTTTTCAAGTATTTTTATCAGATGGCGTATTCTGTCATACAAAAATCCCCCTTGTGTTTTTTCTTTACCTGTGGTCTGCTATTTAAGAAATTCCACAGCAGTCATTATGATTCATTGGTTGTTAATATTCTTTTTAGGCCTTTAAATGATTATTTTAGGCATCACTGTAATGTGGACAAATATGGATTAATTATCTGTAAAGTTTGCAATAGTTGTACATTAAGCACTGTGACTACTGACTCATCTCATTCTCTGATTTCCACTGTTCTCAAACTTTTGTAATTGCGTAAACATACCTTACAATAAACGGAATAACCTAAAATATTTTTTAATGGTCTGTAATTGTTTAATGTAAAATAGTGGGATAAACTGACATAAAATTTTTGCTATTAAGAGCAATAAAGTTTTGTCATGGGTCTGAACTTCCGGTTCTTAAATGTCCACCTTTAAAATGAAATACATTTACTGTAGATTAGATTCTTCAGTGCTATGGTCACCAATTATACACTACTGTAAGCCCGACTCAATCGGCCCAATGGAGGCATCCGATCAGCGGGGAAGGTCTCTGCGCGTTATTGTCTTTCCTCGTGGCAAAGTAATTTGATTAAATGAAATACATTTTTTCATATATTACCTCGATATTTCATCTGACTCCATAATGATATCTGTGCATCATTAAATGTGAGCGAAGGTTTGACTATTATTTTTAAGTCTTTATTGAAAATAATGTCAGAGTCACATAAATCAAATGTTTACAATTTATTATGGCAGGTAAATGTATCATGCCAATTTCATAATCAGTTGAAAGATAATAGATACAAAACATCAAATGCTCTGGAATAAAGAGAGAAGATGCAAACCTTGACATTATAAAATACATGATGCAAAGTGTTTTGCATACACTCTTTATCACGGGCTGGTTTGGTAGAATCGCCACAATCCTTCTTTCCCTAAATACTCAAACCAAGCCAGAAACATCTTTTCAAATGTAAACATGAGTTCACAGTGGGAATTCGCATTAAACACTATCCCAGACTTACTGGGGACAGTGGTTGATTTACATTTACCTTTTGGTTTACTTCTGTGGGAATGAGACCTTTGTACCAGTCACACTGAGACATTTCAAATGATGCCAAACACGTATACTACTGTATGATAATTGTTCATATTAAACCATATAGATTTGGGATAGGGATGAATTTGGGACCTGAATTCAGGTAGGGATGGGTGAAGGGAATGATGTGTAAATTGGGAGGTGATCAACTCAAGTGTGATTGTGTCTTGAATGGGGATGGTAATTTAGCAAGAGAGTTCAATAATACTTTCTTTTGTTTTCTCAGAGAGCCCTGCCCTCTCTTCCAGTTTTTCCAGTCTTACAATAGAATGCAATTTGTCTGTGAACAACATGTTAATTTGGATTGTTTCGCTGATGATTGGTATCAAAACTGCTCCCGGAACCCCTGTATTTCACCATAAACGGCATGCTGTGTATCCTTTCCTGTCTGTCTGTATCTTGTTTGGTCCTGGTGTTTATAGTTGTGAGTGGGTTTTGCAAGAATATTACAGATCCGAGATTAGTGTGTGTGGGCAGCATAAACTCAGACTATGTGAAAGATCTAGTTCTTGACAGTAGCCTATGAGCCACACTCCCACAGAGGAGGGTGGGCTTTCGGAAATGCCGTTCATACTCGTATAAGGATTTATTTTAATTAATAAACAATTTTGAACTAAACAACATTGTAAAGTTTAAAAGGCCAAACAGTTTGTTTTGGCTTTATACTCCATTTGCACTCTGCAATGACTCAAAGCATGGTGAAGGTAATTATAAAAAGGAGTTAAGTTCAGTTAAGGTTTTTATTGTGGTTACCGTCAGGGCCTTTGGTAGCTCATGAAAACTTGAAGACTTGTGTTTAAAGATAATTCTTTCAAAAATAAACACATGCCGATGTTGTCTTGAACAGGATGACATGCTGAAGCCTGCAGACCGCAGTTGTCACTGACTTCACTTACCACAGTCTCAGATCATGCAAAGACTAAAACGCAGGCCACACCCACTGCACATTTGTCTCCTCTACCGGCTCGAGAGGTCGACAGTCAATCCTCGGTTTCTGTGCCTTTCTCATCACCTTCCACTTTTCTCTCCATCCATTTGTTCTTCAGATAGACTCCTGCAGGGATGGCGGAGCTGGAGGGCTTGGAGTTTGGAAAGTCAGACTTTGTGCTTCTAGACGAGGTCACTATGGAGCAGTTTATGGAGAATTTGAAGTTAAGGTAAGAGTGAACAGTTTTTACACTAAGTGGTGGTGTGTGTGTGTGTGTGTGTAAAGAGACATTACAGCCTATATTCGAAAGAACCAGATAAGACAACAGTAAACAAGGCCTTCAAAAATTGGTGTTGACAGTGAGTGTTAAGCGTTAACTCCTTTTGGGAGCTCTGAAGCTGTGATAAAGTCATTTTTATTTGTAGAACTTGCCCATTAAGTATGTTTCACTGTCAAAAGTGAGTAATTGCAGTCTTTTTGTATAGTTTTAGTGTCTTTGATTTTGACCACTCCCTTCTTGGTAGAAAAAAAATGCTGTGACAAGAAAAGTGTTTTAGAAGAAAAAAGTGGAGAGGAAAGAATGTGTCATATTACTTTTGACTTTCCCGCTCATAGCTGAGATATCAAGTCGCTAACATCAACAGCTTAAGAGACATAACAAGAAAAAAATACATCTTATCATGTCTTACAAGAGCTGATCATGACCAGCCAGTTGAATCTTAGCAGTGCTGATGATGAAATCAAAAGTTTCTAGTTCTCCTTTCCTTTAACATGCAGCATTTGCTCCATCTGTGATAGTGATGTCATTGGTTAAATTGGGTAGAATCAGATGACCTTTTCACAAGACTCTTTATGAGTGTGGTGTTGCACACTTGTTTTGACTGTCACAGGTTTTTATGCCTCTGAAACACTAGGAAAAAAAGAACTTGTCCATTTGTGTGTTTAATCAGCTTTATGACCATGCCTCATGTGACTACTACAAAAAGTCACACAACAAAATACTAATACTTTCATAATGTGCGGAGAAAAGGCATCCTACCAATTGAATACTCAGATATTACACTTCTTTGTCTGAACTATTTGATTTTTGTGTTGAATATGCTTGTTTTGTATATAGAATTTATAAGCTATAATGACCAATGCATTTTAACTACGGACATATCTACCGGTATGTATTTTAGCTGTACGCCATGAAAGACAAGTGTTTTAGTTAATATGCATACTTAACCAAGATTACACTGTATTTTTTGTTTGAAATTCAGAAAGTGAGTCATCTTGAGCCCCCATTGCACTTCCTGTTCTCACTTCCCAGCCCTGTATCACTTCCTGCTGAATAAGGGCGTGCATTACATTGAGAAACACACATCAAGTTACGACACTTGTTTCCCCTGGTATAAATTTTAACTCATCACCAAGAGAATTGTATTATGGTATTTGATATCAAGGTGAAGAAGGTTATACAATGAGCATTACGGGTATGGTGCGGGTTGAAGGAGAGGCAGAGTCAAAAGGCTTCAAACATTTACTAATAATTCCAAACTCAGGTACAGGGATGACAGGCAGAAGGTTTACACACACAAAACATTAACAAGAACCAACAAGGACAGACTGGGCAGAAGGAAACTAAATACAGATACAAACTAACAATAACGAGGTGAGGACAGGTGACACGGATGATGAAGACGATGAACAGGTGGGTAATTGAGGGAGTGAGTTCAGGTGTGGAGACAAGGAGGATTCTGGGAAGTGTAGTGAAGATGAAGATAGAATGGTGCAGACAATGACTGTGACAATGAGATGTGCTTTATGATGTTTTAATATGTTAATCCTGACACAGAAATTGCCACACTTATTGATTAATTGTCTAATGGAGCTTATTCAATGTAATCACGGTTATGACACGGTTAAGAAATGCCATCAAATGCCATAATCTGGGGGGAAGTAAAGAATATTATATTATATTAAAATTTTCACAGCATTAAAGTTTATCATATGGGCCTATTTTATTATTATTTTTATTATAATATTATATGTTATTCCAAGTAAAAAAAAAAAAGACTTACATTGTAAGGGGCATGAACAAAACAGACATTCATCAATGTATGTTTTTCTTAAACCTCTTGGTATGATTTATGATTAATTGAATCCCACCTCACCTTACAGTATTACTCAACGTATTCATCGTTTGTTCTTTAATTTCTCTGTTCGGACACCAGGAACTAAACCAAACCCAGCACATATGATGCTAACAATGAGTCTTGTTAAAGCTATTTCTTACTGGTCTATTTGACACCTGCGTATTTTTCACAGTATTGTTTGTTGTTCTTTTAGGTTTGAGAAGGGCCGTATCTACACTTTCATTGGAGAAGTAGTGGTGTCAGTCAATCCATACAAACAGTTAGATATCTATGGGAAGGAGGTCATTGAGGACTACAGGGGCAGAGAACTGTATGAGAACCCACCTCACCTGTTTGCTGTCGCAGATGCCGCTTATAAAGCCATGAAGAGACGAGCCAAAGACACATGTATCGTCATTTCAGGTACAGCAGCTACTAAACACACTCGCTGCTGAATAAAACAACAAGACACTGGTGTTATGAACATTCCTCCAGGACACAGGCCAGAGGTCATTCATCCTTTTCAAAATGTCACAAATTCAATGATGAAAATAGATAAACAGGAGAAAATAGACCCAAGCCCAACAAAATGCACAGAGAAAATATCTAATATTTAACCCTGTAAAGGCTAACAAATTAAATAACCATGCTAAAAAATCATAAGGTATGTTCTGCATGCTGGGACCCGTATGGGATGCTGGTTGCTGGTTTACTGGTCACCAACATGGGATGCAAAAGTTCTGGTGGACCAGCTACACCAGTTCAGTTTTGCTTGAGAAAAACATGATGGTTCACCAGCTAGACCAGCACTATACCAGCTCTAACCAGCATAGCAGCCTTGCCATCATAATAAGATGATATTCAAATGCAAATTTGGCAAAACATATAATGCAATGCAATACACTGATGATTGAGAGATGTAAAAAAGTCTGATGTATCATATATTTGATACAAACATTTTAGAGTGTTTTGCATTTTGGAGTGATTTTTTAAAACATGATTTATGCCTAATCAAGTTAAGTTGCATTAGTCCAGTAGTAATTGTAGTATGACCTAAAAGGGGACTTTCTTAAAATTATACTAAAAGGCATTTTACTTACTAAAAAGTATAAACTATCAATCAGACGACAGAGGGTAGACATGTATTCTACATGTGGTAGATTGTGTACAACAGGTTTTTTCATTAAAGTATCAAATATGATACAGTATGCTTTGTAGGGGTAAATTATTATTTTTAGTTATTACATGTATTTTAACATATACAACAGGTTTTAAAAGTATTAACCTACTAATTAAAAGCAATATACTAGACTCTCAGTGGTTCTAAAACTTAATCACTTAATATGAATACCTTTCGTTTATTGAATTGTTGTATAAAATCAATGTCACATTTGCAATCATGTGGATATTCATGTAATGTGATGAACATTAAACACAGGAGCTCACACAGTATGTTTTTGTATCGAAGAGAGTTTGAATCTTACATCGATCTCTATGCAGTCTGTGTCTATATTTGTTCTTCATACTAGTAAGTCCTAAATCCCCACTTTTACAAAGGTACATTGTCGAAAACAGCAGTATAGCGTGATTTGCCAAGGCAGCATAATCTGCACGCAACCTATCATAAGCTGCAAGTGTGAAAGCAGTCCGTTTTGACCACAAAAGATGAGGTAATTTCATCAGATGTCATGTATTTATGGCATTTTATCTGCTAGAAATACATGCTCGGTTTTAATGTTATTTTAAGGTGGGGTAGAATTAAATGAACGGCAAAACTCAGCATTTTGTTCGCGCATCCCCTTCTGTCACCTCACGTACCCCAGTTTGAGAACCATTGCTCTATTGTTTTTAATTAGTAGACCACTTAGAAGCTACACTATCATTAAAGACACCTAGAGGGGCTTATATCAAATATACTTTTCAGGCTAATACTATTGTATTGTTGCTTTCATTACGTTCATACTACTTCCATGCTGCTTAAGCACACCTATAGCACTGTTATGACCAGAAGTTATACTGTGTGATGAACCATGTATGTACAGTCAGAACGTTTATCTCGAGTGCCTCTGATGGGGAAGAATAAATCTGATAAACGAAGACTTTACAGTATGCATTAGACCGTTTCATACAAATCTCATTGTGTTTCAGGTGAGAGTGGAGCAGGCAAGACTGAGGCAAGCAAGTACATAATGCAGTACATTGCAGCTATCACCAACCCTAACCAAAGGGCAGAGGTCGAGAGGTCAGTTTCCTGGAGACATTGACAGAGTTGGATTTTCAGGGCTAATGCTCTGGGGTTTGCAAGTTCTGTCATTACCAACACAATTCAACGGAACTTGTGACCATAGTTGGCAAACAATACTTTTGGGAAACAGACCCCAGAATAGGTTTTGAATTTAATTTCATATAAAATAATTGTATTGCTTTTGATTACCTATTCTTCAGATTTGTATGACAGATTATTTGAAGAGGTAATAGGCTTTCAAATGTTCATGTTTACAGACTATTTAATGGAAATAAAAATATTTCTTATTATTGTAGGCTACTCTTATTTGTACTGACAAACTTGTTTATACATAAATTAATTTAGCTTTTTACTGTATTTGCATCCCACCCTAGTGTGAAGAATGTGCTCCTGAAATCAAACTGTGTCTTAGAGGCCTTTGGAAATGCAAAGACCAACCGCAATGACAACTCCAGCCGCTTTGGGAAATACATGGACATCAACTTCAACTTTAACGGAGACCCCACAGGAGGACACATCAACAACTACCTGCTGGAGAAGGTAAGAACACATCAGTATCATATCAGTACAAAATAAAGCTCATCATGAAAATTACTTCTGAATTTGGAACTTGAAATTGGCACTTAAAATAAGAAAAAATTAATTGTTAGTTTTGAATGTGGTGATTTTATAAATAAAAATAAATCAGCTAGACCTTGCAAATAGTGTTTTTACTAAATGTGCAGGGCTGCGTTATAATGTGCAGATTTGTTTACCTTTGCCTGGTTTATTCATCCTGTTAAAGTTCAACCATGTGCCACAATATTAATTTAAAGGTATGAAACAGAAGTTTTGATAGTCCTGTCTTCCCTCGTGTGATGCATATCTTAGTGAAACGTAGGGTTGTAACGATATTCAAACCGAACCGGAAAATCGCGATAGACCATTCACCTACGGTATGCCCCCTGCTAACAGTTACCCAGCCTAGCCCTGGCCTATTGTTGAGGACCGTTGACCTCCATTTTATCATTAAATTCAAACAATAAATGCCGAAATAAATTTCACACTTTAATGTGGCGTGACGGGCGTGACAGAAGGCGCCTCAGTTTGAGCATGAGCGAGTGAACGGAACAAACGCGATCATCTCATCTCTTCCTAATAAACATGAATCAACATCTGAAGGTATGAAAGATAACTTATAGTACAACTTAATGAAACGTATTACTGTATATCTCGTGTAATCAGAGTTTCAACGGCGGAAAGACATCAAAACAGCCTGTTAACAATATGTCACGTAGCATTAACGTTACGTAACATTTACCTCAGTCAAGTCATTCGGTGTCCACAGCTTGTTAATTAGCAAGAAAAATTATTTGATATTGCTGTGTTCTCATGATCTCGCCCTCGTTTCAGTAAACACGTCATCAGAGAAGAGGTGTCACTGCAAGAGGGAGAAATTATTTTGATAATTATGACAGCACGTTAATTTTTTTAAAGTAACGTTAATGTTGTGCACAAATAGCCAACTAAATAATTTATAATAAGGCAGTGGCTATTTGCACTTAGTGTAAAGGGCAACAAAAAGTATTTTCTTTGAACTAAGTAAATGGCATTATTTTCTTTGTTATTTATATTATTTATATACTATTTGACATACTATTTGCATCTCCGTGTATTGTAGTATATTCTAAAACAGTATGCAACATATTCAGTGTATAACCTTCAACATAATGTGTCAAAATAAAACTGCTTAGTTTATCTGCTATTTATATTAAAAGAGTACTCGTTTTGGTCTTTGGAGGGTTGTAACACAAATACAATGCTGCATTTACAAAAAAAAAAAAAAAAAAAAAACTGTAATAAGTGTTTGCTATCATATTATGTGTTCAACTGATGCCACTCTGGAAGGCGTTGTATTTTTAGAGATTATGTGGGTCATCAATACTCTGTAATGCAGAAAAGGCAATTAACACAAATACTGTGCTGTATTTACAGTCAAGAGTTGTTCAACAGCAGGAGGGAGAGAGAAACTTCCACTCATTTTATCAGGTGAGGTCTTCTGCCAGGATATAGTAAATGAGATTATAATTTTACTTAAAAGTGGCAACTGCAGCTTGAACTGTTTTTAAATCTTCAACAGACTTGTAGATCAACATAATGTCTTAGTCATAAATGTTTACGGAATATTAAGATATATGTGTTAATGTGATGTGTGGCACCTGTGCAAACCAAATTTCCAAAGGGATGAATAAAACTGAACTGAGCATATTTGATGTGTTTATGCAGGTGTTACGGGGAGGGTCTGATGATTTGCTGAAGTCCTTGTATCTGCAGAGAGATCCCGCAGGATATATCTACACCAGTCAAGGAGCCTCTGTCACACTTGTATGTAGTGTACTTATCCCACGACTAATTTATAAACACATAACCACTTCACATAGCATTCTGCTCTTCTATAGAGTTTTTAGTAGTTTTTCTGTTTACTCATGAATTACTATCGTGAAATATGCCAAACACTGTTCTAAAGTCTCTCTTTTTCTGTCTCTTTCTTTTTTCCAAATCATCACAGGCATCCAATAATGACTCCTTATGTCACAAAGCTGTGATGGCAGCTCTAAAAGTGATTGGCTTCACTGCCGAAGAGATCAGCTCCATCTACAAGATCCTCAGTACTATACTACATCTGGTCAGTCCCACACTGCATGCTGTGGAAGATTGTTTTCTACTGTTTTTCTGATTGTAGTAGTTTATAATTTGCTGTAGTAAGTCAATGTTTAAAGTAGTGGTTCTCAATCTTATTGACTCCAAGGCCCCCTGTTGTCAAAAACCATATTTGAAGGCCAAATATATTAAAATAATTATAAGTAGTTAATTTTCTTAATTCCAATAACTAAATTCTGAGTGTTCTTCATGATTTCTACTTTTTTATTGCCAATGAATATCCAGGACTTTTCTAGTTTGTGATTACAGGGTTTTGTATTAGCATTTCTCTGTAAAAAAAAAAATATATATATATATATATGCTGCCTTAAATTTTTAAGTACAATCAAGTAAGTAATTTCAACTTAAATTACATTTAACTGAATTTAAAAAATGAGTTGAATCTCATATAACTGCAATAATATAGTTTAAAATGGCCTAACCTATTTTGATGAGGTGAAATAATGTAAAAAACGTATGTTGTCGACTTATTGATCATGTCATTTTTTACAGTGTTTTTTTACACAAAAAAAAAAGCAATTTGTACTACTTAAACTAGATTTATTGATTGATTGATTCATTTTAAACCTTGGAAATGGCCCTGGACCCCTAGTTGAGAACCACTGGTTTAAAGGCCTTGCAATGTTATTGTTTCAGGGTAACCTTAAGTTTACTAGTGATGGTGAACATGTCGTACTTGTCGGAGAAGACACGGTGAAGCACATTTCCGAGTTGACATCCACAGCATCTGAGAATGCCATAAAATCATTTCTGTACCGCACAGTGGCTACTGGGGGTGGTGAGGTCATCGAAAAGGGCCACAATGAGCAGGAAGCTAACTATGGAAGAGATGCTTTTGCCAAGGTATTGTCTCCTTTCCTGCAAAAAGGTTTCCTTGTTTGTGGCTCATCATCTAATTATTTTTCATTTTAAAAATTCTAATTTTACTTTTGAAATATACCAGTTTAATGTGGTATGTATTGCAGCAGAAACAGCTCAGTACAAAACTTCATCTGACATCAAAGGGATGAATATATCCACACATGAACTCACACATTACATCAACAATACATGTTCAATTTCAGGGTGGAACATGTCAAACTTTCAACTGTTTCCACTTGAAGTGGTCCTTGGGGGGAAATAAAATTATAAATGTTGGTATGATGACCTCTTTAATATGTGTGCTGTATTATATGTACATATAAAATGTTGTCATTCTGGCATGGTTTTAATTTTTAGGCTTTATATGAGAGATTATTTGCGTGGATAGTGGGTCGTATCAATGCTGTTATTGAAGTGAAGGACTACAATCCCGCCCTGCATGGCAAAAACACTGTTATAGGTGTGCTGGACATCTATGGCTTTGAGATCTTTGACAACAACAGGTCAGTAATATTGCTTTGCAGTGAAATTATACAAATTTTACTTTTAAGTGTTTTAGTGGTTAATTTTTTTTCTTATCCATTTCATGGCCGCAGCTTTGAGCAGTTTTGCATTAACTACTGCAACGAGAAGCTACAGCAGCTCTTCATTGAGCTTATTCTAAGACAGGAGCAGGACGAGTATCAGAGAGAGGGTATCACATGGCAACATGTGAGCAAAGTGCACAACAATAAGACATATTGAACCTAGAATATAATCCATGCACATTTTCTCTAAACTGGACTTTTCCTTCTCTCAGATTGAATACTTTAACAATCAGATCATAGTGGATTTAGTGGAGCAGCCTCATAAGGGGATCATCTCGGTCCTGGATGAAGCCTGTCTCACTGCAGGGAAAGTCACAGATACCGTTTGCCTGGAAAGCATGAACAAAAAACTGGGCCAGCATCCTCACTACACGTCCCGGAAAGTAAGCACTCAGAACAGTCATCCATTCCTTCTTGCCTCAGCAATCCTCAATCACATCACAAAAGCATACAGTTTTAGGCCCGTCATGAATTATGGAACAAAACTGCAACCTCATTTGACTTGTAGTTGCCTGACTTGAACTGCACTGCTGTTCAGAAGGGGGCAGTACTGTTTCACAATACATGCACATAGAAACAAACACACATGGAGTTTGATACCTGTTGATGCCATGAAACTCAGACAAGTCTTTTCTCTCAGCTCTGTCCTGCTGACAAGACCATGGAGTTCAATCGAGATTTTCGTATCCGACACTACGCAGGAGATGTTACGTGAGTGTTTTAAAGTCCTTCATATGACAAGTGCAGTTGATGTGAACATGATGATGGGGAGCTTGAAATACTACTAGTACCTCACTTCAACAGCTGTGACAACAGCTTTCTCAAGCAATTGTGCAGTGAAGAGAATATAAGCACTCATTCTGTAACCTGTGTATTGTGGAGAACACATAACAGCTACAGTAAATAAGTTGACACATAAAAAGAGATCAACCTTATTGTACCACAATGATCTGCCATTCAGCCCTTAAAGACAAAATGAGAATTCACAACACATTTTAATTTCATAATATGACAAAAAAACAAACAATATAAAAAAGGGGAAAAAAGGCTTGATTTTATCCATCTGGATTTGATTGGATCATGAAAAGTGGGATGTGATTTTATTGGTTAATCTCACCTGCCCACAAGGCAAACATCAATAAAAAAAAAAGAAAAATAATTACCATAATAACTCATAAATAAATAATTAATTAAACTCATAAATAATTTCAAGCTATTAAATCCTTTTTACTAGCTCTTGCTATGTAACCAGTGAAATCTGAAACTCATAATTGAAAATTTATTGGGCCTCATGTATAAAACGGCATACAATCGGATTTGATTCTAAATTAAATTTATACTCCATTAAATGAGGGACAAATTTGGATTAATAAAGGCAGAAACTGATGTGGAAATGTACACCATTTGAAGATGCGTACCAACCTCTGAGCTGTCATCTTGTGATAATGTTATTTCAACAAGGAGCATAAGACCTTCAACATAATAGAATAGAGAACTAGGACTTTTATTTTTAAGTGAACAGGGTAAGTTTTTATTTATGTTAACTTAAGGTGTGTGTCTTAAGGTGAAGTTTCTTCAAAGGTTGGAGGATACAATTTTATAAATATATAATTTGCTGCTTGTGCAGATATCTGCAGTTTGCTGTACCTCAGCAAAGGCTGTGTCCTCATTTAGAAAATAGCAAGACCTTTTCTCATTGAGGAAAGGGGAGCAGATAGAAGCTACTGGAGGGCTTAGCTCTGAAAATAGATGGCACATTTTTCACTTTGGTTTCCTTTTCGTTCTTTAATGGGCATCTGCTCCAGTGTTACTGCGGAAGTAACTGATTAAAGCTAAATTGTCTTGAAGTGAATTCTCATAGTGCATGTCTGCGATTTACTTTCATGTTGAAACTGTTCTCAGATCTGTTTCTCGTGAACAGTGAAAGTCGGTAGGAGAAGCCAAGGAGCGAATTGTAAATTCAGTGTTTCTTTGGCGACTAGTCTGAGAAAGGCTATGAACTGTGTCGGCAGCCACGTGTCACATGCTTGATAATTGGGTCAAGAGTGCAGAGGTCCTTAGTACTGAATGGCACTATTATGAAAACCCTGCAGTTAAACCTCTGAGCACGCTCACATTTCTGTGACAAGCGCTTTCGATCTGTCTGAGAATGCATTGGCAACACAGATCTCCTAGATGGATGACTGTCTCTCTCTCTCTCTCTCTCTCTCTGTCTCTCTCTCTCTCTCTCTCTCATGCTGACACACACACACACTAGGAAGTTCCCTTAGGATGAAGACTGTCAGAACTGGGATGTCAACCCCTCAGTCACACTTACAAAATAAAATCTGTGAGATCCCTTAGGCTCAACTGTGTCAGTAATGGGGGGAGGTCTCGCTAGTATACACCCTGACCAACCGCTAATCAGACCCCCTCAAACCATGACCTATTTCCCTCAGCTTCTGTCTCTCTCTTCCCCTTGCTGTCTTTTTTTCCCTATTTTTTCTACTTCCGCTGTATCTCTCCTTTTATGTAGTCTCCTTTGTGGCTATGTCCGGAATGTTTCTGCTGTACAGTGCCCCCCAAAAAATATTTTAACTTTTGGAATTGTTAGGAATTTTTCACCCAAAAATAAATATTTTGTCATTATTTATTAACTCACCCTGTGTGTAGTTCCAAACCTGTTACACAAAAGAAAATATTTTGAAGAATATTTCAGCTGTTTAGAGTGAATGTCATTTGGAGTCCAAAACAATATTGGACCAGATTGGAATGTACATATACTGTACAGAGATGTAAGAATTTAAGAATTTCTTAAGCATAATTGAATTAAAAATGCTAACATAATAACTGGCCGCCACTCACATGCAATGTGATGATGTCATGTGATAACAATATAGCATATAGTATCACTTTGAGACTTTTGTTGTTGCAGAAGGTAATACTATTTTATATACTATTTGAAAGTTGCAATGAAACGAAAGTAGCGACAGATATTTTGTATTGTGACACAGTCTAAGATTATTGAAAAATAAGTGTAACATTATTGAAAAATTAAAAAAAATTGGGGTCGAGGACTATTTTATTTTTAAATGACTAAAAGTCCTGCATATGTCATCAGATCAGAGAGAACAGTTTCACCAGAAGATCCACGTATGACTTTAACTAAACATTACAAGGTAAAAAAAAAAAAGCAAATACGTACATGGATTAATCGTTTATAAGAAGATCTAGTACATACGTTTAAAAAATAGTTACTTTTCATTTCATATTATTTTTCAGCACGTTGTGAGCTAGTATTCCATGTGCTTACTTCCTCTTTCTCTCCTGTCATTCGTTCCAAGAACTCATCTCACATTTATCATATGACTATTTCACACTTTATAATAGGCAGCATCAGACCATACAGGCGCTAAAAATAAGCAGATGCAGTTTAATCAAAATAACTTCCTCTATAACACCGTGACTTTGAGAATGCTCAGTCTTTGACTTGGTTTATATGTTACAAGCACAGATTGCTCCCTCAGAAACCCTCAGGCTTGCTTTTTTACCCTCACTCTCGCCCTGTTTACTGGAATTTGCCCGGGCTACTGTAGAAGGGCCATAGGGCAGCATATGTCCTCCCAGAACTGCTTTTACCCCAGTGATATTGCTGTTCCACAGCCATGTGGCCATGCACATGTTTGACTGTGTGTGTGAATACATGTGCGTGTGTTTGGAAAGGTGTTAGAAAATAATAGTGCTTGCATGTAGTATGCAGTGTTGTTTCTTAAGTGAATTAACACGTGTCTGCCTGTTGGTGTTGCACATCTGCGCTTGCTAATCCGGTCCACAGAGCTGTGTGGACTCGGGACTGCTTTTGTACCTGGCCAGCACATGCAATACTTTCTCTCAAGCATTTCACACCTTACATAAGCAACAAATCACACTAAATAGCTCATTGTTCTGTTTGCGGTTTCTGTTTTCTTGGCACATTCTCGCATATTTAGGATTTTTGGTATGGTATTCTTGGATTACTATGTATAATTTTATTCCCAGAGGATGCATTAAATTGATAATAAAGTTACAGTAAAGACATTTATAATTTTACACATGATTTCTAGTTCAAATAATTAATGTTTGTTTGAACGATCTATTCATCAAAGAATCTTTTTTTTTAAATGACGGTTTCCACAAAAATATTAAGCTGTTTTCAATTTTTCAAGACATTTTTCTTCAGCAGCAAATCAGCATATTAGAATGATTTCTGAAGAATCATGTGACGCTGAAAACTGGAGTAATGGCTGCTGAAAATAAGCTTTGCCATCACAGGAATAAATGATATAGAAAACAGTTATTTTAAATTGTTGATATTATTTCACAATATTACTGTTTTACTTTATTTTTGATCAAATAAATGCATCATTAATGATCATAAGAGACTTCTTTCAAAAACATTAGAACATTTTCATTTGACCCCAAACTTTTGAAGGGTAGCATAGCAAGTAATGCAAATAAGGTTATCATTCGGCATCACACTGTATAAGTACATACATATCAGCATCTGATGCCATCATCGTACCATGGAACTACCACAGTACTTTTTTGAAAGGGTAATTGGTCATATAGCTGTTAGCACTAATGCCAGGCGGTTAGCATGTCCTTTATAATACACAATTGCCCCATATAAACTGAATTGCTTTCTGTATTAAATCCAGGTTGCAGTTTGTCATTCATTTTAGTTGAGATTGAGAATGCTTCAGTAATTTTGCATTGAACCATGTCCTGCTGAACCTTCCCCTCCACATAATTTCCTGTCCTGCGTCTACTCTCCTGTCTATAATGTCAAAAAAGCCAAACCAGAATGTATCTTTTAATTATCTTTTAAGCCTTCTGAAACATTTTGTTCATGTCATGCTGTCAAGATAATGGTCCAAGTGTAGGTTTATCTGCGTGCTGTGTGAGTCATCTGTACCTGATTGAATTGAGTCATGTATGAAGGCCTGTTCATTGAGTGCTTCAACCACTGAGTCAGTCACTTAATGTAAATTCGCTTTCTAGGTCAAGCCTTGTACTGATTTGTCTTCCACGTTCCTCTCAGGTACTCAGTTGAGGGTTTTCTTGAGAAGAACAAGGACCTGCTTTTCCAAGATTTCAAGCGACTGATGTACAACAGGTTTGTGGACTTTAAACTTTGTACCTCAAAAAAGAACATTTCTATCCCTATTTACTCACCTTTTATGTAATTTAAAATCAATTTTTACTTCCTTTTTTATTTTGTGTGTGGAACAAAACACCAGAACAATTGTTCAAATTGTATATTGTGCAGTACTCAAGTCTTCTGAAGCCATATGATGTTTTTGTGACAAACAGACCAAATTTTTAAGTTGAACTGAAAATTTCTTGTAACCAATCAGTCCTTAATGATGATAAAATGTTCATTTTATGGTGAACTATTTCTTTAAAATAATGCATAAAGTGTGTTCAAGGACTTGTTAAAGTAGGGCACGTGTTTTAATATTCTTCTTTATATTCCTGTTCTGTTTTCTTCTAATTTCTTTTTTACTAGCATGATCTTGCTTCTTTTGTCCTCTTTATCACAGTATTTATCACCCTCTTTTCTAAACCTTTTCTTGTAGTTCTGACCCCGTCCTCAAAGAAATGTGGCCTGATGGGAAAATGAGTATTACAGAGGTGACCAAACGGCCTCTAACTGCAGCTACACTCTTCAAAAACTCTATCATTGCTCTAGTGGACAAACTGGCCTGTAAGGTAAGAAATGCCTACTGTAAATGTCATACAGTGACCCTAAAGAACAATTTGAACACTTAAGCCACACTTAAATATGTATAAATGTCATTGCATTAAATCAAATGTCAAACCAGGTGGCATCTGCACACAAATGGAGAAAACTGGAGCTTTTCTCCAAACTAATTTCACTTTCTGAGCCATTATTACACTGACTTTTAAGCAACTAATCTCAGAGTATTTTAATCGATGTATGAAGTTCAGAAAGGTGTGTTTCTTTTAAATAAACGCCTCTTGGTTTGATAATTATTATATGTTTAATTATAATTATATTACATGTTTTTTTTTTATATATAATTAAAAAAAACTTTTGGGGGTCACTGTATTTAGATTCCACTTAACCCCTTTCATTCATCTTTTTTTATCATAATCCATGGCAATTATGTTTTCATGCACATTCTTATTTAAGGATTTCAGCTGAGAATATTGTGGTTGTAGTTTTAAAATCTAATCACTATTTGCTGTAGATAGGGGCCCATTGTGGTACATTATGTCTGCAAGAGCATATGTTTATGTAGAAATAAGCATGGATTTAACTACCATTTAATACTCTTTGCTGTGAAAAGATAAAATAGGGGTCTCTCAGAATAGCTCAGGTAATCACTTACGTAGAAGTTTTGCAAAATGCAATCTCTTTAATGGAGACTGTCTGTGTTTGATAAAAACAGTTAACAGCAGAGGAACACCTGCTAAATCCTGCTTTAGTTTGAATGGCTCTCCTCTACTCTAATCTCATCTCCTCTTCTCTGCCACTCTGCACGTGTGTGTGTATACACGTGTGCTTGCTTGCGTGGTAAAGTGGACTGGGGGCAGCTTCTGTTTTTTTAGGTCGCATTAAAAGGACTGGCTGCCCTCCCTCTGGTCCTGTGGGGACACCTGTACCTCATCTGACCCCTCATCCCATCCATCCTGTCTTCACATGCTCTCTACACTGTAAAAAAAAAAAAAAAAATTGTGCATTTGTTGGCTGTTTCTGCCTGATGTGAACCTTAAGATTACATTTGTGCTCAATGCAGTCAGTTGATGTAGCCATCATGAATGACATTTCAGGTTACCTACTCTAATAATCTCTGATGGATGGATGGATGGATGGATGGATAGATTTAGGCTGTTATGTGAAAGCTCATTGGGTAGAGAAAGGGATCAATGTTGCTCTCAACTCACAGTTCTAAGAATTGACGTAGACACTGTAACACTGCAGTCTTGATGAAGTGAGCTTTATGCTTTCAGGAAAGGTCAGCGAGAAAAGGTCCCTTTGATTCATTCTTCTCTCTTCACACAGCAAATTGTGGTGCTTTACATAATGATACTTTCTATTATTGCTGCAGTTGGCTTTCTGTTATAATTAGAACAACTATCAATTTCAAACCATAATCATAAGCTTTCAGATTGCCTTCATTAAATCTTTTTTGGCCACTAAGGCAACTTATTAGTCAGCGGCAGTTCAATAGTGCACCTTTGAGACTTTTAGTAAATGCTTTAATTTAGCAATTTCTGCAATAGATATTAAATGAAATTCGTCTTACAGGAGCCCTACTATGTGCGCTGTGTAAAGCCAAATGAGGTGAAGTCCCCCTTGTTGTTTGATGACGGACGCTGCCAGCACCAAGTGGCGTACCTGGGACTGCTGGAGAATGTCCGTGTGCGCCGAGCTGGATTTGCATATAGACAGCCTTATGCACGCTTTCTGCAGAGGTGAGAAGTCACATGCACTACTTTTATATTAACTACAATTCACTAGTGCTGAAACCTTAACCTTTTCGATTGATTTTCTCCCTCGTTTTAATTTAAAAGGGAATTTGTTTGTATAACCTGGCCATGATTTAGTAAATAGAGTGAACAAATTATTATATCATGTGCATGATTTATTTTTAACGAGGGAACGAATTAGTAAAATGTGCTGATGTATTAGTAAGTCGTGTGAACAAATTGTTAATTCGTGGCCACGATATACATGTGCAGGGCTCTGAAACATACTAAACATTAAATGAAATAAAATAAAAACATAATTTTATTTTTTTATTTCTCTTTTAAATTTAGTTAAACTTGATGTACTAAAATAATAAAACTAAAACAGAAATTAAAATCTATAAAAAATAAAAAATAAATTTCCCACATGTCATGTGTGGGGGCTCCGTACATACTAAACGTTTACTGGGGGGGGGGAAAGTAAACAATTTTTTTTTTATTTCAGGTAGTTTCAAATCAACTTTTCTCATTTTAATTTAGTTTAGCTTGATGTACTAAAATAATAAAGCTAAACATGTAGAAAAACTTTATAGAAATATAAAAAAGTGCTGAAACATTATTGTGTTGTGTGATACCAGAATATCACTAACTTCTAACTGATAAATGTATACATAGAAAAAAATTATATTCATCTTTGGAAATTCCATGAATCATTATTATTTTATAAACATCCATTACTTTTCGAGGTCTGAGGCCCCCAGTGGGTCCTGGGCACCTGGTTGAGAACCACTGGTTTAGATGCATTTTAGATGTATTGTTAAATGCCAATTTAGTGCTAGTCTGGTTGGTGAACTTAATTAAATTAGTAGTTCTATAAAGATTCACTAAACAGTGGTGCCACATAGCATGTGTAAGTTCAGCAGGATCTTACTCACTAGGCACCTGCAGTCCAAAATGCTTAAAGTGCAAATAAATGAAATCAGCAATTCTTTCTTAGTAAATTATGACAGCCATCTTTATGCTTAGGTACAAGATGACCTGTGAATACACGTGGCCCAATCACCTGATGAGCACTGATCAGGAGGCTGTGGAGGCCATTGTGAACCAACACGGCTTTGAGGATGATGTAGCGTATGGCCACACCAAGCTATTCGTGAGAACGCCTCGCACGCTCTTCACGCTGGAGCAAGAGAGAGCCGCGCTCATCCCCATTTTAGTGCTGTTCTTACAGAAGGTGACAGACACTCTCTTTTCACTTAATGTCAAGATGTTCATGCAGGCTTTTAATAAGAATCCCAGGATTAAAAAAGGCCACAAAAGAAGAATGTACTCCCTGAACTTATTAGTTCTCTAGTTTTAACTGTGGTCACATTGTAATGTGTTGCCAAATCTTGACCATGGTTTAACTCAATTTAGATTTAGTTATAAATAAACTAGATTTAACTTAAGCACATCTGTCAATTTCCTAGGGCACTTTAGGTCTTTGTCTATCAGCGTTGTTTATTGTTGTTCCTGAGACTTTACCTCTTCTGCCTCCTGTCTTTCTCTTCCTTCTCCTCTTTCATTTTTTTGTTTTCTTGCTCTCTGTAGCTGTCTCACTTAATCATTTTTGACTTGCTCACTTTTTCGTGTGCGTGTTCAGAGGTGACAAGAAAGCACAGTGGGATCATAACACCTAGACGGTAGATCCCTCTGCAACTCCACTTCAGTCAGTCTTTGTAACCTGTTTTGAACTTGCAGAACATAAATCTATATTTGCATTCTCATCTGCATTTTATTATTTATCCATTCTCATTTTTCAAAGCAGATGTAAATAAAAATATATGTAAAGCAATGTTTATCTAAAAAAAATTTAGCCAGTATTTATGTGTGTGATGTTTCTATTGTTTTAAATCTAGTTTGAATGATTAGACTGGGCTATTACATGAGGAAATTAATGTAAAGATAGGTCTGCTCATTATTTCTAGTTTTTCCCAGTTCATCCAGTGTGTAGGCTGTCTGAAAACAGTAATTGTGATAATTGTGAATTGAAATAATTGTGAGATCGGGGGGTTATTCTAGTTGGATTCAATTATTTATCTGCAGTGCGAGTTGCCCTGATTTAACTTCTGTCCCACTTAATGCTGCCTGACTTAAACTAGAGTCAAAACACAGCAGGGAAAGTCAGTACTGCACAGCAGATGAGACGACGCAGCAGCTGTCATGTTTCTGTCCACCTGACCCTCTGTCACTCGCTCGCTCACTAAATCATTCACTCGTTGTACTCACTCATTCATTCAAGTACCTATGTAGTGTGAGGAAATGACCTGAATGAAGGAATTCATATTTTTTGTATATATTATTCTTCTAGTGAACTTCACTCTATCTATTATAGTTGTTCATTTCTGGTATATTTGTCACACTGAAATACTTTCCCACCCAATTTGCATTATTTTTTCCCGAATGCTAAACAGTACAACAAATATTCAATCCAAAATGTGCATATTTTATATTTATATATACACAAGTATGTAAATTATATTATAAGCAATTCCCTCAACACCATCTGCCACCTTGCATGAACATTTTCTCTGAGCTGTATTCTGGTATTGCCTTGTTCATGTCTGCAAATTGTTTTGTTTTTTGAAGAAATTATTACTTTCATTCTGCGAGAATTTATTAAAGAGGACCTATTATGCCCCTTTTTACAATATAAGTCTCAGGTGTCCTCAGAATGTGTCTGTAAAGTTTCAAAATACCCCACAGATGATTTATTATACCATGTTGTAAATTGAGCATGTTGCCAAAAAACATTTTTGAGTAGAAGGAAAAACATGCTGTTTTCGTGCATGTTTCTTTAAATGCAGATGAGCTGCTGCTCACCACCACGCTTTGCAGAAGAGGGCCGAAGTCTTTATAGCTCGTGCCTCGGATACTCTACCAAAAACGAAAACATCAGTTTGGTTTTGATTTTCCTCTTTATCGCGGTCACGCTCACATGAAATTGCAGTTCTTCGCTATCATGAATTTTTTTATCTGCATGCGTTTTAAAGCCATATCAGTCTAAACTTCTGATATATGGTTTTCTGAGCGCACAACATTCGAAGTATGCGCACAGAAAGCCGCCTGTCAGACGGCGCGTCCCAGGAGTATTAAACCAAGTTCTTTTTCACGTCGTATTGTGCTTAAACTGTCAAATACACACAAGTTTAAGTCAAAAACATACACATTTTTCATAAACACAGTCGGTTGGGTTATGTCTGTGAACATAACACATACAAGTAAAGAAATCGCATGTGTATATTAGATCTGTGTATTAAAGTGAAAGCAGTGTAATATACAGTACCTACTGCTAGATATGCTGTTAATATGAATCAATGAATCAACAAAAGAAAAACAGAAAATTACTCACTGCTCTTGATTGAATTAACTTTATTAGCTTTAAAAAGAATACTTTTCTTATTTGCCTGTTAAATGCTCTGGCGAGAAGATACTCATGGCAGGGTCTATGCTAATAGGGCAGAGTCCGTCAGTAGCCGTGGGTGGGGCATAAGCATTTGTGATGTCACAAAAGCTGCATCTGCAAACGGCTTTTTCTGAGACACTGCTTATGATTTATGGGGATTAAAAGAAGAGGAGTGGGTGGATTTTTGCCATTATAGGGTACACTGCCAACACATTTGTTTGAATTTTGCATAACAGGTGCCCTTTATATTGATCAAAAAGTACACAAAAGTATGTATTTATAATATTAAATGAAATCTGTTATATCATTACTTAGATGCCCTAGATGCCTTTAGGTTTTGGTTTTAGAACAGAGCATGTTTCACCTGTGTTATAGTCACATCACAAAGGGTTTCCCTCACATTCAACCTGTATTTGTGTCTTTCTGCAGGTATGGAGAGGTGCGTTAGCACGTATGCGCTGTAGGAAAATTAGGGCGATCTATACCATAATGGCATATTATAAATGCTATAAGGTGAAGGCTCACTTCTGGGAAGTGGAGAGACGTTTCGCCAGTGTTCGAAACACGGCCGACTATGGGAAGAGTGTAGAGTGGCCGAGACCACCTGCGGCCCTGGTGCAGTTCCACAGTATCACACAACACCTCTACCACCGGTATTACCATGGCTTCCATCTTCATGTGTTTTTCTTTATTGTTTGGCCTTCCTCTCATGCTTACACTGCCTCTCTTAGATGGTGGGCAAGGCAGCTGATCAAAAACATTCCCCCATCTGACATGGCGGAGGTGAGGGCTAAAGTAGCTGCTCTGTCAGCCCTGAGCGGGGCAAGAGTGGACTGGGGATACAGCCGTGCCTGGGAGAGAGACTACTTGGCCAATGTGAGTTTTTCATTAGGTTACTCATTTAGAACCTTCACTTTTACATTAGATTTTTACATTGATTAAGCTTATTAAAGTTTTCAGTTTAATTAAGCCTTAAGCCCAGTGGTGAATCACTTGACTCCTGGAATCTTTGACAATCTTAAAGGAATAGTTCACCCACAAATGAAAATGTAAAGCTTTCTGTGAGAAACAGACTGATGTTGTTATTTGCAAAAATCTAATTTCGTGTTATATTCAAATATGAAGAAAATCTGTTTGCTCCCGTTGACCGAAACTTGTAAATTCATGTAATTTGTCAATTTATTTTTGCTGAAATAGTTACTTTTTACATTCACATAAACTTTTTTCAGTGAGAAAGCAAACAATCTTTTAGCTATTTTTAATGTTCATTATTATTGTATTTTACAGAGCCTCACACATGGCATGCAAAAAAAAAAAAATCATGAATGAAGTTAGTTTACCTCGTTTTAATATAGTTAAATAATGGCCAAGATTTGGCAACAAATTACAATGTGACCACAGTTTACCTAAAGCAAGAGAACTAATTGATAAATCCAGGGAATACATTCTTCTTTTGTGGCCTTTTTTTAATCCTCGGATTCTTATTTAAAGCCTGCATGAGCATCATGACATTAAGGCTGTAGGGGACATAAAACATTAAGCCCATCATCACTAAGCACCAATTTATGGTTCAGTCATCATTTTGTTCAAACCAGTCTCTTTTTGTTGTGTGTATACAAACAGTTGACACCATGCATATGACTATTGGTGACACAAGAACAGCTGGTCAACAGATCTCATCTACTCGCTTTACTTAAGTCAAATCATGGCCAAGATTTGCAATCGTGGCTATGAGGTTATTGTTGGTTATCACTGTCAATCTTCACAGTTTCTGATTCGATCGCGCATTTAAATACAGTTGTCAATCCAGAAACTTTCTAGTGTACTTATCAGCAGATTGTGTTCAGATTGTGAATGGACAATAAATAGAACGCAAAAGAAGAGCCCTCCCTTTTTTAAGCTCTAAAGACCACTGAATTATGCACTTTACATAGGTTAACATGAACTAACAATGAACAATACTTCTAAAAAAAAAACAAATCCTCATCAGCAAGAGATTCATTGTGATTTCTGTATTTCATAACACATTTTTAAAGCTCCAAAGATGCATGCTGAATGCTCGCTCCTGTCGTCACAGTGTATATCGGCTATGACAGATGAGCTTTCAAAGACCTTTGAAGTTTTCAGATCATCTAAATGAGTCAAAAGCTTATTCATGAAGCACAGTTGAGAATCTGTTGTTGCAGATAAGGTGTCATATCTGTTTGACGCATTAGTCGAGTGGGCTGGTGACGATGATGACTGTATTTAAATCCATCATGGATTGATTTGAATTGTCATCAAGGAAACCATGGAAGCATTAGTGTGCATTTTGTTTGTGTTGCTTGTGTGACTAAGCTTCTCAGAATGTTGTCATAAATCCAACGTGTCTTTCCATTGCAGGCAAAGGACTCTCCTTTGACAAGCACCAACTTTGTGCGCATCACTAAAGAGCTGAAGAACAAAGACCAATACACCCAGGTCCTCTTTTCATGCTCTGTCAGGATGGTAGGCTTTTTAAAATTCTATTTCACTGTTATCAAATGACAAAAACTGTGCATTTGTATTGCCAAAGCATTTGCAGAGAATGGTCCATAAAAGTAATAATGCGTGTTTAAATAACAACAGTGCAAAAAAAAAGTAAAAAAGCGAACTAATATTAATTAATAACTAATAAATATTTTATTATACGCCTTTTATTAACTAATAAAAAATAACAATAGTGTTAACAGAGTGAACAAACAATATTAACAAATACAATAAAATAACTTAAGTGTGAAAAGAGAAAACAGCTAAGTTGAGAAATAATGTAAAATAACAGTAGTGCTAAAGGAGTAAACAAGCAAAATGAAATAATAAAAATAACAAAGTGTAAATGGAGTAAAGAAGCAATATAATAATTATAATATAACATATAAATATTATAATGACATAATAATGATAATAATAAATAAAGTAAAATTACAATAGGCCAGTATTATCAAATAAAATAACAATAGTGCAAATGGAGTAAACAAGATATATTAGCAAATCAATTAAAATAAGAGCAGTGTCAATGGAATACAAGCAATATTTGCAAATAAAATAACAATGGTTACAAAGGAGTAAAAAACAATATTAAAAAAGTAAAATATAAGTGTGAATGGAGTAAATAAGTACTATCAACAAGAAAAACAATAATACAAATAAGAAGAAACAAGTAACCGTTATTAAATAAGTTTGCCGTATTATATAGGGTAAACATGGCACAAATATTTTATTCCTCTCTCTATCTCTCTGTCTTTCTCCAAGTCACCAAGTCTCATTCATTTTCTCATTTTCTCACACCTGAGCTGCTTTGACCGTAGAACAACTTGGCACAGCACAAGCACAGCAGAGTTCTCAATGTTTTAATGCCTTAAGTAAAGACTGAAACATACACACTCTATCAAAGCGCTGCAGTTATGGATGTTGCTGCCATTGGTCCAGTTTATCTTTCCTTCCCAGCGAGACTCAACCACACCACCAACCCAATTTCACAGGCTATTTTTAAAGGCAGGGACATGCAGTACAATAGTAGAGCCGTACATAAACCTATCAACAGTGCTAATGCAAAGGTTGAATTTCATTAAGCCCTGAATATTGTTGCAAGTTGTTTAATGTAGTCAAGCTCAGACAGAGGCAGCTAGTTTACCCCATTTCTGCTTTTTCTCTCTCCTGATCTCTCTTTTCTTCAGCTCAACTGGTTCAACAACACAAAGGACAGAGCTCTACTCATCACTGACAAGCATATTTACAGACTGGAGCCCAAAAAACACTTTAAAGTGCAAAAACGAATATCTCTTGATTCAGTAAGTATTTCACACACATGGTCACCTACACTTTTACATGCATGCAGAAATGTGTAAAGTGTAACAGCAAAGACTTAAACGAAGCCCTCAAAAGAAAGCAGACACATCTTGGTATCTGTAATTGTCTGTTTTTTCTGTTTTTTATGCAACCTTGCAAAGTGGGTCAATGCATATGTCTGCTGCAGTCAGGTTTTCTCTTTGTTTTTTTGTTTGCAACTACCAACTGGTCTCTTTTGTTAGATGACAGCACTAATACTTCATATAACCGGATATGATGTCAGATGGTTTAACAGGGTCATTCGCAAACTTCTGGCTCCGTCTGAGTGAATTCAGGGACCAGAACAGTCTGTGTGTGAGGTGTCTGACCTACATTCTGTCTATGCTCTCAGATGCAATACAGTGAGAGAGAGATTTGGTCACACACTGCAGCACTGCAGTCTAAGCTCCCCTTCACAATCGCACACACATTAAACCTGCAATTTTATCCATATCTGTATGTTTTACACGTCTCTAGCGGAAGCAGGGCCAGACTTCTCAGAGATATAGAGAGAAGATTGGGCAGTTCAGCAAGAGCTGCAGAACAAAATGCAGTATAATACTGAATCATGTCAATTATACACACATACTCTTTAACACCATGTTCATGTCACAGCTGTTATTGTGATTTACAGATTTGAATATGCAAAAGATACTAGAATAACACCAGAAAAAAAGAACTATATTGGGCCCTATTTTAACGATCTGAAACGCAAGTAACTTTGTGGGCGGATCTCTCGCTGTTGCTATTATACCGGTGGGATAAATTACTCTTGCGCCCGACGCAAATCTAAAATGGGTTGGTCTGAAGTAATAATAATAATTATTCGTTAGATTTATTTAGCGCTTTTTCTGGGACCTCAAAGCGCTTTACATGGAATCTCCTCAACCACCACCAATGTGCAGCATCCACCTGGATTATGTGACGGCAGCCATATTGTGCCAGTACGCCCACCACACACCAGTTTACTGGTGGAGAGGATTGTTTTTCTGAACTGCAAAATAGCACCTGGGAATGTTTGCGCCCGAACACGCCTCCTCTTTTCACTGAAGCGCCCCCGGGAGTGCAAGATCATTCCCTAATTTACCGACGTGCGTCTGTGAAGGGTAAAGTGCGCTGTGCGTTGGGTGTCTGTGTCTGTGTGTATTGTAATATGTTAGTATGTCTTTCAGGAGATTTTAATACTCCTGCCAGGCTGTCATTGAATATAAGAACTTGTTCTGAAGTGACTTGCCTAGTTAAATAAAGGTTAGTAATTGTTACATTATTTTCATGACTAATGAACACTTTTATCCCGCAAATTCTCATTACTTGAATATGTGTCTTATGTGTACACAGTTTTTTATTAAGATTTAGATTTTATTTAGTTTGTTAATTTAGCACTTCAACATGAGAAATGCTGAAATAAGTTTAAGCTTTTTAATATTTAAGTTTATTTCAGTTAATATTTATTTTATAAATGAAAGTGTTTTTCATTTAGCAATAATAACGTTGATGCTATCACGATGTATAAATGCTTTAATAATTCATTACATTTAAATAATGAGACTGTGTTCTTAATTGTCATGAAAATAATGGCACGATCCAAAAGAAATCTTTGCGGTCTAAAAAATAGGCTTCAGTTTTGTTAAACAAAATATATTTCATTCTTTTGATTTTGGACTGCAATATAATGGACTTGTCCTGACAGGCTTTATGAGATTTACTCTATTATACTCTCACAGCCTTGTCGGCAGCCCTTCACTTAATGGGTCACCACCCAAGTGCATTTTATGAACTTTTCCAACCCTCTCCGGTCAGGCCAGACCACACTGGATGGATTTATGCAGTCCCAGACAAGGATATTGTTTTGTGACAGCCCAGTACATTGTGGTTTTAATCTCATTTCACCATAGACTTTTGCACAAGGATTCGGCATGGCACAGGGGCTGATTGTGTCAGTTGATATTCTAGAGCAGCAGACACAGACAGGGCAACCTTACGGCCTGTTCACTCTTACAGTAATAACGATAATGATATCTTTATAAGCATCTACACCAATGAATAATGACGCTCTGTTTATTATAAACCTGTCATCTGTCACTTTAAATGCTTTGAGTTGACTTAAATTTGGGTGGATTCTGATTGGATTTCAATATTTTTATTGTTCATCATCTAAAAAAAAAAAAACATTCTGAAGGTGATTCCAGCGATATTGTTTCTATGTGTCATTATCGTTATAGTTGTGGTATGGACTCCTCTATTCTCATAGAATAAGAATTCTCATAGAATAAAAATGAAACGTTATAGTCAAAGTTATCGTTAGAGTTTTCGTCTTTGGTGTGAATGGGACATCTTTCTGTTTGACTTGAACACAGTGCAGTGTTTCCAGGCCTACCCTCATTTCTCAAAATCTCTGCCTGCAAGGTCAGCTGCATGTAGCACAGGGCACAAAGTGATTTAACCTGTGTGTGTGCGCGCACATGTTTGTTTGTGCTACGGTGTGTTCATCTGAGTGGCAGTAAAGAGGCTTAACGCTGCCTGATCACTCTCTTCCTTTCAGGCACAGCGGTGACGCACCTACTGCTGTTCATAACCGCTCACGTTCATGCACACTTAGAAACACACACTAGCCTTTAATGAACCCAGTGCAAAAAATGATAAAAGCAATATTTCTGAAAAATAAAATGAAAATATAAAAATGAAAGTTTTTTCAAATATAAATAATACTAAAATGACAAACATATTAAATAAACATATTAGCTGCTGATGGTATATTGTGAAGGACATCCTCTTTTGTAGGGAGCCATTGATTGGACAAAAATGTGTGCATTACAGTCGCCAATATTTTTCCCATAAGAAACTGCACATTTTAAAACGAATATCTGTTGCATTTAGGTCATGATTTCAATGATTTTTTTTTAAAGCATACATACACAAATACACACATCAAAGGACGTAAATGCACATGGTCATTCGTTCTCTCGAACATTCAAACAGCATCCCCAAGACTGTTTCTATTCTCAGAGTCATGTGTACCACACAGAGTTTATGACGCACGACTTCAATTGGTCACACTTTTTGAGTGATTGAAACAATCAAGTCATTCATTCAGGATTATTTCCAGCACATTACTCATTCTCAAGGTTCCTGAGTCAATCATGTGCTGAAGCACAGGAAGTGATTCTGTTTTGAATGAGCTTTTTACTGTGGGTTTGCAAAGGCAAAGGTTGACTGAATGCCAGTAGTTGGTGGACAAATGGATCTTTTGGACTCAGCAAAGTTGGATTTATTGGACACAAATTCTTAGATTTCATTGTGCATCATCGCATGCTATGCAACGTGTTAACATATTTTCACGTGTTTGTATTGCTGTTTTACACTCTCTTCAAACCCATAGGTGGTTGGTGTAAGCGTAACAAGTGGCAGTGACCAGATGGTGGCGCTACATACTGCCTCTCAGGATGACTTTCTAGTGCATTTGCAGAGGGGTCAACTGAACCCAAATCAAGACCGCGTAGGGGAGTTTGTCGGCGCCCTTACAGACCACTTTACAAGGTAAGAGTCCATGCCAGTTATCTCCACCTTGGACATTTTGCAAGTGATGTGCAAGTCTTTCTGCGAGCATCACTGGATGTTCAGGATTTAAACAAAAATATTGTCCAAATCTCTTAATTTATTTAAAACTATGTTAGCAATGCAATTCACAGACAGTTTCTCGAATATACAACTTCTATGATGAAAATTATTATTATTATTATAATTATTTTAAAAAAAAATTGGAAGACATAAAGTCAAAAATGGTGCTGCAAAAACTCTCAATTTTAATAAAGAAAAAGCCCCATTAATATAATGACATTTTTGAAAAGAAACCTCATAAAGTAGTATAATTTATGTTATTCCTAAAAAAAAAAATATATATATATATATATATATGGAAATGTTTTAAGGGGACCCCAACAAGTGACAAACCTGGCTGGGACTACTTATTGTTCAATGTCTACTTGTCGATGACCTGAATTTGCAGAGCGTTTCTATATTTGGTTGCATTGTGAGTATTTGCAGTGCGTTTCTCTATTTGGTTGTGTTGTGACAATTGTGGACAATATAATATTTAATTTGGATTTATTAAATAGCATATAAAACAGAGCTTTCCGTAAACTGGTATAGTTCAAAAGTTTATTGTCTGTGTGTGTTGCTTTATGGGAAATACAAATGCTGATTAGTGTAAGAATGGTGGTGTGCAGCACGCACGAGTCTATATTTAGAATAATAAACACTCAGGAGATATCTAAAGAAACGTAGTAGAAAATCCACATAAAACTGAAACAACACCGAACAATGAACATGGGAAGCTAAGGTCTTAAATACACAGGGGGGTAATCAACGGAAAACAGAACAGGTGTGTAAATTAATTAATTTCCAGGGAAACTAACGGGGGAACTGAAAATGAAACCAAAACACAACATACATGTTACAATGAGGTATAATATCATCAAAAAGATTTGGGTCAGTAAAACTGATAATTAAGTAAGGACACATTAAATGGATAAAAAAAAAATACATTAAAGAATTCTATTTCAAATAAATGCTGTTCTTTTCAACTTTCTATGCATCCAAAAATTCCTGAAAATTTTTCAATTATGACAACTCCCAGAGTGAATTATTTAACCGGATTTAAAATAAATCAAATTTATTGGCGGACGAGATTTGCTACACTGCTGGTGCTGAACAAACGTAAACATGGTTTATGAGGACACTTCCTGTGTCCTCGTGAACCAAATGGCTTTTTAAAAAAAACTTACTAAAAATGGTGTTTATTGAAATTAAAAAAATTAGTTTTTTGCGATGTGTTAAGGAGTAGGGTAGGTTTAGTGTAGCACATATGCAAGTGTGTGTGTGTGTGTGTGTGTGTGTGTGTGTGTGTGTGTGTGTGTGTGTGTGTGTGTGTGTGTGTGTGTGTGTGTGTGTGTGTGTGTGTGTGTGTGTGTGTGTGTGTGTGTGTGTGTGTGTGTGTGTGTGTGTGGCAGGTGTGTAAGTCACTGGGTGTCTGCAATCACTGCTCCTGCATGTCTGTTTTAAACCCATTGTGCTGCCATCTGCGAGTCAATGCATGGGGTCATGCCCCCTTTACGACATAATTAAAAGGAGACGTCACTCAGAGGGGCCTGTGGAAGTGTGGAGGAAGGCAAATAGTGTGTGAGCATGTGTGCGTGGGGGTGGGCAGGAGAACAGATGACCATACACACGTTCGTTTCACTCTATCCCCGATTGTCAAGACCACAGCGGAGATGCAGCACCCAGTACAACTTTCATTGCTTTATAAAATATGTTGGATTTTTCCATTTTCATAAATGTCATAAGGATAAGGAGAATGTTAAGCACAAAAAAGAAGGCCAGATGGACTTATCTTCATTAAAAGCATATGTGAGGTTTCAAAAAATAACCTTCGCCAGCCCTAAACAGAAAGTAACCATAATTTTGCCAAGTAGGAAACAACATTCCTCCACTAAAATAATGCAATAAACATTAACTAAACAACAGAAAATGTAACACAAAACACCCTAATGTACATTACAGATAAGTTCTGTTTTGAAAATATTATATATTCATGTGATGTCACGCAGGAGCTTCTAGGAGTTTACTTTCACAGTAAATTATATGACAATTCATAGTTTTTACTTCCAAAACCAGAAAATTGCATTTAATACACACTACTTGTTTTTCACTATACAGTTACAGTATAAGGTAAGATAACTTACACTTAACCAAATCATTGGTTTCTACTGTAGTGTTTCTCTGTAAAAATTACAACAAAAAAAATGTAAGTGAAATTTTATAATGCTTTATTATTTCAATCCATTTCTGACCAACGTTTCTTTAATGTAAATATGGCAATGAACATTTAATACATTTGTGAAACTGACAAATAAACAAAGGTTTTGATTAGTATTAATGCATGCGCTATAAAACATAATTTTCGTAACAATGAATCCGTTAGACATCTCATTGTTAACATGCTAATGCTATTTCACTTATTCATGTAATCATTGAGTGAGATGAAGGTAGACATTATTTGCTTGATGAAGAGTACGCTCCACATCTTCCCCCAGACTACTTAATAACGATTATACAATATTTAATATTCAAATATTAAAGGAAATTAATATAGATGTAAGTGTTGGGGTGTTGGAGAAATCACAGATGATTTGTTACAAAAGTGACAATAAAAGCTTTGTGATTGACAGAATTAGATGAACATTCTCCTCATTAGCTTTCATCTACAACTCAATTTTAAGAGAACAGACACATTTGCTATGAACACAAAATATGCATGAACTTTAGAAAAGTTTCAAAAAGTATTTAAGCAGAACTTTTAACTTGCTGGTCTCAAGGAGGGTGATTTTTAGTGGATTTATGAAGTCATGTTCACACAAGTGTCTTATCAGAGTAACCTCAGGTGTAGAGAATCACATTAACTATGAGCATCGTCCACTAAAGTTTGACAGCCACAAAGTCTCAACGACTTTTATATAATTTCTTTCATGTGTCATTTATAATAAAAAAATCTTTTTATGAAATGTTTTGCTCAAAAAGTGTGCTTATGTTATTCAGGCACATACCAGCATTCTTCTCATTTTTTCAATCTGATGAAACCTCTCACATGAATTGGGATATAGTTTAATGGAAATTGAAAAAAACAAAATGTTTTATTTTTTTTAATGAATTTACATTCCACATTCTGCTTTGCATGCATGTTGAGAGCTCTTGTCTGCATCTCAATTCAAACAGTGATTCATTTCTGTTATGATGCCTCTTTAAACTCTGAGACCTGTACCCTCACCTGACTTAAGCTTAAAGCAGTCAACATTATGACTGTGCCATGTGTGTTTGTTTGTGGAAAGGCAGCACGAGTGTGGATGTGTGTGTGTTGGGTAGTTTACCCTTTTTTGGCCATCTGCTGAGACAGCTGCAGATGTGACGTGTGTGACAGTGACGGTGACGGCCAAAGGCAGTGTTGGGTTAGATCTTAGGAGCTTTTTGTAGCTCTGGCGTGTGAGACTGTGAGAGCTTCTGGAGCCAAAGGGGGTTAGCAAAGATTGTTTGTCTTCTTAACCACCCTCCAAAAATTACCAGTTGTCAATTTTCTTTAACTTAAATAGATCAACTTTAACAATCAGTGTAGTTGGGTTACATAAATTGAAGTATTAGTATGATCAGATAATGATGGCTGCTTTCATCAGTGGTAGTCTCAGGTATAGAGAAACGTGTTATCATAAACAGGGCTTGACATTCACTTTTTTGCTCACCAGCCACTGTGACCGGGGGGGGGGGGGGGGGGGGGTATGAGTATTGGGAGTGTTTCAGATATTTCAGTATCGATATGTACAGAAAAATCTATAATTTTTACAACACTATACATTGCACTTAGTTTATTATTTCAGAACCCTTTTTAAAAGACTAAGACTGAAAAATGTATATTATATCATATTCAACCCGCCAAAGTGGCTAGTAGGAGTGACTGGGTCACATGCCACTGCTGAAATCCACCTGGATTTGGCGGATTGTCGGGTGTTAATGTCAAGCCCTTGTTATAAATATAAATAGTTATAAATATAAATATTTGTTGACTGATCGTTTTTCAATAGCGGGGTTCGATACTTGAAGGTGCGATAGTCTTTTTTTCCCTATTATAATGTTCAGTATATCCGAGTGAAACGACTTTGCGAACAAGAAAAAATGTATGGCTTGATTTTGTCCATCAGGAATTGATTGGTAAATGATAAATCATATATAATACATACTGCAATATTTGATAACAAAAAAAAACAAGAATGTGTCCATTTTAATTTCATTGTGACTTCATAAAAAGCAGGGTGGCCTATTAGCTTTAAATTTATTATATCATACCGTAATTCAATTTAAAAGAAGACAAATTTAGCATAAATAAAATGCAATGAAATTAATTTACAGTGCTGTATATACATAAATATTTTTTTGGTAAATAACAGAAGGGGTCACATATTTACAGCCTGAAAAATATGTAACTAGTAATCACTACTTTGATACACATTACAATCATTTGCACATTCATATGAATCATTTTAATTATGGTAATAATTGCCATGGTAATAATATTATAATAATATTTCTTTTAATATTATAGAGCAGTGGTTCCCAACCCTGGCCCTGAAGGAACCCCAGCTCTGCTCAGTTTAGATGTCTTCCTAATCAAACATACCCGATTCAATTCATCAGCTTGTTACTAAAGACTCCCAGACCTCAAATACTGTATGTGTGTTAGAGACATCAAAAATGTGCACCATTGAGGTACCACTGATATAGATTGTACTGTAATAAGTTATAACTATGAATATAAATATTATAATGTTGGTTGTTTGTTGATCTGTTCACCAATTCTTCACTCTTCCTGTTGTAACAGTTAACAGAGCTGCCTGTGGGCAGTGCTAAAGGCTTAAAAGCTTATCCTAGGTTTAACCAATCCAGTCTAACTGCAAATTATGGAGGAAATTATTATTTTCCATTTGTAGGTCTGGTCATTGTGACTTTCATTAGACACATTTGCTTATTTTACCAGAACTGTTTCGTTATTTTATGTATCTACTGAATTTCAAGACTATGATTGATTGTTTGATGCAGTTAAACATCCTCTTTTCTCATTTCATCATGTGAACTTACTGTTGATTACAGTAGTTGATTAAATGCACGTATGTTTGTTGAAGAAATAAGTGTTTGAAAACCTATTAAGTCATTATTTTTGCAGTTTTGGAAACAAATTACACACTTTACCTTGAATGGCAATCTACCATTCAAAAGTTTCGAGTCTATACGTTTTTTTTATGTTTTGTTTATTATTATTTTTTTATAAATCTCTTGTTAAATATTACTGTTTTCTATTTGAATATATTTTAAAATGTCAAAGCTGAATTTTCAGCACCATTACTCCAGTCTTCAGTGTCACATGATCCTTCAGAAATCATTCAAATATGATTTTCTGCTCAAGAAAGATTTCTTAGTATCATTACTGTAAAAAGCTGTTATCTACATCACATCTGTTATCTGTGATGTAGTTTTAGGATTTTTTGATAAATAAGTTCAAAAGAACAGCATTTATTTGAAAATACAAATCTTTTGTTACATTGTAAATGTTTTTATTATCGCTTTTGATGAACAGAAGTATTTATAAATAAAATTAAAGCTGCAAGCAGCATTTATCGGGGTTCAAGCATTTAAGGCCTTTTAAGCGCAAAAGAATTTAAAGACTTTAAGTTTTATTTAGCAGGCATGTAAACACCTAGAAAACTTAGGAAACCAAAAGTAATTTATAAAAGATCATATAAGAGATTCAGTCAAGAATACTTTTGTACAAACGTAAAAAATGTATGTTGGATTGATGTTTATAAGGAAGTTCATCCTGATAATGCATTGTCAGCATTCGAAAGATTGTTGTATCTTTTGGTGGACAAATATGCACCTATTTAAAAGTGCAGTGATTTTTCATAAAGTTGATAAATTAAGAGAAGAAATGTTGTTTGTTCAGTTTGTCACATCTTTAACATCAGTATTTAAAAAGGTATTTCTCCTTTAGCTTGGTAAGATGCAAAGATTAAATGCAGAAAAATGCAGCACTGGGTTTTAATGGTCATAATAGTTTACCAATAGGTTTGCTACCAGTTAGCAAAGTATTGAAAATTATAGTTTGTGAACAAAGTCAATTATTCTTCAAGGAGAATAATTTGGTCTCTAATTTTCAGCATTTATATTGAGAGAGCACAGATTGATGACAATAACTTAGGAGCAGAATTGTTCGATTTTGATGTACTAGATCATAAATTATTGCTGGATAAACTGAAAAGGTACAGATTTACTTCTCGTACTGTACATTGGTTTAAAAGTTAAATGTCTAACAGGATCATGTGTATTTTATAATGGAAGTTAATCAGATGAGAAAACTTTACCACAACACTGTGTAAATGTAGCGTAAACTCAATCCCCCTCCCCCAGCTTTTTTTCTGCGACATCACGGCTGGAACAAACAAATAAATTGCGGCAATGATAAGCTCAGGTATTGTTTATGTGCTTTAGCCTATTTAATGTTAAAAGCATGCAATGTGACTGAATATCATGTAGTGCTCACAGGTTTGTAGCTGTAAAATCAACAATAGAAAATTCACATCAGATCTTGAAATTAAAGAAATGGAAACAAGAACCTTCAAACTGTGAACAAACGTGTATTCTGTGACAAAGATTGTTTTAGTAACTCAGCCTATGTATTTTTAATAATGTTTAAATGGTGTAATATTTGTGAATTTGATTGTGTCGCCGCAAGTTCTGTCAAGATTACTCCCTGGTGCTGTGCACTTACCGCGACTCTGCGTGGGTTGACAAACGTAGTCTTTTCACGCAAGATAATTGTGTTAAATAAGCACGTGAAATTAAAAGCTGAGGTCTTGCTTTTGAGGCTTCAAATTATAGGCTATAAGACATTTGCAATACAATTGGGAGTCTGCACAGGGTGAATTTATTTTGAAATTGACTTTTATTCTTATTTTGTTTATATGGTGCTGGTGTAAACACAAGCATTGACTATATTGGGCGCAATCAGCTCCAGTAGCCGCGCGTCGCAGCTCTAACGCACCGCAGAGTGTAAAAAAGGGGTTACAGTCAATAGCCTACGAATGGAATGTTATTATGCGCCATGGAACATTGCGCTCCCCAACTCACGAAAATTGGATTTTGTTGAACACTGATTGGATTTTTTTTTTCAGTTCCTAACATAATTTTGACATTTGGCCGTTATTGTTTAGCTATTTACCTATGTTTTCAAATTGCCTGTGTTTTTTTTGTTGTTGTCTCGATTGGACTAATGGTCTTCGAAGATAACAGCAATTTTTTTAAGCTCTAAATGACACCATTACAAAAACCATAAGGCAAAACCTGGCATGTTTGGTATCGTTGGACTCGGCAAGGATTCAGGAGTGTAAGGAGGTCACTCCCGTGAAAAAAAGCTTGCTTGAAAATTCTCAGGCTCCTTTAGGGCATTGTGCCGATGACGTATACTGAGTTTTTTTTAGATACACCAATGTTCTCATAGAGTAGACTATCAAGGTACCCTGGACAAAGACACTGCATGCCATCTATCATTAGACTAACGGTTGGATGGATTCCCCTTAGCGACCGACAATTGAAATATTGAATATTTTTGATGATTATTGACAGTCAGACTCCAGAGAATATTTCTGCAGTGGTTTGGTTCCGGTCAGGCCAAAAACCTAGGAGTAGTTTGCAAAAGTAGGTTTTACACAAAAACGCAATTTACTCGAAATTGGAGCCGAAAGGCGAGCCAATCCGAGGCATGCATCTTGTCCGGCTTGAGCCAAGGATTCCAACGATGTAAGACACTTGAGCCTACGCCTGACGGTTAAGGAGTTATGAGCCATTTCGTACTTTTGGCCGCTGTAGCGCCCCCGTCAGGCCGATCGGGGCGTGCCTTGGTGACGTTGTAGGCGGTGTGAGTACTACCAGCCCCCAAAGTTTCAAGTCTCTACTACTTACGGTTCATTCTGCCCGATCAGTTTTATGTGGAGAATGTTGCATCATGGGAAAATTAACAAAAACAATAGGGTTTCAGCACTTCATGCTTGAACCCCTAATAAAAAGGGACTAAAAAGGCCTATAAAAAAAAACCTTAGGGTCTCAGCACTTGACGCTTGCGCTGCTGCTTTCCAAAAACTTTATCAAGCCTTTTAACATGTGCCTCGGAGAGGAGAAAGTCGTTTTTTTGCCTTTTTAGCTCATTTTTGATGGAAATGTGTTTTTTTTCTTTTAAACTGTAACACCTCCACCGATGGGCCGATCTCCGTAAAAGTTTTCACACTTCTTTAGAATAATATGGCGCACATGCTCAGCTAATTTGGTAAAGTTCTGAGCAGAGCAGACCTTTTTTCAGTCATTTAAATGTCATTTTGCATAGGATATTATAGAGCATTTTTCCCCTTTATAACAGTTAAAGCGCCACCGATGGCCCGACGTCCATAAAAAGTTTCCAAGCCTCTTTATGGTCAGGTGACGCATGCGTACGCCCGGTTTTGTGAGGTCGTATGCAAATCAGGCAGGAAAAGGGCCGCTTTCAGCCCTTTCATGGGATTTGCCATTGAAATACATCTTTTTGACACCTTTTTAACAGTTATAGCGCCACCAAGTGGCCAGTCGCCCCGTCCTTTTTCACGCGACCACAGAATGAGCTCTCACACAGGCGCGCTGAGTTTGGTGAAAATATCTCGTTCCGTTCACGAGTTATAGCCAATTTAGTAAAAGGGGCTCCTCCCACTTGGAACGTTTTGGCGGCCCTTAGGGACCGTGAACTGAAATTTCCACTTTTTTTTTGATAATTATTGACATTCAGACTCCATAGAATCTTGCTGCACTGGTTTGGTTCCGGCCGGGCCAAAAACCTGGGACTAGTTCGAAAAAGTAGGTTTTACGAAAAACCCCAAATACCCGAAAATTTACCTAGGGTGACCAGCCAATCCGAGGCATGCATCTTGTCCGACTTGAGCCAAGGATTCCAACAATGTAAGACACTGGAGCCTACGCCTGACGGTTGAGGAGTTATGAGCCATTTCGTACTTTTGGCCGCTGTAGCGCCCCCGTCAGGCCGATCGGGGCGTGCCTTGGTGACGTTGTAGGCGGTGTGAGTACTACCAGCCCCCAAAGTTTCAAGTCTCTACTACTTACGGTTCATTCTGCCCGATCAGTTTTATGTGGAGAATGTTGCATCATGGGAAAATTAACAAAAACAATAGGGTTTCAGCACTTCATGCTTGAACCCCAAATAAAAAGGGACTAAAAAGGCCTATAAAAAAAAAACCTTAGGGTCTCAGCACTTGACGCTTGCGCTGCTGCTTTCCAAAAACTTTATCAAGCCTTTTAACATGTGCCTCGGAGAGGAGAAAGTCGCTTTTTTGCCTTTTTAGCTCATTTTTGATGGAAATGTGTTTTTTTTCTTTTAAACTGTAACACCTCCACCGATGGGCCGATCTCCGTAAAAGTTTTCACACTTCTTTAGAATAATATGGCGCACATGCTCAGCTAATTTGGTAAAGTTCTGAGCAGAGCAGACCTTTTTTCAGTCATTTAAATGTCATTTTGCATAGGATATTATAGAGCATTTTCCCCTTTATAACAGTTAAAGCGCCACCGATGGCCCGACGTCCATAAAAAGTTTCCAAGCCTCTTTATGGTCAGGTGACGCATGCGTACGCCCGGTTTTGTGAGGTCGTATGCAAATCAGGCAGGAAAAGGGCCGCTTTCAGCCCTTTCATGGGATTTGCCATTGAAATACATCTTTTTGACACCTTTTTAACAGTTATAGCGCCACCAAGTGGCCAGTCGCCCCGTCCTTTTTCACGCGACTACAGAATGAGCTCTCACACAGGCGCGCTGAGTTTGGTGAAAATATCTTTACCTTAGGGACCGTGAACTGAAATTTCCACTTTTTTTTTGATAATTATTGACATTCAGACTCCATAGAATCTTGCTGCACTGGTTTGGTTCCGGCCGGGCCAAAAACCTGGGACTAGTTCGAAAAAGTAGGTTTTACGAAAAACCCCAAATACCCGAAAATTTACCTAGGGTGACCAGCCAATCCGAGGCATGCATCTTGTCCGACTTGAGCCAAGGATTCCAACAATGTAAGACACTGGAGCCTACGCCTGATGGTTGAGGAGTTATGAGCCATTTCGTACTTTTGGCCGCTGTAGCGCCCCCGTCAGGCCGATCGGGGCGTGCCTTGGTGACGTTGTAGGCGGTGTGAGTACTACCAGCCCCCAAAGTTTCAAGTCTCTACTACTTACGGTTCGTTCTGCCCGATCAGTTTTATGTGGAGAATGTTGCATCATGGGAAAATTAACAAAAACAATAGGGTTTCAGCACTTCGTGCTTGAACCCCTAAAAAGCGCTTACTGACCCTTAACTTTTGAATGGTGGTGTAGATGAACAGGCCTCAAAACACGGTTTGTTCTGTTGTGTGTGCTTGAGTGTGTTTGTGCCCCTCCGCAGGGTTAACCGTGTTTGTGTCATCTGCAGACATTATGACCAGAATAATCAGCTCTATTGTTGCCATGCGTGACATCATCCCTGTTGTGTGTCTGTGTGTTGCCCTCCCATAGGAAGGAAAAGCCTGTTGCGTAATCCTCCAATGGTGTGATACTGTGTATCAATAAGGGAACTATCTTCTCAGGCTGAGTTGATGGGCAGCTTATCTCGTCCTTCATTCCCAAGATGTGCTTTTAGTGTCACAGATGCTTAATCAGGCTAGAAGTAATCAATGTGATGAACTATGATTATATAACCGTTGCACAAGGTGTTGCTGCATTCATTATGTCTTGATTTATTGATTTTTATCTACATCCTCAAGTTTAGCTAATAGATTTTAAAATCCATCAATGTAGTACTATAATTCCACATACCGTAATAACAATGCTGGAGAGTCAGTAGAGCAGTAATAGTTTGAGTGGATTTAAAGGGATAATTCATCTAAAAATGAAAATGGTCATTATTAACTCACCGTCATGTCGTTCTGAACCTGTATGTCTTCCATTTAAAATTGTAATGTTGCTCACAATGAATAATCCATACAATGAAGCATAAAGTGATTAGGAGTTGTCATATGATACATTTTATATGAGGAACTGATTAAATTTAAGTCATTTATTATTCACTGAAAACTAGGGCTGCATGACTGGATGATTTTATGATAAAAACTACTGTTGTCATTTTTTTTTAAAAATGTGATTTAAAAGAAAAAAATTGAAATTTGCTGTGCTTGTTTGTAGGGCTGCACAGTTTGGCTAAAATAAGTATTAATAAGAAATAAATAAAACTATAAAAATTCCTAAATAAAACCAAAATAAGAAATATTACTATTGTAATAAATATCACTATAATTGTAAAAACTGCAGTAAACCCTTAAACCTTCTCTTTTGTTGATACGGGCTTCTCATTACAAGTTTGGGAAGATTGTTGGTGCATGTTGCATTTTCAAATGCATGTTGAAGCGACCCAAACCAGCATTTGCTGTGAACCGATCTGCCTCGAGACGATAGGGGGAGAATGAGCTGTTCCTGTGCAAATGAACAGTGCCGCGCTTCACTCTAAAACACACAGCGCATATATTTGTTTAGATAATTGCACTAAGCCATATTGCGATTTCCGTTTTATCTTGTTAATCATGCAGCCCAACTGAAAACCTTTCTCCTTTTCATAACTCATTTCATTTTTACTTATGCATATAAGTGTTTCCACTAGGTTTGACATCAGTGACAACAAATGAATATTTGAATGAAAGAAAGGATACTGTATGTAAAATTGCATGTGAAATTTGTGAGCAACAAAGGTTGCAAATTTCAGTGAATGGTGATTTTAAATTTCAATCAGTTCCTCGCATAAAGTCAAAAATGACTTATCCTTTTTTTTTTTTTTTGTGAATTTTATATTTAATTCTTTTTTTGTTGATAATGATGTTGTCATTTGTCACATCACATCAGCATGCGTTTTGGCCCAGCAGTTTAGCCTGCTTTTTCCCCACTCACAGTCATAAAAACAGCCTTTCCTCCACACCTCTGTGGGACGCAGATGCTGCTGTTACCCCGACGATAGTTGCCAAGCAGCTGAGGAAGTGCTAATTAGGAGAGGAGAGATGATGACGAGTAGTGGAGATGGAGGAGTGTGTACATGTGTAATTGTGTATTTGGCTGAGTGTGTTTCAAGTGGGCTTTAATCTGTGGCCTTGTAATGGTCCCTCTGGTGTCTTATGACTGCTGTGTTTTGTTAGAGGGCCCAGAAGGCTTTTAGTTTGCACACAAAGAGCTGCATAGGGAAAAAAAACACCAGCCTGTTTATATGAAACTTTGGTATTCTCTCCCTTCAATAACTATTATAGAGTATGTTATGGCACTCAATTTTGGCATAAATAAATAGTTGTATGCAGTATATTTGTAACTATATTGTCATAATACATACTATATTGTATACACTGTACTGTAGATTTCAAGTGAGTATTTTCTCATTACCTATTAGCATAGACTACCATTCAAACAATAAGATTTATTTTTACATAAATGAATGCTTTTATTCAACAAAGGTGAATTAAATTAATCAAAAGTGACTGAAAAATGTTGCAAAAAAATCTATTTCATTTAATTGTTCTTTTGAACTTTCTATTCATCAAGGAATCCTGAATTTCTTTTATTATGGTTTCCATAAAAATATTAAGCAGCTCAACTGTTTTGAACATTGATAAAAATTAGAAATGTTTCTTGCTCACCAAATCAGCATTTAAGAATGATTTATGAAGGATCATGTGACACTGAAGACTCGAGTAACGGCAGCTGAAAGTTCATCTTTGACATCACAGGAATAAATTATATTTTATACTGTATTAAAATAGAAAACCATTATTGTAATTTGTAACTGTATTCTACAATATTACAGGTTTTACTGTATTTCTGATCAAATAAATGCAGCCTTGATGAATATAATAGACTACTTTCAAAAACATAAAGAAAAAATCTTTACAGACCCCAAACCTTTGAATGCTAGGTTCATTCATTCATTTTCATTATTTATTTGTAAAGCACATTTAAAAACAACCCATGGTTGACCAAAGTGCTGAACAGGACAGAATAATCAGTACTAGGATAATACGATATAGTACAATTTCAAGAGCAATCGATACAATTACAAGCAATAGAATAAGTAATACATTAGATATAAGTCAATGAAAGTTTCAGAGAGTATTTTTTAAGCTTTGATTTGAAAGTGGCAAATGACGAAACTGTTCTGATTGATAGTGGCAGACTATTCCATAATTTGGGACCTGCTACTGCAAAAGCTCGGTCACCTCGATGTTTCAATCTTGATCTACGCACAGAGAGCAATCCAAGGTACTGGACCTAAGTGACCTAGGTGGGTTGTGGTAGTGTATCAAGTCAGATAAGTAACCTTGTGCTAGGCCGTGTAATGATTTAAAAACAAAAACTAAAATTTTATACTCAATTCTCTGTTTGAATGGAATCCAGATTAGGGAAGTTAAAATCGGAGTAATATGATCAAACTTTCGACTACCAGTCAACAGCCTGGCAGCAGCATTTTGTACTAGTTGAAGGCGCCCGATAGATAATTGGTCTGCTCCAAGGTAAAGTGAATTACAATAGTCAAGTCGTGAGGTGATAAAAGCATGAATGACTATTTCAAAATTCTTCGGAGAGAGAAAAGATTTGACTTTTGCAAGACGCCGTAAGTGAAAAAAGCAGGATTTAACAACGGAATTAATTTGTTGATCAAATTTGTTGACAAAAAGGCCTGAGTCAAACAAAAAACCTAGATTTTTTGCAGATGAAGTAACATGAGGATTTAACTCATCAAGATCTAAAATATCTTGATCGTCCTGACGATCACTTGGTCCAAACAATATTACTTCAGTTTTGTTCTCATTTAGAGCTAAAACATTTTGAGCCAGCCATAGCTTCACTTCCTGGAAACATGTAAGCAGGACTTCTAGAGAGCTTGAATTATTCTGTTTAAATGGGAAATACAATTGGGTATCATCGGCGTATAGATGAAATGATACTCCGGGATAGGTTGCCATTTAAAGGTGAAATGTGATTTTCAAAATTGCAAGAATAATGATTTAATAGGTTTCCATTATTCGACAAACGTTTTTCGACTTATTCAATTAGTCTAAAAACTAAAAAGAGGACCAGGCTTTAACATTAAAAAACTGTCTCTAAAAAGATGGTTTTCTTTAGCTAATCTAAGAATTAGGCTCAAACTAGCCTGACATTGTCCTTCGTTTCAGTTCCTGAAAACCTGTAATTATTTCCTGTCCTTTCGTTCTCTCTCTCTATCAACCTCATATATGTTCCTGTAGTCTTTTTGTATCTATCTATCTTCCACCTTTTGTCTCTCTGAGAGAGTTTGTCACTTCTGTCTCGTTGTTGACAGATGTGCATTCTCAGCTCCTGCCCTGAGACCCTCTGCTTTTGGGAAAATGGCTGACAGTTTGAGAGAGAGAGGAAGAAGTGATTTTGTTTTTATTGATATTGTTAAGAATGATTTTAGCAACAAAGATGCAGAAGTTTGTTTAGTTCAGGATGAAACTAACTGAATAAAAGTGACAGATGGAAAGGTGGAAGAGAGTTTCCACTGACCTCAGATACCTTTGCACTTTTTTATTGTATTTTAAGTTTGCTAGTACTATCACTTTATGTTTTATTAATAACGCTATGTCATGGTGAGTCTTCACCAACAAGCAATTTTTGTATATTTATTTTATTATACTTACTGTTCAAAAGTTTGGCATTAGTAAGATTTTTCAATGTTTTTTAAGAAGTCACTTATGCTTACAATGATGCATTTATTGGATCATAAATACAGTTAAAAAAAAAGTAGTATAGTAAAATATTATTGTGATTTAAAAGAATGTTTTTCCGTCCAATTCTCACTAACAACTAGTTGCTTATTAGCTTGCATATTACTAGGGTATTGGCTGTTTATTACTTATAAAGCACATATTAATGCCTTATTCTGCAAGATCATATTCTACATCCCTTAATCCCAATTCCTAAACTTAAGAACTACCTTAATAACTAATAATAAGCAGTAATTAGGAGTTTATTGAGGCAAAAGTCATAGTTAATAGTGAGAATTGGAACCTAATCTAAAGTGACCATAATTTCATCATCATACACTCTTAAAATAAAGGTTCTTTTTTGGCATCTATGGTTCCACGAAGAACATTTAACATCCATGGAACCTTTCCATTGCACAAAAGGCTCTTAATAATGAAAAAAAGGTTCTTTAGATTATTAAAATCTGTTTCTTTTAAGAAATGTTCACTGAAAGGTTCTTTCGGAACCAGCAAGGGTTCTATGGCATAGCTGCAAAAACCTCTTTTTGGAACCTTTTTATTTTTAAGAGTACAAGGGTAAAAACATATTTCTAATAAAAATAATGCAAAATTGAACGTTGTATCTGAATGGGAACAATGTTACATTGCTACATTGCTTTTGCTGGTGATGTACTCAAGCCATTAGGAGGAGACTGCAAACAAACGCACGCAGTCAGAGCCGACAGGGGCCCAGACTCATGGTGTGATGGTAAACAAAAACGATGTGCGGTGACAGCCGAGCCCCGGGGGATGCAGACTGCCACTGTTGCATGTGTATTCTTGAGTTGGTTTCCACTCTTGGGGACATGCTGGCAGGAATAACGGATCTGGAAGGGCCTAGAATGTGTAATGAAGTGTGTTTTTCAGGCATGGCCCAAAACAAGAGTTGTCAATGATTCACTTTAATGACATAGAGATCATGTTACAGTTACATGTGACAGAAACGTGAAATAAAAGAAGCTCTCATGATGGAAGGAAGGCGGGGCACACAAGAGCCATACGGAGTTGCTGCTGCGTCCCAGTTCTGTCGTATGGTTTCCATGGCAATAAATAATGCAGCCCAACTGCATCATCTTCTCACTGGTTTGGACGCCATGTCTCTGGAAAAAACAGGGCAACTCAAGTGCAAACCTGCACCATTTCGGAAACCTACAACTCCCAAAGTTTTTAGAGGAATTGCGAAAAGTTCTGCATCACTTATCCAACTGGTCTAAGCCAATAGTAACTGACTCACTCAGGCGTAGTTCACCTAAACATTTCAATTCTGTCATCATTTACTACCACATTCCAATCCAATATGTTGTTATTTTTGTTCATAGAACATAACCATTTTAAGTTTTGGTTACCTGGATTTTCAACGGAGGGACAGAAACCGCTCAGGTTTCATTCAAATACCAGTAAATTGACTACCGCAAACCACATTACTAAATGAAGTTGCTTGATTTATTTAAATACGCTTCTCCCATAAATGTTGTGTTTGAAAGGGAAACTCCTACAAATGCATATACAATAAGGTCAGTCGCAAAAATAACCGTCCACGCCTATTCTTATCTCATTTTTCAATGCATATCTTTAATGAATCCTGACAGTAGTTTTTTAGCACCAGGGGGTTTGCGCTGGCACAAGCTGTTGTAAATCTGGCCCTACGACTCTTTATACAGATTTTCTTTACAAACAGCTTTTCTTCATGACAGAATGATGACACAATTTTCATTTTTGGGGTGGGGTGTAAACTGTTTCTTTAACTTAAATCTTATCATAGATTCATAGCGGTTAATGCCCTCTAGTGCCATTTTTCGCTGAGCTTCTTTCGTGAGTTGGTGAATCAGCAGGTCAGTGGGTTGAAGGGTGGGTGCAGAGCATGGCTTTGAGCCCTGATGGGAACAGCTGGGTGGAAAGGGAACAAGAGAAGTGATAAGTTGCGTGACCCACAACCGGCTTTTTCATTGCCGTCCGCCTGTTGAAGTTTGAGTTGTTCTCTGCATGGTTTGCAGTGGGTAGGAAAGAGAAAACCTGACAGAAGGAAAGAGCCCATCTGATTCTGCTCCATGCTATAGTAGGTGCCAACCAGGAATATATGTTTAAAAAAGACCAAAAACTAAATATAATCCATTTGTAAAAGAAGCTTATCATGGAAAAAAAGATTATTATTTTTTTAAATCTTTTGAAATAAATTGTACGTTCATTTTGCAGAAATGTAAGCTGCAAAATTAGTCATTCAAAAAATCTGCATGGTTATAGTACATTACTGTTCAAAAGTTGGGATTAAATCAATTTAATTATTTGGGATTATAATTAAAAAAAGACATTAATACTTTTATTCAGCAAGGGCACATTCATTGGTCAAAAGTGACTTACATAAAAAATATCTTACACATAAAATATTAAATGCCGTCCTTTTGAACTTTTTATTCATCAAAGAATCCTGAAAAAAAGCATCACTGTTTGTACAAAAATATTGAGCAGCGGAACTGTTTTCAACATTGGTAATAATAAGTAATGTTTCTTGAGCAGCAAATCAGCATATTAAAATGGTTTCTGAAGGATCATGTGACACTCAAGACTGAAGCAATGGCTGCTGAAAATTCAGCTTTTGCACAATATTACAATTTTGAAGGCAGCCTTGTTGAGAATTAGAGACTTCTTTTAAAGCATTACATCATCTTACCAACCCCAAATTTCTGAATGGAAATGTATGATGTGACACCTTTCAGCAGTGGCCAAATTCACAATATAGCATTGCCTTTTCTACCTTATTGAGTAGTAAAATAACTTTGCAGTATTCATTAAATTTAACGTCATTTCAAACTACACCATTACACAAAGATATCAGAGGCCATTTACTTCTAGAAGTCTTAAAGGTACAATATCAAAACAGCCTGTTTAATTCTGAGGTCAGAGAGAGAGAGTCCAACATGGGTGCAAAATAAGTTATAAGTGGACTTGGCAAGTAAGTGGAAAAAATGAAGTGCTATAAAAGTGTAATATGGCCGCTTGATAATTGTCTATATTAAATTGATGTGCATTTATGAACCATTTCATTTGTGTTTTATAGACATCTGAATAAAAGAGACTTTGTGTGCCATAGTTGTCTTTTCACTCTGAGAATAGGTGATCATTTTTAAATACTCTGAGGAAGTGAGACGACATGCATTTAGGGAACAGGGACAGGATCAGACAGCGGAGGTGTCCCTTCTCGTCTTTTCTGTCCTACATAGAACATTATTGTTGACTCCATCAAATGGAACTTTTTGAGCCCCACTTTACTGCCTCTGAACCACTTATATAATAGGCTGATAAATCCTGGATGTGTTTAAAACAATGTTTTAGGTGTAATTAGCTACAATACATATACTTTAGCTTTTCTTTTATGTATTGCGTAGACAATTATTTGTCATTTTTGTCATAGAGCATAAGAAGTTAGTTCTACATTTCATAAATTCATACATTTTGTGAAGGATTATTTTTAATACACTACCATTCAACAGTTATTGGAAATAAATAAATAAATACAATCATAGATCCTTAACTCAGTCTGTTTGCACTCACATAATTCTCACAGCTGATTGTTTCCTGCTGTATCATTAGCCAATGAGCTTGCTACTCAACCTTCAAATACTTGGTCAGCATTTGCTGTATTTATATATTGTAGCTTAACAGTGCACTTTCAGAAACCCTCCACCTTCCCCAGCTCCACCTGTATAGATCTGCTACGGGTAATTCATGTACACTATATTGTACAGCAGTAGCATTTCTTACATGCTCACTACAGAGTGTCGTGTATGTATTGGCAGTAGCATAGTCCCATACAGCGTTTCAGATCTATTCCGCCAAGACCAAACATATCAACATTGTCGTATCCATTACCATGCCAAACACATTAAACTGATCAAAAGTGATAGTAAAGACAATTATAGTGTTACAAAAAATATATATTTCAAATAAATGCTGTTATTTTAAAACTGTAATTATATATATATTTTTTTACTAAGTAAATGCAGCATTGGTGAACATAAGAGACAAAAACAGTTTTAAAAATCGTACCAACACTAAACATTTGAATGGTAGTGTACGTTTAAACCTTAATTGTCATATGGATTATCTATTATCAGAGACCATTTTTTTATGGCATCTGGAGTGATGGGTTGGTTTATTGTTTAGTGTGGCAGTGCTGAGTCACTGTCTCGGTACAGCTGTGTAACACACTGAACCCATAATAAAGCTCCTACATTGGATTCTCATCATGAACCACTAAAAACCAAGCAGAAAAACAACAGTGCAAAGCTTTGCCTGCTTTTTATAGGCCACAGGGAGCTGTGGGAGCTGTCACAAGCTATTTTTGGGATGTATTCAGCAGCATTGTCTAGAATCAAGAGTAATTGTGTCATGTCATCTGTTTATTCCAGAGTGAAGAACACTCCTCTCCCACTGAAAGTGTGCTCCACAGCAGTCCAGGTACACATGAGCGGCAAACCTAAGAGCATCACCGTAGAGACCAAACCCGGCCAGACCGTTGCAGACTTCAAGAAGAGTCGAACAGGATTCACCTTACTGCTGCCCCACCAGTAAAGCCAAGGCTTCACAGGACAGGACATAAAACAGTATTCACCCATTCAGTCAGAGACGGGGCCATAACTTTCAGAGATTCCCCATCAAATCAAACAGGATTGGATTGTTTAGTAGGCCTATATAAGTGGAAGAGAATTTCTTGTTAAGCAATGCACTTTGTTGTTTTAATAGAGTTCTGCAGTGACATAAATCACCCTGGTTCCCTAGACAAAAACCCTATACGATTTTCTTTATTCGCTTGTGTATTATTGCAGAAATAAGCTCTGTGACCAACAAAGGTTTATGATTCTTGCTCGTATTGTTCATCATGATAATCTTCATGAGTTTTGAAGACTAAATGTAATCTGCAGGAGTAAAAAGCTAAATGTAGGTTATAAACAAACTACACAGTGGTTGCATGATTTCAACATCAACACCATTAAGCTTCGGTTAAACTCTTTTTGTCCTCGAGTTAAGAAAGTTTGTAAGAACAAGATTATGAACACAACGTGAGTAAATGAGTTCATCTCTTCGGCTGATGATGTTTAATGTTCCTGACCATCTCTAGTCCCATTTAGACACTTGTTAGACAAGTGTCTAACAAGTGTCCTCTATTTTTATTTTTGCACATGAATTAGCCATAAAGTGTTGTCATGTTTGTTTTAATTGTAGTTGGATCATGTAATAATGCTATTTTATTATTTATGTACATTTCAGAGGGAACGTTCTATTGATGTGGCCTTTGCACTTTTCATGACATGAAGAGTATATTTTTACGTTATTATGAATTTATTTTATTTTCTCAGGGACAGGGTGTACATTTTAACTGTGGAAATGTAACCAAGAGTATTTTCATGTGTGAAAATTCATGTATTTTCACTTGAGTTTCGTGGTACTCAGACGTATTTAACCAAGGTTTAAAACACCTCAGATCAAACCGTACAATTGTTTCTGCGCTATAGTAGTAAATATATACACAGAGGAGTGTTTTAATGCTTATTCAACTCTGTCGTCTTTAAACTGCTTAAAAACAGCAAGTATGCTGTAATGAAATCATTTTGAGAGCCTTATGATATTGTATTAAATGCTACATGAATGATTGTGTGGATTTTTTTATTTAAATTGTTTTTTATGCAGTGTGTTTCATGCAGTTTTTAAACTGTTTATGAGTACTCTCATTACACTATGTGTAAGTGCGTGCGGCGCGTGCGTGCGTGCGTGTGTGTGTGTCTCGGCACTGAAGATTCTCAATAGTGGCAGGTTGCTTTACTGTCACTCTGTATTCTATTTCCTGCTTTCCACTCCCCTGCTGTGAGCATTTTTCATCCGTTCTGACATCCTTGTGTTTTCATTTTTTGTCTTTGTGTTTTGTTTTGTTTTGTTTTGTTTTTTTGTATGCTACATTGCATGCACCTGTCTGCTTTTGACACTGAACTCTGTTTCTTTCTCAATGTGTCATGAGAATCATTGGTTATTGAATGTCTGAAAAAAAAAAAATTCACACTCTCTACTCTGTTGTCAGTTTACTTTTTGGGTATTTGACATGAAACGTCAAGCAACGGCATTCTGTTACATCTAAAATGATTTTAAATTACAGTTTTATATAATTATCATACACGTCTTCATTTTAATTTAGAAATTGCCTCGGATGTTTGTACTTTTAAAAAAATTATTGAATTAAAGTAATCTTTTTAAGTGAATTGCAAGACAGTTTAATTAAAATTGTGATGAAGAAAAAAAGAAATAAATGGTGAAAGCAATTACATCACAAAAATATAAAGCGTAACTTTTAACCTATGAAGTCCATGGACATTTTATATACAGTCAAAAAAAAAAGTTAATGTTCCTATTAGAAACAAAAGCCTGATGTCGAAGAACATTTTGGCAACATGGCAAAACCTTTTTGGAAAACTAGTGCTTTAAAGAATCCAATGATCAATACACTGATGTAAAGTTCTTGATGAAAGTATGTGGTTATCTCTTTCCAAAGATCCACCGAAAAACCCTTCAGAGTGTAGAAAGGTACCCAAAACCAGTGTCAATCAGAACTATCAAAGTCTGAAAATAAAGCAAAGGGTCTTAGAAGCTCTTTTTTTAGGTCAGTAAGCTCTGCACTAAAGCCATTCTGTGACCAAGTTTGTTTTCCTCAATCTCATTAGTTATGTTTCTAGAGCAGATCGAGTCACAGGCAAAAATAACTATTCCCCCGGCAACAACACCCGCCTTCAACCCCACCACATGGCAGCAAACTGAGTGTCTCTGATAGCTAATATGAATCAGGTTCATTTGTGACTGGGTCACCGGATTCATCTGTCACATTGGGGCTTGTTTTTGAAGTTTGTCATTGTGACCTAGTGCATGCTTTTCATTCACAAATGTGAATGTAAACAGAATTCATGGAAAAATACCCCATCCTTTGTAGATAGAGTTTATTTTCTTCCATATAGGCCTGTCCCTCTAAATTACAAATTTTCAAGGTGAAATGTGCAATTTTTTATGTTAAAAAGGCCATATTATGCCCTACAATGACTTGATTTTGTTTTGGGGGTCTACTAGAATCATGCTTGAATGTTCAAAAAAACATTTTACATATTTTACATTGTTGCAGCACCTCTCTTCTCAGTCAGTAACACTCTTTTGATTTCCTGTCTCAATGAAGCCCCTCCTTCTGAAAAGCGCAATGTGCTCTGATTGGTCGGCTGGATCAGTGTGTTGTAATTGGTCAACCGCTTTCAGCTTGTTTCGGAAATGTCACGCCCCTTACCATAACCCTAAGTTTCAACTCTACTAATACAACTCAACTAGGCCTAGTCCTTTTTCATGCTCAAATAACAACATTCCACACTGAAGAAAGTTTTGTACTGAAAAAGTACAAAAACACAATAGATCTTCTTTAGTATACCTTTTCTGTCAATGTACATTCTTAATATTTATGGATATTCTTCAAAAATGATGACAGAATTTTCACAGCAAGTCTCTCAGGAACGATTTCCACTCATCTTTCCATTTCATTTCTTTTGCCAATCTGCCGATTGGATCAAGGCTCATCCAATCATTGTGCAGCTGTGGAGATGAACTCTGATCATTCACTCGATCAAAACTTCCAACAATCGTCCATTTTTCTCAGTGATCCCTCCTCCAATCTTCCATTTGTAACTGTGACAGCTCGTCCAATCATAAGGCTCGCTGAGTGACAGGGCTCTATTGTAATCGATAGAAGAGTCCTTGTTGTTCTGGTGGACTGAGATTTACACACAGCCATGACAAGTCTTGTTATACATGATCCTTGTCCTCTTTTTAAACATTTTCTTTGAAGAATGTAAAATATATATTTATATATCTTTTTTTTACATTATTTAAAAAAAAGAATACATATAATAAAACATAAACAAGCTGGTACAAGCCACTCCTATCTGGGTTAAATCTGATTGTGTTGTGCTGTTTGCACTCATGATTACTGTGGTTGCATGCATGTTCACTTTCACTGAACAAGCCATTAGGACTAATGTCGGAGTGGCACAGCGACCACACTTCACTGTACTTTCAAACCATGAAGACAGCACTTAAGAACATTTCTTTTAAATTGACCTCAGCTAATATGTAATATGTATTATATCTATTGGTTCCAGCAGAGACAGAACGGAAAGTTCTACTGTTCAAAAGTTTGATGTCAGTAAAGTTTTTTAAGAAGTTAATAAAATATAATGTTCCATTTTTCTTTTTCAAATAAATGCTGTTCTTTTGAACTTTCAAAGAAAACAGTGACTGTTACACTACGAAGGCTACATTTTACTTTTTCACTTTTGTCACACAGCTTTGTGGGATAAATACTATCAGTCAACGGTTTGGGCACACTTCACGTTTCTCAAAAACTATATCACCTGTTGCATTAAATCTTGAATGTTTTAACCAAACTCAACTAGTTTTATTATTATTTATTTATTTTATTGATTAATTGGAGCTGATATAGTAAAGCAGAGCAGTCAACAAGTGTCAATAATCAGATCCTTCTCTATGGAACCGGTCCTAAAACCAGTCTCTAACGCGCCTCTTAAAGGTGATGATACACAGGGCAACTTTTTGAGCAATGTTGCTGGGCAATGTTGCCGTCAACGGGCAACCAGATGAGACACAGGGCCCACGACTGATCTAAATGTTCCAGATAGAAATGTATTGCCCATTTTCAATGGGAAAGTGCCCAAGCAACAATCGCTTGGCAAGATTGCCCAGCAACATTGCTCAAAAAGTTGCCGTGTATCATCACCTTAAGGCCAGGGGAGTGAGGTTTACACGCACAACTCTTGACTTGCTTCCGTTACACTCACCCCCCTAAACCTCACTCCCATCCGGGTCACGGCACCAAATGTAAACCTCACTCCGAGCGGGATTCGAGCCGGCGTCTCCGGCATGGATGGCAGCCATGATCACAAGGACGCTAAAGGGTCACAGTCTCTAGAGTCTGTCAATAGTCCGCCTCTTGAGGTCAGGGGAGTGAGCTCTTACTAGCTTGCTTTCGTTATATATCTACATTTGTTAGATATGGTTATGACTAAACATGAGGTAGACCAATACAATCTCATGGCAATACGTAACTATACAATCTGCTTAGAGATGATTAGGTTTAGCGGAGGACCTTCATGCTTATTTTTTTTTCTAAAAATTTTACATTTAACAGTATAAATTCATACGAAATCACCACCTCGTAAAATAGTTACATTTTCCAGTGAGATTGGGTTGGATAGACTAAGTGAACTAAGTGTCCAGTTAAACGTTGTTTGTTCACTTATAGAACACTACAGCTTATTTCACCTGAAATTTCACATTTAATTTCACCAGTGCTTAATAATATACAGCTTGACAGCACAGCAATTCATTTTCCGTGCTCCGAGTGAGAATTGGAGAAAAGGCATCCTGTGTTGTCTGTGTGTGGAAGGACTTACATCTGCTGAGCAAAGTGAAAACTTTCAGAGAAACATATCAATTTTATTACAACAGTTTAGTTTTGATTATGAGCAGTACACACACATCCATAATATGATGCATGACTAAAACAGGATGTTTGGCAAGAAAAAAACTGCTTACCTGAAAAGGGAAGTTGTTTCAAAGGCAGAACAAGTTATTCCATTTTGATGGCAAAGTTTTGTTTTGCTTCTTTGAATTAATGGAAAAATCTGATAGGTGTTACTGATAAATAATTCACAATAAGATCAGGAATGTCTTTTCAGAAAGCTAATAGGGTTGATTTTAGTTTCACATTGACTTCAAAATTATTGTTTTTAAGTCTTTGGGCTTTGAATTGAATTAAAAATATTTCTCTTGTCTCTCACCTTCAAATTGTTGTGAAAATACAAAGATTCATCATTACTCTTTCTTAATGTCAAGCGCTAGCAAAACCGAAAACAAAGCGAGAAAAACAAAAACACGTCAACAGATGTCAGGAGAGTATCCGCGTCTGTTTAGAAGCCTTGAAGACTGTAAAAATTTGTGAGATTTATCTGTGGGTGGATATAAAGAAAGACCTTAGTGTCAGAGCATCTATACACCATCACACAAAAGATGAGACTCACACAGGACGACAGGGAGATTTGTGTCGGTAGAAGCAAAAGAACAACCATCTGCACAAAATCCTCGTTCTCTGTTTAAATTCCACCTCAATCCTATTCACACCACTGCCCTCCTCCTCTCTCTGGAGTTCTTGAAGAGCCCAGTCAGAATTTCTGACCTCTTTAAAAGCCATAAGCTCGTCTCTTAATCTCTCACACTGCATGTGATGACCAGAGGAATTAGGGCAATTTAGAGATTTATAAGCCTAAAGAATCCCAAGTAGAGTTCACACAAAGCATGTTCGAAATGCATTTTTGTTTGGATTCTGTTTTGTTCAAGTTCAATACCTCTTACTTTATCAGAAGTGATTAAATACTTTTGAAAATACAGATCTACAGGGGTTGGACAATGAAACTGAAACACTGGCCAATATAGTTTTGAGGTTTCACGCCTACATATGCGTAGCCTGGTGGCCAAACTTCACTGATTTCACATTCCATCAGTAAGAGCAGATTGAGAAGGATGAATTAGCTGAGCAATAGCACAGCGGTACAAAAAATATTGCAATCCACACAACATAATAGGAGAAATATCAGAGTTAAAAAGAGGACAAATTGTTGGTGCGTGTCTTGCTGTCTCATCTATGACCAGGACAGCAAGGTTTTGTGGTGTATCGAGAGCTATTATATCCAGAGTAATGTCAGCTTACCGCCATGAAGGACGAACCAGATTCATCAGGAGTGACTGTCGACGCAAGAGGAAGAAAGGGAGATAAGGATGTAACCCGGATTGTATCCAAAAAAACATAAAACCACAGCTGCCAAACTCACTGCAGAATTACATGCGCACCTGGACTCTCCTGTTTCCACCAAAGCTGTTTGTCGGGAGCTCAATATTCATGGTCGTGCTGCTATAGTCAAACCTTTGGTTACTCATGCCAATGCCAAATGTTGGTTTAATTGGTGCCAACAGCACAAATCTTGGGCAATGTGAAACATGTATTGTCCTTTGATGAGTCCACCTTCACTGTCTTTCCCACATCTGTGTGGAGAAGCCCCAAAGAAGCTGAACACCCGGATTTATGCTGCCCAGAGTGAAGCAAGTGATGGTTTGGGCTGCAATATCATGACATTCCCTACTGTGCTTGAGGACTACCGAACCATTCTGGAGGACCATGTGCACCTAATGGTTCAAAACATTGTACCCTGAAGTGGGTGCCGTGTGTCAGTGTGATAATGTACCAATATACATAGCAAGACGTATGATGGAATGGTTTGATGAACATGAAAGTGGAGTTAAGCATCTCCAATGGCCTGAGCAGTCACCAAATCTAAAAACATTTGAGCCATTTTGGGGTATTTTGGAGGAGCAATCAGAAAATGTTTTCCTCCACCATCACTACATAGTGACTTGAGGCCTCATTTATAAAACACGTGTATGCACAGATTTGATCTTAGAGTGCGTGTACGCTAAAATCCAGACCAATGTTCATATGTATAAACACAGTCTTTGATCTGGAAAAATGCTTGGCACCACGTCAGGGTCTAAGCAGACGTATGCATTTTTCCTTGTGGAGAGTCGGAGTACAGCAGGTATTTGGAAATCTAAGCAAATCTTGCCACTCGACATTCACAAGCAAAGGATTTGGATGTTGACTCGTGCTCTTTTATGTTAATGGCAAGTGGCGTTTACAAGATCTGAAACCATTCAGCTGCACACAATTTCAAGATCATTTGTGATTTATACATTTAAAAAAATGTTGTGTGTACGTTTGTTCTTTGAATCACACATATATGCACATTCGAAAAATTGGTTGAAAAATGAGGCCCTACACCGTGCTAATGAATTATTATGGTCTAACCAAGTGTTTCAGTTTCATTGTCCCCTGTACATACTGTAATGATTATAGTTTCATTACACTCATTGCTTTTGGTCTGTTACTCTCTCGATAAGAAAATAAAGCAGTTGAATGCATAACCTTGACTCTTTTGTAGGCACTGTAGATGAAGCTCCCTTTCGTTGTCACTCCGGGTTACGTCGGATGACGACGAATGGGGTTTCGCTTAGAACACCTATCGACTTCGAGTATACAAAAACGAGCCAATGGTAAAGAAATGCCATGGGTCTGCGGAATTTGCATGACGTAACTCCACCCCACCTTTTTTTCTCCTCTCACAAAAGAGCTCGCACGCGGCACGTCTTTTTAAAGATGGCTCGCCCGTGCATTTAAAAAAAAAAAAAAGTGGTTGCGGCAGATTGGTATCGGACTCTGATGGGCACGAGCGCTGTCTATTGTGTTAGGGCTTTGATCATGCTTGTACAGCGCTTGTTGGTGATTCATGTTCTCTCTGGGAACATGATCATCGCGTCATTTAGGTCGAGACTCAATGAACTCGCAAGAGTGAGAGTCCCCTCATCCACACCCCGATCTAGCGCTCCCCCGAGGGGTGCTACTTTGGCTGGTGGCCAGGGTGACCTGAGGGTTACGGTCTGGAACAAGGCGCCGACTATCTGTCCGTGACCCCAGCCCCCCTCCTGTGTGACGGTGCCCGCTAGTGAACCTCCGATTCCCACGAGTCGACCTTCGGGTGGCCCGCGAGTTTCGGTTGAAGCTACAGAGGAAGATGCTATGTCTGTAGCAGCATCAGAAGGTGGGCTTGATTCTTTTGGAAGTGACGACTCGTCACAGCTGTCACCTTCTGGTGTGCTATGCTGTGCCTGAGTATGATCCGGAGATGACGGCCATGCTTTCCTGGGACGATTGTTTTTTGGGTAAGGCCGCCGACCCGCGTCCACGGCAAACCCCAATATCTTTCTTCCCGGACGTGCATGATGAGATCTCGATGTCCTGAAAGACCCCCGTGTCTTCTCAGGATCACTCGTTGGTCTCATCCGCCTTTCCCCCCTCAACGGGGCCGCTGCCCATGGGTACACTGGGGTCCCCCCGGTTGAACGCTCTGTTGCGATGCTACTGTGTCCTCAGAGTGCTTCCCGGTGCAATCCTAAGCACCCGTCCGAAGCCTGTAGTTCTTTTCGTCTACACTAATCTGTGGCGAAATCCTATAGTGCCACAGGACAGGCAGCCGCCTCACTGCATCCCGTGACCGTTCTGTGGTCTGTGATGCTCATGGTTTTGCATGAGGGCGGGACTGACTCGAGGCTCTTAATGAGCTACCCAGCGCGCCGCCACTGACCTTGCTCTCCGAGCGACGAAGGTGGCCACGCGCTCTCCGAGTCAGGTGATGTTTACCACTCTGGGGCTGACCGGTCTGATGTGCTGGAGGTCGGCAGATTCGTCTGCTCACCCCCATGCCCCAGGTCGGCCTCTTCGGCGGTGCGGTTGAGTACTTCTGCCCAACAGTTCTCAACCGCCCGGGAGCAGATTGAGGTTATTCTGCCGACGGCCCCGCCGTCCGCTCAGGTCCCTCAGTCTGCCAACCGCCGAAGGCGCCCTCCCACGGTTCCAACCCCACCCGTTCACCCGGGCTGGCTTTGGAAGACCGTGGGGGGATGCCTCAGCCCTCTCCAGCCCCGCCCCCCGCTAAACGCCGGGTTAAGCGGCGCTTTTGAGATGGGCTGCTCAGAGATGGGACTCAGTTCTTTCCAGGAGTTGGTAGCAGGGCCACTCCTTTCCCCGGTGGAGGGCTGGGGAAGAATCCTTATTCAGAAAGAACTGACTCTCTCGTCTCTGAGCACACAGAGTTCTCGGACGACACAGAGCGCCGCCCACAAGCCGTGCTCTCCTCGTCCCCCTCTGTCCCAGAGTTGGTTGACACGGCGTGCCGTCCACGGACCGTTTCGTCCCTGTCCCACTCTGTCGCCAGACCCCTGGCAGAGCAGGCCCCCGTGGAACGCTGGTCCTTCCCTGGCCTCCTCTGTCAGGGCGCGGATGTTAAATGCGCCCCCACACCGGATCGCTATGCCGTCCACGTCCGGGCCAGTTACTCCGCTTCGCTGCCCCTCCGGGGGGACGTCTGTGGTTCGCATGACCCCGCTGGTACAGTTCCTGGGAGCCTGGCTAGAGCTTCCCCGTCTGTCCCGCTGGGTCGCCCGCACAATCAGGTTCCGCTATGCGATTCAGTTCGCACGGTCTCCTCCCCGCTACAGGGGAGTCAGCTCCACTTTGGTCGGTGGCAATGCCCCCATCATGAGAGCAGAGATTGCCACCCTGCTGGCGAAGGGTGCAATCGAGACTGTCCCTCCAGCCGAGATGTGGTCCGACTTCTACAGCCCTTACTTCATTGTCCCCAAGAAAACCGGTGGGTTAAGACCAATCCTGGACCTGCGCGTGCTGAATCGCTCGCTTCACAGGATGCCATTCAAGATGCTCACCGCCAAACGCATTTTCGATTGTGTTCGGCCCCAGGATTGGTTTGCAGCGATCGACCTGAAGGACGCCTACTTTCATGTCTCCATTCTTCCTCGACACAGACCGTTCCTCCGGTTTGCTTTCGAGGGGCAGGCATACCAGTACGCGGTTCTCCCTTTTGGGCTAGCCCTGTCTCCTCGCGTCTTCACGAAGGTCGTCAAGGCAGCCCTTGTTCCCCTTCGGGTTCACGGGGTTCGCATCCTGAACTATCTCAACGACTGGCTGATCCTAGCTCACTCTCGAGATCAGGTTTGCGAACACAGGGACCTTGTGCTCCGGCACCTAGCTCGTCTGGGCCTTCGGGTCAACTTGGAGAAGAGCAAACTTTGCCCCGTGCAGAGGATCTCTTTTCTCGGTATGGACATCGACTCGGTCGCCATGTCCGCGCAGCTTACAAGCGAGCGCGCGCAGTCACTGCTGACTTGTCTGAGACAAATTCAGGGCAAGAGTGCGGTTCCACTGAAACATTTTCAGAGGCTCCTGGGGCATATGGCATCTGCAGCCGCGGTGACGCTGCTCGGATTGCTTCATATGAGACCGCTTCAGCTTTGGCTACGCGACCGAGTCCCGAGGTGGGCATGGCAACTAGGCACGCTCCGAGTCCCAGTTACTCCGACCTGCCGTCAGACCTTCACCCCGTGGTCGAACCTCAGTTTTCTCAGGGCTGGTGTCCCACTGGAACGAGTTTCCCGGCATGTTGTTGTCTCAACAGATGCCTCCACCACGGGCTGGGGCGCCATGTGCAATGGACATGCTGCCGCGGGCTCCTGGACAGGACCCCAGCGCCTATGGCATGTCAATTGCCTCGAGTTGCTGGCCCTGCACCGCTTCCGGGCGCTGCTCATGGGTCAACACGTACTAGTCCGATCAGACAATACCGCCACTGTAGCGTACATCAACCATCAAGGTGGTCTACGCTCCCGCCGTATGTCGCAACTCGCTCGCCACCTCCTCTTATGGAGTCAGAGGCATCTGAGGTCCCTTCGAGCCATTTACATTCCCGGAGCCCTGAACTGTGCAGCCGACGAGCTGTCACGGCTTCAGCCCCTCCCCGGAGAATGGTGACTCCATCCCCATTCGGTCCAGCTGATTTGGGACCAGTTCGGGGACGCACAGATAGATCTGTTTGCCTCCCACGACTCAACCCATTGCGACCTGTATTATTCTCTGACCGAGGGCACGCTCGGCACGGATGCTCTGGCGCACAGCTGGCCGCGGGGCCGCAAATATGCGTTTCCCCCAGTGAGCCTTCTCGCGCAGGTCTTGCGCAAGGTCAGGTAGGACGAGGAGCAGGTCCTTCTGGTTGCGCCGTACTGGCCCACCCGGACTTGTTTCTCCGAACTAGTGCTCCTCGCGACAGCACCTCCTTGGCCAATTCCTCTGAGGAAGGACCTCCTTTCTCAGGGACGGGGCACCCTATGGCAACCTACGGTGGTGGCTACCATCACTTCCGCTAGAGCGTCGTCCACGAAGTGGAACCTCTTCGTCAGCTGGTGCTCTTCTCGCCGAGAAGACCCCCGGAGGTGTTCGATCAGTTTCGTGCTTTCCTTCCTTCAAGATGGGTTGGAGCGAAGGCTGTCTCCCTCCACCCTCAAAGTTTATGTTGCCGCTATTGCCACACACCACGACTTAGTGGAAGGTAAGTCCCTAGGGAAGCACGACCTGATCGTCAGGTTCCCGAGGAGGGCGAGGAGGCTGAATCCTCCTCGTTCTCCTCTCGTTCCCTCTTGGGACCTCTCAGTGGTTCTAACTGCCTTGCAGAGTGCTCCCTTTGAGCCTCTGCAATCAGTGGAGCTTAAGTTCCTGTCAATGAAGACAGCGCTTCTGGTTGCATTGGCCTCTCTCAAGAGGGTCGGGGACCTGCACGCATTCTCCGTTGACGGAGCGTGCCTGGAATTCGGGCCGGCTTACTCTCACGTGATCCTGAGACCCCGGCTTGGATATGTGCCCAAGGTTCCTACCACTCCCTTCCGGGACCAGGTGGTGAACCTGCAAGCGCTGCCCTTGAAGGAGGCAGACCCAGCCTTGGCACTGCTCTGTCCAGTACGCGCTCTCCGCACCTATGTAGACAGGACGCAGTGTTTCAGGACCTCAGACCAGCTCTTTGTCTGTTATGGTGGGAAGCTGAAGGGAAAGGCTCTCTCAAAGCAGAGGTTGTCTCACTGGATAGTGGACACCATTGCTTTGGCATACCAGCAGCAAGGTCGACCGTGCCCCCTTGGTGTGACTGCCCACTCCACCCGGAGTGTGGCATCCTCTTGGGCTCTAGCGCATGGCGCCTCGCTAACAGACGTCTGCAGAGCTGCAGGCTGGGCGACACCGAACACATTCGCCAGATTCTACAATCTCCAAGTGGAGCCTGTGTCCTCTCATGTACTCGCTTCAACTAGCTAGTACCGGACCCGCTCAGGTGTCTTCGCTTGCTCGCCATTCCACTCCACGGACTGGATACGTGCGATATTCTGCTCAGTAGAGCTTCTCCGCAAGCCCTGAGTTCCTCCAGCACCCCTGATGCTAGCGCCATGGTCCCTCCCCGGAGCTACCCCCACACGTGTATTTCCACTGTTAGCCTCTCTGAGCATGTGTCTTTCCCTTGGCAAGCCACCTTGCCACCCCTGAGGTTGAAATATTCCACCTGCGGCTGGACACCTCAGTGTTCTCCATATGTTTCCTTCGGGTCATATGTGTATTTCCAAATGCCTCCCCCCCCCCCCCCCTCTGGGTTGGTGTTAATTGCATATTTCCTCTAAAGCTATGGGATATGCTTCCCAGTGTACCTTGGTATTCCTGTGATAAATAGGAGTCCTTCGTCCAAAGTCTTGAGGGCTCAGATTTACGCAGGGCACTGGAAGACAGCTGTGAAGGTGGCGTGATTAGACTGATAACCCCATTCGTCGTCATCTGACGTAACTCGGAGTGACAACGAAAGGGAACGTCTCGGTTACGTATGTAACCCTCATTCCATGAGTAGGGAACGGAGATGTTACGTCTTCCTGCCACTTCCGCTGTACCGCGGGGATCGCCTGAGCTCAGTCTTGGCTCCTCAGCGAAGAAACATAACTGCATGTTGCCGGCGTCCTCCTTTTATACCCACGAATTGGGGTGGAGTTACGTCATGCAAATTCCGCAGACCCATGGCATTTCTTTGCCATTGGCTCGTTTTTGTATACTCGAAGTCGATAGGTGTTCTAAGCGAAACCCCATTCGTCGTCATCCGACGTAACGTCTTTGTTCCCTACTCAGGGAACGAGGGTTACATACGTAACCGAGACGTTCTGTTTGTAGCACTGTATAATCTCGACCTTGAGGTGTGAATGATGTAATGAATTTTATTCTCTTCATCTCTCAAAAAAAATCTAAATACAGGACAGTAACACATTTTTAATGCTCAAAAGAGAGAAAGTCAAGGTAAAGGCCAAGTAGGAAGCAGAGAGGATTTACACAATAATAAACAAATCTCAAAATGTTCTAAGATTATATATATATATATATATATATATATTTTTTTTTTTTTACATTTTCTAAAGAAAACATAAGTGGTGTTTGGTGAAACTGCAACACTTAGTGTTGCTATGCGATTGCAAAGGTTTTGTGAGTGCCCCATATTTTGCTATATGTTTCCGTTGTGGTTGCTATGTCATTGCTAGTTGGTTGCTGGGTGGTTGTTAGGATGTTGCTAGATGATTGCTTGGATGTTCTAGGAGGTTGCTAGGATGTTTCTAGGTGGTTGTTAGGGTGTTCTGGGTGTTTTTTGGGCACTAATGATTAGTACTATAGTACTATTGCACTCTGGTTGGTTGCTAGGGCACTGCTAATTAATTGTTGCTAATTAAATACTATAATTTCTAAATGTTTGCTAGGACGTCACTATGCAGTTTTCTCAAGATGTTTTGAATGCTCCTTGTTTTGCTACATGGTTACAGCATGTTTCCAATGTGGGCTGGTTAGTTACTAGTGCATTACATGGTTGCTAGGGCATTACTAATGGGTTGCCTGGGTGTTCTGGTTGGTTGCTAGGGTATTTCTAATTGGTTGCTAGCATGTTGATTTGGTAACATGTCCTTTGTGGTTACCAGGGTGTTCTGGATGGTTGCTAGGGCATTGTTAATTAGTTGCTAAGGTATTTGTTTGCTAAGTGTTCTTGGTGGTTGCCAGGGTGTTTTGGGTGGTTGCTAGGGCATTGCTAATTGATTGCTTAAATGTTGATTTGCTAGAGTGTTCTTGGTGGTTGCTAAGGTTTTCTGGATAGTTGTTAGGATGTTGCAAGATGGTTGCTTGGGCATTGCTAATTGGTTGCGAGGGGGTTGGTTTGACAGAGTGTTCTTGGTGGTTCCTAGGATGTTCTGAATATTTGATATGGTGTTCTGGATGATTGCTAGGATGTTGCATAACTCGTAGTTTGAGACATCCTTCATATATCACAAATAGTTTAATACTCAGGATCATGGGTTTCGTCAAATCCATAACTCTTTTTTTTTGGGGCCCGACCAACACTAAAGTCTGTAATTAAATTAATCCAGTGGGTGAAATGGCAAGATGATTTCGATTTCCAGTTTTGAAAGATTCTTATTTTAGGGACGGCTAGAGAAACAAGGACTGGGGTTTTGTATTTGGAAGGGATAGAGCTATCTGGAAGGAAGGAAGAGCCATCTGCAAATCCATAACTGTATGAACAATAATCATTGTGATACTTGCTTTAGCAACCAACTTGCCCGACCAATCCCATCTAAGTGCATTTTCAACCACATCAGAAGGCAGTGGGCTTCTGCAGCCGTCACAGAAGTGAATATGTGAGCAAGTATAGGTGATTGCTGAGGGACTTGTTTTGATTCAGAGCAGCTCCCTGCACATATAACCATCTGCGGCCCAGTGAATCGAGGGGGTTTGATTCTCAGACTAGATTTACGACAGCACACGCTCACTTCACAGACTGCTGGGCTGGGCTGCGTATTTCATATGGAGCAGAGACACAATAGTGCTGTGTATCTTGCACATACCGTGAAGAGTCAACGTTAAAGCTTTCAAAAATGAACAATAAACAAAACAGGTGCACGGAATTGTTACTGTGTAGAATATACGAGCCTGTCTGTGAATACCAGTAATAAATTTGCTTTTATGTTCCAACCAAAAAAAAGAGAGAGAAATGTTCATGCTCCACCAAACAATGATATCATTAACAATATCATCAACAAGTACATTTTTTAACCCATTTTACAACAACCTCACAGTTAAAAGTAAATAGATAATAGGAAATTACATTTTGCGTAAATAAAGCAGGGTTTTTTTCTATTGTAACGTTTCCGTGACTATTTATTTAACCTCTCATTAGAGGAAATTGCAGCCATTTTACTTGATTTTTATTTTTATTTTATTGTATTTCCATTACTTTAAATTATTCGTATTACATTTGCATAAATAAATTAGTGTTGTCAAATCACTAAGATATCTTAAAAGTGTGTATGTGTATATATATATATGTATATATATATATATACACAAACACACACACACACACACACACGCATATATATTTACAAACTTTTATGTTAGATGCGATTAATCGTGATGAAACGATTTCACAGCACTAAATTAAATATTTATTGAATAAATGTTAATAAATCAGATTTTTTTTTCACATAAGAAGAAATTAGCTTTATTGTCTTGTCTTAAATGTCTTAATGCAATAACATTTGTAATAGTCATAAAAACAGACTTAATTTTCTTTATGCAAAATACATTTTCTTATTCCTTTTGATTATGGGGTGAATATATAATTTTGACTAGTTTCATGAGATTTATGCAGTATCAAGGCAGGGGCAAAATATCATTTGAATACTTTATTAAATAATTATAATCAAACAGAAAAAAGAAATTCCACCATCAGAAGTCACATTTTTTTCCTTTTCAAGTTTTAGAAACAACAACAGCATCACTCTGTGAGCTACAATATATGCATGTGTACTACCTCCAGAGGAAAGAAGCACAACCCTCTGGACTGCGCTGTGCCAACAAGAGCGCAGGAGGTATCAGAAGCTACACCAAGGCTGATGGTGGTTTAAGAAGAAGAGTTCAGGAGCTACATAACCACAGTCCAGAGAGGTTTTGTGAGCACTGTCCAAAATAATCCAGATTGGCTTGTTCTTCAAAAGTCCTTTATGGCACAGCATATTGTTTGTCTGTTTGAAGATGTCAAAGAAAGCTGATAGATAGTAGAAAATAAATTGATGTCTACCAAGACCAGAATACCATTTATGCTGAAATAGAGGTGAAGACAGGGGTGGAGAGATGATTATTGAGACTGTCACAGTCTTTCTGATGAATTGGTTAAAGCTGATGTGTGTATATATTTGTCGCTCGTTGAATGAGCTTATTAACACAGTAACATTGACTTAACCAATGGTTAGAGGTGGGACTAAATGCTTGTCTGTCCAATGGCAGATATTTTTTTACAATTCCATTGGTGGAGATTGGTGCAGATATTACACACAGCAGCTTTAAAACATGTGTTAGTGACTGCGTGATAGCCTCTATTTCATGATCGCCACAGAGGAAATGAAAACAGCTAAATGTTTGTCGCTTCCTGTTTGGCGAAAGCATGCTTGTCTGACACTCTTCACCCTGACCCTCACATTTCAACAGCCCAGGCTATAGAGTGCATGATGCCTTAGCACTATCAGAGCTGGATTTATTTTATAAAAATATCAGTATTCAGAGCAAAGGTATAATTGCCAAAGTGCACAGAAGCTGTCACTGAAACAACCACATAAAAAAAACGACAATGCAAACAAGTGTGAAATTAACATTCGAATACTGTTGGACATATAATTTCCCAAACCTGGGATTAGCTGATAGGACCTTTTCAGTAAAAATAATAATTACCATTATAATAAAAACTCAAACAAAACATTCTGGAATTTCCTTTTAACCTTAAACTGAAAAAAAAAAGAGTCAAGTTTACATGTACACCACCACAGCAGCAATTCCTGAATGATATACATGCAGTTTTTTCACTAATTTCACATTGATACAAGCAACATATTTACACCACACTGGTTATGCTTCTGTCTCTGCAGTGAGAGACTCTACATGGCGTTCCTTTTGTATTCTACATATGACTACATTTAGCAGCATAGAAAACATTGATAAAGTAGCCATAACTCATAGAGTAATGGCGAAGCCTACTCAACATCCAGATCCTGAGTGTCCAAATAAAGAGCCACATGTTGTATAGGGTCTTAATTCAGTAGTCTTAAACTTGAGAATCACATGACAGTCATCCCATCCATAAGTTTCTCTCTGTCTAATGACAGAAGTTTTCTTCGTTGGAAAATCCATAGCGATTTGAGGTCTCTGTGAGCTTGTCACATTAAAAATCTCCGCGTACAGCAGTCGATGAAGCTTCTGAGGTGTAATGAGGACGTTTGTGCAAACACGTCCTTCAAAGGTTGTTTGCACGCGGTTTCAGGTCCTTTTGATTGACTAGCAACAGAAGAAATGATTCTGCCAAACAGTAGCATTGATGGAGTGGAAAATGGCTCATGAGATATGATTATTCTAGCCTGAGTAAATTAAAGTTTATGTCTCTATAATCAATCCTTTTTTGAGTCATGGCTTTCCTTGGGGCTCGTGTTTATGAGTGTGTTGTTAAAGCGATATGCAATATCTCTAATCTTTAGGTAGACAGTTTCTATCCAGATCAAGGCACAAACGTTTCACATCATTAATATTTATCACCATGCATTACAAGTTCAGAGCAAGTATGGACACTAGAATGCTTGCTGCCTTCAAACCAGCTCACAGGAACACTACTACAATGATAATTATGGGTAGAAACCTGTTGCTTTCCATGTTGGGGTTGTATCAATAAAAGAATCATGACTATATTTATCATAATAAGCTGTCATTTTGAATATACAATGGATTTTGTGTAATGATGATGAGGATTAGCAATAAAGCCAATGAGTTACACATTGTGTGCTTCCTTTATAATGGCAGGAAGTGAGAAAAAAGGAAATAAATATGCGTAAAACATTCATTTTATTCTAACCAAAATCACTTGAAAGTACATCATGTCATAAAACTTCATAATTAGGAACTTCCCAGGAGAGCTTGAAGGCAGCAAATATTCCAGAGAAATCCCAGCGCTTCAGTACACATGGGAGAGAATCAATGGAGAAAGTGTTCCAGCAGAGGAGCATGGAGAAGAGCCAGACACGAGAGTGTGAGAGCAAACAGTCCTAGTTGGAAACACAGCAGACAACACATCGCACAAGCCCATAGCTGAAGCTGCACACGCTAGCAATACAACAACGGCGCTCTGTCAACGCTCTCTGTACACAATAGGGGCAAACTAAATCACTTTAACCAGGATGAGGAAAACAAGTGATATGTTTGTGAAAGGCGAGAAGGATGGGGGAATCACAGCGGATCAGGAGGGATATTTACACCCTAGTATGCCAATCTTTTGTCTATGGCCACAAGTTCTTGTAAATAACATCATCCCCTGAGGCTGAAATGTATATTGAGATCTGTAGATACATCAACTCTCTGTAGATTTGTATCTCTTGCTCTATGCAACTGTGTTTAGCAGGGAATAATTACTGCGACCACAAAGCAGCCTGTGGGGTCACAAATTAAGACTATTACAAATTGAGGAAAACAACTCAAGCTTAGAGTGTGCGTGGTCATATTTCAAATTGTGTTCTCATAATAGCTGTATCTTCCTATAGTATTACACCATGCAAATGCACTTTTAAAAAAAACTGGGGGAAAAAGCAGAATATTAGCTTATAGATGGTTCAAAGCTAACAAACATGAAAAGCCACAACTCTAATCTGGATTTTATGAGGTCTCTACCCTTGTGAAAAGGAAGTAAACTTTAGCATATTAAATTAAAATGTATTATTATATAGTCTGATATACTGTATATATGTATTTAAATACACACATACAAGTTTTATAAATGCTTGTCAATACATTTGGTAGTGCTCTTTAAGCATAATTCAATGTGCACTGTTTGTATATATTTACTTGTCATGCACTTAAACATATTTGTAATTATATATTACAGAAGTGTACTTCTCTAAAGCGTGCCAGAAGATTCTTAAAACAAAATTATTTAAAATATACTTTAAAGTAAAACGTTTAATTTGGCATTTAATAGTGTTCAAACATGTACACTTGTGGCCTTTTATTCCATTAATATTAAATTGTAGTTTATCTGCAAGAACAATAAAAACATAGTACTCTAACAAGTACTCTACAATTGTGCATTCAATAAAATGAAGGACACTTCTTTTTCACAAGGGTAAACCATTTTAAAGTGAAACCTTGTATTTTCTTTCAAACCATCACAATTAAGCATGTATTTAAGTACTTGTTAAAAGTTCACTATTCTGTTTTGCCATGTTTGTTGCATAACATCTGTGCAACGCACAGTCAAAATACAAGATGTGTCTTTTTTGTTAGTTTCAGGAAAAGAAATCTCTTCTGATCAGAATGGCATTTTGTTATTGTGGGATTTTCAGCTCACTCTGTCTAAATGCTGGCAAGGATCAAGAGCGGATTAACGCTTCAGCGTGTGGGAGAAGTTGCATGCATATACACATGCGTATCAGAGCGTTTGCAATTACTAGCCTGAAAATGAATGCTTAGTGGTTCCAGGTCGTTTGAGTGAGCATGTGTGGGCAGAAGTATGCATTTAGAGTTGACTTTTGCAGGGGAGTTGGAGTATGGCACCCATGACCCTGCCTTAAAACTCTACAATAAGATTAGTGAGTGCTTGCCGTGCCACATGCTGCTGTCCCTGCTCTTCTGTCTGAGCGCTGACACCTGAAACCCTGACCCAGAGACGATGGCATCTGTTGTATCTGCATGTTTTATCTATTACATGTTTTATTATTTTTGCAAGTAGATTCAGAGGCAGAGGTGGCTTTGATGGACTTTTCCAAACTTTTTGGGGATTTAGGAATAATGTGCACTGATGAATCGTGCAAAAATAAGACCAGGAGTGTATGTTAGGAAAGTAAATAGGGTCAATTTTGATTTCATGTAGACCTTAGAGCATAGAAATCTGATATTTCAAAGAAACTGAAACTCTAAAGAGAGAAGATGCAGACGCAAGTAAACAACAGTGGCCTGACAATGAGACTAAATCTATATTTAGAGAATCCAGGCTTCTTTGTTCATTTATTTCTTGCTCTAGAGGGATAGGACTTACTCTTATAGACTCATTAAAACCGGATAAAAATGTTCAATGACACTGTACTGCTATGTATGCCAAGACATGCAAGACAGGACATATACTAGTGTGTATGGCCTACACGGATTAGCCATTCAACCTATAGAGCTGGTGAGCAAAGAGAGGCATTGAGAACTCTCTGTGTGTGCGTGTGTGTGTGTGTGACACTAATCTGTTAATCTTGTTAATGCCTTTGCAGTTGGTGCCCTAACGTCCAGCACATGAAATAAAGGAAGGACAACATGACCAACAGCTGTTGATGCTCACTGTTTGCTGCCCATCACACACACACATACATACACGAGCACTCCCACTAAAAGTTTTGCTGTTGTATGGTTTCTGTTGCAGTTTATCTCAGACTAGATGTTGAAAAGGTAGGGGAAGCGAAAGGTTTAACAAAGGAATCGTACCTACTTCTGAAAAAGTCTGGTTTTGACAAAAGCATAACTAACAAACGTAATCTGTAGATGGACAATTATTCCCGTTATTTTGATGTTCATCCCTAAATTATTAGTATGTGTATTTTTTAAAGATAGGGGAGTTGAATGAGAAAAATAAGTTGTGAACAGCCTTTGAGTAGGTAAAGGTGCCAAAAGGGGGTTTTCGTAGTGATCCCATAAGAAGTATTTTTGGTTCCCTTTCGTTGTCACTCCGAGTTACGTCGGATGACGACGAATGGGGTTTCGCTTAGAAAGCCTGTCAGCTTCGAGTATTACAAAACGAGCCAATGGCAAAGAAATGCCATGGGTCTGCGGAATTTGCATAACGTAACTCCGCCCCACCTCGTGGGTATAAAAGGAGGACGCTGGCAACATGCAGTTATGTTTTCGCTTCGGAGCCAAGAAGTCCTCTTCACTCCTAAAGCCATCTCTGATTTCGTCAGCTTTTCACAAACGAGTTCCTCTGGTGTTGGTGTTGTGGGCGATTCCAGCGAGCGCGCGCTTCCTGCTGATCTGTGCAGTGATTTTGCCAGAGAGTGCGTGTCTCCCCGGCCGCCTCGACATCAGAGTGTTTCTCTTCTCACTAAAAGAGCTTGCACGCGGCACGTCTTTTTAAAGATGCCTCGCCCGTGCACTTCTGGTTGCGGCAGATATGTGTCTGACTCTGATGGGCACGAGCGCTGCTTGGTGTGTTTGGGCATGGATCACGCTAGAGCAGCGCTCGTGGATGAGTCATGTTCTCTCTGCGGGAACATGACCATCGCGTCACTAAGGTCGAGACTCAGTGAACTCGCAAGAGTGAGAGTCCCCTCATCCACACCCCGATCTAGTGCTCCCCCGAGGAGTACTACTTCGGCTGGTGGCCAGGGTGACCTGAGGGTAACGGTCTGGAACCAGGCGCCGACTATGTGTCCGCGACCCCAGCCCCCCTCCTCAGTGACGGTGCCCGCTAGTGAGCCTCCGATTCTCGCGGGACCTTCGGGTGCCCCGCGGGTTTCGGTTGAAGCTACAGAGGAAGATGCCATGTCTGTAGCAGCATCACAAGGTGGGCTTGATTCTTCCGGAAGTGAAGATTCAGCGCAGCTGCCACCTTCCGGTGTGCATATGGCTGTGCCTGATTCGGATCCGGAAATGACGGCCATGCTTTCCCGGGCAGCCGCGAGCATTGGTTTAGAGTGGAGGCCTCCACCCTGTCCCGAGCGCTCGCGGCTGGACGATTGGTTTTTGGGTAAGGCTGCCGACCCCCGTGGTCCACGGCAAACCCCAATACCATTCTTCCCGGACGTGCATGATGAGATCTCGAAGTCCTGGAAGACCCCCCTGTCTTCTCGGGACCGCTCGCTGATCCCATCCGCCTTTCCTCCCCTCGATGAGGCGGCCGCCCGTGGGTACACTGGGCTTCCCCCGGTTGAACGCTCTGTTGCGATGCAACTGTGTCCTCAGAGTGCTTCTTCTCGGGGCGAGCCTAAGCACCCATCCAAGGCCTGTAGATTTTCGTCTACCCTGGTGGCGAAGTCTTACAGAGCGGCGGGACAGGCGGCTACCTCTTTGCATGCTATGGCCACTCTGCAGGTCTACCAGGCGCAGATGCTCAGAAACATGCACGAGGGCAGGGCAGACCCAGGGCTCTTCAATGAGCTGCGTGCCGCAACCGACCTCGCTCTCCGGGCGACGAAGGTAGCCTCACGCTCCCTGGGTCTGGTGATGTCCACCGCGGTGGTCCAGGAGAGACACCTGTGGCTGAACCTGGCTGACATGCGGGATTCCGAGCGGACTCGTCTGCTCGATGCGCCCCTGTCCCAGGCCGGCCTCTTCGGCGGCGCAGTTGAAGATTTTGCCCAACAGTTTTCAACTGCACAGAAGCAGACTGAGGCCATTAAACATATTCTGCCCCGCCGACCCGCTGCTGCCTCGTCGTCGGTCGGGCAGACGCCTCAGCCTGCTTCCCGCCGAGGGCGCCCTCCTAAAGCTCCCGCCCCTCCCGCTAAGCCCAAGCAGCAGCCTCCACCCGGGCCGACGCGCGGAGGAAGCCGCAGGAAGGCGCCCCAGCCCTCTCCAGCCCCGCCCCCCGCCAAGCGCCGGGTTAAGCGGCGCTCCTGAGACGGGCTGCTCAGGGATGATGTCTGTTTCACAGGAGATGGTAGCAGGGCCACTCCTTCCCCCGGTGGAGGGCCGGGGGAGAATCCTTTGTTCTCCACTCCCCGCTGCTCACCCACGGGTGGGCAGCACCCTAATGTGGTTAAAGACAGAAACAAACCTCTCATCCCTGAGCACACAGAGTTCTCGGACGACCCAGAGCGCCGCCCACCAGCCGTGCTCTCCTCGTCCCCCTCTGTCCCAGAGTCGGTTGACACGGCGTGCCGCCCACGGGCCGTTTCGTCCCTGTCCCACTCTGTCGCCAGACCCCTGGCAGAGCAGGCCCCCGTGGAACGCTGGTCCTTCCCTGGCCTCCTCTGTCAGGGCGCGGAGCTTAACTGCGCCCCCACACCGGATCGCTATGCCGTCCACGTCCGGGCCAGTTACTCCGCTTCGCTGCCCCTCCGGGGGGACGCCGGTGGTCCGCATGACCCCGCTGGTACAGTTCCTGGAAGCCTGGCTAGAGCTTCCCCAACTGTCCCGCTGGGTCGCCCGCACCATCCGGTTCGGCTATGCGATTCAGTTCGCACGGTCTCCTCCCCGATACAGGGGAGTCCGCTCCACTTTGGTCGGTGGCAACGCCCCGATCATGCGAGCAGAGATTGCCACTCTGCTGGCGAAGGGTGCAATCGAGACTGTCCCTCCAGCCGAGATGAGGTCCGGCTTCTACAGCCCTTACTTCATTGTCCCCAAGAAAACCGGTGGGTTACGACCGATCCTGGACCTGCGAGTATTGAATCGCTCCCTTTACAGGATGCCGTTCAAAATGCTCACCGCCAAACGCATTTTCGAGTGTGTGCGGCCCCAGGATTGGTTTGCAGCGATCGACCTGAAGGACGCCTACTTTCATGTCTCCATTCTCCCTCGTCACAGACCGTTCCTCCGGTTTGCTTTCGAGGGACAGGCATATCAGTACGCGGTTCTCCCGTTCGGGCTGGCCCTGTCCCCTCGCGTCTTCACGAAGGTCGTCGAGGCAGCCCTTGTTCCCCTTCGGGTTCACGGGGTTCGCATCCTGAACTATCTCGACGACTGGCTGATTATAGCTCACTCTCGAGACCAGGTTTGCGAACACAGGGACCTTGTGCTCCGGCACTTAGCCCGTCTGGGCCTTCGGGTCAACTGGGAGAAGAGCAAACTTTGCCCCGTGCAGAGGATCTCTTTTCTCGGTATGGACATCGACTCGGTCGCCATGTCCGCGCAGCTTACGAGCGAGCGCGCGCAGTCACTGCTGACTTGTCTGAGACAAATACAGGGCAAGAAAGCGGTTCCACTGAAACTTTTTCAGAGGCTCCTGGGGCATATGGCATCTGCAGCCGCGGTCACGCCGCTCGGATTGCTTCATATGAGACCGCTTCAGCTTTGGCTTCGCGACCGAGTCCCGAGGTGGGCATGGCAACAAGGCAAGCTCCGAGTTCCAGTGACTTCGAGCTGCCGTCAGACCTTCACCCCGTGGTTGAACCTCAGTTTTCTCAGGGCTGGTGTCCCCCTGGAACGAGCGTCGAGGCATGTTGTTGTATCAACAGATGCCTCCACCACGGGCTGGGGCGCCATGTGCAATGGTCATGCTGCCGCGGGCTCCTGGACAGGACCCTGCCGCCTATGGCATGTGAATTGCCTCGAGTTGCTGGCAGTACGCCTTGCTCTGCACCGCTTCCGAGCGCTGCTCATGGGTCAACACGTACTAGTCCGATCAGACAATACCGCCACAGTAGCGTACATCAACCATCAAGGTGGTCTACGCTCCCGCCGTATGTCGCAACTCGCTCGCCACCTCCTCCTATGGAGTCAGAAGCATCTGAGGTCCCTTCGTGCTATTCACATTCCCGGAGCCCTGAACCGTGCTGCCGACGAGCTGTCACGGCTTCAGCCCCTCCCTGGAGAATGGCGACTCCATCCCCAGTCGGTCCAGCTGATTTGGGACCAGTTTGGCGACGCACAGATAGATCTGTTTGCCTCCCGCGACTCATCCCATTGCGCCCAGTTTTATTCTCTGACCGAGGGCACGCTCGGCACGGATGCACTGGCGCACAGCTGGCCGCGGGGCCGCAAGTATGCGTTTCCCCCAGTGAGCCTTCTTGCGCAGCTCCTGCGCAAGGTCAGGGAGGACGAGGAGCAAGTCCTTTTGGTCGCGCCGTACTGGCCCACCCGGACTTGGTTCCCCGAACTAGTGCTCCTCGCGACAGCACCTCCTTGGCCAATTCCTCTGAGGAAGGACCTCCTTTCTCAGGGACGGGGCATTCTATGGCACCCTCGTCCCGATCTGTGGAACCTCCACGTGTGGCTCCTCGACGGGACGAGACAGGTTTGAGTACCCTACCACCTGCGGTGGTGGCTACCATCACTTCCGCTAGAGCGTCGTCCACGAGACATGCCTACGCGTTGAAGTGGAACCTATTCGTCAATTGGTGCTCTTCTCGCCGAGAAGATCCCCGGAGTTGTTCGATCAGTCTCGTGCTTTCCTTCCTTCAAGATGGGTTGGAGCGAAGGCTGTCTCCCTCCACCCTCAAAGTTTATGTTGCCGCTATTGCCGCTCACCACGACTTAGTGGAAGGTAAGTCCATAGGGAAGCACGACCTGATCGTCAGGTTCCTGAGGGGGGCGAGGAGACTGAATCCTCCTCGCTCTCCTCTCGTTCCCTCTTGGGACCTCTCAGTGGTTCTAAGTGCCCTGCGGAGTGCTCCCTTTGAGCCTTTGCAATCAGTGGAGCTTAAGTTCCTGTCGATGAAGACAGCGCTCCTGATTGCATTGGCTTCTCTCAAGAGGGTCGGGGACCTGCACGCATTCTCCGTTGACGAAGCGTGCCTAGAGTTCGGGCCGCGTGATCCTGAGACCCCGGCCTGGATATGTGCCCAAGGTTCCTACCACTCCCTTCCGGGACCAGGTGGTGAACCTGCAAGCGCTGCCCTCGGAGGAGGCAGACCCAGCCTTGGCACTGCTCTGTCCAGTACGCGCTCTTCGCGCCTATGTAGACAGGACGCAGTGTTTCAGGACCTCAGACCAGCTCTTTGTCTGTTATGGTGGGAAGCTGAAGGGAAAGGCTCTCTCAAAGCAGAGGTTGTCTCACTGGATCGTGGACACCATTGCTTTGGCTTACCAGCAGCAAGGTCGACCGTGCCCCCTTGGTGTGACCGCCCACTCCACCCGGAGTGTGGCATCCTCCTGGGCGCTGGCGCATGGCGCCTCGCTGGCAGACATCTGCAGAGCTGCAGGCTGGGCGACACCGAACACATTCGCCAGATTCTATAATCTCCGAGTGGAGCCAGTGTCCTCTCGTGTTCTCGCTTCAAACAGCTAGTTCCGGACCCGCTCAGGTGTCTTCGCTTGCTCGCCATTCCACTCCGCGGACTGGATACGTGCGATATTCTGCTCAGGTGAGCTTCTCCGAAAGCCCTGAGTTCCTCCAGCACCCCTGATGCTAGCGCCAGTGTCTATTGCCTGGGCGTCGGCTAGGTGCCTCCGTGTGCATGGTACCTCCCCTGAGCTACCCCCACATGTGTATTTCCACTGTAAGCCTCTTTGAGCATGTGTCTTTCCCTCGGCAAGCCACCTTGCCACCCCTGAGGTTGAAATATTCCACCTGCGGCTGGACACCTCAGAGTTTCTCCATATGTTACTATCAGGTCATATGTGTATTTTCAAATGCCCCCCCCCACTGGGTTGGTGATAATTGCATATTTCCCCTTAAAAGCTTGGGATATGCTTCCCAGTGTACCTTGGTATTCCTGTGTTAAGTAGGAGTCCTTCGTCCTAAGATCCCGAGGGCTCAGATTTTTCGCAGGGCGCTGGAAGACAGCTGTGAAGGTGGCGTGATTTGACTGGTAACCCCATTCGTCGTCATCCGACGTAACTCGGAGTGACAACGAAAGGGAACGTCTCGGTTACGTATGTAACCCTCGTTCCCTGAGTAGGGAACGGAGACGTTACGTCTTCCTGCCACTTCCGCTGTTCGCGGGGATCGCCCGAGTTCAGTCTTGGCTCCTCAGCGATAAAACATAACTGCATGTTGCCAGCGTCCTCCTTTTATACCCACGAGGTGGGGCGGAGTTACGTTATGCAAATTCCGCAGACCCATGGCATTTCTTTGCCATTGGCTCGTTTTGTAATACTCGAAGCTGACAGGCTTTCTAAGCGAAACCCCATTCGTCGTCATCCGACGTAACGTCTCCGTTCCCTACTCAGGGAACGAGGGTTACATACGTAACCGAGACGTTCCTCAAAGAACCTTTCAGGGAACAGTACTTAAAAGCACCATTGTGTGAAGTGTGAAGAACTTAGAATGACCAAATCAAATATATATATATGAACAATAGAATAATCTAAAGAACCTTTTGTGTAATGGAAAAGTCCCATGGATGTTAAAGGTTCTCCACCAATGCCAACAAATGAATGTTATTTTCATGCTGTCTCCATATACTTTCTTCTCCTGCTGACAAGACCATCACAGATAGTCATCAGCATGCTTCTAAACTAGCGTAACCACCAAAGGACTGTGCAGTATACCAGCTAGACCAGCAACCCGACCGACATAAACCAGCCTGGACATTTATGCAGGTCTAAGCTAGTCTTTTCAGCAGGAATATGTTGCATCTTTCTGGGAAAGACATCTTTTCATGTAAAAGGGAGACTCATCAAAGTCCCACTGTTTTGTGACAAGGCATATGGGGGGCCAGAATGAAGGTGAGGGATGCTGACGGTGTCACTTCGCAGAGAAAATCTGTTATGTCCTCTTTTCACCGATCCAGAACTCTAGCGTAGTCCTGAAAAGCGCAACCTCCTTCGCTCTTCAGATCGGCAAAGATCTGCGTGAAGAAATGCGGGTCTGCGTTGATGCGCAGCATCTTGGCACTGGTGACGTCGATAATGGCCAGACAACGGTCCCAGAATGCCTCTTTACCCGCCTCCACCAGGAAGGGCTTGAGCGGGTATGAGATCTCGTTCCCCATGTAGGAGTAGGACAGGTACAGACAGGTTAGTAGAATTGCTTGGAGCTCATGCTCTGAAGACACTACGTCGCCATCCACCACGTCACGGCACAGCATGTACACAAACACCACGTTGGCTGGGGTCACAAAGGCCTGGTCCTGCCAGCCCTGGAGCAAGAGTGAGCGGTCCACAGCCCGCAGCCACAGAATCGGATCTGCGGGGGAAAGGTGCTTGAGCCGATAGCAGCGGCCACACAGAAAATCGCCCAGGCAACGAAGCAGCTCACTAGTCGAGGCCTGGACGATCACACGCTTGGGTGTGGAAGTGCATGTAGGCGCAATCTTCTTAACAGAGGAAATCTGCTGCGGTTTTCCGTAACCCAAGCCCAGGCCTAGACCCGCAGGACCCTCATAGCTAGTGAGATTGGCGCAGGAGAGAGACTTTTTCACATTTTCGTGGTTTAGGTGCAAGACCGGATCCTTTTGGTAGATGTTATTGTTGTTGAGAGGAGCCCCAAAGGCGCCTTGACCTCCAGGATATGCTTTTTTGGACTCACCTCGCTTCTTGGTGGAGGCCACCAGTCGTTTCCAGGTGAGAGCGGGGAGGAAAATGGAATGGCGTTTGAGGTTGCGGTCCTTTTGAGTGTTCAGTGAGCGGCTGCTCAGGCTTGGGTAATGGCTTAGAGAACCGGGCCGGTCGTCATAATAGCCAGGTTTTCGAGTACCCGGCGAGAGGGATAGTACGGTACCCATGAGTCCACTGAGGTGGTGAAGCGACCAGCAGTGTGGGTTAATGTGGCTCAAAAATAAAGTGCTTGTGCCTCACTGTTTGAATGCTGGAAGGTCAAGACTGGGCTGGTGAGAGGCATGGATGAGTTCCTGAGAAGATTATATGCAGAGCATTATAATAAATAAAGGACACTTTTAAATGACAGATACAAATTCATGTAAATAAAGAGAGAACACTATGACATGCAGTTTTGGGAAACACAAATGAACTAACAATGAAAAGTATTTTTGCAACAATCATATTGGTAATGTTCATATATAATTATGCATCAGTTCTGATTCTCAAAGTTGATTGGCTTCTTTTGGAACCGTTTACACTGACAGAGAACTATGTATTTGTATAGCACATTTCACAATGCTTGTTTTAAAGCAGCTTTAAAGAAAATCATAATGCAATGCTTAAAATATCTTAACATTTTTATAGTTGCCTTTAACAGATTAGAGATGGGCGATAATATAGTTTACATTTTGTAACGATATAGCTATTAAGCAGTAGAGATATGCTATAGATAATGCATGCCAATAAAGTTAGACATACACCTAGTTTACATAAAGAGCTGTATATAAAAAGCTGACCAATAATATAGCTATTAAGCAGTAGAGATATGCTTTAGATAATGCATGCCAATAAAGTTAGACATACACGTAGTTTACATAAAGAGCTGTATATAAAAAGCTGACCAATAATATAGTTTTTTGCAATGAAATCAAATCAGGCAACTGTTTACCACTATGTATAAAATAATGACAAATATTTAAGATACTCCACTAGTTATTTCGGTCACTAATAAAGTCAGTTTGTTCTGACCTTGCTAACTGATTTATTTTACCCCAAATTAAAAAATGATGTCATAATTTACTTGTGCTCATGTTGATTCAAACCTTTCACTTTATCTCTGGTAGCTTGAAATAGAATATGTAGCCTACTGATGCATTCAAGATTAAAAAAAAGGTTATATATATATACATGCATAAAAACATTGTAAATGTTTCCAAAGAGTGATCCACGTGGTGTTATCTGACTCTTCTGAAGCAATGCAATAGTTTTGTGTGACAAAAAGATTGAAATTTGAACCAATCTTGATATCTGTCTTGTGTAGCTCTCCTTGGTGTTCTCATAATAATTTACAAGATAAGTATTATTTGAGTCGTGAATTAATCACAAATTAGTCTGTTCTTTTCAATGGATCAGTTGACCAGTTCACAAAACTGATCTGAATGATTCGTTCACAAATCAGACTCACTGACTTAATCATCCATAGTTATAGCTCACTGGGGGCAGCGGAATATTATCAGTAATATAATGACTTAAATTTCGGTCTGTTCCACACACAAAGTAACTGTTAGAGAAGTTGTATATGAACCAGGTTTGTCAATTTTATTATTAGGCTGGATTAGTTTATGGTGTTTTTGTGTCCGCTTTGAAGCTTGAAATCTCGGCAGTCCCCATTCAATTGCATGAAAATAAGAAAGAAAAAGGCATACGGTTTGGATCAACATGAAAGAGAAATCTGTATTAAATTATAAATACAATATAACTATACTTTTTTGAAGATATTCGGTACTTTACTCAGAACACTAACTGTTGAGGGAACAAGCTAAATTTGATCCACTTAATTTGGGCTATAGATGGTCAGAACCACAACTAAACATGTAAAAGCAAACCCCTAAATAGCACAATTTTCGGGGTTAGGCTATTTGTTCTACACACACACACACCTTTATTTTTTACTTGATTTTACATAGATCATGTTCCTTTAAATTCACATCAGAGTAATTGATTTGTAGAGCTGTATTTGCAAAGCCTATGCTATTTTATTAATGTTGCGAAAATAGCAACATTAAAGAAGGCTACAGTACCTGAATACTTTAACCAAATTGTTGTTAGTAAAATTATTGTCACTGCAATAGAATTGGTAATTTGGTAGCCTATTAGATGCCTCTGTCATCAAGAAAGTTTAAATGACAGAAGGATTCTCACTCTGAGATCCAATTTGAATCTATTATGGTTTTACAATTACATTAGTAACAATGGTCACGGTTCTATTTAGGTTATCACTATTAGGTTACAGTGTTTTGCTCACCTGTTCGGAGGACATCAGTGGATCGCATCAGTTCAACCCCGCGTATTGACTGCGTCCTGCACATCACACGCACGCGCTGAAACGCGCCGTACGCGCTTACTGCATTAATGTTTGCATTAAATCCTTCCGTCGCGCAACTAAACCTGAATCTGACAACATAGTAAACTTAAGCGCATCCAACAGGAGCTGTTCTCTGAGTCCGCTCCAGTTAGAAACAAAGCCGTTCAGGTTCACTGATGTCGTTCCTGTTCAAATATGTCCATTATCCAGAAACGCTGCTTGTTAAGTGTCCTCATTTAAAGTTGCGCGAATTAATTTGAAGAAGAGCATTTACACCACATAAAACTTTCACAGCATTCCAGTTCCAACTCGTATGCACTTTGAACAAACTGATGAATCCGAGTAGCCTCTGTTTGGGCCAGTTACAGAAAATCCGCCAAAGATATATCCTGTGCAAAGGCGCACGAATATAAGTCTTTATAATAGAGCCTGCAGTCCTGGTGTTGACAGCAGGAGTTTGTGCTCTGGTCCTCTTTGCTGCACATTAGGTTTTCTGTTTTCAGCGGAGACTCCTCCTCGCGACATGTGACCTCCTCCTCCTCGCTAATATCGTCCGATTGACTGACGGGCACATAACAGCTCTGTAGATACTCATGATGAACACATGTAGAGCCCAATAGAGAAATACATCGGCCCCAAATATATAGCCTATATATATATATATATATATATATATATATATACAGTCGTGCTCAGAATTAATGGTACCCCTGGTAAATATGATAAAAAAAAATGGCTGGAAAAAATAAATCTGCATCATTTATCCTTTTGATCTTTCATTCAAAATATTGGCAAACATCTAAACTTTCATTGAAGTAAAAGAATAGAAAGCGGGGGGGGAAATCACATTATGAAATAAATGTTTATCTCCAAAACACGTTGGCCACAATTATTGGTACCCTTTTATTAAATACTTTTTGCAATCTCCTTTTGCCAAGATAACAGCTCTGAGTTTTATCCTATGATGCCTGATGAGTTTGGAGAACACCTGACAAGAGATCAGAGACCATTCTTACAGAATCTCTCCAGATCCTTCAGATTCCCAGATCCATGTTGGTGCTTCTTCTCTTCAGTTCACTCCACTCATCAGGTCTGGGACGGTCATGGCAGAAGCTTCATTTTGTGCTACTTAACACATTTTTGTGTTGATTTTGATGTTTGTTTTGGATCTTTGTCCTGATGGAAGATCCAACCACGGCCCATTATACGATTTCTAGCAGAGGCTGTCAGGTTTAGATTTTTTATCTGTTGGTATTTGATAGAATCCACGATGCCATGCATGTATCTGAACAAGAAGTCCAGGACCTCCAGCAGAAAAATATGACCACAACATTAAAGATGGTATATTAAATTGTACACATGGGGTACTTTTTATCCTTGTGTGCACCAAACCCATCTTGCATGTTTGCTGCCAAAAAGCTATTTTTTAGTTTCATCTGACCACAGAACCCTGTGCTGTTTGAAGGTCCAGTCATGTCCGAAAAATGAATTTGCTGGGGTTTGTTTTTGGATGAGCAAGGAGGATTTTTCTTGAAAACCTCCCAAACAACATGTGGTGATGTAGGGGTTGTTCAATTTTTTTTTAATAGGCTTTCTGAACCCAAGACTCAACTAATCTCTGCAATTCTCCATCTGTGATCTTTGGAGAGTCTTTGGCCACTCAAACTTTCATCCTCACCATGCATTAAGACAATATAGACACACGTCCACTTCCTGGCAGATTTGTAACATCTTTAGTTGATTGGAAGTGCTTAATTATTGCCCTGATGGTCAAAATGGGGATTTTCAATGCTTTAGCTATTTTCTTACAGCCACTTTCTATTTTGTGATGCTCAACAATCTTTTGATGCACATCAGAACTATATTCTTTGGTTTTACTCATTGTAATGGATGATTAAGGGAATTTGGCCTTTGTGTTTCCCCATATTTAAACTCTTGTAAAACAAGAAGTCATGGCTGGACAATTTCATGTTCCTAGTCACCCTGGTGTGCAAAAAAAAGGTAAATATGAATGGGAATATACTTAAGAGATATTTTACTCGTAAACAATTCTAGGGGTACCAATAATTGTGGCCAACTTGTTTTGGAGAAAAACATTTATTTCATAATGTGATTTCCCCTCCACTGTCAATTATTTTACTTCAATGAAAGGTTCGATTTTTGCCAATTTTTTGAATGAAATATCAAAAGGATAAACGATGTAGGATTATTTTTTACAGCCATTTTTCATCATATTTACCAGGGGTACCATTAATTCTGAGCACGACTGTATATATATATATATATATATATATATATATATATATAGGCTATATATTTGGGGCCGATGTATATATATATATATAAAAAAAAAAAATATATATATATATATATTTTTTTTTTACGTGTATCAATGTTAGACTTAATTATTTTTCTTTTATTTGGAATGTTGCAATTTTTATTAGAGCTTATTTTTAAAGTATTTAATATAAAAGATTTATCCGTGCACATAATTTTTTTTCATGTACCCTCTTAATTTTTTATCAAAATAACTTACCATCCCTCTTGCAGCATCATCTCTTCTCAGATGACGTGTTTACTGGCGTGAGGGCGGGGCAATCTGTCACTCACATGACATCACATAAATAGCAAACCACAACCATCCAATCAATTCCATATAGACAAAATAATATCCGAATCTATATTTTTTAATTGTTCGCGAAGCCTTTTTACTCATCATAATAGGGAAGAAAAGACTATCGCAACTTACATTTCATGTCAACTTTAATTTGTTTGTTGTTGTTGTTGTTGTTTAGTTTTTTTTTACTTTCTATGAATCAAATAATATAAAAAATTAAGCAGCACAACTATTTGTTTTCTTGAGCAGCAAATGAGCATATTAGACTGATTTCTGAAGGATCATGTGACACTGAATACTGGAGTAATGATGCTGAAAATTCAACTTTGCCATCACAGATATAGAAATATATTAAAATAATATTTTTTTAAATGTAATAATATTTCTCAATATTATTAATATTTAGCTTGTTTTGATGAGGAAAAACTCGATGAGGCCACACACACACACACACACACACACACACACACACACACACACACACACACACACACAGGTTTAGGGGATATAATATAGCCTACAGTTTTTACAGTATACAAATCATGTCTATCATGGAATGTCTTCATAAAACATAAACCCAACATATTTGTGTGTAGAATTATGCCCACTAAAGCTGAAATGCAAGACCTGTTTAGCCTATAACCTACTTACTAACATATAGGCTACTGTATATTGTATCATAATTAATTGAAAGGCATGTTACAATTGTGAGCTTTTCATATATAAAAGTGACAAAATATCTCAATGTAGGATCTTTCTTAGGTTTTGTGTCTTCTGGCATAGTGAGAACAATTGCCCCTATTTGAGTAATAACAGCATAACATGGAGCTGATAAGATCACAGTAGCACAAGAATTTCGTTATATCACTTGATTACAAAACGGCTCAGCAAATACAACAAAGTGTTCCTCAGAAAGAGTGAGTTGGATCAACTCAAGCAAACAGGTGCCCAGTATGAGTGTTTTTTTTTTTTTGTTTTTTTTGTCAGAGTAGACATTTTCACCATTCAGCAAACAAGTAATTCTGTGTGGTTGCTGTTGCACATGCTTCCCCTTCTGCCTAAGAAGGATTTATGAGTAGGGTTCAGCACATGGCAGTTCAGATCAGTGTGTTATACTGTAAACTGAAGGGGCATGAAGTGCAGTGCGCAATGATAAAGGAGCTGTGAAGAAATCTCTCGTTGTCTTTTTTTAGTCTTCATATTGTACCTGTTGTCATGCCATTTCCCTTGGTGTTGGAGCGGTAGAATGCAAGAGAGATACTACCGTTGTAAAAGAAAAAGAAAAAAAAGTGTGCTTAATTGTATTGACTGTGTACTTTGTTGTGCTTTTAAGAAATTGTAAGAGTATGTAAAGTGCTTGATTACAATTTTAACATTAAACATTATTCAATGTTCCATTCAAAGTTAATATATTCTAAAAGTACTAAAATTCACCATCATGTGTAAATACAAATATATTTCAATATATGACAGACATGTTTCAGTAGAAATTACATTATATTTTAGTTTACATAAATGCTGGCAAGCATATACTTCAACCATATTTAAAAACAATCAAATTATGAAATTTCATATAAAGATAAATCCAGCTTAAATATGTCAAATAGCACAACACTACAGCATATTTGAGTGAGACTGGCTGATAGTGGACATGAATAGTGACTTGTGACCACTGAATTTGCAATCTCAAAGACAGTGAAATCAAATGAGTAACAAACAGACTGCCAGAGATTTGTTTGTTTTCTACACTGTTGTATTTTATATTCGGGTGTATGCTGCCCTCTAGTGGTCAAAAGCAAGAAGGCCTATAGACTGTGACTTGGATTTGAACTCTGTCCCACACACCGCTTTCCCAGCTCTACAGAATGAGATATAAAGAAATTACATCTGACATCATATACCGTGCCCAGATATAAGAATGATAGCCTTGGCAAATATGTAAAGGAAAAGGGTTTCACCAGCTAAACCAAAATCATTTTAAGGAAGTGGAAGGATTATTGAAATAAATCATTCTAAATGTCAATTACTAAAACATTAACACACCTAGGAGTGTTGTTCCATTTCTTTTGCAACGACAGACTATTTGTTTCAAGGCACATAATGCTAGGATGAATTTAATGGGAATATTATATATTATATATATATATATACTATGTGACCCCTTTTTCATAATCTGGGACAAAATTTATTTTTTAAATCTGGGACACTCATTCAGAAAAACCTGTATTACTGTAATATATGCAGTTAAAGCCTGTTTGACCATAAGTGAAAGAGAATGAATGACTATGTAAATAAGTGAAAGAGGAGAAAGAAGGACATTAAAATGACACTGTAGTATGTTCTATGTTATAGTGTTGGCTGAATATTGCAATAATATGAAATACAGAAGTTATATCAAAATTATTTTTTATGAATGCTAAGTATTGAATAAATGTATGTGGGGGAAAACCTAGATGCTTATTTATTTGAAACATTTAAAAACAACTCAAAATGTCTAAAACATGCTCTCCCACTTTTGTTTAAATTTGTATTATACATCATAAACATACAGTAATATCTAATCAGAAATAAGACATATTTACTCTCCTAACATTAACCATATTGTTTTTTCTCCTGTCTCAGTGACATCAGACCCATAAATGAAGTGATCTGTCAAACGGCAACCCAGTTATAATATAGAAATATGTACATAGACTAAATAGAGCAAAAATGTTCCTCATGACCCAATTTCCAAGATTAACCTCATTCAGCCTTTGATCAAGTTTCTCTTTCATTGGTTTAAAATCTAAAAGAGAAAGAAACCTTGCATGAGTTTTGCATTTAAAAAAAAAACCTTGCTAGTATTGCAAGAAACATTTGTACAGGGACAAATGTAATATTTTAATAATGAAACACTTAAGAACACATACTGGTTGATCTGAACATTGATTACAAATAAATTTTAAAAAGTCCTAAAATTCATTTTTGCTGCGTCCATTATGCATGCGTGACAGAACGAGGTAAAAGCCAGGCAGCAAAATTTATCAAAGGCTTCTAAATATTCCATTAAATAACTGGTTTGTATCTCTGTATGATATAACATTCATATTTTTGAATTTATTTTTCTAAATTATTCTCATAACATTTTTAACTGTGGAGTTTATTTCTATTTTTACATGAATATTTAAAATATCACTCATGTCCACACTTTGACCCTTGACAGGTTTTTTTTTATCATATTCAGTGAAATCGACACTATAATCCGACAGAACAACATAAATAAAGTGATTTTAGAAAAAACCCGAGCTTCTAACTCCACCTGAAACGTGTTATTTGTTTTGCAAAAATCCACTGCTCCCGGTTCATTGTGTCCAATCAGCGCAGGGGGGTGTGAGATCTGACTGTCAATCATAGGTCGTGCACACGCCACCCCTCGCGCACGTTACAATCACATGCACACGCCTGAAGTTCGCGCAGTAACGAAGAGTGATGGTGGAAAAGATTCCAATTCCTCGTTTAACCTCAAGAGCTAGGAGGTAAAAAACAACACAGGAAAAATAGAACACCTGCTGAAAAGAAAGAAGTAAAGAAAGAAAGCGACCGTGCCCATAATAAAACCAGGATCAACATCGGATAGGCATTTGAAAGGTGGAGAGATTTACGTGATTTAATTGGGTTCAAGCTGAATACAGAGCTTGCTACATTTCTTCTAGACAGGTAATTGTGCTTTATCAACCAGTTACTTTATTTCTTAGTGTTATGTTAGGAATCTAAGTATGTTTGCCCAAATGTGTTGGTATGGATAGCTAACCTTAGCACTTGTTGGGCAGGTTCTTGGTGCACACGCACTGAGAAGCCTCTCGCTGCAGCCTGCGGTGGACATCCAACCCGCCCACATCCAAATGTGATGTCAGAAGCCACACTCATATCCATGGATTGCCTACACCAAACACTGATCCCTAAACCTACCCATCACTATAGGTCATGCCAATCACAGTACTGATTACCTACACCAAACACTGATCCCTAAACCTACCCTTCAGTGATGGGCCATCACTGTAACCTAACGCCTAAAAAAACCCTTTTAATCTAAACCCACTTAAAACCTAACCTACTTATTGGACATGGGAGTGGCTTCTGACATCACACTTGGATGTGGGCAGGGTTGGATATCCACCGCAGGATGCAGCGAGCCCTATTTGCACGCACTGATAAGCACGAACTCGGTGGGAGGGTATTCGTTGATAATGGGGGAGGGGCATGAGAGTTGTAAACATTCAAAATTTTGCCTAAGTCCACTCAATTTGCCAGACTTGCCGACTGCAGCTTTAATCAATATAATATCAGGTCAGATGTTACATTTTGTGACAGCATCCATTTAGGAACCAGAACCCTGTCCCCTGGTTTCACATACAAGAGTTTACTTGCACTGACAATCTTAAAATATACCAGGACCATTGTTTTGTCTCAAGAAGCACACCAGTACACCAGTTTTTTTTTTTTTTTTTTCTAAAGCACATTTATAAAAGATACTGAAATGTCCTAATTGGCCTAAAGCCTAATCCTGACTTAATCTAAGAACTGTCTGTGAAACCAGGCTTATTCCAATCGACACACATCAATATCAAATTAATACACTGGATAGCATGATTTAAAGTGCATAAATCATAACAATACAGATGTCTGGCTTAGATTTATTTTATTCTGTTAATTTGTTTGAAACTTAAAACGATAGATCAGTGAATTTGTTTAGTTTATTGCTGGCGTGCCCTTGTCTTGCTTATACTCCCCATGGCTTCCAATCTCACACCAAACCAATACCAAATTTGCTTATGTCTGGGATAAATCATACAAATACACCTGTTATGCATTTTTGTAAAATGTCCTTATTCCTTTTCTTCACTAAATTCTTGCAGCACACTGAATAACAAGAACATAGTAGACCACTGTCCATGGTGCTGAAATGAACAAAATAACCTCACAATCAGAGCCTCTTTAGATGAAAAACAGGCGGGGAAAACCATTAGAAAAGCACAATCACTGAATTTAATAAAACATTGTGAGGTTTTATAATGAAACACTACTGTGTGTATTTTCAAATGTATGTAAATGTAGTTTAAGTACATAAGGATATTTGTATTAGAATTTTTTGCAAGACGCCAAATTCACAGTCAACCTATTTAGTCATATGTATTGCCTTTTTAACTTTACAACCTTATTAATTGCTTTTAAAACTTTAGGATATAGCATACAGATACCACGCATATTTCAAGCGCAGATGATGGTGCTGGATGCAAACTTGTGCAGTGTAGTGTTTGATTCTGATTGACACCATTTCTATCCTTCAAAATTTCACAAGATAAAAAAACTAATTTTAATCATGATCTCTTCCTACCTCTCTGAACACACACATATACACAAATACACAGGTAGACATGATGAGGGGATTGCAGCGCGAGGCTTATGTCCTCAGATTCATCTGCTTTTGGTACAGCATAAAGTCATCAGGTATGGAATCTGTGCAAAATACCAGGAGAAAACACTGAGACTAAAACACTGTTTTGACCTGCACACGCTCTGAGTGACGTGCCTTCAATTTAAAGCACACAGCAAACTGAACCATTACAATTCTGTTTTTATATTTTTTTATATTTTTTATACATATAACATTTTTAAATTGGCCCTCAGATACTGAGATTCCATTTAGAATGCATCTCACATCATGTTACTTACCATTGCATCTATAGCCGAGATTAGACCATATGACGTTCTCCTGGGAAAAGCAGAAGACGCCCAACCGCCCTCCTCTCATAGTGGTGTCTATCACGACTCCTGAATCGGCCACCAGAGCTGTACCTTCATACAATCTTAATCTGTCCCGTAGATATAGAGAACCCAGTCAGACTCTACAAAACTAAATATTTCAAGTTCTAATAGTAAGAGATATGCTTGTGTGAGTCCTCATTGATAGAAAAATGTTTTGTGTATGTCTTAAAGTTAAATCAGATCATCCCTCACCTTATGTAGCCAACCTGTGGGCGGTGAGTGAGGTGCCAGCGATAGGACGTTCTGTCATTCCAACCCACATTTCTTGGGTCCTTCCAAAGCAAAGTAACTTCCCCTGATGTGTCTCCTGTGTGCCACAGGGCATTACGCAGATACTCACCAGGGCCGGTACGAGACTTCACTGCCTGGAAGAGTGAGGTAAAAAGAGACATATGCACTACTGTTTAAAAGTTTCCCGTCAGTGAGATTTTTAAAAATAAATTAAAGGTGCTCTAAGCGATGTCACGCGTTTTTTAGGCCAAAACATTTTTTTGTCACATACAGCAAACATCTCCTCACTATCCGCTGGCTGCCTGTCCCCTGAACACACTGTAAAAAGACGCGGTCTCTGCAGACACCCCAGGCTCCAAAAACGGCAACAAAAACAAACTGGGCTAACCCGCACCACGAAACATAACAAACTGTTCCAGCCAATAACCGACAAGAAGGATTTGGGGGTGGGGTTTGAGGGGTTAGTGCGCGAATGAGGAGGAGGGAGGGTCGAGCTAGCCTCCGTTTTGTTTGACAATACTTTAAACGTCAACAAGAAATGACGTCACCCGACATCGCTTAGATCACCTTCAATACTTTTAATTAGCAAGGATGCATTAAATTGATCATAAGTGACAGCAAATTATTTTACATTGTTAAGGAAAAATTCTATTTCAAATAAATGCTGTTCTTTTGAACTTTCTATATATCAAAGAATCCTGAAAAAAAAATAGGCAGCACAACTGTTTTCAACATCGATAATAATAAATGTTTCTTGAGCAGCAAATCAGCATATTAGAATGATTTATGAAGGAGCAAGCATGTAACACTGAATGCTGGAGTAATGGTGCTGAAAATTCAGCTTTGCCATCACAGGAATAAATTAGTTTAAAGTATATTCAGATATAAAACATTTCACAATAACAATATATTTTTACTGTATTTTTGATTAAATAAATGCTGCCTTGGTTAGCATATTTGTTATTATTTTTTTATTTTAAAAAAACTTACTGTTGCCAAACTTTAAAAAAAAATAAAAATAATCAGGCCTACATAATGTCCCAAATCCATTTTCTCCTTTCTCTCTCCAAATTTGCTTTTCATATTAGTAAAAATGCAACATTGGTATTTTTTTGTGAATTCAATGCTTTATTTATCTGCCACAATAATGTACTACGTTTGCTTTGCTTTTCTCAGCAAATATTCACATTCAATTAACAATTAACATTAATCTGCATATCAGGTTCCTTACAAAAATAAGCATACTTCTTTAAGTATACTAAAGTAAAATTCAAGTATATTTTGAAGTATAAGCTACTTTATGTATTATTATACTAATATCAATATACTAGTAGTGTCCTTGTAAGTGTACTATTTCAATACTACTTGGGACTAAATTGGCCCACTTTTTAGTGTATAAAAGTATACTTTTAGGCATACTTTAAGTGTAACAGTAGTAAACTTTGTGTGCAGTTTACAACTGCGTTTTTTTATTTGTGCTGAAACTATACTACAAGTGAACTTATAGGTGTACTGATAGTTTACTAGTCAAATACTTGTAGCACATTTCTTAGTAGTTTTATACTGCAAGTATACTTGTATCTTTAAGTGAACTTAACATCAGACATAGTTTACTATTTATATAATATTTTTTACACTTTAAGTATACTACTATATTTCTATTTAGGTATTAATTTTTATACTTTAAATATACTTTTCACTGTACTTTAAGTAAATTTGAAGTCAATTCCTATGTACACTAACAGTGGACAAAAAAATGTAAATACTCAGAATTAGGAACATATCTGTTTTCTTTTTAAATTAATATTTTTTACACAACGTAAAACTATGAGAAAATAATAATTAATAGGTTACTCAATCAAAAGAGTAAACACAACTACAATCCAAGTATACATAGAAGTATATTTCTGAGAAGTACATAAAAAGTAGACTGAATGTTTTATTTTTTGTTTAAAAGAAGTATACTAGTAGCACACTTAAACTTCTTTTTTGAAAGGGGTGCATAATTCAGTTACATATCAATTGACAGCCCTAATTTTAATGCATATTTTAAATTGTCTTTACCTTAAGCTGTATTCCAGGCTGAGCTGAGGCTTTAAAGGGTAAATTCTGCCAGTATGTCTGTTCTGTCTGTTTCCACATCACCACATAGAAGCTGGAAGAGTCCTGATAGGCAAAGATGAAGCCCACGTAATCATCATCAGTGGCCGTGTTCACATGGATCGTGCCCTCAAAATCAACGCCATTAAATGCTGTGTAACCTAAATAAAAAATAAAGAGGTTATGAGTTGTTGAGACACAGAAATGTCAATTAATCTGTTGAAAGTGAAGTAAATTAACTGTAAAAGTCACAAAACACCAACTGTGATTTTATGGCTGTACGAAAATGTAAAATTTGTATGTACACTTATGTAAAAAAAATATTTTATTGAAGTTGTAAGTATGTTAAAAAGTTGAAAGTACTACTATTTCAGTCTTTCTACTTCAAAATTTCAAATTTAATTCAATGTATTACTTGCCATTTCTTTTTAATTATTTGTGACTTTTACTAGTAATTTCTGAGTATAAATTGTTCTAAAGTAGGCCTAAACTTTACAAAAAAAATTGTTCAGTTTACATACCCACAGCCAAACCAGGGTCGCTATTCATTGTCTGCACAATCTCCATTCCCTACAAAAACACTAAAGTTGTTTTTATAATACTTCAAAGACTTTGGCTACAATATGCACAACAAAATAGGGAAAGCTCAGAGACTAGCTGATCAAATAAAAGCCATTTTAATTAATGATCACCTTATTTAGTACCAGCCAATTGGGTTCAATCTGAGCATCTCCTTCAGGGTCAAGAATGACTGTCTGGAATGCCCTGAAATCTGTCATAGTGACCTCAGCACTTTCAGGGCACGCATCCAACAAGTCATTCACCTTATCGTTGTCAAAGTCTGTCTCACACATGTCACCAACTCCATTGGCTGAAAGGAGAGAAGGTACAAAACATATATGTTAATTTCTAGACTGTGTCAATAAGGCAATAAGCATATATGTGACAGGTATCTTTGGAAAAGAATACTAGCATACTGGTTCATGCATCATATTTTTACAATCAACAATGTTGGTTTTTAAAATGTTATAACATATTACTATACTATATTGTTGTCACAGAATCTCATTACTTCAGAAGTTTAGATCAGTGTTGGTCCAGATATCATCTCAGAAATAAAAAGTTCTTTTGAAGTTTCAATCAAATTTTGTGTAAAATGTCCCACTCCAATAATACATTATGACCTCCGGTCAAGCAAATATGTTTAAAGTTGTGGTTGATATTACTTCGAGTTCCTTCTTCACACTGGAAATAGATAGACACACCAAGTCGAATAGATGGCATTGTGGAATATAGTATTTTGTGCAATGCGCTCTGTTACTGCACATTCTGGCAAAAATAGTCATCCAAAATGCACATACAGTGCACTGTATACATACTGCAGAAACAGAAAGTGTAGTATACTTTTCCAAAATACAGAATTAAGAATCAGACCATCAGTGTCTTTTTGACTGGGGTTGGGAACAAGTCTGCAGTTATCTGGACCAGGAGGGAGGATATCTGGAATTCCATCGTTATCATCATCATCATCACACTCGTCCCCAATCCCATCATTATCTGAGTCTAGCTGAGAACTGTTGGGCACTTCAGGGCAGTTATCCCTCGTGTCCTGATATCCATCACCATCCCTACACACAGAGAATCATTTTCAGTAGGTCTTTAAACACTAAATAAGGTTTTTCTGTGCAATGAATTACACCACAAAATAAATTGAAACTGACTTATACTAAAAGAAAACAAATTTAAAACAACTATTACACTTTAAGAGAACTGTAAAAATCCCCTGTTCTTGCGTAAAATAAACATTTATCAACACAAGTACTTACATGTCCTTGTTTGTATCACACACATCTCCCACCAAATCGTTATCCAAATCTGACTGCAAAAAAGCAAAATATGAGAATTAATCATTGCATTCATATTTAAAAAGCAGGGTGGCCATAGTCCCTGTTCCATTTCCTTCAGTGGATTAAGTGCCGCTATTTGTTCACAAAATCTAACAAATTTAATTTAATTTATTATTAATATGCCTCTTTAATAATTATGGAAGAAATGTTGATACATTCAACTAATGCCATTGAAGCGCTCACCTCTTGTAAATTAACAGAAGTTAACCCTAACATGAGCTACTGTTTCTGTAGTTATCAACAGTTCTGAACTAGTGATTGGTTGATCATGTTCATTTTGAATTTTTTGTCAGGTAACCTAAAAAACCCTGGGGTGCCTCAAGGTTCAGTGCTTGGACCTCTACTCTTCTCGATATACACAGCCTCACTGGGCACTAACATAAAAGCACACTACTTCTATGATTCTACACAAACGATAGACAGTTTTACGTCCTTCCGGCCTAATGTTCCCACTATCTCACCTGTATCTCTGCCTCTATTTTTTAGACATCTCAACCTGAGATGAAGAACCTTCAGCTTCATCTCTGGATGGTGCCCCATCTTCCCTTCCCTTTACCATTATATTGATCCCTTTGTCAAACCTGCAAAGGATCGTTGACCTCAGGACAGCTGTCACAAGCGTCACCCACACCATCTCCGTCTCGGTCTGTCTGCATGGGATTGGGTATCTTAGGACAGTTATCCAAAACGTTAGGGATGCCTGCGAAGAGAATACAGTGGCAGGAATAGATGATGTTGTACAATGCTGTAAAACCACAGAACAGTTAAAAGTGAGTAGGCCAGTACCATCTCCATCAATATCATTGTCACAGATATCTCCTTTGCCATTGCCATCCGTATCAAGCTGATCTCCATTCGGAACGTTAGGGCAGTTGTCGCAAGCATCGCCATACGAATCTGTGTCAGAGTTCTGCTGGTCCTTATTGGGCACTAGACGACAGTTGTCCTAGAAACACGCAATTAGAATAGCTACTGCTTAGGATCTGTCCTACAGACAATTGGTTTCAAAATAATGGAAAAAAAAAAAAGGACAAAAAAAAAAAACCTTCAGGACATCAGCCAATATGAAACCGGTGTAGTATCCAAATATTGCTCAATATTTCAACAATTCTTAGCCACTTAGAAACCTCAACATTTTTGATTCCATCTCCATCTGCATCCTCGTCACATTGATCACCAATCTCGTCTCCATCTGTATCTTCTTGCCCAGAGTTTGGGGTATTCTCACAGTTATCCTACACAGGGATATTAAAATTATTTATACACATATTATACCAAAAAGCATGATTAAAAAAATCACTACAGAGATTAATATGTTTTGCTAAAGAAAAACTCTCATCAGTTAAGCACAAATCTGTTCAAAGGGTAGTAAACAATGAATTGGACAGAATATGGCAAATTCAATACAGTTTCGGCTAATTTAACCAGGTGATATTTGGACTGGTTTTGCGATGCAATAACCATGTTAAATGAAGTAATACTCTGATGGCCAATGTAATTTTGTTTAAACAAGATTTTGTACACTTTGTATCAATCAAGATGGTAGTAATTCATCAATTGATAAAGAAGAGTTTTATAACCAGTGTTCCCTTTCGTTGTCACTCCGAGTTCCGTCGGATGACGACGAATGGGGTTTCACTTAGAAAGCCTATCAACTTTGAGTATTACAAAACGAGCCAATGGCAAAGAAATGCCATGGGTCTGCGGAATTTGCATAGCGTATCTCCGCCTTACCTCGTGGGTATAAAAGGAGGACGCCGGCAACATGCAGATATGTTTTCGCTTCGGAGCCAAGTGTATTCTTCACTCCACAAGCCATCTCTGATTGTCAGCTTTACGAACGAGTCCTCAAGTGTTGGTGTGACGGCGATCTCCAGCGAGCGCGCAGTTCCTGCTTATCTGTGCAGTGGTTTGCCAAAGAGTGTGTGTTTCCCTGGGCGCTTCAGCACTTGAGTTTTTCTCACAAAAGAGCTTGCACGTCTTTTTAAAGATGCCTCGCCCGTGCACTTTGGGCTTGTTGTGGTGTGGCAACAAGCCCAAACACACTAGATAGCGCTCGTGCCCGTCAGACTCTGATGGGCACGAGCGCTGTCTAGTGTGTTTGGGCTTTGATCACGCTAGAGCAACGCTCGTGGATGACTCATGTTCTCTCTGTGGGAACATGACCACTTAGATCGAGACTCAATGAGCTCGCAAGAGTGAGAGTCCCCTCATCCTCACCACATTCTAGTGTCTCCTCGCGGGGCACTACTTTGGCTGGCGGCCAGGATGATCTGAGGGTTACGGTGTGGCAACAAGCGCCGACTGTTCGTCCATGCGCCACCCCCCCCTCTTCAGTGACGGTGCCCGTTAGTGTGCAGGGGTTTCTTTCGGCGCTACAGAGGATGATGCGATGTCTGTCGCAGCATCACAAGGTGGGCAGGATTCATCTGGAAGTGACGACTCGTCACAGCTGCCACCTTCCGGTGTGCATACGGCTGTGCCTGAGTCCGATCCAGAGATGACGGCCATGCTTTCCCGGGCAGCCGCGAGCTTCGGTTTAGAGTGGAGGCCTCCACCCTGTCCTGAGCGCTCGCGGCTGGATGATTGGTTTTTGGGTGCGGCTGCGGACTCTCATCCACGGCCAACCCCAATACCTTTCTTTCCGGATGTGCATGATGAGATCTCGAAGTCCTGGAAGACCCCCGTCTTCTCGGGACTGCACGTTGGTCTCATCCGCCTTTCCTCCCCTCGATGGGGCAGCTGCCCGTGGGTACACTGGGCCCCCCCCCCCCCCGTTGAACGCTCTGTTACGATGCAACTGTGTCCTCAAAGTGCTTCTTCTCGTGGCGAGCCTAAGCACCTGTGGATTTTCATCTACCTTGGTGGCGAAGTCTTACAGGGCGGCGGGACAGGCAGCTGCTTCACTGCATGCTATGGCTACTCTGCAGGTCTATCTGGCCCAGATGCTCAGAGACATGCACGAGGGCAGGACAGACCCAGGGCTCTTCGATGAGCTGTGTGCCGCCACGGGCGACGAAGGTGACCGCACGCTCCCTGGGTTTGGTGATGTCCACAGCTGTGGTCCAGGAGAGACATCTCTGGCTGAACCTGGCTGACATGCGGGATGCCGAGCAGTATCGTCTGCTCGACTCCCCCATGTCCCAGGCCGGCCTTTTCGGCGCTGCAGTCTTGGACTTTGCCCAACAGTTCTCGACCGCGCAGAAACAGACTGAGGCCATCAAACATATTCTGCCCCGTCGGCCTGCTGTTGCATCCACCCAGCCGGCCGGGCAGTTGCCTCAGCCTGTTCGCCATCGAGGACGCCCTCCTGCGGCTCCCGCCCATCCCTCTCGGCCCAAGCAGAAGCCTTCACCCAGGCCCGGGTCGTGGAGGAAGCCGCAAGAAGGCGCCCCAGCCTTCTCCAGCCCCGCCCCCCGCTAAACGCCGGGCCAAGCGGCGCTCCTGAGACGGGCTGCTCAGGGATGATGGTCGTTTCTCAGGAGGTGGTAGCAGGACCACTCCTTCCCCCGGGGGAGAATCTTTTGTTCTCCACTCCCCACTGCTCACCCTCGGGTGGGCAGCACCCTAATGTGGTTAAAGAAAGAAACAATCCCCTCTTCCCTGAGCTCACAGAATTCTCGGGCGACACGGAGCGCCGCCCACAAGCCGTGCTCCCCTCGTCCTCCTCTGTCTCAGAGGCGGTTGACAGTGCGTGCCGTCCACGTACCGTTTCGTACATGTCCCCCTCTGTCGCCAGACCCCTGGCAGAGCAGGCCCCCGCGGGACGACCAGCTTGGTCCTTCCCTGGCCTCCTCTGTCAGAGAGCAGCTGTTGACTGTGCCTCCACACCAGGCCGCTATGCCTTCCACGTCTGGGCCAGTTACTGCGCTTTGCTACCGCTCCGGGGGGACGTCTGTGGTTCACATGACCCCGCTGGTTCAGTTCCTGGGAGCCTGGCTAGAGCTTCCCCGTCTGTCCCGCTGGGTCGCCCGAACCATCAGGCTCGGCTATGCGATTCAGTTAGCACGGTCTCCTCCCCGCTACAGGGGAGTCAGCTCCACTTTGGTCGGTGGCAATGCCCCCATCATGAGAGCAGAGGTCGCTACCCTGCTGGCGAAGGGTGCGGACGAGACTGTCCCTCCAGCCGAAATGAGGTTCGGCTTCTACAGCCCTTACTTCGTTGTCCCCAAGAAAACCGGTGGGTTATGGCCAATCCTGGACCTGCGCGTGCTGAACAGCTCCCTTCACAGGATGCCGTTCAAGATGCTCTCTCCCAAACGCATTTTCGGATGTGTGCAGCCCCAGAATTGGTTTACAGCAATCTACCTGAAGGACGCCTACTTTCATGTCTCCATTCTTGCTCGACACAGACCATTTCTTCGGTTTGCTTTTGAAGGGTAGGCATACCAGTACACGGTTCTCCCATTCCGGCTAGCCCTGTCTTCTTGCGTCTTCACAAAGGTTGTCGAGGCAGCCCTCCCCTTCGGGAACACGGGGTTCGCATCCTGAACTATCTCGACGACTGGCTGATCCTAGCTCACTCTCGAGATCAGGTTTGCGAACACAAGGACCTAGTGCTCCGGCACTTGGCACGTTTGGGCCTTCGAGTCAACTGGGAGAAGAGCAAACTTTGCCCCGTGCAGAGGATCTCTTTTCTCGGTATGAACATCGACTCGGTCGCCATGTCCGCGCAGCTTACGAGCAAGCGCGTACAGTCACTGCTGACTTGTCTGAGACAATTCGAGGACAAGAGTGCGGTTCCACTGAAATATTTTCAGAGGCTCCTGGGGCAAATGGCATCTGGAGCCGCGGTGACGCCGCTCGGATTGCTTTATATGAGACCGCTTCAGCTTTGGCTTCGCGACCGAGTCCCGAGGTGGGCATGGCAATAAGGTATGCTCCGAGTCCCAGTTACTCCGACCTGCCGTCAGACCTTCACCCCGTGGTCGAACCTCAGTTTCCTCAGGGCCGGTGTCCCCCTGGAATGAGCTTCCCGGCATGTTGTTGTGTCAACAGATGCCTCCACCACGGGCTAGGGTGCCATGTGCAATGGACATGCTGCCGCAGACTCCTGGCCAGGACCCCAGCGCCTATGGCACATCAATTGCCTCGAAGTTGCTGGCAGTACGCCTTGCTCTGCACCGCTTCCTAGCATTGCTCAAGGGTCAACACGTACTAGTCCGATCAGACAATACCGCCACTGTAGCGTACATCAACCATCAAGGTGGTCTACGCTCCCGCCGTATGTCGCAACTCGCCCGCCACCTCCTCATAGGGAGTCAGAAGCATCTGAGGTCGCTTCGAGCCATTTACATTCCCGGAGCCCTGAACTGTGCAGCCGACGAGCTCTCACGGCTTCAGCCCCTCCCCGGAGAATGGCGACTCCATCCCCAGTCGGTTCAGCTGATTTGGGACCAGTTCAGAGACGCACAGATAGATCTGTTTGCCTCCCACGACTCGACCCATTGCGACCTGTATTATTCCCTGACCGAGGGCACGCTCGGCACAGATGCACTGGCGCACAGCTGGCCGTGTGGCCGCAAATATGCGTTCCCCCAGTGAGCCTTCTTGCGCAGACCTTGCGCAAGGTCAGGGAGGACGAGGAGCAGGTCATTCTGGTCGCGCAGCACTGGCCCACCCAGACCTGGTTCTCCGAACTTGTACTCCTCGCGACAGCACCTCCCTGTCTAATCCCTCTGAGGAAGGACCTCCTTTCTCAGGGACGGGGCACCCTATGGCACCCTCGTCCCGATCTTTGGAACCTCCACTTGTGGCTACTGGATGGGACGAGGCAGGTTTGAGTACCCTACCACCAGCGGTGGTGGCTACCATCACTTCCGCTAGAGCGTCGTCCACGAGACACGTCTACGCGTTGAAGTGGAACCTCTTTGTCAGCTGGTGCTCTTCTCACCGAGAACACCCCCGGAGATGTTCGATCAGTGTCGTGCTTTCTTTCCTTCAACAAGGGTTGGAGCGAAGGCTGTCTCCCTCCACCCTCAAAGTCTATGTTGCCGCCATTGCCGCACACCATGACCCAGTCGGAGGTAAGTCTGTGAGGAAGCACGACCTGATCGTCAGGTTCCTGAGAGGAGTGAGGAGACTGAATCCTCCTCGCCCTCCTCTCGCTCCCTCTTGGGACCTCTCAGTGGTTCTAACTGCCTTGCAGAGTGCTCCCTTTGAGCCCTTGCATTCAGTGGAGCTTAAGTTCCTGTCAATGAAGACAGCGCTCCTGGTTGCATTGGCCTCCATCAAGAGGGTAGGGGACCTTCACGCATTCTCTGTTGACGAAGCGTGCCTGGAATTCGGGCCTGCTTACTCTCACGTGATCCTGAGACCCCGGCTTGGATATGTGGCCAAGGTTCCTACCACTCCCTTCCGGGACCAGGTGGTGAACCAGCAAGTGCTGCCCCTGGAGGAGGCAGACCCAGCCTTGGCACTGCTCTGTCCAGTACGCGCTCTCCGCGCCTATGTAGACAGAACGCAGTGTTTCAGGACCTCAGAGCAGCTCTTTGTCTGTTATGGTGGGAAGCTGAAGGGAAAGGCTCTCTCCAAGCAAAGGTTGTCTCACTGGATAGTGGACGCCATTGTTTTGGCATACCAGCAGCAAGGTTGACCGTGCCCCCTTAGTGTGACTGCCCACTCCACCTGGAGTGTGGCGTCCTCTTGGGCTCTAGCGCATGGCGCCTCGCTAACAGACATCTGCAGAGCTGCAGGCTGGGCGACACCTAACACATTCGCCAGATTCTACAATCTCCGAGTGAAGCCTGTGTCCTCTTGTGTACTTGCTTCAACCAGCTAGTACTGGACCCACTCAGGAGTCTTCGCTTGTGTGCCATTCCACTCCACGGACTGGATACGTGCGATATTTCCTCAGGTGAGCTTCTCCTCAAGCCCTGAGTTCCTCCAGCACTGTTGACGTCGACGTCAGTATCTATTGCCTGCACGTTGGCTAGGTGCCTCCCGTGTGCATGGCCCCTCCCCTGAGCGACCCCCACATGTGTATTTCCACTGTAAACCTCTCTGAGCATGTGTCTTTCCCTTGGCATGCCACCTTGCCACCCCTGGGGTTGAAATATTCCACCTGTGGCTGGACACCCCAGTGTTCTCCATATACATCTCTCTGGGTCATATGTGTATTCTCCAAGTCCCACCCGCTCTGGGCTGGCATTAATTGCATATTTCTCTGAGATATGAGATATGCTCCCCAGTGTACCTTGGTATTCCTGTGCTAAATAGGAGTCCTTCGTCCATGCTAGTCTCTCAACAGGGATCTCAGATTTACGCAGGGCACTGGAAGACAGCTGTGAAGGTGGCGTGATTAGACTGGTATCGCCATTCGTCGTCATCCGACGTAACTCGGAGTGACAACGAAAGGGAACGTCTCGGTTACGGATGTAACACTCGTTCCCTGAGTAGGGAACGGAGACGTTCCGTCTTCCTGCCACTTCCGCTGTACCGCGGGGATCGCCTGAGTTCAGTCTCGGCTCCTCAGTGAAGAAACATATCTGCATGTCGCCGGCGTCCTCCTTTTATACCCACGAGGTAAGGCGGAGATACGCTATGCAAATTCCGCAGACCCATGGCATTTCTTTGCCATTGGCTCGTTTTGTAATACTCGAAGTTGATAGGCTTTCTAAGCGAAACCCCTTTCGTCATCATCCGACGGCACGTCTCCATTCCCTACTCAGGGAACGAGGGTTACATCCGTAACCGAGACGATTCTCAGTATTTTAGTCATTCTGATCTGCCCAGTACAATACGGCATGGATATTTTATTCAGCACAAGTGTTTGTCTTCTGCTGATTAATTTCTTTAGTGAATTGGGTGATTAAACAAGGCATATAAGCAATTTAAAGAACTATCAGTGGGTGCAATGTATTCTTAGTGAATGAGTATGTACCGCTCTGCAGTGTTTGTCATTATCAATGCATGGAAGTGGTTCATCAGGGTAACCATCAATGTCTGAGTCTGGACCACAAATGTTCCCATTACCTGCCCAGCCAACGTTACACTGCGGGACACAAAATGGAGAGAAGGATCAGCCATTTGGACAATTTTGGCTTTTTGAGTTGAAAGAAGCAGAGAAGTAACCCAAAATATTAAAGAATTTGTCATCTCACTTAAGAGCAGCATGTGCTTTAATTACAAATGAAGATTTTAGATTCAGAATTTCCAGGTAGGAAAATTAATTTCTAGATTCTCACCAAGCAGGAAATGTCATTATTGCGGCCCATCGCACAGTGTGCATTTACATCACAGGGGTTATAGCCCAGAGTTTCACACGTCCTCCTTGCAAAACAGCCTGCAGTCTGATTACCCACAAATCCTGCTTTACACTGGCCACACTTGAACGATCCCTATGAAAAGAGAGAAGTCAGTTTGATAGTTGTACGTTTATGTTTCACCAATTATGGCTGCTCAGTTTGACTTGCCAATTCTGGTGTTAACTTATTTAAAGTGCAAATTTTGAGAGTTTACTCACCACTGTATTTATACAGACTGAGTTGGGCACACAGGCACTTGAGTGCTCAGCACACTCATCAATATCAACACATTCCTGAAAAAAATAAACAATATTCTCATGGTAAGCCTGTTCACACCAATAACATTAAACAGTAAAGCTAATCGCAGATGTAAGACTGGAAAAACTAGAAGGACTTTAAGAGAGGACCACTCTCTGAGAAAACAAAGGAAATTAACATTTGAACTCCCCCTCATGCACTATTGAGACGAAGGTCTCGCCTCCCTCCTCCTAATCTACATTTCTCTCCCCCATTCTTCATCCTGGCAGAGATCTCCCAAACTCACACAAGAATCTAAATGGTTTAATGTGAATGATTATCATACATGTTTGGCATTATTTGAAATGTCTCGGTGCGACTGATACAAATGTCTCATTCCCAAAGAAGTAAACCAAAAGATAATAAAGTTCTTAGGAAGTTTAGAAATATCTTCCACACCGGAGGATATGTCTTTGAGTTAACATCTTCTGACCATTTGACTGAATGCTAATTTTCCACTGCTAGCAAATGGTGATTTACAGGTAAATTTCCACTGTGGATGGGGCTTAGATTTGAAAGGAGGTCTGGGTATATAATGAAACGTAGCGAGAGCTCAGGGCCTTTTCTGTATTTGAGATCAGCCTGTGAGGCTGAGAGTTGCGAGACTCTCAGCCTCACGCATTTCTTGCAGGGTAAACTTTTTCCTCTTTGTTCTAGAGCATTTGAGGTTTTGCATTGATTATCTTTGAATTGATTACGAAATTGTAATGATACATTTACCTGACATATTAAATTGTAAACATTTGATTTTACTCTGATTGACTCTGAGTTTGTTCTCCCAAAGAGATTATCGGATTCGTATGCTCCCGCAAGACTGCGTCAGATTGGCGACGGCCGATACTTTGTCACTAGTTCAAGTGTACTTGTTTTGTAGAGACGGGGCATTCCGTTTAGGGTAGCTAACTTGCTACTTGACCAACCTAAATGTGGGTACGTCTATTTTACCTCTGTCTTAATTTAAAGTAACTTTAGATAAGTGTACGTGAGAAATCATGGGCTTGGCCAGTCTAAACTATTATGAGGGAAGTATTGTTGGTCAACTCATACCAATAATAGGGCCAAAACCTCTACTAAAGTATAACTATTTAATTAAGTTCAAGTGTATGCAATTCAAGGGGACTAAACGAAAAGTATCTCTGATTATGTTTTGGGTGAATCCGACCGTCTGAGATATTAGTCAAAAACCTCTGTTTAGTGACGAAACTGACGAGATTGTGATCCTGTGATAGTGATGTATAGTTTCCTAATCTGAATGGGTAAAACATAATTAAAGAGTTTCAAAAGAATAATCAAACATTCGCTCACTTTTAATGATACCCAGATATCATTAAAACCCTTTTCATTTATGGAGTCAGATGAAATAACGAGTAAATACATAAGACAAAATGTATTGAATTTAACCAAAATACTTTGCCTCGAGAAAAGACAGTAACACGCAGAGACCTTCACCTGCATTATTGGAAACCCTCATTGGACCAATAAACAGGCTTACACAGACATGTCTGTTCAATTCAATAAAACATACTGGGGTCTGAATAGGCCATATCTTTACATTTTGTTATCCACACTATTTTTGGTTGTAATTGGATTTGACAAATTTTTACCTGCTTGTGGCTCTTGGCAAACTCCAAACCAACCCCCCTGAGTGTTGTACCTGTGAATCCTATGGGACAGGACTCACAGGTGAAGCCTTTAGCTGTGTTCACACACAACTCTGCAGAGAAACAGGGCTGAGCAGTACACTATAACAAAGGGAGATATTGTAGCACAAATTAAATATCTCAATATGCTATGTATTTACCAAGATGTCATGAGTGTGGCTATGTTGCTAGCTTCTTGCTTACTGGTCAAAGTCAAATGGACCAACCCCCAAGTCTCTACAGTATTCTGATCTCTAGATACCCTTGTGAAAAAGAATATATGTATATATAAATATATATATATTTATATAAACTGTACTTATAGATAATATAACATCAATGAAATAAAAGTCCACTTAAGAGAGTACTTAAAGAGTGTAAATTTTTGTTTCTTAAAACTTACACTTTTAAAAAGTGCACTTCTTAATAATGTCAAATTACGTTTTAGTTTAAAGTACATTTTAAAAAATATTTTAATAATCTTTTGTTGTGCTTTAAAGAAATACACATATTTTGATGTGTTGATAAACATTCTAATTTGATTGATTCTAATTTTAACTGTAGTCTGTTATTCAATTTTACAATATTATGTTAAGGCATGTTTAGTTTCATGGTGTTTTGGTTTAGGCCCCGTTTACACGAAGGGAAAACGCAGAAATTTCCTTGCTGTTTGGTCTCCCATTTACACGAAAACCCTGTTTTTATCACAGAAAACGATTATTTCTAAAAACTTCGGCCAAAGTGGAGATTTCTGAAAACGGCGGTTATGTGTTGCTGTGTCAACTGGGAGAAACGGGGTTTTAGGTTCTCTCTTGTCGATTCTGAGGATTCTGATTGGCTTGCATTGCTTTATCCTTCCCCCTACATAGGTTTGGCATAGTTATGATGCCGTTTGACGGCGTATTTATGCGGGTTGTGTGCACGATGTTATTATTGGAAATGGAGGGGGATATTCGTTTCTCTAAATACCCGCTTATGTGTAAACATGGCCTTAGTTTTCCCTGTTTCAGGTCATTGTTAGTTTCAGTGGTTGTTAATTAAGTTACACACCTGTTCCCTGTTCTATTGATTTTCCTCCCTTGTGTATTTAAGCCCTCTGTTCTCCCAGTTCTCTGCTTGATGTTGTTGTTTTAAGTGGTTGTGCTACATTTTATTCCTGTTATCTCCTGTATGTTCCTGTTGGATTTATTACAGACTGTTTTTGTCTCCAATTTACAGACTCCACCTTGGCCCATTGACCAGTCGGCTTAACCTCAGCTCCACCTGGGACCATCGTCCTCACGGCTTCACGGGGCTCCCTCGTCACTCCGGCTCCGCCTTGGTCAGTCATCACTGCCTACGCCACAGGACTTCCGGGCTTTTGGCTGCGCTTTGTCCCTCCACACCTTCAGCTCCGTCTGGCTCCTCCTAACCTTCAGCTCCACCTTGGGCCTCAGTCCCACCGTCTCTGCCTCAGTCCTCTGGCACCCTGGCTCCTTCTGCCTGCTCGTCACCGCGGTTCAATCTTGGCCTCCACAACCTATGGTGTCACTCAGTCTCTATCTCTCCTCCTTTGTCTCCAGCTCTCCTGGCTCCACCGGTGGGTCCACCTCCTAGTGTCTATGTGTCTACAGCTTGGCAACCACCTCCAGAGCCCGCACCCTCATATGTTGAACTGTTATAGTTAGTTATGGCACAATGATGCACCTTCTGGGAGGTGGGTGTTTTGTCAGAGTTATGTTTAGTAATGTTTAGTTTCATGGTGTTTATTTTCGCTTTTCCAGTTTTGCCTGTGTTCCTGGTCACTGTTAGTTTCCATGGTTGTTAATTAAGTTACAAACCTGTTCTGTTAATTATCCTCCCTTGTATATATTATTTCTGTAATGGGTAATAAGTGTATGACTCTGGTATTTAAGCAATTTAAAAAAATACTTAATTGATGCCTTAGCAAACACTAATAATTATAATAATAAACTATGCGATCTTTGCAGGAACCTCATCAATGTCCTGGCAGTGTGTTCCGTTGCCTGTCATGCCCTTTGGGCAGGGGCCACACTGATATCCTGGGTACGTCAAACTCTCCATGCAGCTGACGCCATTATAGCAGGGGTTAGGATGACACCGTGATTGAGGCTCATGGAATCCTGATAAACAGAGAGAGAGCAACAAACAGATTATCTCTCTCCACCTTATTTTTCATGAAAGAATGGGCACAACCATTTGTAAATTTCATAAATTGTAAATTTCTTCATGTGTCTGGCTTCTGGTGTCATCTGCTTCCAGTTATTATTAGCTGAACAAAACCGCTTTTTATGCTGCTTGATATTGCAAACTGGTTATTTCTTACCATATTATTTTAATGTATTATCAAAATTATAAACCCACTGGTTTGTAGTGCAAATAGTTTTACCATTTACTGCACTTTTTTTTTTTTTTTTCGTTATTTCCCTATAACTGCTAAGGAATTGGAAGTCTCATATATTCACAAAATACGGCTTCCGTGTTGAAAACTAAGGTGAATACCATGACACTCTTCAGACATGTTAACAAAACCTGATCTGCCATTATCCTTCCTGTTCCTGCTTTTTCACCACCACTTACCACACACTTGACATTCAAGGATGGTGTTTCTTATGAGAGACATCTCTTTAGTCTAAAAACACAGAAGAGCAGAGAGAATTTGATTTGATAAAATCTCATATCCCAATAAATAAAAAAACAGAAATGTGCAATACAATACCTGTTCTCTGATATCCTCTCTCAGCTCTCCCATGATCTGGTTAAAGATTATCAGCTGTCCAATCAGAGCTTTGGTGTGGTCACCTGGCCATATGAGAAGGTCTTTTTATTATCACAGAAAAGCATTACAGGCCTGGATATAATTCAATTGTGATAGTACATATGATTTGCTCATATTTCATATTTACCAAGGATGGCGTTAATGTCACTGGCAACTGTAAAGAAACAGCATCAACATTTTATATATAAAAAATCTTGTTCTAAAACAGAATAATATACAAACAATTATTTTAAAGTCTGTAATTTTTGTTAATTTTTTAAAAAAAATCTTTAATCAAAAAATGTCTGTTATGTTTTTAACGATTTTTAAAAATTGTAATGCATATCTCTCATGCTCACAAAGGTACAGTAAAAATACTGGGAAATTGTCTTACAATTTATACTTTTCTATTTGAAATTATTTTAAAATGTAATATATTAATGTGATGTCAAAGCTGAATTTTCAGCTTAATATTATCAATGTTAAAAACAGTTGTGCTGGCTTAATATTTTTGTGGAAACTGTAGAATTGAATGTTTAAAAGAACACCGTATATTTTTATTTGAAATTCATTCAATTAAAATCGTAAAATTATAAATGCTTTTACTGACACTTTTGATTAAGCTAAAGCATCCTTGCTGAATAAAAGTATTATTTTCAAAAAACAAAAAATCTTGACCACAAACTTTTGAACAATAGCGTATATCACATTCTCCATACACATATCCATATACAGTATATATACATATATATGCCTGGTGTCAGATAAGACAGTTCTGCAGTGATAAGTCTATGGAAGCGACAAAATAAAAAAGGTAATTTTGAGTTTATATCTCACAATTATGAGAGGAAAAATCATGCCTTTTTTCCTCAGAATTGCGTGTTTATTTCCCAAAATTCTAACTTTTTTCCCCTCGGAATACATATACATTATGTCCCATTTGAACAGCATATATGAAATGCATTTATGCTTTAATAGTAGACCAGTTCATAAGTCCAGTCTGTGGCTTGTAACATAAATGTCTTTGCATAGTTTTAAAGGGCGCCTTTGACGATGGAATTCTATACATATGACATCCAAAGGCACAATAAATAAAACAATTCTTATTCTGTGGATTTTGCCCATTTTCCTCCAATTGTAACCACTGTTTTTCGCATGCAGATAATTGTGATGTCTGCTCCCAAATGGTCTATCTATAATTGGCATAATTTCTGCACTGCCACAAGAGGGCAGTATGATGACATGATAATGGAATACTATACTGCCTATTGTATAAAGGTCTGACAAAAAGTAGCATGCTTTAGTGCTGTCACATGATATAGGTGGTTATATTATTTATAGTTTATTTGTCACAATGTAAATTAAAGGATGAATTGAGTGTATTTTTTTAAATGTCTTGTGCTAGTAAGTTACCACATGGTTAAAATTCCTTTGATGCTGTAAGAAGTCCTTACCTGCATTGTTTATAGCTGAATCTCCTTGAAATGGACAGTCAATGAGAAGACCAGCTGCAGCCAGAGAGCCTCCGAGAGCCAGTTTGACAGACTCTACTGAGCCCTACAATGTATAGTACATGTATGAAACATACTCATTACTAGCATATTTACACATGTACCCTTATCCCTCTTCTTCCAGACTTCACCATTTAACACACTGACCTTCACTCCTGTGCACACAGGAAAATGTATAAAATATCCATCAGCAGTATTTAAGTCACTTAAAAAGTATAAACCACACAATTAGAAATACCATTTATGCTTTAAAAGTTAAGTTCACCCAAAAAATAAAATTCTTTCATCATTTACTCACCCTCAGGGCCGTCAAAAGCCAAGCACCTCCTCCTCGTGGCGTCGGCTGGAAACGAGTACCCTCGGGGACTCGGCAAACGGTGGCTCTGGTCCCAGCGACAGGTGAGGTGACACATCGGCTGGGTCTTTTTGGTCGCATCAAATGACAGCAGCAAACCAAGAAACCGATCAAGCTAGGGCGTTCCCCCTAGGCGTCGCGCGTCATCAACGCCCGTGATGGTGTGAGAAATGGACAAGGGTTACCTGCTCAAGGACGGGGCAGGCCAAAGAAGATAGTCCTCAGAATCCGACTAGCCACACTTAACATCGGCACCCTCACCGGCCGTAGCCGTGAATTGGCTGATACTCTTAAGACCAGACGCATCGACATCGCGTGTATCCAAGAGACCAAGTGGAAGGGGAGCAAGGCTAGAGACATTGGAGAAGGGTATAAACTCATCTATCATGGTGTCACGTCGAGGCGAAATGGAGTAGGCATGGTCGTCTGCCAACAACTACGAGAAAGTATCGTCGAAGTCGACAACATCTCTGACCGCCTAATCTCGATCAAGATTGTTTCCGACCCAACCACCCTCAGAGTCATCTCATGCTACGCCCCCCAAGTTGGCTGCACCGATCAAGAGAAGGACGAGTTTTGGGAAACCCTCGGCGCTCACCTACAGATAATCGCCACAGACGATCCTGGCCTGGTCGGAGGAGACCTAAACGGCCATGTTGGCAAAGATCGTGGAGAATATGATCAAGTCCATGGAGGACAGGGGCTAGGTACACGCAACGACGAGGGAGCCCGCATCTTGGATTGCGCTGAAGCCCATGACCTCGCCGTCGTCAACACCTTCTTTAAAAAGAGATCGAGCCACCTGGCCACCTACACCAGTGGTGGCCACAGAACCCAGATCGACTACTGGATGATCCGATGCGATGACCTGAAACTGGCACTTGATGCCAAGATGATTCCCTCAGAGAATATCGGCCCCCAACACCGGCCACTCGTCCTCGACTTCCAACTTAATCTGCAGCGGCAACCTAGACCGAGAATCACTGGGCCTGAGCGGGTCAAGTGGTGGAAATTGAACAAACAAAAGCAGCAGCTTGCGATGGCCCTCCAAGCACTAGACATCAATTTCGACCAATCAGTTGAAAAAATCTGGGACGATATCTCCTCCAGCATTCGTGATGCTGCCACCGGTGCCCTTGGCTCGACGAAGCCAGGGCGGTGATTTATGGACAAGCAAGTCTGGCGGTGGAGTGAGGACGTCCAAGAGGCAATCAAGGCAGAGAAACTGGCATTCATAACCTGGCACCGCACGCGGCTGGACGATGATCTCCAACACTATCAGATACTCAAATTAGCCGCAAAACGGGTAGTGGCCAAGGTGAAAGCCGTGCATTTTGATGATCTATACGAGCGGCTAGGTACACCTGAGGGAGAAAAGATGATCTACCGTATTGCCAACTCCCGCCACCAAGCGACCCAAGCCATTGGTCGAGTCATGCACATTAAGAACGCCGATGGGCAAGCCCTGCGAGACCCATGTGCCATACTCACCCGCTGGAGCGAGTACTTCGCAGCCATCTCAAACGAAGAGTTCCCGCATCCGTCTATCCACAGCCTAAATCCCATCCCTGGACCTGTACCGCCAGTTACCGTCTCTGAAGTCACGAAGGCCGTGAAGAGGATGAAGAATGGCAAAGCCACCGGCCCAGACGACATCCCTGCTGAAGCCTGGAAGTTGATGGGGCACATAGGAGCCGAGGTCGTTTACACCTTATTCAACAAGATCATTATTGAGGACAAAGTCCCGCACATTTGGACGATCAGCACCACGGTACCGATCTGGAAGGGCAAGGGGGATGTTGCTGAATGCAAAAACTATCGCCCGAATCGACTCCTATCCCACTCCATGAAGATTTTTGAACGCATCCTGGACAGCTGCCTTCGCAGCATTATTAAAATCAGTCCAAATCAATGCGGCTTCGTCAAAGGACGAGGGACCACAGGCGCCATCCACACAGCCCGCCTCCTGATGGAGAAACACCGGGAAAAGAACAAGCTAGTCTGCATGGTTTTCCTGGACCTGGAGAAGGCTTTTGACCGCGTCCCCCATGACCTCATCTAGGCCTCCCTCCGACATCACCATGTACCCGAAACCTACATCAGCTGGGTGCAACTCCTATACCAAGACGTCAGGAGCGTGGTTCGATGCACAGCTGGGATATCATCTCCTTTCAACATCAACGTAGGAGTCCACCAAGGATCGGCCCTTTCGCCCTTGCTTTTCATCACATGCATGGACACTGTGACACGGGACCTCCAGACGCCCCATCCATGGTCCTTACTTTACGCTGATGATGTGTTCCTCGCCGACAGGGAGCGGCAAGACCTCCAAGACCAAGGGCAGCAGTGGAAAGATCGCCTGGATGCAAATGGCTTGCGACTCAACCTCGCAAAGACTGAGTACCTGGAGTGTGGCCCTCAGACTGACGGTACCATTGGCATCGACGGAACGGATCTAAAGAAAGTTCAACATTCCAAGTACCTTGGATCAATACTCTCCTCGAACGGTGACACCCTCCCGGATGTCTGCGCACGTGTGAGTGCCGCCTGGTCAAAGTGGCGCCAAGTCACGGGAGTGCTATGCGATCGCCGAATGCCCATCCGCCTAAAGTCCAAAATCTATAAGATCATTGTACGCCCTGTAGCCCTGTATGGAGCTGAATGTTGGCCAGCGACTGCCAAACATGGCCAGCTCCTACACGCCATGGAAATGCGTATGCTCCGCTGGTCACTCGGGCTGACAAGGCTAGATCACGTCATGAACATCGACGTCAGGAAGCGGATGGGAATAGCGCCGATTACGGAGAAGATGCTTGAGGCCCGTCTCCACTGGTACGGTCATGTAACATGCAGCAATGACAACTCAGTGGCGAAGACAGCTATGCGCCTTGGCCCAACCGGTAATCGCCCACGTGGCCGCCCAAAGATGAGATGGATGGACCGGATCAAGCAAGATATGAAGGACGTGCAAGTCGCTCCGGAGGACATTACGGACCAGAATAAATGGAGAGCTGCCTGCCAAAAAGCGGACCCTGCACCTGCGCGGGACAAACACTTGGACGAAGAAGATGACGTCGTTTCAAACTCACTTTCTTTCATCTCCGAAACACAAATGAAGACATTTTTATTCTCGCATCCTTTTACTCAATTGTAATGCATTAACAAAGCAAAAAAGATTCTATATGTGCAATTCATATATGAATCGAGCGGTTTAGCCAAAGTCTTGTAAATATGTATGAATAAAAGCCCTAAATTAAATCTGTTCATCATATAAAGCTATTGTCTCTTCAGAAAAAAATTCAAACGGATTATCTTTACAATGTCACATTTTGAAGCATCCGAGTTTTGATTGTGTGGACTTGGAAGGACAGAAATCTCTCAGGTTTTATTAAAAATATCTTCATTTGTGATTTCAAAATGAAAAAAGGTTTTATGGGTTTGGTACAACATGCATTTGTGTAAATTACAAAATTGTAATTTTTACCTTCAAGTTTTCTGAACAGTTACTTTGATTCACACAGACTGCAAAACATGAAACAAAAAATGTTAATTAATTGTTGACCTAAATGAATCACCTGTATCCTGGCATAAGACTTCTGTCCGGTGCGAACATCCACAGATTCTGCCTCTGATGGAAGCCCGACAAAGGAAGGGAGTCCCTGAGCAGAGTCGACCAATCGGCAGTTCACATAAAGCTCTAGGTTTATGTGACTCCGTCTAAGTCCACCCATTCTGAGAATAAGTGATTGGGTGCGTCCCTCAGCGAGGACAGGATTTTGTAAGTTGACAGCATGAGCTTTTCCATCAGAGCGCAAGTATCGCACCAGTACTGAGGAGAGAAAGGAGAATTGATCTTTCCAATGACAGGAATCAGAAACAAAGACTTGCTTAAACTATTGAGAACAACCAAATGGCATTTGGGGGAATGTTTGAAAAGGTATTTGGAAAAAGCATTTACATTTGTTGATCTTGCCTACAGCAGCAATCTCCAGGTACTTCTTGTTGTCCTCCTTATCATAGAGGCCGAACAAAACGCCGCCGAGTTTGGGTGGCAGCAAGAAGGTGGAGGTGATGTACAGATCTCCCACTGTCTGCAGAGTTCCAGACAGATTCTCAATGGCTGCAGTTGTCTGACGTGCATCACGGAGCTCCAAAATATTTATCACTGAGAGAGAGACAGAAACGATTTTAAGAGATTTGTTTGCTTCAGGCAGATATTATGCACAGATCATTTTGTTGAATATATGCACTATACGTATTCATTATATTTTTATATTAATTTTTTAAAGAGATAGGCAAAAAAAAATTAGGCCATACATTTTAGGCCCCTTTTCAAAGTCTTGATTTTGTATTTGGGGTCTACTCGAATATGTTTTCATTCTTGAATGTTCAAAAAACACATTATTTGTCACATATTTTGACATTGTTGGACCACCTCCAACCAGTCTATCAGTTACGCTCGGTTTAGTTTCTGCCCCTCCTTCTGAAAAGCACAAAGGGCTCTTATTGGTCAGCTGGATCAGTGTATTGTGACTGGTCATAGCGTGTTTGGAAATGTCACACTTCTTACCAAAACCACAACTTTCAACACCCAAGTGTGCCGCACACTACCTGAAAAGTGAAGCCAAATCATTTTGATCGCCCCCTGTTGGTTGGATGCAGTCATGAACCCCACCCTCTCCATGAGCCAAACTAAAAAATCCAATTACACTTCAATTAATTTTTTTCCCCAAAATTTCTGTAATTTTAGGTAGTTCTTATTACGCAGATGTATGTTCAAGTGTTCGTTTTTGCAATAAGTTTGGAGTAAGTTAGTTATTTTGATAATGGGGTGTAAGATCATGATTGACAGCTGTGTCTGTGGGAGTATGGGCAGGACCTTGATACCACCACAGCTCCACCTCAGGATCACTACTGCGAAGACTCCGAATGACTTAATAGGCAACAACCGTTTCAGTGGAAGGAAAGTGGAGAAGTGCTGACCTTTTTTTTTTTTTTTTTTTTTTAAAGGGTCCTGTTCCAAATAGAACCCTAAGCCCTTGCAATCTTCCTCCAAGTCCACACTTTCGTGACATAATGCTGCTTTGACTGTCGGGTAGAAGTCTTCTACGGAGCTCGTAGGCTTGTAGGCTCGGTTAAAGTGCGCATTGAGGGCGCATATCGGCCAAAAAGGGGGTCCCCCTTCTGAAACCTAAAATGACAAATGAGACAGACACCCTATGGTTTTGTCAAAGTCCCTTTCAAAAAAAGTCTGTTCACTCAGCGACCTTTTTTGCTACTCCTCCGGGCAGCTACTTGAGGCATCCAAGACCAAGTCCTATCTATTTGAGAGGGGGAATCCTGAAATCTCAAAAACTACTTGCTGAACTCACAATTAAATAGCATTATTTCAAATCAGCAACAAAATCTTTCATGAACTGTCCCATAAATGTTGTTTCTTATTACTCAAATAGTGTTTAAAAAAAGCTACTTTTTCAGGCTAGACCAGCCAATGCGCATGTGCAATCCTAAACGCGAGTCTCAGGTTTCTATGGGAACCGGAGCTTCTTATGGCAGTTTACCAAGCAGCGATTGGCTCTTTTACTTGGAATGCGGGATATATTCCGCCATATTGCGCTTGCAGTTTGCACACTGCAGAAATTATAAGTTCAAAAGACCGCAAGTGCACATGAAGTGAGCCATTTGAGACAGGGCCACACTAAACGCAAATCAATCAGGCATTGTCCATTTTTATTATTATTATTTATTTATTTTTTTGCGTATGCCCAGGAATTATTGAAATGAGGAATATTGTGATGTGGATATTCCCGGAAGAAAACTTTAGAATATAATCGAGGCATTTCAGGGTGTTCATAAACAGTGCTTACTAATATAGAGAATAACTCAATTTGGAGTGGACTTTGTAACTTTGCAGTCCTTTTTTATGCTCAGACAGTAACAATACAAAATAAAGTAAGTTGAAAATATAAAAAAAGAAGAAGCTAATATGAGCTTTAATGTACATTACGTTTGAATAAATCTGTCATGAAAACATACACCCAATACCTTTAATCCATCAAGAATCCGTTTTTCAAACCATGTTTTTGTCTTATCCTGAATCACTACTGTAAGTTACACCTATAATAAGTGTTATTCGGACTATTTTAGACTGGCACGGGTCGTACCACTGCAGATCAGCACCCATTACACGCTTACAGTCAGGTGTAAATATTGAATGAAAACCTGTGCACATAACAAGTAAGCACTTATGAGATTGAGTATAATTGGCCAAGTAGGCTAAGTGGTGTCTGACCAACATGTAAAATGACCAGCCAAATGCTTTTGGTCAGTCATTTGGGTGCAGGTGCACCAAAACATTTAGGGGCAGGTAAGCCTGAAACAGCTGAGACCAAAATAATAGACTGACGTGCAACAAATTAGCGATCCATTCAAATAATGACGCAACTCCATAGGCTGTACAGACAACACGAGTTTGAAAAATATATAGTTGTAATCGAAATTATTCAACCCCCATTGCAAATCAGGTTTATTGTCAAAATGTACTTTCAGCTGTTCACACTGCAACGGTCCCAATATGACCACACTCTGCAACAGTGGCTATAAATAACACTTTTTTTTAATAGCCTACTTAAATGTTTATTACAAATAAATCGTTTAATGGTAAAAAAAAAAAAAAAGAAAAGAATAAACGTAAATAAATGTACAATCCTGTGAAAAACAATTATTGGATGTTCAACTGACTTGATTTTGTTAATAATTACATTTTCTATTTAAAATAATGCATTTTGCAGGCACTTTTATTCAAAGCAGAATGTGCTATAATGCAGAACATAGCAGAAATAAACTAGAGCTTTTGAACAATATCCCACAAAGACAAAGGCGGCCCATGAAAATTATAAGGGGCCAATTAGGTTGCCCCTCAATAAAAATTAAATGTATTTCTAGTCAGAGTTTGTCTAAGTCCAATGGAAGAAAAAAACCACACAAATTAGTGTTTATATTACATTTTAAGATGTAACTAACAACCCACCTTTAATTTCCGATGACCTGGAGAAGTGGCCAAACGCAACATACAGGACAAGCAGGTTTGGCACAATTTTCCTCAACTCCATCCTCTTAAACAAAGTCCAGAAAATATTGTTTGATAAAACGATTCGAATATATTCTAGTTTAAAGTCCTATTTTCCAAAGACACGAACAGCTCAAAGCGCCCAAGATCTACATAACATCATAAACTCCGAGAGTCGCGACCTGATCGGCCCGGGGTTAAAAGTGTCTGAGCGGTTGAGTTTGACTCTGCGGGTGCTCTGAGACTCTGCATCGCTCAACACTTTCTATCCAAATGAGAAACAGAAGTTGAGCTGCGGGACGGCAGGGGGAGAGATAACGAGCCTTGTCAATCAACTTACAAGTATTTATTGCGGGTCTCTCCCGCTGCGACTTCAGCTTACCGCACGTACTGAGCAGCTCCTCTCAAACTATTGAATTGCATCCCATTTTTCATTGAGCGAATAAAAATCTACCAAAGTTTTTGTTTTGGTGAACTAAAAATAGATATTTGAGTTTAGGTTCAACAGACGGCAGAGTGCAAATTTAAGTTACAAACACTCTCACATTACACATTAAACACAAACACCTCAAATCCCAATGGGAAGTAGGAGGCAGACATTTTCAAATAAATCTTAAACTTGATGCTAAACAGCAGCATAATTGGAACAAGACTACTGAAAGAATTTTGATCGAGATATGTCTGAAGATCATAAAACAAATGATAAAGTTAAACACATGCAAGCTGTGTAAAAAAAACATCTACATTCTATGTTAATCTCAACCGATGAGGACCTGATGCTTAATGCTGAAATAATTCTAAAAACATAAAAAGGCCCTTAAAACTGTGTACTTTGTTGTTGTAACCATTAAACGCTACTTCAAAGTACACTTATGATGATTTTTTTATTATTATTATTTATGGACCAGCAAAACACAGAAAATGCACAGCAGCCTATATTTGTTCTAAACAAAACATTGTGTCATTAAATGTGGAATCCTGTCATGATTGCAGTTGCACAAGTTACTGACAGTAAAATGCTTTTGTAGGAACTTTGAGAAGGTTTATCCCTGTGAGGTACAGCGTAGATCTGGCCTCACAGCAACAAAACTGATGAGCCCGCTATGGGTTTCCGGTGAGAGATTGGGATGGAGAAGACCAGCTGTATATAATGACCACAGACTCCAACTTAACTGCAGTATTTGGCATGTAATAATAAAGTTCTTGTCAGTAATTCTCTGGGGAGCTCTAAAATATGGCTGATTTATAAAGCTTAGCATCTTGAGAGGTAAGAGCTCCAAGATGGTTGGTTTAAGATAAGAAGTCTCTGACAAGCTTACTCTGCAATGTGTTGGAAATCTTAATAGTTTGACAGTATGTTTAGTCTGCAAGACAGCATATTAGGTCACTGCACAAAATAAATGGAATATTTAGAGTGTAAAAAAGTGGTGAAGCATAACAATGCAGCTGTTAATGTTAACAGCCCTTCTTCTGTATATCTAATTTCAGAGCTGGTAACAGTCGGTTTCCACGATGATGTATGATGTTAAGTGTACGAGCATACGGATTGCTACGTTGTACTGTTAAAACGGAGCATAGACCGATTTGCTCATATTAGTGTGTTTAAAAGTCAACAATATGCCGATAACTCCCAAAAATCAGTTTATTGAATTAACCTGTTGTGCCAGTTAACATACAAACCAATAACCCTGTAATGCAAGTAAACCATGTTTACAAGATTTTATTCAAAAATCTCGCCAGATCCATTTCCTCACGAGTTTTTCCGCTTGCAAATTCCGCCGTGTAAATAGCAAATCCGCGATGGCGCAAGGGCAATGGCTTTTAAAGGGACTGGGAGATAAGACTATGATTGGTTTATTGCACGTTACACCCAAAACACACCCATTACTCATTAAAAGAATAGGGACAACCCTTTTACACCATGCGCGTCGACCATTTTTCCTGTTGTTAAACTAGCAAAAGTGGATTCGGACACGCCCCAAGCGCACTTGCGCCGTGCTTTAGACCATGCGCTTAGATCGTTAAAATAGGGCCATGAGTATTCCATTTGATATGTGAGATGTGATGCTTAATAAATAAGCAGTATTTTGACTACCTTTTCTACTAGAAACTTCTAAAGAGTCTAGTTTAGTGATATATTTCCTCCTTGCCTATCATGAAACGCTCACTCTGTCTGGATGTGCTTAAATCCACAGTAAGAGCACTTTCCAGTTACATATCACATATATGCACTTCAATAGGCCGACAGAACCAGGTTAATGTGTTTTCATAACACGCAAAATCAGGGTATGGCGCAAAAATCTAGCTGTGTCGATCGGTTTATGCTAAAGCCGTTTATAACCTTACTCCGATAAAGGATAAAGGGTAAAAGACTTAACATGACCACATGCATTGTCGACTTAACATAATCGGGTTAAGACCATACATGTAAGCGTGCTTAATATTTCCCAGGTTGAGAGTTTTTTGAAGTGGCATGTTTACTTGAATGCAGACCAGGAGATAAAACTGTCAGAGATCTTTTAATGACCTAAAAAACCAAGTTAAAATTCCTGCCTGTGTGAGACCTGACAAAATTACAGATCACTGAAGAATCACAACTATTGTAGTAACAATTATATTAACAATAATTAAAATAAAAGGAAAAGCACCAATACGGGGCTCGCTTGAGGCTACATCAAGCGAGCGATTCTGGCAAAACGCACCCTTGCATGATGTAAAAAGAAGAACTGAGGTAATAGTGTGCCGCTCCGCTCCGAATGGCTGGTGAATGAGCTAGAATGTGCGCTACTTGTCCCTAGTGGCACCCATCCCACTTTTCCTTTAGAATTTAGTCCTCATCTTCTTCATCTTCGTCATCTTCGTCATGATGGCTAGAGTTGTTCAGCTGTGGCCGCTCACGCTTGATCTTAACAATCCCAGTGAAGATGGCGTAACCCAGCATGGCTCCCACAGCGAACAAAACAGAAAGAATCTGGTTACGGCGCTTGTGGGGCTCATTGTCGAAGTCGCCGCTAAGAGGCTGAACATGAATCTTGTGACCTGGTGCCTCTGAAAAGGGGGGAAGGTAAAGTTTAATTAAGTTAGTTTCAGCAAAAATGTCAAGGGTTATTTGAGTCCTCTTTAACTGAACCAAACAAAAAGTGAACAGAAATAACCAGTTCTCAGCATTTACACTATCAGAGGTCATAAAAGGAGGCTCAGATGAAATTTTACTTCATTTAGTTTACGTTTCATTCACAATGTTTTTAGAGCCTTTTTGAAATTAAATCAAATAAATGTTTTGGTATTATTTATATAATATTCATACTACTACTACTAATAAGAATATTTTTAATTATTAATTTTAAATAAATTGTAATAGTTGTTATTATTATTAATAATAATTCATATAAAATAAAAAATAGGTAATTATTCATTTAATAATGATTAATATTGATATTTAATATATTTAATATTAATATTTTTATTATTAATAATTTACACGTTTAATTATTATTAATTTATATTAGTAGTAGTATTGTTATTAATAATAATAATACTTACAACTTATTAATACTTATATTAGACCTACTACAACAAATAATAATAATTCAATTTAAAAGGTTAATTTAAATGAATAATAATAAAATGTATTATTATTAATCATCATTAGAATATTATATGAATGATACTACAAAAAAATCCTTAATTTAATATTCATACAATTATTATTAATAATATTTTGTATTAATATTTATTTAAACTGAAATTGTAAATTAAATTATTTAGTAATAATATTATTGTTGTTGTTAATAATAGTAATACTTATTAAAATAAAATATACATAATACTTATATTAATACTACTACTAATAATTACAATAATAACAACCCATTATTGATAATTTAACCCTATTAAATTAAATCATAAGGTTAATATTATTATTATTAACCACTAATACTACTAATAATAGATCAAAATCTTTAACACAATATAATACAGCAATCTCCACCTCGTGCATCAGAGGGGAAGTAGAGTTCTAGGATGTTGGAGCAGTACTGCTGCAGGTTGTTCAGAGAGATGAGGTGCTGCTGAAGCTTTCCATTAGGCAGTTTGATCTTCAACAGAGGAGCCAGGTGTGCAAACACATACGCATCCAGCGACGAGGGACTGGGAGCACATGAAACATCATGGTCACATACGCACACTCACACAAACACATACATGCACAAATTAAGCAATTACACACAATTGCCGTTTGCTTACGAGTCTCCAAAGAAGAATTTTTGTGATCCCAGTCTCTGCGATAGGAGGGTCATACATTCAAATGCATCACGATAAAGCTACAGAGCAGAAACACAAACACAAAGATTAAGTTGATCGATCAAAACTGCTGCCAATTTTTTTGTAAAAGGACATGTACATCTGTCTTTGCTCATAACTTGAAATTAATCACTCTTTTCCAAAGCCTTCCTCTAAACCCAACAAAGCAGTGATAACATGAAGACATGTTGCCATGGCAATGAGTCTTCTGACCCAATTCTTTCTGTGTTGTGTAAACATATGACGGAGATCCTACAGAATGGTCCAGGACTCAGGAGTGTCTTTGAAACAAATGTAGACCACCAAGAGACTGTCAAAAACAAAGCCCACATATAGAAATTCTCATGGTTTGAATGTTGCAGCTTATATTAAGATAATCTAAAAGAATTTCTTGCCCCAGGTTTCACAGACAAGGCTTAAACGTAGTCTCAGGCTAAAATGCATGTTTGAGCTGTTTTAACTGAAAGCAACTTGCACTGTCATATCTTAAATTATGTCAGTGCCATTGTTTTCATTGTATACGAAATTGTATGTCTCGAGATATACACCAGTAATGTTTATAAAAGCCAATTAAATGTTCTAATTAAACGAAGGCCTAATCCTGGCTTAATCTAAACACTTTCTGTGAAACCAGGCCTTAATGACATCAATTTGGATAAGCTTTTACTTTAGCAGATTACACCTTTATTGCATTGATTAGCATTAAACTACACTTAAATTGTGACAGGTTATACAACCTTTCTAAAAAGCTTTCACTGTCACCTATATTGCAAACATGAACCAATAGTTTGCACTATTACTATATACTACAGTTCAAAAGTTTGGGGTTGGTAAGATGATTTATTGGTTTTGAAATAAGCCTCTTATGCTCACCAAAGCTGCAAAAACTTTGATCAAAAATACATTAAAAACAGTTATCATTAAATATTATTACAATTTAAAATAGCCATTTTATATTTGAATACATTTCAATTGTCATTGAAAATGTAATTTATTCCAGTGATTTCAAAACTGAATTTTCAGCATCATTAAGCCAGTCTTCAGTGTCACATGATCCTACTGATCAATCATTCCGATATGATGATTTGCTGTTCAAGAAACATATCTTATTATTATCAATGTTAAAAACAGTTTTTATGCTTACTATTTTTGTGGAAACATTAATACATGATGTTTTTCCAGAATTTTTTGATAAACTTTGAACAGCATTTCTAAATGCATTATAAATGAGATTATTATAAATTATAAAGCATTATAAATGTTTACTGTCACTTTTGACAGACCTTCGTTCATCTTTGGAACACAAATTAAGCTTAAATGAATAAAGCTTAATGCTTAAAATTAATAAAGCTTTCTGACCCACCATAGACTGCAATGTTATTACCACATTTAAGACCCAGAAAGGTAATAAAGACATCGTTAAAATAGTCCATGTGACTACAGTGGTTCAACCGTAACGTTATGAAGCGACAAGAATACTTTTCGTGCGCAAAAAACAACAATAAAAAATAACTACTTTATTCAACAGTCTCTGACGCTGTTTACGTTGTGAACACAGTGCAGCGCTTCTGGGTTCTACGTCAGAACGCCAGCTCAGTATTGGCCGGATCCTGTGTCAGCATTACACCAATGCGTCGTGGGGTTCACGAGAACAGAGTCTTTCTGGGCCTTGAAACTGGTAATAACATTGCAGTCTATGGTGGGTCAGAAAGCTTTCGGAAAACTCAGAAAGCTTTCTGTCCCTCCACTTATGACCTACGAGACTACTCATTTCAAGCCCCAGAAAGGTAGTAAAGACATCATTTGTGTTCCGAAGATGAACGAAAGTCTTATGGGTTTGGAATGACATGAATGTGAGTAATTAATGACAGAATTTTCATTTTTGGGAGAACCAACCCATTCATTTCTTTATTTTTTAAATCTTACTGATCCCAAACTTTAGAACAGTAGTGAAGATTGTATATTATTGTATATTTTTTCATGTCATATTTCTTATAAGCATTGCCTTTCAATATAAATTTAAAATCATGGAAGGAGAACATTGTAACAGAACTAAAATCTTCAGTGTTTGTTCCTCCCCTCACCTCTTTCTCCAGCTGTTCACCGGGCTCCAGGACTGAGTCTCCCCTCACGAGTCTCAACTTCTCCAGCTGTTGGCTGTGCATGCGGTTGGGTAGCAGGAAGTTGAGAGGGAAGGGGATGTTTTCTGCATACCAGCCCCGTGTAACATCCACATAGTTTTTCGAATCTATCCACAGTGTGTAGACCTACCCAGACAGAATTGTTCACAGAGACATATGAAGTTTCTCAGAACTCCAATTAAGTTCCACTAAGACTGGTAATGTCTCCGTTTTACAGTTTTAAAGAGAAAAACAGGATGTGCGACACATCAGTAAACATGACGGATGTCCGCAGGGGTACAATGAAAGATCAAACATCAGCATTTGAACGGTGTCATCATGAAGAGAGTAGAAAATACTGTACAAAGAGAAATAGCTTTGTAATGAACAGAAATGATTGGATACAATATAAGGGCTTTTAATATGCATTTTCCTGAGAGAGGTATCTGTTTTAGGGAGTTTTCAGACCTGTAGATCGATTGCTTGGTTCCGAAACAGGAGTTCAAATAGTTAAAATGTTGCAATTTCTTCTTGGTTTTGTTTGCTATCACAAGGCAGCATTTCTAAACCGATCGAAATGTGTTTATACAAGTCATGTGCGAGTAAACTGTCTTCTCATTGGTCAGAGTGCACCTGACAAACTTATCTATTTCATCTCCTGGACTCTCAATCTTTTTCCCAATCTACAGCCTGGTTCGTTGGTCCGTTGGGTCGGATTGCTTTCTTTCCACAAGCTAACTACTCCACTTTTAGTTTTAAGTGGTCCGAGACCACGGCTGCGTTTATCAAGTGCATCATGAGCCAAAGTTGATAGTAGACCCATTGCCACCAATGCTTTCTATGATCAACTTAGCACACAACACTTTTGATAAACGCAGCCCATCTCGGTCACGCAAACTCAGACCGATTTCTTTGATGCGGATGTAGCCATGTTCACAGATGCCTAAACGAACTGAACTCAGGGAGAAAACATGCCAGGCTGCGTAACAGGTGTGAAAACACCCTTGTCTTTTGCTGCTCACTCCTCACCAGTGCAGGCAGCAGTTTCTCCTCCAGTAGAGAGACAAAGGCAAGTGTATCTGCACCCTCCTTTGCTGATAGGTCATAGTCTGCATTGTACTTCTGAAACAAGAGACAGACAATTATTTAACTGCAATTTTCAAAAACACTCATCACATTTGTATCGCATTGCGTTCTTCATCTTCTGTAAGGGTGAAATAAGCAGTGACTAACAATCAAAGCAGCAGCTGCAGTATGCCAGCAGTTGTTAAGTGTGAATGTTGACAGTGAATGTAACTGACCATGATGTGTTTAGACATCTCTGAATGTCTACCACATTGCCTAAAAAAACCTCTCTCAAGGATTAATGGATATAATAAGGAAAGATTAGGCAATAAAATTAGTCAATTTCCAGAGTTCTTTCATGGGAGTAACTCGGACATGCTGTGCATGCTCTTAGTTCACCACTAACAAGCTATAAACGCTCATGCCATACCCACTGCCTTTACAACACAAACCAGAAGCTGTTATTGGGAAACCGCTCTCAGTCTTATGACAGCTATAACAACCAATATGACCAACAAAGTCAAGAATACTGTCATACTCATTTAAAATGTCCTGCAAATATTCCATTTGGGTTTCTGGGTGGATTTCCATTCGTATGTCAGGTAACAATCTTTTGAATTGTATTTATTATTAGCATACAGATATTAAAAAGTGTAAAAAAAATTGGTTGGTGTTATATTATGAAATCTTATATTATGGTGTTATATTATGAAAGACCGTCAGTGGACCGACTTATTGTTCTACGTTTTTTTTTTCTACATAAACTAGCAGTAATGAATCATGCAGTATCATTTGAGATTAGTAAGATGTTTTTTCTCCTGCTCACCAAGGATGCATATATTTGATATAATTACAGATTTTTTTTATAACAATTTAAAATAATATGGAAGTAAAATAATGCCAAATGTTTTTGAAACAAAAAGCCAGTTGAATTGCACTACTTGAAAAAAATATGCATTGCATTATATGCTTGCATTGTATTTTTAGGACTTGCAATTTTTATTGGCTCAAATTCGACATGGTTGAATATTTAAGCTGTGAATATTTCAACTCAAAACTTTTCAAACACATTTTCATTATTAAAAAATTAAATAATCCATATTCACCTTTCATATTTCACTCCCAAAATATTCAAACTGTTTAAAAATACAACCTATAATATTCAACAGGTAATTTTCGGTCCATTTTATTTCGCTTTACAAATTTGCTTCAACAAATTCAGTGGTTCAAATTCGACAGTAAATTCAACATTGACATCCAGGAACTGCAGGAAAAGCAGTGGATTATCGAGCGTAATCTCCATCTGCTGTAAATCTACCACACCAGCAGGGGGTGCAAGCACGTGTTGTTGACGAGGACCGAGCAACAGTTAGAGCAAGCCATTCATTCATAAAAACTCATTTATAGAAATATAAGTGTATTTGTGATATCTTTCTCTACCGTGAACGAGATTATTATGTTATTCCCCCGATGCTGATGTACAGATCAAATGTTAGGCCTACATTTGAGGTAGACATATTTCTCTTGGTTGTTTAGTAGCCTTAACTTTATATCTTTATATATGCTGCAGTACTTGGGTTTCCCTCAATACTTCACGATTGCTGGACATATAAAACGCTTAGCTTGACTAATGCAGTGATCTAAAAGACCAAACTCGCACCTTATTGAGAAGGCTGTAGGCTACTATGGCTATAGGCAAGCAGATGGACTCAGAATATGAAATTTACGCGCAAAATTTCACACTAAGCGTTTCCCAGTGATATACTGGCATAGTTGGCTTGACATTGGACATTCGCAAATTTAGGGACCGTCTGTAAAGTTACACATTGGTACACACGTTTCTAACTTCAATAGCATTAGGAGAGAATGACTTACAGAAAAGAGGTAGGTGTCAGGTATGATGCACACCCTTTTAAATTTTGTGATATGTATTCAAATAAATGAGTTTGCTACTGAAGTTAGAAACGTGTGTAATGTTTTGTGTAACTTTAGAGACGGTCCCTACGCGCGAATGTCCAATGTCAAGCCAACTTTATGCCAGTAGGATATGCATAGGCACAATTTCGCGGGCGGATATTGTCCCCACCACTTTTGAAACCACTTCTCGCAGCACGATGTAGGCCTACATACAAACAAATAGCCTAAATAAAACATCTCCAGTTAACTGGCAGAGCATTCATTTCATTCATCTGTTAAATAAGAGGCGATCTAGCGCTGAAATGTGCTCGTTGCCACGGCGATCAGTGGTGCGGATACAGTATATCTTGTGGCTCGCGCACATTCTTAACTCGGACGCGCGCTTCAATTGGTTGCGGAGACTCTCTTCTCTATTCGTTCCGGTGAAATCACAAAACAAACTGCACTCAAACGTGTCCCTGCTTGATATACATCCACTGATAAATATAATCGGTTTTGATGATTGAAAAAAACTATACGAGTGCAGATTAGAACCCAGAACCTCTCTGACACGCTTGGCAAAAATTCTCGGCACTAACAACATATTAGATCTCATTAAACACCACAGATGAAACCCAATGTACTATTTAAATCGATTCCTGGACATGTAATGTTACTGTACATACCCTACTTCTGATTTATGATTTAACATTGTATTAGCAACACACACACACGCACACGCACACGCGCGCACATACGCGCGCACACACACGCGCGCACACACGCACAGAGAGGGGGTTCAGCGAAAAATCAGCAGCTGGCAGCAGGAAGTAGCTGCCACTGGCTGCTGACATCAGCTGCCGCTAATAACCGGAAGTCCGAGGTGGATGCCGCCAGGCAAATAAGTTATTATATCAATATAAAATTTTAGTAGCCTACTTTTTTAAATAAAATACTTCTATTAGTAGGTATTTTATATTATTTGATATATTACATTACATGATATTATATTAAAAAAGGTTGATCAAATATATCAAGTAACGAAGATCATAGACATAGCCTAATACAAAAAAAACATTAAGCTACACTTAAAATAATGAATTTGTATATGTATAAATATAATTTATGAATGAGTGTACACGTTTGTTAAATAATGAAATCTATTCAGAAAGAAATGGCAATGTAATTATATTGTATATTTATTAAATATACACATTTATTAAAATTAAATAATGAGAACAGGGAAAGGCTAAATTCGTTTCAGGATAAATCTCTGTCCAATTATGGCCTTATCTTAATTAAATTATAAATATTGTAACTAATGTATTTAAAGGTTTTTCATTAAAAAAAAACAATTGGAGTGTTTTATCCAGTTGTTTCAACAATGTTTGAGCAGTGTGTATGATTGTCAACAATCTGGCAAACACAAACCTGAACTGTTGACGAAACGCGCTCATGCCAGCTAGAAACGAATGCGAGTGAGCAGCAGATACAGAGCGCTTTAATTCGCCATCAACCTCGTTTTATTGTAGTCCTATAAGGTGAATTCAAAAGGCATTCTTTTTCTTTGAAGCAACAAAGGCTAAATTATTTGTTATAGTTGTTTTTTTTGTTTGTTTTTGTAATTGGTGCGGATGACGCAGCGAAATATAATATAGGCTATAGTATAACATAATATAATACAACACAATATAATATATATGCTGCTACATTATGAATTTTTACGTGTATAAATAGAATTTATGAATGAGTGGACATGTTTGTTAAATAATTAAATATATACATACAGAAACAAATGCCTATGTAATCATATTGTATATTTTAAATATATATTCTTTATACATATTAAATATACAACATTTAAACTTAAGTAATGAAAGTCCTGTCTAAAAAAAAAGAAGAAAAGAACTTCCTCTCATCAATTACCTTTATTTAAAATCATATTTTGCTATAATTTAAGTTCAGTTTTACATTCTTGTCTTTGTATAAAGAAGCAGCTGTAACTGTTGAAAGAGGCTTTGTATTTGTTGTTCTGAAATCAGAATGATAGACCACAATCCTGAACTAGATGGTAAAGTTCGTAGACACACTTTAAGTTGACTTGCCAGAAAGTTTTAAAATGTTCTAGTATGGTTTAACATGATATACCATGTTTTATGGTTATCGCCGGCGCCACCATTGACCATTGGCCGCTGTCGCTTGACTTTCAGATAAAAGTGATTGGTTGCTACTACTTTGGACGATACTGATTGGCTGCCACGAAATGACAGGTCCATCATAATATGGCAGGTCTTCCGGCTGTCAACGGCAGCTACTTCCTGCTGCCAGCTGCAGATTTTTTCGCTGAACCCCTACTGCACGCACACACACACACACACACACACACACACACACACACACACACACACACACACACACACACACACACACATTATGCCACGGAGTATATCACAGGAATACGCTGCGTGAAACTTTGCGCGTAAAGTTCATATTCTGAGTCCATCTGCTTGCCTGTAGCAGTATAATAGCCTGCAGCCTTCTCAATAAGGTGCGAGTTTGGTCTTTTATATCACTGTATTAGTCCATTAAGATACGTTAAGTGCTTTATAGTCCAGCAATCCTGAGGGAAACCCTTGTATTGAAGCACATCGCCGCGATATAAAGTTAACAAATAGACTTATATTTCTATAAATGAGTTTTTATGAATGAATGGCTTGCTCTAACTGTTGCTCGGTCCTCGTCAACAACACGTGCTTGCACCCCCTGTTGGTGTGGTAGATTTACAGCAGATGGAGATTACGCTCGATAATCCACTGCTTTTCCTGCAGTTCCTGGATGTCAATGTTGAATTTACTGTCGAATTTGAACCACTGAATTTGTTGAAGCGAATTTGTAAAGCGAAATAAAATGGACCAAAAATGGCCTGTTGAATATTATAGGTTGTATTTTTAAACAGTTTGAATATTTTGGATGTGAAATATGAAGGGTGAATATGGATTATTGAATTTTTAATAATGAAAATGTGTTTGAAAAGTTTTTAATTGAAATATTCACATCTTAAATATTCAACCATGTCAAATATGAGCCAATAAAAATGCAAGTCCTAAAAATACAATGCAAGCATAGTTAATGCAATGCCTATTTTTTCAAGTAGAGCAATTCAACAGGCTTTTTGTTTCAAAAACATTTGGCATTATTTTACTTCCATAAAATAACAGTTCTTGAATATACTGTCAAATGTAAAATATTTTTGTTTTGTTTTGTTAATTTTAAGCAGCCATTATTCAAGCTGAATTTTAAGCAGCCATTATTCCAGTTTAGTGTTATATGATTCTTCAAAAATGATTCAATATGCTGATTTGCTGCTAAAGAAACATGTCTTATTATTAATATTGAAAACAACTGTGCTAAATATTTTTGTGGAAACTATGACTTTTTATTTCTTCCCTTTTTCTTTATAAAGTTCAATAGATTTTTTTAAATAGAAATCGTTATGTTTAAATATCTTTAATATTTTAAATATCTTTACTATCATTAACAACTTACTTCCTTTTAAAAGAGCTTCAAAACAGCTGTCTTTACATCACTCAACACCCTTTCACAATCTACTTAGCATCTGCTCAAACTGGTTTAAGGAAAATCCTTCACCTGTTTTCAGATGATGCAGATCTTGATTTAGATGCTGAGAAGCTTTAGGGTTTAATCCTCACCTGTTGAGAGTGTGCGTGCGTGCGTGCGTGTGTCAGTGTTTGGGCAAGCTACTTAGAAAATGTAGTGAGCTGAGCTAGCAGTTACTCTACATTAAATGTAGCTTCACTACACTGAAGCTACCACCCTGGGAAATGTAGCAAGCTAAGCTACAGCAATATGGCAAAAGTAGTTTACTACTACATCTAAAGCTACTTTTTCAAATTTAATTTTTATATTGAACCAACTTAATTCCAAGTCAATGCTATCTCAGTGATCAATAAAATTGTCAAAAAAACATGGGCAGGCATAATTTGTCAGTTCAATTGTTTATTCAACAACTGTTCCAAACCAATTTGGCCAAAAAAAAATAAAAAAAAAATAAAAAAAACATAACATAACTATATAAAACCATATAACTATATAAAACTATAACAAAACCAGGTGTCAAGAGTGTGTGCATCTTTTTCCATTTCTCACGTGTCATCCCAAGGATTGATATTGGTACGTGATGTCACACCATACGGAGCAGAAGGTGGTGGTAATGCACCAAAAAGCTGTTGTAGGGAAATCCGTTTTATTTTTTCCCACATTCCAAATTCAGTTTTATTTTTCTCCCATTTTAATGGCTAAATCACATTTTAGTAATCAAAAACGTGCAATTAATTGAAATTATGAAACGTATATAATTTAACGATAATTTATTAACATTTTTAAATAAATTACATTAAGGGCTTTATAAAATAGTTTTTTTTTAATGGTTTAAATTGTAATGAATAATTATTTAAAATGTAGGCCTAATGATTTAAGCAAAACTTTCTTCAAAGGTTAAACCAACCTTTTATTTTGACAGATTACCATGTAAGCTAGACCTTTGAGTCTCTATTTTTTTTTTATATGACAATAGTTTTTCTCAAATCAAGCTAAAATGCTGCTAAAGTGACTCTCAGAGCGGCTGTATAGATGAAGTTCATCGATCCATTTCTGAAAACATTGCAAGCGTCATGGGTGCTTCAGTGTGTGGTAAATGAATCCGCGCGTGTGAGCCATTCATTCACAGAGACATGCAGAACATGCATGATTCCTTTTTAAATAGTCTTTAAGCGGTTTAATATTCACAGACACTAGTCAATATCGCGATTTTATTTAAGTTTACTTTCCTTCTTTTCATCCAAGATCTGACGAATTCTGTGAAATTCCGCGTTATACAGTAAATTTCGTTTTTATGCATGGATATCGCAATTCAATCCATGTTTTCCATATTGCGGTGATGAAATCATATGGCCCTATGGTTGCCAACCACCGTAAAACAAGAAGAAGAAGTAGTCACCGTCACTAACTAATCCAGCATCAGTGATACTTAGCAGTTGTATTTCCGATTTGAGCTTGAGCTTTAGAGATGCTTGGGAAAATGTAACGTTAGCTTGTGTGGACGCTACCGCACTACATGATAAAAAAACAGCTTCGCTACTGAAAAGCTATTTGATTCAGAAAACAGCGACGCTACCACCACGCTACTGAGAAATGTAGTTGAACTAGTAGCGTCACTACTTGTAGCGACGCTACTGCCTAACACTGGTGTGTGTGTGTGTGTGTGTGTGTGTGTGTGTGTGTGTGTGTGTGTGTGTGTGTGTGTGCGAGAGAGAGAGAGAGTTCATCTTGCCCCCAAAGGTTGCTTGCCTCTGAGGGTTGGGGGTTGTTCACCTGTTTCCTGAGATGAATGATGATCTTACTGGGTTGGGAGATGCTTCCTTCTTCCCTAGTCTTCAGAGCAGGCAGAGTACCTGTTGGAGGAAGAAAACAAATCGCATGTTAACCCCTGCAGGAGATATTTTAGACAAATTTAGCACACTGCCTTAAATGCACATGCATTCAAACCAAACCAAAGTCAGTGGAGGCTTGACACGTTGACCTATGACCTGTTGAACTCTGCTCATTACACCCTCTTTCAGTTTGGGTCACTCTAAGGTTCCCTCGTACGTACAAACGCACACGCACACGGACACGCACACACACACACACACACGCACACGCACACACGCACACACGCACACACGCACACACGCACACACACACAAGCTGTCATTCAGTCCTCAGTGCTTGGCACTGAGTGCTTTAACAGCTTGATGTATCAGATGACCAATGAACCGTAATTCTAGCAGAATTTAGGTTTCTGCAGTGCAGTGGTTAACTCACCTGTAGGACTTCTCCATGGGTTGGTGATTTTGTGAACCTTGAGAGGAGCTCCAGCAAACTTGGCATAGGCCTTTAGAGAAAAAAAGAAAGAGAAAACATGGAATAAACTCAGTTATTTATTCCCAAGGTACAAACAAAACAATGGAGCCCAACAGTAAAATCCCAATAATTTATCCACAGGGAAATAGTTTTTCATATAAACAGGAGTAGTTCTTACAAAGTATGACAACCATTTGTAGAGTATCTGGACCCTGGAGTAGCAATCAAACAAGTCAAACATTGTTCAAATTGCTCATATAAACATACAAGATGCTATAGCTATGATAATAACATTATAGGCTATATATGAACATGGTTTTTAGTAAAAGTTTTTATTTTTTAAGTAGTCTTTTTCTGTACTTTTTGGCCCAAAAAATATTTTTTTTACATTAACAATAACGCAAAATAAGTCACTCTTAAGAGGAGGTTTTTTTTCTTTTCTTCCTTTTAATGTCAGGAAAGTTGTATCACCCTAATATTTTTTTCATTAAGTAATTTTATGTTTGAATCAGTGCTATTTTAGTATATTTGAGATACAATAGTTTTTATTAATATTCTGAATTAGCCTAGTCTTACATTTTTATATTTTACCTTTTAGTTCAAAGTTACATTATTTTTGTTGTTTTTGTATTTTTTTAAATCGTCTATATAGTTTTTATTCATTTCTATTTTCAGTTTTATTTTTAGTGTTATTAAGGTTAAACTCAAAGAAAATGAGAGAAAATGAGAAATGTTGCCTTGACAACTAGCTGACAAAATAAGTTTAATTCTGATTAATTATATTTGGTACCAGGGCCCGTATTCATAAAGATTCTAAGAATCCTCTCAGAAAACTCTTAATTTAGCTTAAAAACTTTTACGTAGGAGTCTTCTTTTAAACGACACAATTAGAAATAAATAGTTTGCTTATGCAATCCATATGCGCGCGTGCGTGTTCAATGATGCTCGAGGCAACATCGCCATATTCATCTTTGCAGACAACACAATCAGTAAACACTTGTTTATTAATAAAAAGTTTAAATAAATCCTTGCTATTTTTTCCCGACACATCCATAACCATTAGGCTACTTTCGCTACTGCTTTGCGGCAAGCTTTATGCAGGTTTTTTTATAAGCTTTGAGCGCGTATAGTTCGCACGCACCCCAGTATTTAATTCAATTCACATTTATTTGTATAGCATTTTTCACAAAACATATAGTTTCAAAGCAGCTTTACAGAAAATGCATGTGTCTAAATTACAATTTAGAGCGATCTGTTAGAGGTGACTGTAATGCATTTCAATTAATTTTCATTGTTTCATTGTTAAACAATGCATTAAGGCAGAAACATTAAGTTTATTGAAGTAAAGAATATGTAGTTAAATGATTAGGAAACATAGAAAACTTTAGCATTGGTGCTTTTTTACTGACTCAAAATATGAGTGTAAAAAAGTCAAAAACGGAAACAAAGGTAATGTAATATTGTTAAAATAGGATTTTAGGATTTTCATAAAATTGGTATCAGAAAAGGTATCGTTCAGGAACCGGTATCGAAGTCAAGGTATCGGTATCGAAAATTTTGTTACGATACCCAGCCCTATATTTAAGTGGTGGTTTGAATGTTTGTTTTAATATAGCAAACATGGATTAAAAAACAAGAAAGACGAGAAAGCCCGACTGGTCAGAAGAACCGTGTTTACTGTTAGCCCAGTTAGTGGATGAACACTAGGCCATCATTAAAGTAAAATTCGGGCCGGGTGTCACAGCATGGAGCGAGAAGCGGACGTGAGAGTTTATAGCGCACATTATTAACGGTTCATTCCCCTGCTTGTGCGCACCAGGGAAGCCTGCAATTCATAACTGCAGTTTTTTTGAGCCTGCAAGGTGGGAATGTCCTGTGGAAACTAAATGAACTGCGACACAATAAGAGGTTCTGAAAGTGCTGTAATGTTTGTGTGATCACTGCTTACAGAAGGGTTGTGACAGGCCCAAACCACTGTTGCTTTATTGCATTTTCCCATTTGCCAAATATCTTAATGTAGTGATTACTTTCATTTCTGGCGTTATGGCATTCCTGCAATGTGTCGGAGATATTAGCGTCTCTAATAAGATCAGTCACAAACATGATCCCTGCACGATCTCATCTATAGCGTCTTATTAACTCACTGTCATCTTATGTCTGCATCACATTTCTTCTCCCTCTTCATCGTTCTGTCATTTTCTCCTCTGCTAAAGAAACTCTTAAGCCTCTTAAAAGTCCTCATCCATACTCCTAACAATTTTGACCTTAAGACCTCTTTTAAGGGTTACGATGCTTTCTGAATTACTTTTTTCTTTACTAGGATTTTTTCTTTAATTTTAAGAGTAAACGCCCACATTTCTACGAATTTTCTTAGAATTTTGTCACTAGGAGCTACTCTTTGCATTAAAATTCTTTATGAATACGGGCCCAGATGTTTATTTCATTTCAGTAACAGTTTTTTAATGGTTTTAGTTTACTACAAGAACCTTGGTGTGTGAATTGCATTTTTAATGTATTGAGCATAAAATGAAAGTCATGTCATTGACCCTAATATAATATGAATTATGGCACAGTTGGAACGCTGTAATGATGACCATTCAGCATCTAAGGCAAGCTATGCATTTTATGAAGAAAAAAAAAAAAGTTATGTTAATTTATAATAAAAATAAAAAGTCTGTCATTGCTCCTCAAAAGTGTTGAAATTTCACACGGATGAGTTATAGTAGGGCTGGATCATCTGAGCATTGCTACATTGCTATTGAGACATTTCTGTGGGGCTCAACGGGTAAGTCACTAATTAGGTCGTCCAAAAATGTGCTGACTTGAGTTAGTGCCGGGAGGGTCTTATGTTTGCCAATGGGGGAGATCAAATTCTGGACACACTCCAAGTCAGGATAGTAAACAACATTTTGCACTCAGCTGCATTAAATTGAACATGAAGACGCCAATCATAGCTCTCAGTAAAATTTATGAAAGTCACTTCCCTGAGCAAAGACGAAGGCAAGTAGGAAATGATGTAGTCTCTTTTATTTACAACCCATCACTAATGTACTATTAAAGAACATCTGCCTCTCTGTAAATTCCAGTGTGGTTTGCGGCTCTTGACTGCTGTGCTGAGAAGGCATTTAACAGGAAAAGAATTCATAGAGTTATGTTTTCTTTGTTTATGGAAAACTAAGAGAGTAAGGATAATAGCATGTTTGTAACAGAAATTAATCATGTATCCAAAATACAAGATGAGATCATGGGACAGTAATAATAGTCAGGCTCACATAAATACAATATTTTTAAGATTACGAGTTGAATGGCTGCAAGCACAGCTGGTAACCTGAGAAGTGCCCCAAGAAAGCATCTGGATGCAGTTAAAGTAATGCTTATGTCTTTCAATCTCACACACAAGCCAGCTGCCCCACCTATCCATGTGCTACTGGTCTTAAAACCTTCATTCGTGTTTTTCTAACATCGTCTGCACATTTACGTTGCGGTCTGAGCCAATGCTGCTCTAAATGGGTGCTTTCGAAATCACCTATACCTCTAAATAAGTTATTCTTTTAACTACTTCACGGACGTTCAAAAATATGTTCTATTCAGTATGAATGTGTGAAGTAATTTTAAGTATTCAAGTCTGTCTGTGTGTATCAATTTGTAGTTTTTTTTCATTCTCTTATGCCTATATTTTATTAAAAAGTGAGTTTCACGTTTAGTCATTTTGGTACATCTGAACAATGTTCCCTTGGCAATTTTTTTATTTATTTTTTTTAGTTTACCCAAGTAAAGTGACCAATCACAGTTTAAAAAAAATAAACAATTTGGTGTTTAGAGGGTTATGCTATGAAACAGTTTTAATAGACCTGTAGGTCTAACATCAAAAAATGGCATAGCCAGGGAAAGATGCATTTTTGTATTCAAAAACAGCTGGGTGGAGTGCAATGGAATAGAACAGAATAAAGCGGTCTCGAAGCATGTTTGAGAGTTTTATTGGGAGTCAACTAGTAAACCATTGTGACCCATCCATGCAAAAGACTTGTCAACAACCTATCATAGGAATTTTACACTATTTTAAGTTTTGGTGAATTCTTATAATCTCACATGTACGCTTCCGTACAAACTACTAACGTCCGACTGAGTTTAGGGGTGGACCTTCATGCTTATTTTTTAAACATAGAAGTTAGCATACGTTGTCTCATGAGATCGGGTTGGACTTGTTCAGGTATTCAAATATTATTTATATAAACTAGACACTTATGTGTTCCTTTAGCTCAAACAGTAGAGCATGGCGCTCGCCAATATCATGGGTTTGATTCCCAGGAAATGGATGAACAAATGAAAAAAAAAGCATATAATCAATGCAAGACGCTATGGATAAAAACGTCTGACAAATCCATAAATGAATGCATGTCAGACTTCAGAAAATAAGAAAAAGCAGTACCAGCGCAATTGACTGAGCTCACCCCTGCTTTAAATCTAAATCCAGATGATTTTTTGGCCTTTTTTTACACATTGTTTTATCTAACCTATTAAACCAAAGCAATTTTGTGATAGTGATAACTGATAATCCACCCACAATTTTCAATATAGCTCCCTTTCCCAGCATCTTCTTACAGCTTTAATCTACTCAACATAAGAGCAACTGGAGACTTGAACCTCTGCGATGACTTTTCTGTAGACATCGAAAAAACCACCCGTTCTCCATGAGAATGTTTAGGCTAGACAAAAGAGGAAAGTCGTCACCATTGCAAAAACCTCTGCTGACAACATCATTTCTACCAAAAAGCAAAAACAATTTCATGTTTTTCAGACACAATGACTAATGAAGAACCAAATTAAAATGTGAGATGCTTTTCACACTTAAAATAGTTATCCCTGGGTTATTCTAAACCCCAGCTAACAGGAATACTGGGTTATCTTCCGTCATGTTTCACATTTCTCACTGTACATTCCTAAACCCTCACTCAAAAAAAAAAGCTGTTAAACGAACTTAATTAAATTAAGGAAAGCTTTTCCACGAAATTGAATTTCATTTTACCAACAAAATCTAATTTGTTTGAAATTATTTGTTGTAATTATGCTGTATGAACTTAAATGCATGTAGTCAAGACTACTAAAATTATTGTCATTCCTACTAGATAAAGTTTTGTCAAATTAACTAGATTACTAACATTATAACATTATAATTTTAGCGAATTTTTACTCTACAGTCACTTCCAATGAAAGAAGCTACTAATGTTCAATTTAATTAAAACAACTTTTTACACAGTAATAATGTTAAATATGTCTTGGTCTGTGTGTGAGGTTTAATGCACTTGTTGTTTAATGTCGTTTTAATGTGAGATTTAATGTCGTGTATACTGAGTGCCACAGCCTAAACACAGTCGTCACTCTTCTGCATAACGGTAACCACAAAATTCAAAAACGTTACAGAAAGTCCTCTAAGTTTCTAACATAACTGAACATTAAATGCTAACATTAACTAACAACATCTTTCCATTTAATGAAAAACACATAAAATAACACTTTAATCCCTAAATTTACCCTCCTAATGCAGTCTCTTGCAAAGCATGCTGGGAACTACAGATCCACTGCCCAGTTAGTTGTCAACAAAAATGATTCATGTAGTTTTCACAGAACTGAATTAAGTAAACTTCAGTTTTAAATATATTAGGTTGATTGAACACAATTAAATTAAGTTGTGACAAAATATAAAACAATCGTGTTACTTTTGCTTATTTTAATTAATCAAATTTAACAAGAGGCAAAAATAATTTTTTTGAATTTTTTTTAACATTCTTATTTGCATATTTGCGGTGTCAGTATCGGACAAACGCTGTATGTGATACGTTTATGTTTACAAAAAGGCCCTACCATTGCATATCCTCATATTATATACTGCTGCTTAATGTATCAAGTTTATCCTCAATGGACTTTTCAGACTATAAGGGTAAAGGCCAGTTCACACCAAGAAAGATAACTATAACGACAACTATATTAGTGTATACAACACACGATACTGTTCTGTTTATTCTAATAAATTATTCTTTATTCTGCCGCATTAAATGCCGAGCTCTTTAAAGAATGATTGATTCCGACAGGATGTCAATCTTTTATTGTACATCAGCTAGAAAACAATCTAAAAGTGATTCCAACAATATCATTTTTCTGTGCCGTTATCGTAATAATTTTGGTATGGACTCTGCTATTTTATATTTAGAACGATTTTTAGTTTATGGTTATGGTACAGCAGCATGATTAATTGTTAAAGATCGAGATCTTGATTCAAACACCCATGTAATCTTATTCCTAAATAACAATGATTTGCCATTTAAATCTGCGTTGGTGGTGCTGAGGGAGATGTCAGGTATGAAACAGCTTCACAAACAGTCTTTTCAAACACACACTATCATTATTTCTGTTGCAATAATTCAAATAATCTCAGAAGTACTGGGATAAAAGTTTAAAGTTTGGATTTAAAACAATGATGTCTACGGTGGCCATCAAAAAAAGAGTAAATAACCTTTTGAAAGTAACGATGTTTCAAATAAAGATTGTATCGATTACATTAATTGTTACACCAGTATGTGCACCAAGTGACTAAAATGCATGTCAATTATTCATTCAAGAGATTTGTTCAAAAATTCTGATTCTTTAATAATGAAAAAAGGTCTTCATGAGTAAGTAATTGAATCAATTATTCAAATTTTTTTATTACAATTTTATTTTATTTTAAATAGACTGCGACAATTAACATTTTGTCAGAACCTCTAGTAAAATGCATGTTATTGTGTTCAGTGGTCTATGCAGAATCTTGGGAGAATCTCTATTTAAAAAAAATTGTGATCCTCAATTTATCCAGAATCAAGCAGCTCTACATTATTATCGTCCTTGGTGTGACTGAACGGGCCTTAAGAATGAAACAATCTTTTCTTCAAACCAGTTGCCGCGTTTTCTGTCACCATTTGACAGGTAAAACCTCCGTTTATATGCAGTGTTTCCGTGACTGTCTAAAGCACGTGAATATGAGGCACGCTATTGGTTGTCATTAACACTGCATAGTATCACACTGTATCCTACAAGTTTGGCACCACCGCAATGCAGGGTTAACACCGCAAAATCCGTGCTAACCTGAGTTTAAGCACAGTGTGCCCTTTTAACAATCAATAATTTACATTCACTTAACCATCCCCTTTTTAGTCTTTACTTTATTTTCTATTGATCATGGCATTGGCAACAGTTACTTATTACATAATATTCAAATGGGGGACAAGAGCACACAGTCAAATACCCAGGCTTATGTTGTAGTTGTGCTTACTTTTGCAGTTTAAAGAGCTGATTCAGTTGCTTTGATCGCATTCTCCACAACCTCATCACTCAAAACCAGTTCGGGCAAATTGAAATCAGCAATGGTGTTGTGACTGACTACATTTGTGCAATTACCTGATTTGTATAATTCCCTAGTTACATAAAAGCAATTCATTCATAGTGAAACACTCAAAGTTATTTCAAAGTTGAATGGTCAAAAAGAAACTCAGACTGAATAAAGACTGAATAAATAGCTGGATCACTGCATGTCCACTCATGTTAAAGTTTCAGTTATTATCCTTGTCCTGAAATTTTTTTGTCCTTGTCGAGAAACATGAGAACCTCTCAGTTACACTGTTTGTTTTTGTGTTTGGATATCTACACTAAGGGAACCTTCACACCCTAGCATGAGCATACACAAACTGTTGGTTGTTTAGACAGCTGTAGAGGACAGGCAGATAACCCTGTCTTTCTCTACGGTCATCCACAATGAGTAGTTTACAGAAACAAAGACAAGTGATAATAGACACACATGGTCACTGCACACTATTATGGATGTCTTCTTTCTTGTAAAACAATGGAAGTTTTTATGGTAGATGTGAAAACTCATCTCTGCTTTTAAGGGAGGGGTGTAACTTTAGGAAAAAATAAATCTCATTAAATGATGCTGAAAGGGATAGTTGAAAATTCTGTCATTTACTCACCCTCAAGTTGTTGTAAACTTATATGAATTTCTGCCGAACACAAAAGAAAATAATTTGAAGAATATGGGTCACCAAACAGTATGGGGAAAACCTATGGAAGTCAATGAGCCCATCAACTGTTTGGTTTGCCAACATTCTTCAAAATACCTTCTTTAGTGTTCAGCAGAAGAAAGAAATTCATACAGGTTTAGAACAACTTGAGGGTGAGAAAATTATTACAGATTTTTTTCATTTTTGGGTGAACTATACCTTTAAATTACTGTAGGCTAATTGACGAAACGTTATCCACTGAACCAAAAGGACGACCGCTCAGTAGTTATTAGAAATACAACGGTTTGACATATGAAATGAGAGTTAAAGTTCGAACCCATAGACGTGTGTGCGATTTTGGCACCATCAATAACGCGTGCTGGAAGTCACCTCTCATCTTTGCTGACAACCGAGACACAATACAACACATTTACGGCAAATATCGCAAAGCATAAAACAGAAACTAATGTGATAACCAACCAATGTTTTCTTCTTACCAGCACAGTTAAACAGTCGATATCTACTGAAGGTAATCCATAGTCGCCTTTCCAACAGAACAAATCCAAGGGAGCAGCCATATTTGAGTGACTTTTAACCTGGAAGTACTGCGCTCTGTGGTTACTACTGGCAACTGTCAGTTGTGTGGTACCCTTTTTTTTCCAGTCTATGGTGGTACATTACCCCATGTTTCTATTAAAATTATGTATTTTGTATGATGTTTTCAACCACTTATTAAAGGAATAAACGCTAGAACACTCCTTGGTTATTACTATAAAACGGCAAAGTGACTCTAATATTCAAAATACTGTACATGTGGAAGTTATACCTCAACCTTTTAATGATATAATTATTTTCCTCCGATTGTTGAAATATAAACATTTCAACGGTGGCTTGCAAACATGAAATATTTATTCAAAAGATTGACATTACTTACATGTTGTAATGTAAAATGTAATTGTAGATATTTATCACACCACATCATCGAGCGTCAAATAATTATTAGTATTTATTTTTAGTTTCCTGAATTTGAAAGCACATAGCTGGCTCATTAATATGAGTAACGTTATATTTTTTTTAAATGGAATTTGTGGTGTATAGACACATACAGAAAGACAATCATGGAGTATACAACATTACTATTTACATTTTTTTGAAAGAATTCATCTTAAATGCTCATTAAGCCTGTGTTTATTTGATCAAAAATAAAGGGGAAAAAACAGTAATATTGTCAAATTTTATTACAATTAAAAATAATGGTTTTCTATTTTAATATAGGCTACTTTAAAATTTATTTCTCTGATGCAATGCTGAATTTTCAGCATCAATTACTTCAGTCTTCAGTGTCACATGATCCTTCAGAAATTATTCTAATATGCTGAAAAATATTAAAACATTAAAAAATAGTAATGTTTCCAAAAATCAGGGATGCCTTCTGTTGATGATGCTATAAACGGGGATGAAGAGCAGAGGGACCCAATGTTTCATTCAACCCAAAAATCTCTTTATCTATTGTTCCAGTAGGAGGCGCTGTGGTTCTATGTGGCAGCAGCGGATCACCTGCCCAAACATCACATTCACATTTTAATGGCATGCCAAATGGTCTCTTGGGTCAAAACTAAGGGATAGTATAGAATGTGATTACATGTGTTTCACAGTTTATTCTGCAAGTTACACATCAAATCCATATTCTAGAGAAAACAAAGTAATTATCTGAAAAATAAATAAAGATTTGCTACTCAAAGTTTAGTAAAACATTCTAATCGTGTCGTATATTTCTTTGAGATGGAGTCAGAGCAATAACTACATGTTTAGATCTCCAGGCTCCAGGTGCTGTATGCATTTGCCTTTTGTGATCCAAAGATAACACATGGCACGTTTTTATATAAAAAATAAATAAATAAAAATTAATTTGCTATTTTCATTAAACAAATTTGTTCTTACATTCACAGGAGTGTGCTAGTCCTCTCTGTGATGCAATGTTTCATATCATATACAACATATCAAAGCCCTGCAGAATCTCTCTCCCAAGGCATACTGGGTAGGGGTGCACTTCTAGGACATATGACAAACATGTTGATTAGTGTAAAAGTGCATTAAATTGTTCACACAGGACAAATGCATCATAATTCGTACAAACCTGTGCTGAATTCGTAACCAACCACACACATATTCAGCCCTAATTTTGTAAACATAGTCAGGTGCCTCTCAAGTCATTGGATGTTAACATAGCTTGTACCAGAAGAGGCATCAGTTTCCTTCAAGACACCCAATTTTATTTTATTTATATTTTTTCAAGGGAAAACCGCCTTTATCTCTCTCCTGCCTGTGTCCTGGTACCAACCAAACATTGCACGTAGGTCACATTTAAGGTTTCGGTTGAATTTCTCATTGGTTCTCCAAATTGTTGGGCATGCCCTTGCAACATCCCGCTGCTGCTTTGTTCAGAAACGTCTCATCAACAGGTTAACTCCTCCTTTCCTCAGTGCCTCCTCCCTTCCCGCAGCTGCTGTGCACTCGCTCGGCGCTCTCAGCCACGAGGTGTCCACGCGCCGCTTCTGGGCGCTGATTGGCCAGTGATGGCATAAACACTGAATTTCGACCAATGGGAGCGTTGTGCATGCGCTGAGCCATGCAGTGCATTCCACTTCCACATGAACAGCTGAAGTGGTAAACAAGCCCTAGTGAGTCACTGGCAGAAGTGTCTGAGTATAAAAACCTAGCCTAGCCCATTGAGCTCAAAACTCACAAAGCTTCTATACTAACCATGCGACTCATAAAGCAGTAATTTGCTGCAATTCATTCCCTACCAAAGTTTAATTCGTTTGGACTGAAGATTGGATGCACTTTTGAAGGACTAACAGTTACTAAATATCTAACGTTAGCTGATTTACCCACCTTTATTTGCTAAGAGTATCTTGCTATCGCGTATTAATTTTTAGCTTGTAAATCACTATGGTGGCGATGACAAAAAGAGTCAAGGCCTTTGAGGTCGTTTTCAACGATCCATCCAAGACGTTTTACTGCAGTGGAGATAAAGTGGCTGGGAAGATCTTGGTGGAGGTTTCGGAAGTGACCAAGGTGATGGCCATGAGGGTCGTGGGAGTTGGATGCGCTAAAGTGGAGTACGCGAAAGGCAAACAGAGATGCCGTGAAGAAATTGACTATCTGAAGTATGAAGAGGTTGTCCACTTGGACGACCATCCCGCAGGTAATTTGAAACGGTTTATCTCGCTTGTAATGTTGACTTTGCTCTGTTAGGTGTATTTGCTGGGATGATGCTGATGTTGGAATGTGGCAGTTCATTGTGAAATACTGGATATTCAAAAAGAAGTCGTTAACACTTTGTGTTCAACTACTATGTACTAACATTTAAGTAATTGCACTTTATTTTACATTACGTGCACTTACAGTTTACTTCCCTAAGATAGTACTGGGTAATATAAGGTAACATGGGTTAAAGTTAGGTTTAAGGGGAAGGCTCAGATACAGGGTTAGTAAGTTACCTTGAATTACCCAGTTATTGCAATTACTATAATAAGAACATAGTATGTACATGGAGAATATGACTGTAAATAAAGTGCTACCATTTAAGTGAAACATTTGATACAATGAACTTATTGTGTACAAGCATGTGTTACATTGTAGTAATATTCTTTAATTGCACTGTTTACCCTTAAGCCACCCTTAAACCTAACTATACCAACACCGATAATGTGTTAGCCATGTGAAAGTGGCCCTAAATGTCATGACAGATGCAAAACATTTAAACAGTATCTCATAACTGAAAACAAAGGTTGCTAAAGTTTTATGTTGGTTTGTTTTGTCTCATTTGTTGAAGATCTCTTGAAACTGTCCAAAACTAAAATGCTTATCTTTGCTTCTCACAGACACAGATGGTTCGGTTGTTCTCCGTCCTGGCAACAAATACGAATACTCATTTGGCTTTGAGCTTCCTCAACAAGGGTAAGCATTCTAATTGACAAGCTCTAGGCATTCATTTCCGTTTAAGTCACGATTTGCCTGTAAATTAATACAAATGTAAATTTCCCAACAGGCAACTGGTGTCTTCTTACAAGGGCAAGTTTGGGTTTGTTCAATACTTTGTGAAGGCTCTGATGGAAAGACCCTCTCAGCCCGCCCTGGAGTGTAAGAAACACTTTGAAGTTGAAGAGCCCTTGGATGTCAACACTCCAGACTTGCTGGTGAGTTCCTCATAATAATATCTTTTATTAGACTGATATCAAAACAGATGAGCTTTAGGCCATAGATCATTATCCAAAATTCTCCAAATTCAAGGCTGCTGTTCTGATTATTCACTTCCAATAGTAGTACTTTGTCCATCCATTTAGGAAAACATCCTTTATGAATTTAATAATTAGCTGTGTCCTCATGAATCTGGCGTGCAAGTTAATAAAATCTGTTTTTCCATCAATCACCAGTCCCCTACTGGAGGCATGAAGGAGAAGAAGGTCACCTGCATGTTCATCCCCGACGGCCAGGTTTCTCTGAACGCCAAGATTGACAGGCGTGGCTTCTGCGAGGGCGAAGAGATCTGCATTGATGCCAAATTTGAGAACACCTGCTCTCGCATCGTGGTGCCAAAAGCGGCAATCATCGCCAAGCACACCTACCAGGCCAATAGCCGCACAAAAATCTTCAGGCAAAAACTCTCCTCAGTGCGTGGCAACCATATAATCTCCGGCATGTGCGACGCCTGGCAGGGGAAGAGCATTCGTGTGCCTAAGATCAAGCCCTCCATCTTAGGCTGCAACATCATTCGAGTGGAATATGCACTCATGGTGAGTTTTTTTTTTTGTTTTGTTTTTTGCATATTGCAGTTACTGTACTAGCATGAGGTAGTGTTTTTCTTCTACAAAGTAGGCGCTTATTGAAAGCTCTTTGTTCTCCTTTATCTACAGATTTATATGCACATCCCTGGCAGTGATAAGTTGATTCTGGAGTTGCCTCTGGTTATTGGGACCGTTCCCTACAATGGCTTTGGTAGCCGCACCAACAGTATGAGCAGCCAGGATGGTTCCGTCAGCACAGCATCGGAGAGCTGGGTGTCCCTGCGAATGCCATCATCCGCCCCACCAAGCTACTGTGACATAACACGCGACTGCAGCCTAGATCAACCTCTCACACCTCTATTGGATGACTATGATGGAGGAGACAGTCCCATCTTCATGAACGCACCCCAGTTCCAGTTCCCCCTACTCCCAACTTATTCTGAGGTGAGTGTAAAGTATATTCAAGGTGCGGTCATTTACCATTGCTTGGCGAAATTTCAATAAGAATTTGCATGTTTGTGAGTTTGACGTGAGGGCGGAAAAGTTCTCCACGCAGATTTTGCTCATGGTTAAGTTGGTCACATGGCAACGTCAACCATCGAAATTTTACCAAAATAGCACTAATGTGATTGCACCCTTAGTGTATACAATATGAATACCAGTCACTATTGAATATCTATTTAAAAACTGATCTAATTTTTTTGTTTTTTTTGTCGTTTAGGTGGAGGAGGAATTCAAAGGAAACGCCCGCATGCTTCCTGTCTGCTGAACCAACCCAGCAGCTCTAGAATTGAACTGATGCCCATCTTAAAAGGGTTTTTTTTTCCCACTCTAAGCACTCCGGGCTTTTACCATGCGGATCAGAGGTGGTATGAGAAGTGTCGTATGGATGTATGAAAGTGAAGATGGAGCGGAGGATTCTGGGACCCTGAGTGGCCCCTCTACAGGATGAGCTAGTCGAAGTTCAGAGGAAAAAGGAGTGAAGTCCAAGCTCACTTGTGCCTGCATTGCTGACAGCCTTCTTATATAATGCATCACTCAAGTTAATCATGTTTCTGTCATACATTTGATGCTGTTGCAGGGTCTGAAAGAGGGCGCACAGACTGTTTGGCGATTCTTATTCTTATGTTTGAGCTGCTCTTTCTTGATATGAGATTACTGCTGAGGTGCAAACTGATTGTGCCGCATTATAGCCATTTAAGCACACATAGACTTTCCCTATTGGGGTTCATGTACTTTCTAATAGTCCCCAACATATCATACAATAGCATTCAGCTTATTTTCTTCATCATTCCATAACAACCCAATGGTTTTGTTTTGTTTTTTTGTGGGGATGAAATATTTCATTTGTAGAAACAATCTTCAATGCATTTGTTTTTTTGTTTCTTTTTATTTTGGTTGTGAGGTTAAGTCAATGTGCTAGGCAGAGATTTATTATTCTAAGTTACTGAAATGTAAAGAAGAAATGTATATCTGTATTTTAATCAAGGGAAAGTCATGCAGTGTCAGTCTATAATGTTACCAGTGTTTTGTTTTTCATTTGAATGCACTTTTTATGGATGCAAGTTGCTGTATAACTACTCGCAGGGAGATTTCCTGTTTTTTGTTTTGTTTTTCTCTTGTCTTCCAAAATTGTTCGCTGAGGGATCAGGCATTGCATGCTCAAATCAAGACTGTACTGTAATGCGTTCAAAACCTCGTCCTACGAAAGGGCTCCACTGATGTTGTCTCTTCCACTGTGGACTTGAACATTAGGCCAAAAAAGAACTTAATACTTCAAGTGCCAAAATTAGGGTCTGTTTGGACTTCGAGCCCTGACCATGTTCATATGCGAGACCAGAACCTGCACTGTGTGTAGACTTATCCTGAAGACATTTTGATCAACATTTTTACTTGTGGATTTCTTCCTTAACTGTGTGTGTCTGCGTGTTGTTTTGTTTCTTATAGAGTGTAAGATGACTGTTACTGTTATTATAAATCGTGCAAAGTATCCTTTTTGTATCTAAATTAAAGTGTTTTTTTTTTGTATGAGAGCTCGTTTTCAATAAAAGTTTTAAGATATAATAATTTCTGCATTCTTTTGTTCAGTTTAAGTATTCCTAAATTAAAACCACAAACAGGCTGTAAGAGACATTTTATTAATCAATATCAGCGATCAATGCTTGTAACATGATTAATCAGTGGTGTTTTCTTAGGAAAGCGTCACTATTGGGATTTTGAAGTACTGAACCTTATAACTCGTCCTGTTTTTGCTATGGACATTAATCACACCTCAAATCGTGTGACTTGTTGAGTGGAAGTTATATTTTCTAATCAATCAGATGTGATTTCCTCCTAGCTCATCAAACGAGCAAAACAATCCCATATATTTGCGTTGGTCTATCTAGAGCCCTGTATGTCAGAACAGGTGAGCTCTTGACTTGGGCTAGTAATTGACCATTCGAATGTCTATTTGGCATTATGGTGGAGGTTTATCACATGCAAAAATTCATTTTTTACTGATTTAGACTGTGTCAGATGGAGAAGATAGCAACACATTACAAAAACCCTTAAAAGCTCTTTCTCCAATCAAAAACAGTTCTGCTTATAGAAAATCCATCTTTTCTCGGTCACGGGTCATTGTTTATTTTCAGTGGTTGGTTGAGAAGATTTAAAGGCATAGTTCACCCAAAAATAACACATACTGTCATTGTTTACTCACTCTCAAATTGTTCCAAACCTGTATAATGTCTTTGTTCTGAAGACCAAGCAGATCTCGGGCCCCATTGACTACCAGAGTATTTTTTTTCTTTATATGGTAGTCAATGGGGCCAGAGATCTGTTTGGTTACCAACATTCTCCCAAATATCTTCCTTTGTGTTCAGCCGAGCAAAGAAATCTATACAGGTTTGAAACAACTTGGGTGGGTGAGTAAAGGCTGACAGAATTGTAATTTTTGTGTGAACTATCCCTTTAAATGTGTTCATATTCATATTTGTTCAAGTCGAACACCAGGATCTGATCGATGACAGAAAACAAGGCTTATTCAATAAAACCAGGGATGTTGCTAGGGATTCTGGGACCCTGGTACTGGTAAAACATATACAAATTACCCATAATATTGGTGTTTTTATTTGTGATTATTGATTGTAGTTTACATTCTCTTGCGAGAAAAATGGCAAAACTGAATTTTTTTTTTTTTTTAATTTGATCCAAATTGGATTCCAAGTAGTTCCACAATTTTTATCACATGAATCAGATCCAGCTTTCACATAGTTTTTCTTTGCTTAAGCAGTTTTTCTTAGTCTTGTAGAGTTGGAGAGGGGTCAAGTCATTTACGTCATTTTTGTGCTGCTCTCTTTCTTGTGCGCATGAAGAATTTGTTGAGACGTGCCCTGCTGCGGCAGAGCAATAAGCGATAAGGGCAAAACTATTTATCTTGTGCAAAACACTTGTTGAATGAGCCCCTTGCTGTCCTCTCCTTCTTGTGCTTTCTCTTCATCTACCTCAGGAAAATCCGGTCATATTTAATGCACTTGCCCAATCTGCAATCCCTCTGCCAACATGGCTGCTTTAATACTAATACTAATATTAAATCTAAATCTTCCTCTCTCATACCTGTATAAAATATGTGGCTCCCAGCAGATTAATTCAGTAATACACATACGCTGGTTTGACATGAGAAATGTCTTTTCTAGACATGGTTAAACTGACAAATCCAGTGTTTCTTGTATTTTGGTATAAAAATGTTTTGTGTTTTTTCACCCAGATTGTGTAACTGACATTGGGTTATTTCAGAGATGTTTATTTGTTTTTGTTTTCTAAATTGCATAACATATTGTTGTACGTTGCAGATGCAGACTCATCAAGGACAAGTGGATGTACCAAGTGTTTGAGATTTTGACTTTAAAAGTCCACAGATTTCACAGAAGTTAGTATTATTTTTAGGAGCTGGTGGTGTTGATGAACCCCAATGAATGAAAAAAAAAAAATACCGTGGAAGTCACTGGGGCCCATTAACTGTTTGGTTACTGACATTCTGCAAAACATCTTTTTTGTTCAGCAGAAGAAAGAAATTCATACAGGTTTAGAACAACTTGAGGGTGAGTAAATGATGACAGAATTTTCATTTGAGTGAACTATCCCTATAAGTGCACTTAAAGAGAGTACATTTTCATGTTTCTTAAAACACTTAAAGGGATAGTTCACCCACATCACGCCACACATAGGTCCCACGCATCACACACATGACCAGCGCCGGCCAATAGTGAGCATACGTGTGACGTACAACACAGAAGCGCTACGCTGTTACACTACGTGAACTCACTTGAGGCCCACACAGAAGGAAATTAATAGTTAAATAAAGTCATTATTTTTGTGGGGTTTTTTGCGCACAAAAAGTATTCTCGTCGCTTGATAAACTTAAGATTGAGCCTAGTCACTTGGACTATTTTAACGATGTCTTTAATAACTTTTATGGGCCGGGAAGTTTCAATCCCTTAGAAGCCATGGAGGAGTGATCCAGCTCTCAGATTTAATCAAAAATATCTTAATTTGTGTTCCGAAGATGAACGAAATTCTTACGGGGTTGGAACAACATGAGGGTGAGTAAATACTGACAGAATTTTAATTTTTGGGTGAACTATCCCTTTAAGTACACTAAAAAAATCATTCTTAGATGGGTCAAAAAGCACTCTAAAGTTCAGCTGATTTCATTTATTATAGATATCAACTATAATACATTTTCAATTTTAATTTAAATTAACATAGAGTGTTCATTAACATTAAGGGTCTGAAAACATACATTCAATTCACAATCAAGCATATTATTTTAAAGTATATTATTTCTTTTTGAAAGTAGTCATTCTTATTCACAAGGGTATAGGGACTGTGATCTTGAAATGTGCCATGACCAGTCAGGTCTACAGATGTGCCTAAACACATGGGGAGGTATAGATGTCATTGATCATTGTCCATAATGACCAGGTGACCAGGCAGACCAGACAAGGCACGTCTTGTGTTCAATTATATGCTGGATGCCTTTCACATGCCTTTTGGGAAATGCTTTGCATATTTTCTAAAACTTCTGAAACAGCCTCAGGTGCAGATATACGTGCTCAGTGGCCTACAGCCTACGTGAAAACTTCACTGTTTCTACATATAGGCCCAAATTCCTAATTCGGAAACGGATAATGGCTTCAAAATGAATAACGAATTCTACCGCATAATAAGAAAAAATATTCGGCAGACCCATTCAATCCTTGTGCCGTTTAGGCCTAACAGCTGGGCCAAGGAATAGATAGCAAATTAAAGCCTACACAAACCAATCACGCAATGATGAGTGCGTATCAAGTGATTATAAGATTCTACATGATCATACATATTTCTACTTTATATGTTTATTTAAACCTTCTTTTACACCTTTTACAATATGTTAGACCAATATGTTTCTCGCTGTCTCTCTCCCGGAGACGGCACACATTTATAGGCCTACTTTAGCCTATAGTTTGTTCAGATTTTAATTTACATGCATATTAAAATGTTTTAGAAATTTTCAATCACTATTTCCTTTTTATATAGAATCCTCTCTTATCTCTTTATTTGAGGTTGTGGATGACTGTCCTGACATAAATCTGGTCCTCTGGAAATTAAAAATTCCTTTTATTTAACATTTAGTAGCCTATTGGTGTACTTTGAAGATGATACCTTTTAATACATTTTATAAGCTAATATAAAATAAAGAAAATTATTTTATGAGCTGGAATATTTGTTAAATGAAAACTATGAAGGGAACAGAATTACATTTAAAATGTAATTTTCTGCTGTAATTTCACGAACAGATATATAAAAAATAATAAAAATATATAATAAGATATTAAATATATTAATATAAATATGACAGATTCTCAGTTTATAATGCAGCTGTGAGGTATAGGCCTAACACACGTTCTTTTCGCTTGTCTTTTATGTGTTTGTTAGAGGTTGAATTCAAATCAAATACTGTCAAACTGCCCATATTACTTCTGTCTACTTCATAAATAGTATGAAAATTATGGAAGGTTCAGATCACTCAAACCATATATGGAAATTATTATCCCCCACACACACACACACACACATGCACGCATGCACACACACACATGCACGCATGCACACACGCACGCACACATGCACACGCACACGCACAGTTTCAGTTTTATGGGTACTTTCCATTTGTATACTGTACAACCTGTATCTTCTATCCCCTAACCTGAACCCTACCCCTAAACCAATACCTATTACAAAAAACTTTCATTTTTACATTTTCAAAAAAAAAAAAAAAACGAATTAGGACGAATTATACGCTGACCAAAAAAATGTAGCACATTTGTTCCTCAACCTCCTTTCCAAAGTCTTATCAGTTAACTACAGGCATGAGAGATACCTCAAAACGTGCTACTTTTTTGAGAAGATGTTTACGTGATTGGACTTTTGTGAAGGGACAAAGGAAGGGGCTCTGTTGATTGATTATTAACCACCCATAACACCCAAGCAACGTACCTAAAACATTTAAAAAACCTTAACTGCATAGAAATGGTTTGGAAAGCATCCATAAAATGATGCCATTGCATTGAGTTTTGCATGGGCAAGCACCACACTACTAAAAATCATCATAAAGTTATCAATTTATGATTACATCCTCAAATTATCCCATACACATTCTTATAAATGTAGCGCCCCCTACCCCCTTCTTTGACGGGCGGAGCACCAGGTTCTAAATATGTGTCTCTGGACTTAACTAATCTACTTCCTTATTCTTTTCCTCTTTAATCACTTTACTTAAATGGAAATGGTAGATGATTGTCTTTCTGATAAACTGTAATAAAAATAACAAAAAAGTAAGTTCTTATCACTTAACAAGTAACTTTATTTAACAAAGACAGATGAAATGATAAAATATTGTAAATAATAAAAAAAAAGAATTAAATGATATGTTCAAATGCCTGTGATGTATTTCTTTCACACAAATCACCTATTGATCCCCTTAGATCAGAAATTCAAATAGAATACGTAAATATGAATATTATCAGCAAGAAACCAGTAATATAATTCCCTTTTGATCTATAGTAGGCTACAATAATATCAGGAATCAAAATGCAAAACCACTCAGCATAAGTCAAATGAACAAATTAGACAACAGATAAATAATGTGGGCTCACACACACTCAGTTTCAATAACCCCAACCTGTTGCAGGCCTGTGTCGTTGCTTGAGGACGGTGTGGCCGTGAAAACCAACAAATGGCCTCTTCGCTCCAAAGAGCTAAATAAACAAGCACAGAAGTGTACCTCTTCCCGTTTCGACACGTGCGCTGTCCACCAATCACGTTCACTCCGTATGCGTCTGCAGTCTCACCAGCTGTCTGCTGATAGATTATGAATCTCGTGATGCCAGAGGAATTCTAAACCACGAGGGGATTTAGAACGCTATCTGGTTCCTCCGCCTTCCTCGAAACGATCAATACACTCAAATCCAGCCGCACGTGAAAATCACATGGTGGCGTACTCAAGGGGTCGGCGAACCCGTTCCATCAGCCTCTCTCTCTCCTTCTCTCTCTCTCTCTACCCCTTCTCTCCCCAAACCTGTGCCCCTTCCCAGGTCTCGCGGGGGGCTGGTGCCCCGGCCGGCGCCAAGGTGGAGGACAGGGACCCCGGCGGAGCCCGTCCCTGCGTCCCGGGCCCCACCCAGGGGGCCCGCCACGTCCGACCACCCCGTCCCGAGTCCGGCAGCCCTGCACTCTCCACGCCAATTCCTTGACCCGCTTCCTGCCACTGGAGCGGCGGGGAGGCCTGGGCCGGCCTGTTGGCGCTGCGGGGACCCGGGACACTTTATAGATCTGTGTCCGGTGATGGAGGTGGGGACGCTGATCCGGGTTCCCGACGCGCCGCAGGCTGCCCCCGATCAAACTGGCCTGTACCAGATACCAGTGAGTATCAAGGGGGGTACTTTTCAGGCTTTGGTGGATTCAGGCTGTAACCAAACCTCTATTCATCAAAGTCTGATACAACCGGGGGCATTGGATAACAGCCGCATGGTTAAGGTGCGGTGTGTGCACGGGGTGGTGGTGAGATATCCGATAATGCCGGTGGTAATTCAATTTAGGGGGCAAAAGCATAGTGTGGAGGTGGCAGTTAACCCGCACCTCCGGCATCCGCTCATTTTGGGGACGAATTGGCCTGCCTTTAATGAATTATTGGGGTCGTTATCAGCGGGTGCCTCTTGGAGGAAAAAAAACAAGGGAAAGACAGCGGTCGTTCAGGTGGGGGATGCTGAGCCGGAACCACTGGGACCTGCTGCGGGGGAACAGAGGGCTCTGGCGAGAACTGTTCTCTCAGAGCGCGATGATTTTCCCCTGGAGCAGTCCCAGACGTTTCTCTAAAACACGCCTTTAATCAGGTCCGCTCTATCGACGGCCAGCTGCTCCACCCAGACCAACCGCTCTCTTATCCCTATTTTGCTGTATTAAAAGTAAAAAGCCGCCGGAAAATGCTTTTTCAGGCGGCTCACTGTAACCCAATGGCCGGGCATTTAGGTCAGGCGGCGACACTAAACCGTCTCATGGCCCGGTTCTTCTGGCCGGGCATTCACGAGAACGTGCGCAGGTGGTGCGCGTCTTGTCGTGAATGTCAGTTGGTGAATCCACCGGCCAATCCAAAAGCACCATTGTGCCCCCTTCCGCTAATGCAGGTCCCCTTCGAACGAATTGGTATGGACCTCATCGGGCCATTAGAGCGGTCAGCACGAGGGCACAGCTTTGCGTTGGTTCTGGTGGACTACGCAACGCGATACCCGGAAGCAGTCCCGCTTCGTAACATTTCGGCTAAAAGTGTTGCGAGCGCGCTCTTCTCGTTAATCTCCCGAGTGGGAATCCCCAAAGAGATTCTCACTGATCAGGGCACGGCGTTTATGTCACGAACGATTCGCGAACTCTACGAATTGTTGGGCATTAAATCGATTCGTACTAGCGTCTACCACCCACAGACGGACGGTTTAGTGGAACGATTTAATCTCACTTTGAAATCCATGATTCGTAAGTTCGTTCACGAGGACGCCAAAAATTGGGATAAATGGCTAGAACCCCTCTTGTTTGCTGTACGCGAGGTCCCCCAAGCCTCCACGGGGTTTTCCCCCGTCGAGCTCCTCTACGGACGGCAGCCCCGCGGGGTGCTTGACGTTCTTAGAGAGACTTGGGAGGACGGACCGTCCGCTGCTAAGAACGAAATTCAGTATGTCCTGGACCTGAGAACAAAGCTCCACACTTTGGGGCGGCTATCAATGGAGAATTTGTTACAGGCCCAGGGCAGACAGAGTCAGCTATACAACAGGGGGACTAGACCCCGCCAATTCGCACCGGGAGATAAAGTACTTGTATTACTCCCTACTTCCAGCTCTAAATTACTCGCAAAGTGGCAAGGGCCCTTTGAGGTCACACGGCGAGTTAATGATCTCAACTATGAGGTAGCCCGTACAGACAGGGGAGGAGCACATCAAGTTTATCACCTCAACCTCCTCAAAAAGTGGGTTGAGGCAGAGTCAGTGATGCTGGCGACGGTGGTGAGCGGAGAGGAGGATCTCGGGCCTGAGGCGAGTTCAAAATCGCAATCTCTCGCGCTGGCTCTTGGTGGAGATCACCTCTCGCCCTCCCAGCTCACTGACGTTAAAAATGTACAAGCTGATTTTGCGGATGTGTTTTCTCCCCTGCCTGGCCGGACAAACCTCATTCAGCACCACGTTGAGACCGATCCTGGGGTGGTGGTACGCTGCCGCCCGTATCGTTTGCCTGAACATAAGAAAAAGGTGGTTCAGAGTGAATTAGAGGCTATGCTGGATATGGGGGTAATAGAAGAGTCGAGCAGTGACTGGGCGAGCCCGATAGTTTTAGTTCCTAAAACTGACGGCTCGGTCCGCTTCTGTGTAGACTATAGGAAGGTGAACGCGGTGTCTAAGTTTGATGCTTATCCAATGCCGAGGGTTGACGAATTGCTTGATCGGCTGGGTACTGCTCGTTTTTATTCGACATTGGACTTAACGAAGGGTTATTGGCAGATCCCCTTGTCTCCAATGTCCAAGGAAAAAACAGCTTTCACAACGCCGTTTGGATTACACCAATTTGTCACCCTTCCTTTCGGGTTGTTCGGGGCTCCAGCGACCTTTCAGCGTCTGATGGACAAGATTCTCCGGCCGCATGCTGCATATGCCGCTGCCTACTTGGATGATATTCCATATTCCGGGAGTTCACCCTCTGTTCGGACCACGCTCCCCTGCAGTGGCTCCACCGCATGAAGGATACCAACGCGCGGATCACCCGTTGGTATCTAGCTTTACAGCCTTTTAAGTTCCAGGTGATCCACAGGCCGGGTGCACAGATGGTTGTGGCTGACTTCCTCTCCAGGGGGGGGGGGGGCTGCAGGCCGGACGGCTCCCCGGCCTGAGACGGGCGGTGGGGGTATGTGGCGAGGGTTTCGCGAAGTCTGTAGCGGGAGAGGAGTCAGCGAGCTGCGCGGTGAGTAAGTGGGTCAAGTGCAGATGACGAACACCTGTGTCTGATTGCAGTAATTGGCGTGGAGACTGCATATAAGCTGCCGGCTGAGAGAGAGAAGCGGAGAGAGACCTGGGACTCGCACACGGCGCTGAGAGATCGTCGAGTATTGTTGTGGAGTTACATGTTCGTCCTGTCTTTGCTGTGCGAGCTACAGCGGCCGCGCCCGAGCGCATCTTTTTGTTTTTCTGTTGAATTTGTTTGTAAATAAAGTGCGAGTCCCACTTTCGCCGACCCCGTCTTCTTCTTCCTACACCCACTCTGAGCTCACGCTGCATTACAGTCAGAATATAACAAAAGAAACAAAATAAAGAAACGTTCTTTAACACTTTTGGCGTTAACTAGATATCTTGTTTAACCGCTTAGTCAGCTGTTATTTTAGTTTTTTCTTTCTTTCAATCACAAGAAAATAAAGTGCGACATCACTTTCCGATCTGCCTCCATCTCTCTCTCTTCTTCCTATACCAATCAGAATGATCAATCCCTGCACATGGGCGGGAGCTAGTAAACCAATGACCAATCACAAATAAAAACATTCATTCTGGTCAAACACAAAGTTTTTTATGAGTACCCCTCACATAAACACTTCCCGTAAACTCTATAACATTAGAACGAGTGAAATAAAATGCAAATATATAACCACATGGCACGTATGCCTATTTAACCCATGAATGCCAGAAACATATTTACATATTATGAATTATGCATTTAGGAGATAATAAATAACCCTAGCTGGGCTACACTCTCCCCCTCCTAATGTTCTCATGCCCCCATGAGTTTTCCCATCCCCTACATATGCATTAGGGCTTTGGGTTTGTAGTCAATACCCCAACTAGCACATGAATCCCATTTGGCTAAAGGATGACACCACACTGTGCTACATGAACTCTGTCTGGTAGGATTTTGAACAGTTACCACCATACCCCTATACGCTAGTGTTAAGGGCCTATCTATGGATTTCCCCAATTCATCATAGCTTAATTTCTTCACAGGTTTCACTTCTCTCCTGGTACGAAGTTCCCTTCTCTCACTTTACTCTTGGTGTACTTCTGGACGGATTGTCTCCACCTCCTAATCCTAGACCTTCAATACAATCAGAAGCTGTTGAAGCAGTACTCCCCACTTTATGCTCTGTAAGGTCTTTTGTCACTTCCAAATGAGTAGGACTTTGAGTATCTTGGTAAGGTACTTTGTCTCCCTCCTGGGCCAATGAAGAAATGAGCAGTCTGTCAAATGATGTCTTTTGCTGAACTGAATAATACTCATCCGTGCTAGTTTCGTCACTGTCAGACTCTATTAGTTCAGACTCAAGACCTTTTTCTCTCCTGTCTTTGTCTTTCATTTGCTGTTTCTGTGTTTTCTCCCCAGCTTTGGACCTTGTTACCCGTTTTGCCGGAACTTCACTTCCTGGATCAGGTAAGTTTACTCTCACACTTTCTCCTATGGGCAGCAAATGATCCCGGTGTAAAGTTCTTATTCTCCCAGTACCCGTTTCTGGTTTCAGTCTGTAAACTGGCAAGTTTGGCAATTTCTCCTGGACAATATAAGGAAGGGAATTCCAGCGATCCACTAACTTATGCTGCCCAGTTAAGGCAAGATTCTTGATAAGTACTCGATTTCCCTTCTCCAGCATCTGATGTTTTACTCTACGATCATAGAGCCTTTTATTTCTTTGCTGCGTGTTTAGAGAATTTTCCACTGCTAACTGATATGCTTGTTGTAAGTCTTTTTTCACACCCTCAACATACTGGTGATGTTTCAGACCACTTTCACCTTCCGATGAAGTCCCAAATTGTAAGTCTACAGGAAGACGAGCCTCTCTTCCAAAAAGCAGATAATACGGTGATTACCCAGTTGTTTCATTTTTAGTACTGTTAGACATGTGTACTAATTGGCTGATACTCTAACTCCATTTGCTTTTCTTAGCTGAATCTAGTGTTCCCAGCATAGAAAGAAGAGTGCAGTTAAACCGCTCAGGCTGTGGGTCTCCCTGGGGATGGTAAGGGGATGTTCTGGACTTACGAATTCCCAAGATTCCCAGCAACTCTTTGATAAACTTGCTCTCAAAATCACGACCTTGGCCGGAATGAATGCGGGCAGGCAGGCCATAATGCACAAAAAACTTCTCAACAAGAATTTTGGCTACGGTCAATGCTTTCTGGTCTTTTGCTGGATATGCTTGGGCGTAGCGAGTGAAATGATCAGTCATAACCAAAACATTGCAAATCCCCTTAGAGTCTGGTTCAATGGAAAGGAAGTCGATGCAAACTAGGTCCATCGGTCCACTACTGGTGATGTGATTCAGGTTAGCAGATCTTTGGGGTAAGGTTTTCCTTGCAATGCATCGTCCGCAATTCTTAATGTTCTGCTCCACTTCTGTACTCATACGTGGCCAGTAAAACCGATTTCTACATAGTTCTGTGGTCTTCTCAATTCCAAGATGGCCAGACTCATCATGAAGAGAATGCAATACTTGAGATCTGTATTCTTTTGGGAGGACTAACTGTTGAATCTCCTTTCCGCAGGGACTCTTAATGACTCTTTACAACAGATTGTAGCGAATTACTAATTTGTCTCCCTGATGTCTCAACAGAGATTCAGGAAGGGTTGAGTTCTTAGTAGCTGTAAGAACTTTTACCTTTTTGACTTCTTGTCTCACAGGTCCAATGATGGGGTCTTGCTCTTGAGCAACTCTCAAGTCTAAGTTGGACAACTGTGTCTTATGTTCCAGTTCTAACTGTATGGGGCAAACATATGCAGAGGGGATACTTTCTGAAGGAATCCCTAACTGATCTACTAGCCTACTGCACGATTCCTCATCAGAAGTAGTATCTGCAAGCTGACAGATAGCCTTCACACCTGACCTTGGGATGTCAATCCATTCAGATGGCACATCTGTGGACATAGGATATCTTGACAAGGCGTCAGCATCGATGTTGAGGCTTGTACTGGAGATCAAAATCGTAAGTGGCCGTTCAGCTGTACTCAGTTTTCGGCTTGCATATGCAACTTGCCTTAACCCTTCTGGGTATTCCTGGTTCAGCACAGCACCCAGTCCACTCAAACTTTCGTCCACATGTAACACGTATGGCTTAACTGGATCCGCATAAGCAAGCACTGGAGCATGTGTAAGGCAATGAATGATGTGATGGAAAGCATCTGTGCAGGCCTCGTCCCATCTTTCACCAAATGGCTCAGATTCCTGGTAGTATTTCCCCTTTGGTACAGGTTTGCGCTGGCCCTTCGCAGGAGGATACCCTTTAGTTAACTCAGTCAATGGTCTTACAATCGCACAGTAGTTCTTGATGAATCTACGGTAAAACCCGCAAAATCCAAGAAAAGATCTCAAAGACTTTAAATCAGTGGGCATTTTCCAGTTAATGACAGCCTTCACCTTTTCAGGATCTGGAGATACTCCTGCCGCAGATACAACGTGCCCCACATAATTTACTTTCGGCTGACAGAATTGACACTTGTCAATGGACACTTTGAGACCGTACTCTTGCAGTCTATCCAGCACTTTCAACAGCCTCTCTTCATGTTCTTCTAACGTCTGTCCAAAGACAATTATATCATCCAAGTAAACAATAACTTGGAGGAGATTCATGTCTCCAACAGCCTTTTCCATTAGTCGTTGAAAAGTGGCTGGAGCCCCAGTCACACCCTGTGGCATTCGTTCAAATTGATAGAAGCCCAAAGGGCAGATGAATGCAGTCTTTTCTTTGTCTTCATCAGCCATTTCAATTTGGTAATATCCACTGCTTAAATCTAAGACAGAAAACCACTTACTCCCTGACAAACAGTCTAAAGCGTCCTCTATCCTAGGGGTGGTGTATTGGTCAGGGATGGTTCTGATGTTTAAAGTCCGATAGTCAATACACATCCGGATGGCTCCATTCTTTTTCCTGGCAATGACTATAGGTGAAGCATACGGACTTTTGGATTCAGTTATGATCCGGGCTGTTCTTCTAGATCACTCGCGAAAGGGTCGGTAATCATTTAGTCTTATGGTATGTTTCACATCTTTAGCTCTCCTCACTTCCCATTCAGTCACAGAAAACACCATTCCTCGCTCTGACAGCTTCTCTCTCAACCTTGCTTTCCAATTGGATGGAACTGGCGAATCACCAGACTTAAAGATTTTTGGGTCTAATCTTTTGGAAGCATTCTGAACTCCTTGCGCTACTGTGACAGTGTCAGTGGGGGATACTTTGGCTATCACCGTTCCTAAGGGTATGGTGATATCTCGGGAGGTGTCATTACACACCAGCAGTTTGAAACTATCTACACCCATATCAGAAGAATGAAGAACAGCAGGTGGAACAAGAATTCTAGCTGGAAGTTGGCCATCCTCTGATGCTTCAAGAAGAAAAATCTCTTTCCTTTGTTGTGTCTCCATTTCTACCTTGCACACCGCATACTGGTGACCTCTTGATGGTATGGTTAACCCTCCTGGTCCCATCCACAATATTTGTCCCTCATCTGATTCAGTGACCTCCACTTTCCCTTTGATCTGTGGCACAGGTAGTTTAAGTACTTGTGATTGAATTCTCAAGGAGTAGGCTTGACTGGAGACACTAGAGGCTGGATTGAGCGCAGTCAGTCGCTGAAAGAAATTTGAATTAGTTCCAATGATAAGCGGAACCTGCTGAGTTCCTTGCGTTTCTGGACAAACCAATGCCAAGATGGAAACGGTCTCTGCTTCACCCATGAGTATAGCGGGAAAGGAGACATCTACTACTATGTAGCCCTTATACGGATAACTTGATTCACTAAGTCCCCAAATAGACAATCCATTTAGCGGTTGAATAGGAACTTGAGATAAGTATTTGGAATACCATTGTTCAAAGACAATAGTGACCTGCGATCCACTATCAAGAAGGGCTGTACACGGCCATCCATTCACCTTCACAGGAATGTTAGAAACAGGACCCACTAATCCTCTGGGGAGAGAAATTGCTTTATTGATGGTCATTTGACTCTGATCAAAGGAACAATTAAGACAATTGGCAGAAACAGTGTTTCCAGTCGATCTACTTCTATCAGATTTAGCTTGACGGAGAGAGCGAACCAGTTTCTGTATCACAAGTGTGGTATTTTCGGGCGCTTTACACTTGGTCGCAATGTGCCCATCCTCTCCGCAGCGGTAGCAGAAGAAATCTTCTCGATTCTTTGAGGATCTTCCCTGATTTCGAAACTGGACTGGCTTCGGATTCGAAACGTCCTGGGATGATTGCGTAGTAGAGCTCACATTCATCACTGACAGTTGCTCTTGTAACTTCTGAACCTATTTTTTTAACAGTTCCACCTCTGACACTTCCTGAGTTTCCGCACTTTTCTTAACTTGTTGGTCTCTAGACTCCACTCTCAATGATGCAACCATGTTTTTGTCAGAATCGCCTTCCAATCTGGACCTTAACTCCTATATTTCATCTTGTAGTTGCTTCACCACGGAAGAGCTCAGTTCGTCATCAGTTTTCAGATGAATGGGCTTTACTGAAGTTTTGATCTTATGACGGGTAGCTTCATTCTCCTCTGCTTCCTTAATTTCGTTCAGTAATGCTAAGAAATTAGGAGGTTGTTCTTTCCTTTCCCTGAGTCTCAACTGCAACAGCATAAGGTCCGCTTCCACAGCTCCACGGATCAGTTGTTCAATCCTTACTCGGTCCATCAACTGTGGTGCCAATCCCCCTCTTTGGACCACTTTATTTAAAGATTTCTCTAATCGCCTCAGAAAATCAGACAACGCCTCTCCTGGTGATTGTCTAAGAAGACGGAAAGCAAAGTAGAGATCCTCTCCAGATTCAAAGGTTCCAAAAGTATTTTCCAAAGCATCCAGATATTGCAAAGCACTAGCATCAGGACTTGAAAATCGGACAGCCTTAACAATATCCAACGCTGGACCTTTTAAACATTCCATTATTCTCCTTCTTTTTTCCCTTTCAGAACATTCGCACTCTACAGTCATCAACCTAGCTTGTTCCATCCAGTTTTCCAAACTTTCCTCTCCTGTGGGAATAGGAACAGTGCCCGAAAAGGTACGTAATCGCCGATAAGCACTAGCATCAGTCGATGGTTTAGAGGTTTTCTCCAATAGTTCACCCACTGCACGTATGATAGATTCAGGAGAACTAGTGGTTGAGCCAGACTGAGTGAATAGAGCTTGCAAGTCAGACATAGATTTTCCCTCTTCACTTAAGAAAGTGGACAGTTTCTGTGAGAATTCTGAAACAGGAACCTCAGCTGAAGCCACTACTAACTTCCAAGTTTCCTCCCCAGGAGCAGGCAGTAATTCTGGTGGAATTCGAGTTGGATCAATAGCTTCTCGGCATTCACAGAGCACTAAAATAGTACTAGAACTTGGTCCTGATCTTGAGTCTCTCACACGAACCCTGCCAAAAGATTTTACAGTCTGCACTGTCTCTTCTATAAACATCACATCAGCCTGTGCAGGCACTCCTATTAACAGTTAGCCATGATTCTCCTCAATGTCCTTTTCCTTACACCATTTGGACAATTCAGCAAGCAGCATTGGATCCTGTGCAAAAGCCATGCTTGTAGCTCTGGTTAGTGACGGTCAATTCCCTAAAATAAGTTAATACTTCAATACTTCAGTTCTTGTTTTTTTTTTTTGTTTGTTTGTTTTTTTTTAGGGTCAGCTGATGACAGGAAGTAGATGATCCCGGACGAGCCCCCAAAATATGTAGCGCCCCCTACCCCCTTCTTTGACGGGCGGAGCACCAGGTTCTAAATATGTGTCTCTCGACTTAACTAATCTACTTCCTTATTCTTTTCCTCTTTAATCACTTTACTTAAATGGAAATGGTAGATGATTGTCTTTCTGATAAACTGTAATAAAAATCACAAAAAGGTAAGTTCTTATCACTTAACAAGTAACTTTATTTAACAAAGACAGATGAAATGATAAAATATTGTAAATAAAAAAAAAGAATTAAATGATGTGTTCAAATGCCTGTGATGTATTTCTTTCACACAAATCACCTATTGATCCCCTTAGATCAGAAATTCAAATAGAATACGTAAATATGAATATTATCAGCAAGAAACCAGTAATATAATTCCCTTTTGATCTATAGTAGGGTACAATAATATCAGGAATCAAAATGCAAAACCACTCAGCATAAGTCAAATGAACAAATTAGACAACAGATAAATAATGTGGGCCCACACACACTCAGTTTCCATAACCCCAACCTGTTGCAGGCCTGTGTCGTTGCTTGAGGACGGTGTGGCCGTGAAAACCAACAAATGGCCTCTTCACTCCAAAGAGCTACATAAACAAACACACAAGTGTACCTCTTCCCGTTTCGACACGCGCGCTGTCCACCAATCACGTTCACTCTGTATGCGTCTGCAGTCTCACCAGCTGTCTGCTGATAGATTATGAATCTCGTGATGCCAGAGGAATTCTAAACCACGAGGGGATTTAGAACGCTATCTGGTTCCTCCGCCTTCCTCGAAACGATCAATACACTCAAATCCAGCCGCACGTGAAAATCTTTTACTCGCCGTAAAAGACAAGGAGTGTAGGCCTACAGCGCGCTCAGCAGCATTAACCTATTAAGTCTGTTTACACACTTAGTCAGAATATAACAAAAGAAACAAAATAAAGAAACGTTCTTTAACACTTTTGGCGTTAACTAGATATCTTGTTTAACCGCTTAGTCAGCTGTTATTTTAGTTTTTTCTTTCTTTCAATCACAAGAAAATAAAGTGCAACATCACTTTCCGATCTGCCTCCATCTCTCTCTCTTCTTCCTATACCAATCAGAATGATAAATCCCTGCACATGGGCGGGAGCTAGTAAACCAATGACCAATCACAAATAAAAACATTCATTCTGGTCAAACACAAAGTTTTTTTATGAGTACCCCTCACATAAACACTTCCCGTAAACTCTATAACATTAGAACGAGTGAAATAAAATGCAAATATATAACCACATGGCACGTATGCCTATTTAACCCATGAATGCCAGAAACATATTTACATATTATGAATTATGCATTTAGGAGATAATAAATAACCCTAGCTGGGCTACATAAATAAAGGTTCCAAAAGGTTTTTTTTCATTTTTCATGCCGAAGAAGAACGTTTTTTGGTTCCCAGAACCTTTCTGAAAATAACTGCTATTTCCTTAGTGTGAAGAAAATAGTTTTTTACAATCACTTTGTTGCTATTTTCAGAACTTTGATGTCATTTTTCACAACTCTAGACACAAAATAAATTTTTCAAAACTGTAACCCTTTTCTCAATTGCTTGGACACAATACACATAAAACTTAGATAATTTGTTCATTCAACAAAAATCACCTGTTCAATATGACACAACTTAACATCAAAGTACTACTATTTCAAAAGGCAATTTACACATTACATTTCAAATGAGTGTCTATTCATTTCCTTACAATGATCTAACTATCAATTGATACAACTGCTCAAAATGATAAGTGACTGTTGCATTACTTTTAATGCATAGTTGTATGGAAACAGACAAACAATCTTCCATGTTTACAGTAAATCATGAAAGTTTCAAGATAACGAGATTCATTGTCACAATTAGCATGGAGCATGAACCAATTAGACTACAATATCCATGGATGTAGCCTAACTGTAATGCTTCATCAGACACTGTGTCTATGGTCCCAAATACTGTTCCACCTTTTCAGACTATTTAAAGTATTGACAGTACTGCACTGTATAGATGCAGGCCCTTGTAATTGCTTGTCCAATTCTGCCAACTCGTTACTGATGATTGATAGCACATTGTGGAATGAGTATATAAAGAGTTGATTGGGATCCAATTGCAAGAGCATAGTGATTTGTAACATGGAGTCAGCAGGTGATCCAGGTCACAATGGAGGTCAAGCAGTGGTGGGAGGAAGACGTGTTGGTCAAAGGAATGGCAGGGGACAGGCACCCCTTCTGAGAGGTGGTCTTGGGCCTCGTTTGAGAGGTGTGGGGGAATGTGGTAGAGGACAGGCACCCCTTCTGTGAAGTGGTGGTGGGCCTCGTTTTAGAGGTGTGGGGGAATGTGGTAGAGGACAAGGCCACGGACCAAGGCAGCGGCAGCAAAAGCATAGTGTCCAATGAAATTCGGGCAATAGTTGTAGACCATGTCATAAATCATGGCATGACAATGACTGAGGCGGCTACAATGATACAACCCAACCTCAGAAGGTCAACCGTGGCCTCAATAATCAGAACTTTCCGCAATGAGAACCGTTAAGTTATCAGCATGCACTAAACATTATGCTACTCTCAATTGTCAAATGACAACATACCAATGTGTATCACAGAATAGGTGATGTAACCAAGTTTCTTCTTACTCTAATGTTCCCTGTAGAATTGTGACCAGGCCAAATAGTGGCGGCAGAGGCAAAATTCGAACTGACCAACAAGAGCAGGCTGTGGTCGATTTGGTTCAGGCCAGAAATGATATTTGCCCTACAGAAATTCGCCAGCATATCTTGGACAATGAAGACATGTTCAACAATTTGGGATCTAATAAGTTTGCCGACTATTGGACGCATACTGAAAAGGCACCAGGTATCTATAAAACAACTATACCGTGTGCCTTTTGAAAGAAATGCAGACAGAGTGAAGCAAATGAGGACTGAGTATGTTCAGGTAAGTTCAGTTTCAAGATGGCTGTTGTAAAAACAGTAATCTCTAAATCTCTTTCCAAAATGTAATTTTAGAGGGGGATGGAGCTGGATGCTGATGACGACCATCACAAATTCATATACTTGGATGAGGCATGTTTTAATCTGGCCAAGACAAGGAGGAGAGGTTGGAATTTCATTGGCCAGCGGGCAACCATCCAAGTACCTGGACAACGTGGGGCACACATTACAATGTGTGCGGCTATATCAGAAGATGGTGTGGATGGGACGGAGACCTCATATTGGACCATATAATGCAGCTCTCTTTGTCACCTTTCTTGATGAGCTCGATCAGGTTTGTAGAGCTGAAGGTGTGACCTATGTCATTGTGTGGGACAATGTCAGGTTCCATCATGCTCATGTGGTGCAAGCATGGTTTCAGGCCCATGCACAATTTACCACCCTGTATTTACCCCCATACCCTCTCTTCCTTAACCCGATTGAGGACATTTTCTCTGCATGGAGATGGAAGGTTCATGATAGGCATGAACAAGTCACTCTTCTCCAGGCCATGAATGATGCCTGCAATGACATCACAGCAGACCAGTGTCAGGCATGGATTCACCATGCCTAAAGGTTTTTTCCAAGATGTTTGGCTAATGAAAACATCCTTTGTATGTAGATGAGAACCTGTGGCCAAATCTACAACACCGAGTTGATGACAATGTAGAAGTACAGTAATCACTCCTGTTTTTTTTCTTACAGTGCAAGCAAGTTGGGGAACACTGCATTCGACGTTTTACAAAACTGTCTTTTCTATTGCATAGCTAATTTTTGCTTTGATTCAAATAAACCTATTTTGTGATTGTACTGTAGTGTTTTGCATAAATATTTTACTAACTTTGTTCAATGATTCCACTGTCTGTAGTATTCTCTCTACTACTGCAGTACTTTTACAGAGATGTATTTACTGTACATGTAGTACCATAATGAAACCTCTATCACCTATTTTGTTCAATATTTAATGATTGTACGAACAATGACACAGTGAAACTATCGGTTGTGTGTGGGTGATCAATAGTTATGTTTCAATGGTATTTCACATTAAATTTGTTTTTTGAAGTAATGATTGTGCAAGATTTCTTTAAAGATGTGAATGCACAATGCAATGTATTGAAGAATGACATCAAGGTTCTGAAAATAGAAGCAAAGTGATTGTAAAAAAAAACTGTAATCTAAAGAATAGCCTAAAGTTTTTCAATTATAGAGAAAAACCTTTTGTAAAATTGAAAGTTTCCATGGATTTGAAAGATTCTTCATGTAACCATCAATGCTAATAAGAACCTTTATTTTGAATGGTATATATTACTCCAGTCAGTCCATCATAAGAAACCACAAGCTTGCTGTATGACATAGCTGCCAGCTGCTTCTAAAAACAGGAAGTCACATGTGACAGCCTCAAACTGCTCTCTTCCGTTCACCTTTCCCCTCATTCTTACTGCTTTTTTTGCCAATCCTTAATCTGCCATTCATGAGTGGGAAAAACAAGTCATTTCCTTAACAGTAACAGCTCCCCACTTGACCTTTTCATTCTTTTCTGCCTTACACACAACCTCTTCAACAGTTTCACGCAAAGGACTTCCCGTAATTTAAATGTATATCTAATGATGTATGTACACTGTTTGCTTATCATCAGATGCTCAGACTTATTAGTGCTGAACGTCATTGCGCCTGTTTGAATATGATCCATTAGAGAGCTCAAAAATAAATTGTGCAACAAACGAAATGACTCATGAGTTCTGTCATCTTTCACTCAGGACAGCTCAGACATCTATCTGACGTACAATGCTTGCTTGGTTTGTTTCCATCATTAGCCAGCCATGCCATCCAGTCTGGGAATAGTACTAGAGCTATTTATAGACTGTATATTGATCTTTATAGACTTAGTAATCTGACTGCACACTTGTCCGTTCAAAACAAACAATGATGTTAGTATTAAAGTGCAGATATTATGCTCATTTACAAGTTCATAATTTTATTTTTGGAGTCTGAATACATTTACATGGTTTAAAAACCCATTATTTATCTATACTGTACATTGCTGCAGTATATCTTTTCACCCTCTGTTTTAGCTTCTTTTCTCTTTATATCCCACCTTTCCAAAAAGCATGGTCAGCTAGCCCAGTCTGTTGTCCGTTGGTCGATTGGTTAACCACGTGCATGGGTCAGAAATGTGAGGCCGCTTACCGTAACAGGGTTTTAGCTCCCAAATGTGTAACAAGGTGACATAGCTAAGTCAAGGAAATAATGGCAGAACAAACAAGATGTTTCAGGCAAGTGTTTTCTGTTGGGGAGATTAAGTCCTTTTGACGTAGAATTTGAGGTTTATAACTTTAAATATAGTTTACATGCACAAACAGCTACACACTAAAGGAAAGGTAAGGTAAAATAATAATAAAAAAAGATATAATATGTGCCCTTTAACATCCCTTTAAATGTTTTTATTATTATTATTATTAATATTATCTAGTAAAGTAAAGTATCATGCTTTCTCTGTCTGTTTTTTGTATCTCTAACAGTGCTGAGGTGAGCGGATGTGATCACATACAGTCTTGAAAGGCCTGTGAGGGGTCTATTTTTGCAACAACAAAAAAAAGTGGCATAATATATATATTTTTTTTAAGTTTTAGATGTAGAGGCTGGTGCTGAGCAGTAGGGACATTGCAAGGTTGGCATCTCTGTCTTGATGTCATATTATGCAAGCTTGGCATTAAGCCATGTGGAACAAAGGTGATTCTCCGTTGTCCTACTGTAATGGAAACTCATCTCATATTCCTGTTCGGTAATGAAATGCCAGCTGTTCTTTTTCCTCTGCTTGTTTGTAGCTCCTCATCATAGCATATGCTTTATTGGAGCTTCTGTATACAAGCATGTGATGCACATCATTTGAGAAACAAAGAATGCTGACCTTGTTACATTCTACCACAGGGAACAGCTCATTCCAGTTTTATGGCAGGGCCCTCTCTTACTGCAACAGTGGAGAAAGCTTTGCTACATTTTGATTGGGTCTAGGTGGACTTGGCGGTCCAACACTATCAGATAAGGATGCTAGGACAACTGACAGACACCTCAAGCACGAGAAGGACAGGACTTCTCATTGGTCCATAGACAGTTCCTGCCCAAACATATCAAGTTCAGTAACCTGTTTCTGCAGCTTAACTGGTAGAGCATGACACCAGTAAACTGACATTCGTGGATTCAGTCACCAGAAAACACAGAAATACACTATATACTGATCAAATGCAAGCCTTAATATGCACTGTAAAAGGTTTTGGATAAAATCATAACATAACATAAGATATAGCCTACACATATACAAAATTATGGATCTGACATGTGCGGTTAGGATGTTTCTCTCTCTCTGTCCACACATGTTTTATAAGAGTTACCATGAGTCTATAGACTTCTAGCTAAAGCTATAGAATTCTAGTTTCCAGCTAACAACACCCCTAATAGTATGATTTTAAACATCCGGTATTTAGTATTTTAGTTGATAACATTGACTAATGTATGTATTTAATTTAGTAATATAGTTAAACTAAACTCAGGCTAATTAATCTGTCACTTAATTATAGATGTAAAAAAATGTATATATTTCCAATCAGTAAATGATATTTGAAGCTGTACCTGCTTCCCATAGCTGATGTAGTTTCACTGTGCTAGTGCGTCATCATGTAACGTAACACCTAAGACCGTGTTCTCTTTCCTAGATTCTGACTAAACCTAACCACTGCGTTAATAATTTATCACCAGTAAGTGTGAACTAAATATGAGTATGATGCATCCATGTGCAAACTAACTAATGAGGATATGATGGCAATTTGTTCCTTCCAGCCAATCAGGGAGAAATTAGTCAGCTGCAGTGTAAAAACTCCTTCCTTTATGAACATGGAAATAAGTAGTTGTTTAAGCTATGAATTCCTCAGATACAATAAAAACTTGATTACACTAGTCATTCTTAAATTGTGTTAGATTTCAGAGAATGTACATTCCCATTTACTAAGCTGATAGATTGAACATTCAAAGAAAAACTAATGTTGTGGTTACCGTGTTATACACGTCAATGGGTATGTGTAATCATCATATTATATATACACTGTAATATTTTGACCACATAGCATATAGTATTTAGAGTCTGCCATCTTATCTCTTATAACTTTTATACATTAGCTCAGGACTGACCTATACTAAAATAGTTTTGAAAAAGGTTATGTGGTTTAATCTAGAGCAGATAATTGTGATAAATTTAATCCAGACCAAACTTTCACAATTGAGGACAATTGAGAATTTGAGTATAGTTATTGTCATAAACCAATCATTAGGTGCATTGTGTAGTCCAAACAGTAAACTGAAAAGTCCTTGTTAGAAATGATCTGTTTATTTCGGTAACATACAGAGGCCAGAAATGGCTCTCCCAGCCTCCCAACAAAACGCCTCTGGTATGCCTGAACTCTGGGCTTACTTGGCAGTACTACCTTAACAAAAAAACAAAAACAGCTCCACTGTTCACATGCATGAAATGATTTCGAGGAAAAGGGGAAATAATTTGTACCAACTCTCTGAGCTCAGAAGCAGAATCGTAGGTTAAGTGAGTTCTAAGGTTGATAGACAGAATAAACTATTTCAGCCATAATTTCAGTTTCATTTCATCTGCTACGCTCCAGCCTGTCGCAATTGATGACTAAACTTAGATGGGAGTTCTGAGTACTCTTCAGAGACAACTCATTTTCACTTGCTGTGATCAAAAAGTCCCGCTATAAAGTTATATGTGTTCAGGTTCAAAATTTCCACATCATAGTAAGCCCATGGCAAGCAACATTCTTGGCTGGCTGCATAACTGTGCCTTCCTTTGATTGGCTAAACATAATCATGCATTGGTTGAACCCAGTGTTCTGCAAGCGTCCATTCACCTAATGCATGCTCGGGATTTCCTATATTTTTTAACTTCCTTCTTTATCTTTTGGTTTCTCTCACACACACACTTTTTTCTGTTTGGCTACTGTATGTTCTAGCAAATATAGTACAAAGTTAGTACAGGTTAGAAGGTCAGATTCTAATATGAATCTTATTTTGAAGAAGGATTCCCAAATGTTTGTTCTTTTCCAACATCATTATGTGTGATAAAATGATGTTCTGACTGTTGCGCTTATATAAGCTTCAGCTGAAACGGACTGATCCTCTGGCTTACAACTATCATTTGGTGTGCAATTTAATTCCTGCAATATATACTTTCAATGTGGCCCCATTCAAAGAATTTGAACACTTAAAAAAATGTAACACTTTCACAGCATTAGATAAAGTATCATCAATCCAAGTGGCTAACAGAATAAATTACACATAATGTTCTAAATGTCCCTTTGTGGTTGACATTATGTTAGTGGATCATGTTCATATTAATTCATGATGTACTACAACTGTGTGAAATTAAGACACTGACTTTACATCATACACTATAATATAAAAAAATCATACAATACAATAAAAATAATATAATAAAATCTATTGTATTAAATATTTTATTAATAGCCTACTATTTTTTTCTGAACTATCAAACATCAGTGATTTTAGAGGACAAACATTATGCTACATTCCAAAAAATATACAGAGCAGGCAGAATTCGGACTCTATTTATGAGGTCGCTCTTTTGAGCCATGCACATTTGGATCCCCCCAGATTCCTCTAAATGTTCCATTTCCTCGCTCTCCTTCTTTCTGTGTTCTGCCAAGTAGCAGTTTTTCCCCCACCCACGTCATCCTTCCCTGGCTTGAGGCTGAGAACATTACTTCCCCTATATTTGTGTACACTGAGTCCCAACTGTAGCTGAAATGTCTCTGACTCTCATTGGTGGTTGACTGATCACGCTCCACCTCATTGGCTGGATGGCTTGAGCATGCTGTGATCAGGCTGTGAATTCATGCAGCATCCCGTTGGCTGATGTGTCTTGACTCTGTTCTGTGTAAAATGCAGGTGTCAGCCCTTTTATGGAGCGTGGCAATGTCTTGGGCTTGTGAAGATTGGGTAAGACATAAACACGGAGAGAGCAAATCGAAACCTGGACACACCAACAGCTCCTTTTATTTGAATGCAAGCAGAGATGTGCTGAGCTTTCTGGTGTCTTGTGGGTCACAGTTAGTAAAGAACTACCTATAAGTATTAGAAAAGGCCAATATGTGTCATGGATGAATGTGATTTCACCAAGTACATGTTCCTGGATCAACATCCTTGTTCAACAAATGTTCCTTAAGCAGCAAATCAGCATATTAAAATGATTTCTGAAGGATTGTGTGACACTGAAGCAGTAATGGAGTAATATATATTTACATAAGTTTTAAAATGAGTGTAAAAAAAATTCAGAGTAAAAACCAACAGTTTGTCGAAATCTGCTACGCACAGCAACCCTAAATTTGTTGAATGTTTTAAAAGGGGAACTGAAGGTCACAATACATATTGTTAATTTTAAATAGATGTCTCAACAAAGCACAGAGAACCGAAACAAGGCAGTGAAACTGATTAAAAATAGGGAAATGGGATTTGTCCAGATCATCACATTTAGTGTTCATTTTTCAAAACAATATGGTAATCTTAGCATGTGTGTAGATTAGTAGATAAAAAAAAAACTTAGATTAAAACTTGATTATAATCCTCAGACAAACTTTTGTTAACAAATAGACACATTTAACTGATGCACTGGAGGCTCACATTATTGCATTACTGGGGCAGTACAGTGTAGTTTCTCATCCATTGACACATTGTGCCAGATTTCATGTGTGATATGATCAAAATAACCTCAGGGCTCAGAACGAGCTACAGAAATGTACACAGATATGTTTTCTGTGTTGTGTGCTGCTGAACGCTTCTATTGGCCTGCATAGCAAAAGCACAAAGCAGCAGACACACTCCTCCCATGCTGCCTCTGGATGAGATCGGAATGTTCTGTTTACAGTAAGCGGAGCAAAAACACTTTGAGAACGAGGAAATATCTTTTCAGCTAACCTTGACTTGTGCTGTAATTAAGGCCTACACCGAGATATCATGATGCACAGGAACAGAAAATGCATTGTTGCTTTATTGTAACTGTACACTAACTTCATGCTGAGTTGATATGTTATAGAAAGCACAAACTCTTATGGTGTGTTCACACCGAACGCGAATTTAATTATTTGCGCGAGTAGATTAGCCTCCATACAAAGTTAATGCAAAGACGCGAATAGACGCATCATTCTATTCGTGCGTCGCGAATTGGGCGACGCGTTTGCCGCGAACGTCTTCCGCGCAAGTTGAAAAATTTGAACTCGAGCGAAGATTCGCTTGAACGAAGAGCTAATTGATACGTCCGGTCTATCACTGTTGTCATCCCGAGAATACGGTGAAATTCACCGAGTTGAGTGCGCCTCTGAGTGGTGCTGTGAACCCAGACACGTCGGTGTTTGTCTTTCCGTGTTTTAGACTTCCAGAACAAGAACAAAGCAGCAATATCTCTTATTTCAGACATGACGGAAATCTATGCCAGAAAGAAATTGTGTTGTTGTTGCTTTTTATTCGCGAGTGACTCGGACGCGCGAATGGATTCAAAATGTTCAAGCCTCTAACTAGACGCGATAGACGTGTATTTGACGCTCTATTCGCGTTCGGTGTGAACACACCATAACTAGACGCGTATTTGACGCTCTATTCGCGTTCGGTGTGAACACACCATTAGGGTCAGTACCAGTTAGGCTTTTAAATGAAGATCTCTTCATTGAAAGTAACTTACAACTGCAAAGACAGTCCGCTCTGGAAAATGATCAGGGATTTTCAAATGAGGGTTTGTGAACCCCTGGAGGTTTTTGGCGGAACTGCAGAGTTTGAGGAATTAAAAGAATGCCTTCATTAAATTGAACTAAATTACATTACATTAAATGAACAATGGTAAGCATTAAAAGTAAACAACTGTTCATAAATTGGGATTAAGATTTTTGTTAAAAAAATGCATATTTATATTTTTGTTCAAATTTCAGTAAATATTAATTAACCCATGCATGAATGTTTCGCCAATCATATACATATTCGGGACTTTAGCGACCCGGATCTATATTTAACATGGATGGAACTCTACCTGTCGCGATAACTCTCCTGATATTAGAGTAACAATAACAGAAGAATAAAATAAAGCATATTCTGTTACCTTTTGGAGCTTGGAAGGGTTCCTTTTGGGCAGATGATTTATACCATCATCACTGTCCTTGTCAGAGCTCATTTCCCAGTACATTCAGCCTCTGGCTTATATTCGCCATCTCAAACATATTCTCAAACTATCATTTTCAACATGCTGACAGCTTCTTCTCCAGATCCACCATCAACTGACAGTGACACTAATGTTTGCGTTCAGAACTTGCTCTGCAGTAAATCACTGAGCCATTTCAAGATTTTCTGATGATACTTCCTATTCTTTTGTTTTCTGCATTCAGTAACTATGAGTGAAACATCACTTCATCAGTGTGTATCAGACATTGCCACCTTGTGGAATAAAGGTGAATTTCACTTATTCAGTCATCAAAGATTCAACTATTATTGTGCAGAAAAAAATATACTTACACTGTTTCACACCTCTATTCAATTTTTACAAAAAATTTATGGTAAAACAGGTATTCTTTTATTAAAAAATGTCTTGTTATATTTGTTTATTATGAATTGATTGAGGAATACTAAAAAGGTCGTCTAACTTTAAATAATGAATGAGGACGAGGATAGTGTCACTAAAGACCCGATGTATACGTTAAATTGATCGAAAAGTGACTGCAGACATTTATGAAGTTGCAAAAGATTTATATTTCAAATAAATACGGTTCTTTTGAACTTTCTATTCATTAAAGAATCCTGAAATAAATAAAAAAAACATCATGGTATGTACAAGCAGCACAACAGTTTTCAACATTGATAATAAGAAGAAATGTTTCATGAAAATCACCTCTAGATTAAAATGTTATGAGAAACATAAATGAGTCAAGTGTGTCTACACTTTTGATTGGCACTTTATAGCTCCCTAATCTTAAACAATACAAAGAGTTATCAAATGTATTTTTCAATGTATCCCTTTAAAAAGGTCAGAAGGGTGTTCAATATACCAGGGACTTCATCAATCATTTGTAAAAGGGTGTCAAGCAGATGGTGGGGGAATCCTTGCTGGCAAAGGTTAAATGGCTCAAGTGAGCATTGTTGGGACAGCAAGAGTGTGATATCAACTCTGCAGTTTCTGGGTCACGCTGTCTAGAGCATCCCTTTCTATTGGTAGTACATGATTCTAGCGCGCCAGTAAACACATCATCAGAGAAGATTCTGCACGAGGGAGGGGAAGTTATTTTGATTGAATATTATAAGGGCACATGAATTAAAAAATAATAAAGATGTGCATGATGAAATTATTTATAATAAAAATTCATAATATAATGCAACATTCCATAAAACAATAGGAATTGTCCATTTTGATTTGACTTTTAACCATTAGACTGCAGTAAATGATAGTAAATGGTGAAAGTTTAATGGTGGCCAAAATCTTTTTTTGTTTTATATGACCCTACACATTTGGTTAAACAATCAAAATATGAGCAAAATATTTGTTTTATATATAGAAAGGAAAATCAAAACACTAAACATGGTTTAGGAATTTATCTGACAAAATTATTTGGCAATAAATGCAAACTGCAGCTACAGGTTTTATCTAACTTTTCCCCAAAAATGCATAGAAAAGCAAAAAGCTCACAGGAAAAACCACACTGATTGCACCATAATCCGTTATTATTATTTCATTGCGGTTTTCTCTTGTTTTTACATGTTCATAATTTTGTTGTGACAGCCTGGCTAAAAATTACGCACAATTTGGCATGTTTCATTGCGTTATAACAAGTAAAACAATTGACTCCAAGCTTAATTATACAACTTGCATAGAAATACTTTAATACATTTTTATATCTAAATAAAGGGTGAATAGAAACATTTTCCAAGGCCAGACTATTTTTATTTTACAAAATTCAATCTGCAATGGATGCTGGGAACTTGCAAACCTGCATACATTCATTTCAATAATCTAATATGAAATCTCCTTCACATGCACAAATCAGTGAAGCTCAAACTCAGATCACAAACTCAGCTGCTGAATGAGCCATGACTCAGTCCTTCAAGCCAATATTAAAAGGAACAGCAACACCTGCTGCTTTGTTTAGGGGTGACGCCGCAAACTGATGAAATGCTGACAAGCCTTGGCGTGAAGACAGTGGCATGATATATCACAGCTAGGCATCAATAAGAAATAAGCTGACAGTGACACAAGGAGGAAGTCAAGCCCTGAACATGCTTTTTGTTTGACCTATAGCAAGGATTTGGTACTGTGTTTGGCACTGATATTAGGCAGTGCTAATTCCTCAGCCTACATTACGTCAACGTTTCAGCAGTGCAGCTTTAATTAAGATTCTGCAAGGACAAAGACATCAGTAAGAAAGCCATAGATAATGTTCAGTATAATGTCCTTGATTACGTCTGTCTCCTGTTTAGTCTAAAAATCTGCTGATTCCCATTTAGCGCCCTAATCAGAGAACTCTACGCAAACAATAACCACACTTCCCTGCTTTCACGTGGTTTCCCGTAACTAATATTATTGTTGTGTTTATGATCATGGGAATTTCTACCTGTGTGCGAGTTGAAGTGCCTTCATCCATTACAATATGTCAAAGCAACTAAACAGGTCATTTGCAACATTCAACGTTTAACATTATTCTATCCATTAATACTGGCAAGTGATTTATTTTTGTGTCACTTGTATGCTCTTTTTCTTCTTGCGTTATGAAGCTATTTCAACATTTTGTTCATTTATTTATGTCCATTTACGCGTCATGTCTGGGATCACATGTTGGCATTTGTTTTCCAATAATGATGGGCTGTTTATTGTACATTATCCCCTACTTAGACTGTAAGCAAGTAGTCGTTTGACAGACTGTTTTAAATACCGTTTCATTTAAGCCCAAAGAGGCGCCAAAAAGAACTCAGTTCAGAAAAGAGTTCAGTACAAGTGCACTTTAGTCAAATGAAAGGTTTTACTTTAAAGTGCATATACAGTAAACACACTGTTTTAATAATCTTTTGTTGAGCTTTAAAGAAGTACACTTTTTTTAATGGGTTGACCAACTTACTAAAGCACATGTAAAGTATTTGAATTCAATTTTAACTTGTGTTATTTGATATTTTATTTAAAGTTAACATTTACATATATATATAATACATTAATAATGTGTTAAATGAAAAGAATTCCATCTTTTTAATTACAAATACATTACAAATACATTACATTTTAATAGAAATTACCTTACTTCACCATAAATGCTTGACAGTATCAATAACTGTTTTAAAGACAATAGAAATTACCAATATTACTTATATGTATATTAATATGTACTTAAGTTCTACTTAAGTGGGTGAAAAAGCACTGTTCAGCTAATTGCATTTAATATAAATATAATCTATAATACATTTTAATTTAATTGCAATTATGATGCAGTTTAGTGTTCAGATACATTAGGACTTGAAGTAGATTCTTTTAAAGTATAAAGTAGTATTTTCTCCTTGTAAAAATAGTAAGCACCAGTAATAAGGATAGATAAGTGATTTGAACAAACTGCCTAATCCTATATTGAACTTTAGTGCATAAGTTGTTATGTACCATTTGTGCTATAAATATTAAACAAAATATGAGGTAGGCTACAATGAAGTACATACTGTGTCACGACTTCAGTTTAGTATACGTTAATGTTGCAAAGAAGTAATGAAAAAAGCAATGCATGCCAAGCTTTGCTCACACTGTGACTGTTTATTGCTTCACTTCAGTTTCATTGACTGGACTGTTTATTGCAGTAACAAGAACATTGTGTCACTGAAAAACAGATCACGAGTGACGAGGAAGTAAGAACTGTTAACTAAGCAAACAGAGGAAGCATATACTGCAGTATACTCCACGTTCCATGAGAGCACAACAGAGAGGTTGATTCGGGAGCCAAGATGGCCCTGAATATGAGGAAGCAGGAAAATGGTGGCGCTGAGTCAGTTCTCCCATGGGATTAAGGAGTTAGAGGTGGTTTCTGAGAATCAGCAAATAAATATAGATAACCGATTGCTGTATATAAACATAAATCTGTTGTGGTTTGGTGGAGTCCTTGGGTCTACTTGTTTAAGCAAATTCAAGCAATTACTGGGGTAATGAAATGATGCAGCACATGACTAACATGTGATCAGAGTCGGAGCAGAAGGGAGGATTTCATAACCGAGAGATCTTTGCAAAATCACTGACACTGTATTGTCCTTAAATTTGAACATCCTTGTGATAAATATAATGTTTCTTAATAGTTTTGAATTTGCATTTATATTGTACTTCAAATCTTAAAAGTATATTTAAAAAAACGATACATGGCAGATAATATAATATGAAATAAAATATCACTTAATTGAACTTTATAAATGTGCACTTTGTAATAGTCAAATTAAAAGTTTTACTTTAAACTACATTTCTGCACTTTGATAATTAGAACCAACCAGTTTATTGATGTACATTCAAGTAAAAATAATTTATATTGATAATAGTCAGTAATCACATGCTCCACTAAAAACCTGTATAAGTAAACATAAATCTAGGAACTGGGATGTCAATTTGTAGTTGCCAGACAGTAACCATGGAATAAAACCGTCAACACATATTTATTGAAAAAGTAACAAACTCAGAAGAGGTGGAAATTATCAATTAAAAAAAATTACATCGAGAAACTATAGTGGATACATCGGTTGAAATCTATGTTTCCTTTGAGTCTTAACAAAGACTCCGACCTCTTGTGTTTTCTCTGTTATATATATATATATATATATACATCAGGATCTGATTTGTAATTGTATCCTTATTTTTTTTATTAATCATGTTGCACTGACACTGTAATGAGAGTGTATGGCAATACTGATTAATGAACAACATTGTTGCCTGATGTGCCAGATCACCTTTTATTTTTATCTTCATTTGTTGGCAGTGGGAGTAATTTGTTTTGTTAATAAATTGTATGTTTTGAGTATTTTTATATGTTTATGTCATCTACAGACTCAGACTGAAATGATCAGGAAACAAGGTGAAACTCATTAAGAGTTTTGGAACACAATCAGGAGGGAATAAGGGAAGAAGTTCTTCTTGGAAAAAATTGCAGGGAGGGAAGTTTTAAAAACCTTTAAATAATTGTTTTAATAATAAGTTTAATTACATTTAGGTGTATTTTAGTTTACCATCTTTCAAAGACAGCAGAATTATGAAATTACATATAAAGATGTATGTATCAAAAAAGCATTTTTAAGGCCTACTAAATTTAATTTAATATAAACTATAATACATTTTCATTGAATTATAAATAAATAACATGCATTTGACTATCTTCTAAGAAATATGTATTACGTTTGTTTAAAGCCAGAAACTACTTTCTTTATTTCATACTTTTGTTGGATAGTCTAGAACACAAATTCATAATGCAAACAAGTATGCAGTGCATTTTCATTATTGCCTAGTGCACATTAACATAAACTGTGTTCTTCTGCAGTCAAAGTTAAACTAGTTACAACATGTCTATCATAAACTGAGTAAAATATGCTTTTGTGTACTTGGATGGAGTATGCTGCTTGCTCAAGCCAGATGAGTTTTCAGAAACAGACCAGGAGAACACACAGTGGCGTCACTTAGCTGTTTTGATCTTGTTACTTGCCTTTAAGTATATTAAAGGACATTAAAGGACATTTAATCTCAGCACAAGCCTGTTCAGGCATTCACACAGTTGTGTTGGGTGTACCACACGTGAGAGGCCCCGTTTCCAAGGCCTTACTCCTTCTTGCCACAGCAGAATCCTCTTTTTTATTTCCCTGACTGGATTGATGCAGCACAGCATCTGCCCTTCTTGACCTCATCTTGCCCTGAAACTGATATGTGCATGTAACATTGTGAAGTTCACCAAACATGGCCTTGGGGCAAGAAAGTCAGGTGATGACAAAAAGTGACAAAACAGACACCCAAGCAACTAATATTTTCTCCGTACTTCCCTTGAAAGTAGAATTAACCGACAAAGAGAGTTGTTTGGGATGTATGTACAGCACTTTGGGACCCACTGCACTCTAAAAAATGCTGGGTTGTTTTAACCCAATTTTGGGTCAAATATGGACAAACCCAAACATTGGATCAAAAATGCAATTTAAAAAATGTAACCCAATGGCTGGGTTTGTCCATATTTGACCCAAAATTGGGTTAAAACAACCCAGCATTTTTTAGAGTGTGTGGTTTTTGAAAGTGCTCTAGAAATAAAGTTGAGTTGAGAAAACAGGAACCTGGAAGCACATATGACTTGCTGTAGGTGTAGGCTACTCTGGTTTACAGCAAACATATTTATGCAAGGTAAAAGAAAACAGACCACATTAAACTACCTACCATTTATTTTTTAGTCCGAATTACAAGCTGATGAGAACATGAAATTTAGGAGACATTTGGAAACTATTTGGTATTCTTATACAGCCTTGTCTTCTCTTGTGAAAAAGAAGTACACTTTAGAATATTTTAAAAAGAGTTACTTATGGAAATAACTAAACGTAATGTTTTCAGACGCTTTATTGCATGTTAATCAAATTATAATGTATTATGGTTTAAATCTATATTCAATGCAGTTAGCTAAATTGTATAGTGCTTTTTTACCCTCTTAAGTAGGACTTAAAGGGATAGTTCACACAAAAAATGAAAATGATACCATAATTTACTCATCCTCAACCCATCCCAGTTGTATATGACTTTCTTGTTTCAGCCAAACACAATTGGAGTTATATTAAAAAAATATCCAAGTTTCTTGCTTTATAGTGGGAGTAGTGAGGGCCTGAGATTGTGAAGCCTAAAAAGCGCATCCATCCATCATAAAAGTAATCCATACGGCTACAGGGGGTTAATAAAGGCCTTCTGAAGTGAAGCCATGCATTTTTGTAAGAAAAAATATCCATATTTACAACTTTATAAACTATAAACACTGGCTTCCGGTAACCTCCGTACACGAGTCTAGTTCCGGGGGAAGAGTGACCTTTGACCCGACCCATGATGTAGGATGTTGGAGTAGCGTAAGCTTAGGTGAGAGCAGACGCCTCTCGCGGTTCAAACTAATAGCACTGGGCAACAAACTCAAGCTCTGACATTTCAGTGAAGAAACTCTCATTTTAGACTTCTAATTCGGTACAGTGTTGTGGGTCGACACTTGATGTCCAATGTAAAAAGTTGTTGATGATGCAACAAAGTTTAACTTAATGCAAAGGACAACAATGTTATGAGTCAACTACCAATGGTAGAGCAGACAGTGTCTCACCAACACAAATCCTTCGATTATACACCCATAAGAACAACAAAGAGTTACATAATAGTGTTACAGTACCACCCTGGCAACTTGCTCCAAGTTTTGGTGGCAATTTGCCATGATTAACGCTTGTGACTGTAAATGAAAAGGTAAGCGGGCCAGATAACAAAACCATAGCTTCATCTTTAGAATTATCATACAGCTTGATTCTGATCTGGAGAGTGTTCGTTTATCTTACTATTATTTGCATTCTGCTTGTCATTTCTAAAATCAGGTCAGTTGTATCATTTGTAAGCGAGCTGGACAAAGCAAAAATTACTTGTTCCAAATGAAGCGCATGCATAAGGTCTGTGGGTGTACACTGTGTTCTCGTTGTCTCACCACAAAGATCATGAGTACAGAAAGTGCAGAAGGAAGTCACATGAATGCACGTACACGTTTACACATGTTGTCAACATGCAGCATCACCTATTTATGTAACCAAATGGCCCACAAAGAATCATAAATGACTATTATGAGTCTTACTAATAGAGAAACTACAATTCTTGCTAGTCAAAGCCACAGTACGTGTGCTTATGGATTATGTTTGTGCAATACATGGCATACCAAGACATTTTCGGGATCCTCCACATTAGCTTGCTGACAGGGTGAAGGGTTGTGGAATATATGGTGCTTATCAGTTATAAGTTCACAGACCTCGGCCTTAACACTGACACACACGACCACTCCATGCAGACCAAACAACAGGCTGCTCCGTCCTGCGGTCATTTGCAAACTAGATCATGGACTAAAATTCTGGCCTAAACTGCATCAACCACACAACTTTCATGATTAAAAAGAAGAAAGATATAAAAAGGTCAGGTGTATGTTCATAAATCATAAAATGGGAAATGCAGAACCTTTTACATTTTATGACATAGCTATAATGTGGAAGTTCTGAAATGGAGAAAAAGAAATCAGATGCAGTAATCACAAGCTTTAACCTATAGCTTTCGTTATCATATTTAATTGGCTATGTGAAGGTATCTACACTATTAACATGATCGTAAAACCTCCTGAAAAACCTGTTGTCCCCGATCTAGCCTACATGCTTTCTGCCATCTGATTGACAGGTTTAGTCATTTACCATTTAGGTCATGGTATATTCCTTTTTGCTGTGAAAACTTTACTGACTTTTAAAAAACTAAACTTACTATATGAGACAAAAGCCTGATGTATCAAATATGATGCTCAAAAAAGAAGATATAATTTTTTTCTCCTGAAAGCTTAATAAACTGAAAAAAATATTATTTTTTAAATCGGACTATTATTTAATGTCAGTCTTTAAATGGCTTTTGAGGTATTGATATTAAATAAAAAAAAATAAAAAATACTAATATTATATCCCGTGTAGGCTACTACAGTTTTGTTGAATGTGCATTTATCACCGTCTGGACTGCAGGCATTTAACGCTGCTGTAAGCAATGCTCCATGTTTATTCAACATAGCCACATGCTGGCTCAACACAGGCTCAACACACGCCAAAGCATGAATTTCAAAACGACAGAATGTAAAGACAGGTCTTACAGAAAAATATTTAACAGCATACAAAACTGATGTATATACTGTCTCTTGAAATGTTTTTTTTTTTTTTTTTGTAAAATATTGCTTTTGTGAAATATTTCCTCCACTGCAAAACAACATGGGGATGTTAAAGCTCTGATCAGGTGACTTATAAGAACTCGTAATATTTAGTGTATACACTGAAGGGAAATATCGCCATCTGCCGGCTGACTAATGATGCCTACAAATGTTTAAATGACGTTTCTCTACTCTTAAAGAAATAGCTGACATGAAAATGTCCTCATGTCCTCACATTCAAGTCGTTACAAACCCGCATGGTTTTCTTTCTTCTGTGAAACACAAAAGACATTTTGTAAGAATGTCCACTCTTAGCCACTTTTTTCCATATACTGGTAATGGAAGTGAATATAGACTGGTAATGTCAAACTCCAGAATAAAACGATAAAAAAATAATAATAAAAAAAAACATTAAAAAGTAGTCCCAATGTTTTTGGTCACACACTCAAAACCACTCAGACAGAAAAAAAAAAAGAAAACACAAAAAAACGAAGTTTTTCCATACAGTTATAATTTGCAATTCAAGGCATTATCAGGTGTAAACATGAGATGCATGATATATGGTCTGTAGTGTAAGCAGCTCCTATATGACAAAAAGGAATCCTGGCTTCTGTGTGTTCCCTTTTTGAGCAGAGCTTTCCAATTACAATAATTAAATTAAAAGCATAATTAAAACTGTCTTTCAGTAACATTCCAGCACACTGTTAGAATAGCAGCAGGATCTGAGTCCATCATACCGTTTGAACCATCTCAACAGAACAGCATCTCAATAGCAGCATTGATTCTCTCATCTTAATTACATTAGTCATTAAATTAAATTCAATCCCTGTATTGACCTGATTCAGTGTCAAGTTGAAACAAAGAACTCATAGAAATATGTATTGTCCACATTAGTAGACAGCTTCGTCCATATTGTCATCACTATCTGCGCCAAATTCCTCTCCGTTGTCAAAGTAAGACATGATATAGTCTGTCTCCTGAAAGAAAAGAAAGAAGTTGTATGTGTAAATGACAGCGGCACAAATATTGTTGAAAAAAATATGTTTTGTGTCAAATTATGAAAAAAAATTCTTACATCTTCAATCTCCTCTTCAACATAATCTTCATCCGCATCTGGCTCCTCCTCATTATTCTGTTTCTTCTTCTCCTCGTCCTCCTCTTCCTCAGAATGCTGCTCTTGTTCTCTTTTCTCAAGTGTCTAAATGTTTTTCCATAAAATGAACATTACTAACATACACAGATTAAACAGCAGCATAAAAAAAAACAGGAAGGAGAAAACAAATGGCTGATTTGCTCCGTTTGTTACAATTTGTCAATATACATTTTTTGGTATAGTCTGTGTTTCTATTTAAAGTCTTTCAATCTGTTTTTTTTTTTATTATTTTATTTTATTTTATTTGAATGTTTAAAACAGTTAATGCAACATAAAATATTATGGTATATCGTACCTCTAGTTTTTGGAGAACCTCTTCTTTTCCAGGAGCTACTTTTGGTTTTCGCAGGAGTTGTGGCTTAGGACCTATGACTACAGAACAAAGGGATTAAAAAGACACATGATTTACTGCTAGTTTAAAACGAATTGGGTAGCATTTAGTACATTAGATTGTGAACCTACACACATGGTAATAATAATAATAATAGAGTTGCTCACGTGTTTTCTGGGGTTTCTGTACTTTAATGCAAAGCTCTTTTGGCAGTCGACTCCAGTCTGGAATGAAATCAAATATTTTTAGAGAGACCTGACTTTTACATTTTCTTGATTATACAAATTAATAGTCAGTTGTAGCACAATAAATAATAAAGATTTCTCATTAAAATTCCTCTACAGTGGTACATAGAGTCTGTGGTCGGTAATACTTTTTTTAAAGAAAGAAAGACCAAGAGCAAAAATACAGTAAAAACATTAATACTATGAACTAAGACCACAATTTAAAATAGCTGTTTTCTATTGGAATATATTTTAAAATGTAATCTATTCCTGGGGTGTTAAAGCTGAATTTTCAGCAGCATTACTCCAGTCTTCAGTGTTACATAATCCATCAGAAATCAGTATAATATTCTGCTTTGCTGCTCAAGATTATCAATGTTGAAAAAAGTTGTTCTGCTTAATATGTCTGTGGTAACAGCAGATACATGTTTTTCATGATTATTTTATGTATAGAAAGTATAAAAGAACAGCATTCATTTGTAATGGAAATCTTTTGTAACATTTTAAATGTCTTTACTGTCACTTTTGATCAGTGGTTTGTGGTGTCCTTTTGGATGTCAGATACCAGTCCTTGGAATTCACAGCTTTAAACACTTATACATTTAAATCACAAAAGACAAAAAGTATCCTGAGACTTGAATGCAGTGGAGGATTTCAGGTTTCCATGTTTGACTGTTGAATTTCCTCTGCTTTATTATCTGTTGTGTCTCACCTGGACTCCATTCAATTGTGTTGTTCTTCGGCTCACCATTTTGGTATTTATCTGAGTACCGTGCCACATCTAAAAAAAAGAAGACAATAAAGAGAGACTGAGATGGGTCGTTGGCTTTGAATATTTCAGTGACTGCCCACAGTTCAAATGCAAATCCAGAGATTGCATGACTTCATTATCTATGGCCCTGTTTACACCTGGTTTTGGTCGATCGGATCACAGGTAGACGAGGGAGACACATACCCGTTTACACCTGGTATTTTATCCGTCTCTTTTGTCCACTTTCAACCACTTCTGTCTTGATTTCATTGATTTGGGGGAGGGGGGGGGGTCTATGAGCGGGTAAATTTCTGGGCTTTTTCAGATCTTTCGATCTAATAAACGAAATAAGCTTGAATAATTTACATATATTAGGCGACGGAAATATATACAGAGCAGCGGCTTTTGTTTCCTCTCTGATATGCGCTAGACCATGCCGAACGCACTGAGTTTGTGTTAGAAGTCAGGAATGCTGAGAGAACATTGAGCTTTGTACATTTTCATCTTCAAACCAAACCCGTCTGGCTAGCATGTTTCCCATAATGTTTACGCATTAGGTCAGTAGCCGGAGAATAGGCAGTCTTTTGTGGCGGTTCAAACGCAAACAATACCTCTGGAAGTGGTCGAAAGTGGACAAGCTCAAAACGTTTTACCCCCGTTTACACCAGTATTTAGCGCCGTCCACTTGTGATCCGATCGACCAAAGCGCATCTTCATACCAGGTGTAAACAGGGCCTAATCATGTTGGATCTTCATCATTTGTGCTTACAATTGTCCACTCTCAGTGTGCTCAGTATTGCCCACGTTGCCTCAACCCATCGTACCTGTCTTTGTTCTGGCTGCTCTTATGTGGAATGGCAGATTCTTGCTGGAGGCTCTCAGCTCCTGCTTCAGAGCGAGCATATAGTCCACCTCTTCTCCTGTAAGCAGAGGCACTGGTCTAAATTGCATAGGCTGAAAGAAAGAAAAAAGAAAAAATTAAACTCAAACAAAATCTTTTTTTCAGAACAATCAATTCTCGCAAATCCGTAATAAGACATTTATAGCATTTATATATGTGTAATAACAACAATTGTAGGTAGACTGTAAAAAATGATTGTGATTCAGACTGATAATTTAAAAAGACAGTTGATTTCACAATTGATAGTTTTTTTTACTTTAATAATTATGTTTCTTCTTAGTTTGTAATCAGTTATGTATATTAGGGTTTTATGTTACATCTTATGTTGTTAAATTTGTGTTTATTGCATTATTTTAGTGTCTTGTGTGTGTAACTATGATGCTGTTTTATATTTGTTTGCATGACTGTGTCTTTATATTAGAATTAACCTTAGCTTGTGGAAAAGATAAGAACTTCATCATGTGTTTTCTCTTTACCACCCGTGTTATTATGGTGGATGTCAGTATACTTTAAAGGCACAAAACAGATTTTAGAAGCAGAGTTGCCTCACTAATTCAGCAGAGAAGGGCTGTTGGATTTATCTGTTTTAAATTGTAAAATTGACATGTTGTTTAAATCACATCTAACATGTTTAAACCACAGCTGCCAGTTTTTTTGTCTTAAATTTTGTAAAGATTTTTTTTTTTAACAGAGTATATTACAATGTAAAGACACTCATATTACCATTAAAACACTTACGGGAAAAAGAGGAGAAGGTGTATGTGTAGATGTTGGTAAAGAATCACCCCTCCCAAAACCCAGTACGTCCACACTGAAGGTAAACTGGTTTCTTCCACGACCTCTGCCCCTACCTGCCATGACTGTACCTGTACAGTCAACACATGTGCATAAGCATACAACTAGCCAATTGCAATACAAATACCTTCATAGCCATGGTGTAACCTGCAAGATACAACCACAAAGATTACTTTATTTTAAGCAGTAATATTTAGATTAGTCACTAAACAGATTACCTCAAATTGTGTTTCAGGTTCAATCCCTTAGCAAATATGTGTACTGATCACCAGCTGCCTGCTGAATGGAATGCCATGTGTAAGGCACAGTCATAGGAGCCTACTTGAACACGTGGGTAGTTGTGTTTACATCCGGCACATGTACACGTGTGGTCCGTCTCAGTTTACAGTCCAACCAGAAAGACTCCTCGGGCAAAGAGTTCCTAGCACTAACAGCAGGCATTACATTGCTAACTGTTACAACTGAGGATATTACAACATATTTGATCTTAATGGTGTTGTAAACTTTATTTTTTGAACACACCTATAAAATATCGCTACCTGACAGTGGGATATCACTGAAATTAGTGTCGTGAGAAATCACGTGGAGAGGACATGCATGTTGCGAGTTGTTGGAGAGGAAGTTATATAAATAAATAAAAAAGTATTTTTATGTTACAATATTTAAAAAAATGTCTCTCTTGCCATTCTGACTTTCCCCCCTCATATTTGCGAGAAAAATGTCTGAACTGTTTAAATTCTGTGGTGTTTAAAATATTTCACACACATCAGACGTTTGAGATAAAATATATTTTAACCATTTTAGTTTGTGGTCGCAGATTTTTTTAAAGCTACACTAATCCTGACAGATTCAAGGGTCAATAAACGATATTGGTAGTGTAGCCTAGCTAGCCTATATTGTGAATAAATGTCTGTAGTGCATTAAGGGTTTTCACAATTGCTAAAAAAAAAAAAAACCATTAACTGAGCAAATTCGTTAATGGGATCATTCTTCCTGCAAAACCTTAAACAAGTTCACGTCAGACAGTTACACAATTTGCAAATCTCATGCACTCTTTTTGCGAATTCTTAATTCTTAATTTTGCGCCCCCTGGAGGAGAAGAACTAGGATACAGTTCAATATTATGTTTATTCCAGCAGGTGGCACAAAGGTTGTATCTACCCGTACTTAAATTATTTCACATTATTGAAACTGGCAAAGGGATCTAGCATGACCAGCAACAGGACATATAACTGGATGTGAGCAAATTATTTTGCCTACTATTGCCTAAGTCAGATATATGGAATATAAGTACATTCTTGAACTTTCTTTCACCAATGAGCCACAGAATAAAAGCAGAAAATTAAATAAGCCCCGCAACTTCTTTCCTCACACCATTTACAGTAGCCTAGTTGTGGATGCAAAGAATTCAATAAATTCAATCAAACACTCTGACAAGACAAGAGGCCACTAAATAATGAAGGCAGATTACATTGAAAGGTTGAATTGTGTTCTCAAAATGAAAGCATTTCTCATAAATGTCTAGTTGGGGCAAGATATATATGTGTGTGTGTGTGTGTGTGTGTGTGTGTGTGTGTGTGTGTGTGTGTGTGTGTGTGTGTGTGTGTGTGTGTGTGTGTGTGTGCGTGCGTGCGTGCGTGCGTGCGTGCGTGCGTGCGTGCGTGCGTGCGTGCGTGCGTGCGTGCGTGTGTGTTATTATTTGTTACAGTTTTTAATAACATGCAGTTTCTGTTGGTTTGATGTTTTGCATGTTAACCTCTACATTTTTGCATTTTTAAAATGTTTAAACTAATATGACAAAATGAATAAAATGAGAAAAAAGCTGATTTTTCTATTTTTCTTGACATACTGTATATATGTTTATTGTTTAACAATATGTTTCCATGACAACACATCCTGTGCAGTGCACATGTATCCCTCTCCTTAGGGTGCAGCTGACCATTGTCAGCCATTGTCATACGCATTGACCTCTGGTTAAACACAACCAAGTTATACCGTTTTGACGCAAGCATATTTCACAGTACTGTATGCGTGCAGGTCAAACAAAATGGCTTTGACGGAGGTCCATTATGGATCCCAGTAAAGAACAATGAAAAAGAAATGATATGATTCATCATCAGTTACTAACTTTAGGTCCCCTAAAGCCACGCCTCCATCCATGATTGATTGACAGCTGGCAGTCTCTCTTGATAAAAGCTTTGCAAATAAAAAAAGATTACACTTCATTTACCATCAGAACAACGCTACACAAGACACAGGAATACTTCAACATTCAGTGAATCGTAATCCAGTTTCCTCAGGATGCGGCACATTGAGTTGCATTACACCGGGGTAGCATTGTGCTTCCTGCTGTTTTCTGCTACAGGTACGTTAAAAAGTTTACATTTCATGAAATATCTTCAGGATATCACTTTAGAGTTCATGTCAACAAACTGTTATGGTAACTCACTTTCTCATTTTTATTTCATTCACTGACTCCCACTTTCAGCTTGTTGAAGTTATTAGTTTAATGGGTATTTAGGCTGCATCTGTTTTGTTTTGTTTTTAGGTGTGAAAGAATATGCTTTATTGCTTATATTATGAGAAAAGTATGTGACAAACAGTCAGTAATAAAAAAAAGTGCTAAAATTATTTTAAAATGCCAGTGTTTGGAAGATAGCAAACATTTTTGTAAATCCAGTTTGTTCAAACCATACAATCGCAGGAATTTTTGTAATAAAATAAAAAATAAAAAATAAAAATAAAAGATAAAAAATAGTACATGCTATTTAAAAAATGTCTGGTCTCAATACATTTTTGATACATTTAAAATAATACATAATATGCCCAATTTGAAACTAGTGTCAGTCTTGAATACTTAAAACTCTTATTTTCATGGAGATTTGTGAAGAAACTATTAACATTACCCATCAGAATAGCATTTTGGAATTTAAATGTCCTGACATTGACATGCGCTGAATTATAACTATTTTGGGAAAAATACACAGCCACAAAACATAAAACGACCAATTTCATGAGTAGACCTAAAAAATAATTAAATAAATTAAATAGAGTCTTTTTCCCTAAATAGTCAATCTAATATATAAATATATGATATAGTCACCATCTAATAACAATAACAATATATATATTAGATGGTGAGTAGATGGTTACTAACATGGCAATGAATAATCATATTGTCTTTGTAGGTGCTCAGCCCTTGAGCATTTTAAAGATTATTGAGGGGCTCCAGTCACCCCCAAAGACCTACTCTACACCCCTGTACTCATTTTCCCTCTGCATGGAGATCACCAACCGTGTCTTCAATGACTCCCTCCTCAACACAACCTCGCAGCGGTACAAGCGGATGTACGACGAGGTTTCTGGAGTTGTAAGTGTTTCCTGTGATGTATCATTGAATAGATGTTACACATAATAGCAACAACATTTGAAGCTACATGTAAATTGCTGTTGAGAGATCTGTCAACATGATTTTGTCTGACTTTCACAGTTGGACCTGGCCTTTAATTGCTCGAACTGTGACACAAGAGAAACTTACAGAGGGGTAACAAATATACAGTTCAGGTAAACCTCATTTGATTCTTCTTCTAAAGATGTTTGTCAGCTGGTCCCAAATGAACTGAGAATATAAGTGCATGCTCTTGTGAACAAGAAGTGTACTTAAACTGTACTTGCTGAATATTAATGCAATAAAAGGAGTCCACTTTCATAACTGTTTCTTGACATAATTAATACTTTGTAATAATGTCAAATAAAAAAAAATATTATGAAGTGCTACATTAAATCATTTAGTAATCTTTTGTCATGCATTAAAGACGTAAACTCGTTTTGATGTGTTGACTAACATAAACTAAAACACATGTAAAGTACTTGATTATCATTTTAACTGTTATTTGATATTACATTTAAAGTTAATATATTGTACTAAATGTACCAAATTTCAAACACAATAAATGTTTAAAGTAAGTCAGTTAGTTCCATGTAAAATACAATTCAATTATAATTAAATGTAGCCTATACAATAATATATTTTATTTAATTGCAATTAACATACCATAGTTAATATATTCTTTTAAAGAGATTATATTTCGGTAATAAATGCTCTATTTAAAAATATGCTAAAGTGTACTTTGACACAAGGGTGTATATATTATATATATATTACAATCAATTTGGCAAAATGTTGTTTCTTGTTTGATTACAGGAGCGGGCCTATGATCGCGAATTGTACCATTCAGTTTCAGACCATTTTTATCAACCAAGTTGTGATCAAATATTTGTTCCTGCGAGCCATAGATAATAATACTCAACCAAATGGTCTTGCACTTAACAGACAGTACACTGCTGGTAAGTATTCATCAGAGTCAGGCAAACTTCAGAATTTATGAATTGGATCTCTTTTGATTTATCTCTATCAATGTAAATTTGAATTAAACTGGCATGCATTTTAGAATTAATCTATTATTACCTAAATTATGAATATATATTTTGAATGTAGAAACAGTTACACCTGCCTGGCTTTCTCCAACATCCACAACTATGGCTATTCCAACTATTCCTATGGCTACAGCAAATCACTTTGCAGGAAGTGCTTCTCATTGGCTTCCTGGTTGGGCCATTGCATTGCTAGTGTTAGCATGCGTCATCATACTGCTTCTCCTCATCATCTTACTCCTGGTAAAAGCCTAACAGTTACTCTTCGCTAGCTTTATAAACTCACAAGTTTCACAAAGTACCCTTCGTGACAATAAAGTGCCCTTAATTGTATTCAAAGTGCACTTGTAGTGTATTTCAAAATTTAAAAGTATTGGTGAGAAACTGTAGGCTACTTGCTGATAATATATTATGTTGAAAAAAAGAACACACATTTATAATACACTTAACACACTTAAATATGCTTTTAAAAAAAGCACTTTGAAATGAAATGTTTTTAATGTCAAATTAAAAGTTTTACTGTACAGCACATCTTAATTAAAATAAAAAAACATTTATTAAAGTACACTTAATTTGATGTTTTGAAGAAAGCTCATGTGAAGTCCTTGATTTGAAGGGTAATTCAATATTTACTTTAAAATGAATGTATTTTAAATGTACTAAATTGCAACTTCATCATCACAAATTTGTAATTATTTATATGATGTACATTATATTATAATTTATAAATGATTTATTTTTAAATATTGATCATAAATGCTTGTCAGTACATTCGGCAGTACACTTGAACCATATTTCAAAGATAATAGAAGCAATTATGAAATTACATATACAGATGTACTTAAATCCTACTTAAGTGGGTAAAAAAGCCCACTTAGATTCAACTAATCACATTTCAATTTAAACTAGAATACATTTTTATTTAACTGTAAATGAACAAAAAAAAAAAAAAAAAAAAAACTGTAAATGAACAAAACATTACATTCCCTTTAGACTAAAGTATATTATTTCTGTACTCTTACTTCACCTTCTTTTTCACAAAGAAAAAATAGATGTTGACTGATGCCAGTGTGAAATCTCATTTCCATCTCTCCAGATATGCTGTTGGTCCTGTAGGAGAAAAGACAAAAAGGAAGAAACAACCAACATAGTAGAACATGCACCTTATCAGAGGACATCTTTCAAAGAACATCTTGCCAATCCCACATATATGCCACACACACCTGAGAGAGGCCCCATATACCCAGGCTTGGTAAGAACTGAATGTCATTTCTTATGGCTGAAATATAAGTTTAAAAAATCTATTGAGAAATTTGGTCACACCTCTATCCTAAAAAAACATTTAGTTAACATCAGCATAAGACATTGTGATTCAGTCATTCACTCGTTTCAAACGTACATCATCTTTTTATCTATGATTTGTGCAATTTGGAATCGTTCAGATCATCAGAACATTTGTGCTTATAACATGTGAAGTACATGCTTAAATAGATTGGTGCAATATTCAATAACTTCACTGTGTAGATTTTATTCAATGAATGAAACGGCTGAATATTCAGAACACAGACAACTTGAATGTTAAGTCATTTCAACTTAAATTACATTAAACGGACTTTAAAAAGATGAGTTGAATCTCGTATAACATAAAAAAGTTGAAAATTGTGTAACTTATTTTGACGAGTTAAAGCAATGTAAAAAACATGTGTTGTCATAACTTATTGCTGATTGATCATATAATATTTTACAGTGTAATATGCTTATGGTTCTATTATTATGATCTCTTCTAAGTGTTGTATCGTTTCTTCAACAGGGAGAAGTGGATGTACCGCATGGCAGCCAAGCCGGGATGTTTGCGATGAACCCTCAGAGATGATAACCACAACACCATAAGAGAGGTAGAAAACAAACTTCAGCAGACAACAGTATAGACATCCATAACTTATTCAAGTTCATTTAAGTTATATATCAAGTTATGTCATATAGTTATGTCATATAGTTATGTCATTTATCAACAAAAATGCAACAATAACACTATTATTATTGTTTAAAATGAAATTTTAAGTTCACATTTTCTCAAGCCGGTCTCAGAAACCAGGGAGAGGTTTGGAGTGACTAACAGGTTTGTCTATGATGGAGGGAGGCTTACAGGGAAATGTGTAGTTGCTGGGAGAGCAGATCTATTCATTATGAACAAAGAGACACTAGCAACACAATGCATATTAAATACATAAACTTGGTTAGTTAACATGAGGTCAAGCCCTCCATTCAATGAACTGTTTACCATTGTGACCACAATGCTTGCACAATATGGTAACACAAATATGGGCTTTAAAGCTAGTAAATATATTTCATAAAGATACCATTGAATTAGGATTAAGCTCTATGTATGCAGTTCTTTTACATACGATTAATATGTTGCTGCAGTGTCAAATATTGAATGGCAATGATTTATAGCTATCGCTGGGAAAATCTCCATACTGATTCCTTTAAACTGATGAGTGAAGTGGAAGTAATTATTTGAGGTTACTTAAATTGTTTGTGATGATTTAGCTTTAATTAAAAATATTCATAATAATGATTTTTAACAGTATGTGTCGTGGTGAAAAATAAATGAAATAATCTTTATTATTTACCCTGGTGCATTAACCTTGTACAATACACTAAAAATAACACAAAGTCCAGGGAAGCTATTAAAACCCTTCTCACATAATTTACATTACTATATTTCATACAGTTTAAAAATACACAACCTAATACATACGTAGTGCTTCTCTGACCTTTGTAATATTGTTAACATTAAACACTGATAATACGTATACAGTTGAAACTGGTTCAAAACATCAATATATCATTGGTATTTAGTATAGAACACTGACAAGTTTACGATAAATATTTCAGGAGTCTATAAACACTGGTGTAATAAATACACTTGAATAATGTGGTCTTTGTTTCAGAGCCATGAAATAACTGATGCTACGGAGGTTCAGGATGTTAAAGCGGTTTCTCTCATAGAAGATGCTGGTTTCTTCAAAAAGATTCTAGAATTGTGGACTTGTCATCATTACCATGTTTAATATAAGTATTATACTCAACTTAAATGGAACTTTATTTATTGTCACACAGATATGGGGATTTGGGTCTGTGAACTTTTGCAGCTCTTACTCAGTATAATATACCAGGGTTAGTTGTCACACTTTTTACTTCAATAAATATTTTTCCGGTTTGGTTAATTCTCGAGAAAACCCCTTTAACACTTTCACTGTTTTCCCCCCCAAAAATAAACACAGTTAATTTAATATATGTTGTTTCCTACAGTAGTGCATGTTGTCGAACTATGTCGTTTGTTATTATAATTTTTTTGTTTATTTGAGACAAATACATTTTTGAAAGATGAAATACTATCTTTTTATTTATTTATTTCATAACATGTGTATTTAAAATGTAAACATTTATGTATATATTTATATATAGGACAGGGGTTTCAATCTGGGGCCCAGGGACCCACAGGGGGAATGTAAGTGTAAAAAGTTTAAAAATAAATAATATAAAAAAAAATAAATAATAATAAGATTAAAATAAGTAAATAAATAAGTAGCACTATAACAGTACAGTACTAAGGAGTAGGAAAATATGTAATAATGCAACTTAATAGAAACTAAATATTTTCCCAAACAGAATTTCAGACCGACTTATGAAATTAATTTTTCAAAGTATAAATTGGATCTAAAAGATGCCTTTTAAATTTTGGCACAAGGGTGATCATATTTGGGGGTCCTTGAAATCTGAATGTTTGAAACCCTCTCTGCTATATATTAACTGGTATGCCGATGAAATGTACTAAAACAGTAAAGGAATTAAAAAACTAAACAATATATAAAGCAGCAATCACGCAAAATGTGACTAAACCATTAAAACCATTGTTTTGCCAACAGGAATTGCAATCACATGTAAACAACAATCACTTCCATGTGTGACAACTTGCCCCGGTCTCTTTGATATCTTAGGCTACAGAAGAAGAGTAATGGTTTGCTTTTATGTATCTCTAGATTACAAGGTTATCAATACATAAACCTCTTTTCAATCGTAATTTGTATTCATGTTATTTGTATGGACATTTACACTCATTTAGACTTTCTGTGGGAATAATGTCAGAAAAACAATATATTACATATAAATAAATACAGCATACAGTACATGATTTGTTTTTTTCTGTTCTTTTGCAATGATTACACAGCTGTGAAATTCTTCAATGTACTTCAATGAAACAGTCTTCTAGTTGATTAATGTGCAACACTTATGGAGTACGTTATTGGGTTCAATAGTCTGAGAACACATGGACAATTATGAGATTCAATATCCAATTTAAACCTAGAAATATCAAAGCTTTAGGATTTAAAATAAATAAATAGAACAACTAAAACAAATAAATGTAAAAAGATTTATAATCTAGGCAAATCATAAAAACAAAAGTGTAACATTGATCAGATGTACTTGCTTCCACTGCAGCAGTAAGATTCACTTTGGATTCATCATTCATGTATAAAAGTATAGTTCCTTAGTATAAAAGTATGGAATACCAACTCAACTTCTTACTCAATTTGTTATACTAACATTATTCAGGACTTCAGTAAATAGCTTTACATTGTATAACATGTTGTGGTTGGGCTTAAGAAACTAGGCTGCATGCACAAAAGTTTATGTACCAGAGAATTAGAAAGTAACAGAATTCATAATATTGCTTAATTTACAAAGTACTTAACCTCAGCTTGTATCAAAGGCAATATCTCTTCAATACTCTAACTCTAATGTACTCTCAAAATTCTAACTCTGATCAATACTCTAACTCTAAAATCAATGCTCCAACATCCACAAACCCTCAGATAGTAAGCACTAAGCAGTTTTGGGTGGATTCAGGACTGAGGTTGGTTTGGTGCAGTCTGGTGTTCCTCAGGGATCAATTTGGGGTCCTGTACTCTTTAGCATTTACATTTTTACAGATGGTCAACTCTTAAGATCACTCGGTCTTAACTTTCATTTTTATTCAGATGACACCCAGATCTGCAAACGTTCAAAACCTGATAATAATAATAAAAAAGGCAATGGCCTTTCTTTCTCAATGTATTTCTGAATCTCAAAACATTTTTTGTCTTTGCTCACCCCACCAGTTACGTAAAGGGTCTTTAACCTTAAAGTCCCCATGAAATCAAAATGGAAGTTTTTGGGCTTTTAGAATATGTTAGCCTTACTGTTATCTATAAGCTAGCGTGCTCCAAAACAATGATAAAATTCGCATTTAGAAGATATAAGCGTTCAAAATTTACAGGGCCCTATCTTACACCCTGCGCAATGCAGCGGCAGGCATTACTCAAGTGTTTTTATCGCTAGTTTCAGCCAGACGCAGTTATCATTTTCATATCCAGTTTAAATAGCAAATGCATTTGTGCGGCCATGGGCGTTCTGGTCTGAAAACGAGGTGTGTTCAGGCGCATTGTTGGCGCGTTGCTATTTTGAGGCAACTGAAATAGACTGCGCCATTGACCAAAAAAAATCTGATCTAAGAATAGCACAATATTTTATTTTGTTATTTAAAGAGCGCATTAGTAATGTGCGCCTATAGGCAGGTGCACAACGCACATACACTCTTGCTTATTATTACACACACAGCGACGCCCAGAAGCACAAAACATGCCAAATATTAAAAATAAAAGGATTACAATGTTAAAGATTAATATTGTGTACAAAAAAATATGGTGGAATCCGGCTTTTCCTGTAGATGGTCTGGTCAGATCCGTTTCTGCTTGCAAATTCTGCCATGGCACAAGCGCAACTAGCTTTTAAAAGGAATGGGAAATTACACTCTGATTGTTTTGTTTTTTTGCACGTTATGCCCAAAACACACCCATTACTCATTAAGAGAATAGGGACAGCCCTTTTAGACTATGCTCCGGGAGCGGCGACCATTTTTGAATTGGACATGCACTAAGTGCACTTGCGCCATGCACTTTAGACCATGCGCTTAGATCGTTAAAATAGGGCCCGCAGTCTCTCTTCCGCTAATATGTATCAATGATTTTGATAAAAACTCTGCACTTCAGCTTCTGATCAGATTTTCTGTCCAATCAAATGCTCTCTAGAATCTAAAGTGTCCTGCCCCCACACCATAGCTAAATATGCTGAAGCTGCAGCTAAAATCAGTCACTTCTTTACTGTTTTCTGTGTTACACACATACACAAATGTTACACACACTATTTTCTACTATTTTCTACATGGTGAATGGCACAGTGGAGTATAGTGGATATGGAACGATTCAGACAGTGTAAATAAATATGCTTTCCATCGGGGCGAATGAAGTCTGGTTTCACGTTATGCAGGGGACACACTTAACGACTAGCTGAAACCTTCTAAGACTGAGCTAAACACACTTACAGACTGCTTCCAACGATTTGAAACACCGACTGAACGCAACTGTCTCTGACTCGGCGTGTTTGGGCATGATCAGTCGTAAGTATCATATTACCCTCATAATCAGCCTTACAGTCATTAAGTGTGTCCAGGATTATTGTTGAAGTAAAAAAAAAAAAGTTAAAAAAGTTAGAAGTTTAAGTTTATGAAAATTATTTATAAACACTATTTTATATAAAATATACATTATACTTTATGAAACATGTTACATCTAGAAAATCAAAGCTATAAATCCATATAATTTGTGTTCCAAATTTTAGGTTGATATATCAAAAAATGAGCTTTCTACAATATGCAGAAGCAGAAAACAGGAATAAAGCAACTATTTGGTTTTTAGGCCAAACCTGAGAAAATAACTCCATCTGGTAAAAAAAAAAAGAAAAAAAAAAAAGAAAAAAAAGTACAAATTTTAATTTTGAAGCCTTGCCAACAGATTAAAAGCATATTAACAAAGCTTGCATCATTTTATAGTTAAATGGCCCTGGGATAAAAAAAAATTGGGCTTTTAATGGGTTTTGTCCTTAAGGTCCTGAGTGGAACTATTTTGTGCTAGTGTAAAATAGATTTATTAAAGGAAATTGGATTGAAATAATTAAATTCCAATAAAAATACACACTTGTGCCAAAATGTATGCAGTTAGCATTAATAACAAAAAAAACAAAACAACAACAACAAAAAAGACAAAATGTCCATAAGGTCGCACAAGGATGAATGTAAGCTGTGCCTGCACTCAAATACATTAAATGTGCAGAGTAATCATCCCAAATCAGAAAAAACACCTGCAATGCCAGACATCTCTGACAAAAAACGTGGACTCTCAATAGAATGTCAATAGTTGACTGAAAGTCAGAGGTGCTGCACCTAATTCTATCTTTAGTAACAGTTTTGCGTCACAAGGTAATCAAAAAGTGTAAAGTCATTATTTGTGGATTATTAATCTAAAAGGATTACCTTTAAGCAGCTACATTTACAAAGTATATTTATAAAGATATATTTATAAAGAATGCATTTTTAAAGTAGCCTATATAAAAAAAACTGCACTAGCAGATAAGTCATTATAAGGCCATTTAAGGAGAGGACAGGATATTATAGGCTACTTAAATATGTACTTATGAGTAAAAAAAAAGCAAGCTAAAAAGTTCAAATCAATACATTTAATGTAAATTTAAAATATAATACGTTTTATTTAATTGCAATTAACATGAAAATTAACTACCTGAAAACATTAGTCAGTTCACACTTGATGTATTTTTTTTAAGTATATGCCTAGATTTCCATAATAAAGTACCCTAAAGTGTACATTTCTTTTTCACAAGGGCATATCTATGAATCACCTGCACTTTTGAAAGGTGCTTCAGGTTGCTTACGTATGTTTTTGACACAAGGATCTGTCTAAGTCAAGAACACAGAAAATATACGAATAATCAATCATTGTGGATATTAAATCAACACAAATGAGGAACCTTTACATTAGCTTAAGGGTATTCGGCTGTTCCACGTTCCTATACATAACCTGAAGACTTCTAAGTGTTTATCTCTCACTATACATCTTTATTGTGTGTGCGTCATTTTTGAGAAAACTACTTTAACTGAGCATGTGTGCCAGATGAATGACATGGTGATGTCACATTATCTTGCTCAAGATGAAAGCATATGATGATACAGATAATGAAATCATAACTGATAATGCAGAGTGCAAATATCTGAAAGTTATCACTATATGCTGAAAGGGGCATTGTTTCAAGTTTTTAAACCATTCGTCACTGCTCCTGCTTGAATAAAGAAAGAAATATGAAATTATTAATAATAACACACACACACACACACACACTCTATATAAACAAAAACTTTCATGTGATTAAAAGATTTTACAGCACTAAATATTTGTAACATAACATAACATAACAGTGTGAGAAGTTTACCCTTGATCAAAACCTGCATGGCAAACATCAACTTACTGCTTTAAGGTTCTTATTAAACTGAAAATATAAAAATGCGAAACAAGAAACAAAATCACATTGTTGGTGCAAAAAAGTTGTTTAATAAGACCATTCAGCACCTAAAATACACTTCAAACACTATGAGAATGTGTTATTACAATGTCCTATTACATTGACCAAATTCTTTGATCCCCATCTAGTGGAAACTGAAGTAATAGCATAGCAGCATGCTTAAGATCACAACTAAACAATATGTGACAGAGTGAACAGAGCAGAAAATATACAGATGTTGTGTAAAAGAGGTATGAAAGTAAATGAAAGTGTTAATGCAGTGGGCAAACAAAATACTTTGGTTTGTTAGATCTGTAATAAACCGTATACGGATTATGACTGTATTATAACATCTAATTTCATATGATGAATTGAGATACTAGTGAGATAATAAAAATGACATTCTGTGAGTCTGGGTAGTGAGTAGCTTACAACAATAACTATTAGCTTTACTATTAAGCCTTGTGAAACAATAATGGCAATCAAACAACCCAGCTAACACGGACTGTTCTCAGAACTTTGCTAACGTCCTCTCTAAGTTATGAACAAATGTTCTTCCAGTAACATTAATAGAATGTTGGTTCAAAGTTATATAGTCTTTAATAACATTCTCAAGAAATTAGCACACATTTTTTTTTTAGGCTACATAATTTAGTACCCACTACTTTTTCAGATGGTTCAGAGATTTCACTGCATACTGCTAGGTTATTTTTATACTGAAAATATCAAAATGTGAAATAAGAAGCAAAAATCACAGATTGTTGGTGCATAGAATATATAAAATACATTAGCAGTAATATTTTCTCTAACACTCACATAACCAATACATTTATTTAAAAAAATATTTGTTTTGAACGAGAACATTCAGAAATAACTTTTAATGTTTTCATAAATAAACGGGAACGTTAGCAAAATATTTCTAGAACACATTTTGTTAGCTGAGAAAGGGCCAAAGGTTACACATAAAAGCCCTATTCTAACTCTCATTTGATCAAGATGAAAACATGATCTCAGACACACAACCTCATCCTGCACTGAAATGGATTTGCAAGATTTAGTGTAGGCTAGCACCAATGACTTTACATTAGAAAGTATACATCATATCTACAGAGAACTCATCCCACTGTTTGATATTACATTTGGAGAGAGCACACAAAATATTACTTTCAACAAAATGTAAAAGATCAAACCCAACTTGGGTGTATTTTATTCTGTTAAGATATTGTTACTATTTTTCATTTTCTTGTGAGCATTTGAGTTCAAGATAGATAGTAAATGCCATCAATTTACTACTAACACTGAAGAGGCCAAATGAATTGTGGGAATATTTTACATCATTTATATTAATATCATAGAGCATTTTTTGTTTGTTGATAAGTTAGGTCCATGTATTTAATATGCCATTTCTCAATTAACACAATATTACAGTTTTTGACAGCTGAAGATGTTTTAAAGCTAATTTACAATCGATATCTAAAATGTTCAGCCTGTTATCAAAACCTGGTAATAATGTCTTGCATAAAGCAGATCAACTGTGCATGCTTGCATTGTTTAGATACATTTTTCCCTTTTATTTTTTATTCTTTGCGCTGTTTCATTTAAATTAATCATGCTGTGATCTTTCTGCATTAATATTAATTCTATTGGTCATTATCTTTTCTGGGGAATTTCCATAAGTCATTCAATATGCAAACAGATGCAAACTTTGCTGCCAGTTAACTTTTACATTTAGTCAATCATCGTATCAATGGGAGATTTTTAAACTTGTATCTTAATCTCTTTTTTTTTTAGGTAACAGAAATGGTGAAATTAGTGGTTCAGGCTAAATGAATAGACGTTTATAGGCACCGTATGTAATATTGACAGCTAGTGGTTGAAATGGGTACCTCAGTCCAAATTCAAAATATTGGAGCAATTGACAATGGTAAGCAACAAGTCTAAGTTGATGAGCTCATGTTTTAATATGCCTCTGGTCATAGAGCTTTTTAGAAGGATGTCAGGTTTTTAGGTCGGATAGAATCTGTAATCTCTGACCCAGTTTGTTTGCTGGCTTCCATGGCTGCAATACGCTTTGTTTTCCTCCAACTGGGAACTTGGGGTATCGAAATACTATTGGGTGAATTGGCAATGAGCAGGGTAAGCATAGCATAGTTTCCTAAATCTCTGCAAACATATTATGGTATTTTTATGCTTTAGTATGGTAATAAAAAAAATAAAAAGGACATACAGCACCTTTAATATTTAGGGTTAGGGGGTTGACCCTGAATATTTGAGGAATATCCAACCTGATCTCACGGCAATTCATACGTATGCTATGAGGAGGCTAATTCGTACGACCTCACATGTACGAATTTTGCTAAATCCTATGTATTTTACTAATTGCCCAATTCGTATGAATTCGCACGAATGCTCTTCCCCTTACCCTGCACCTAAACCTACCCGTCACTGGGGTTTAGACAAATCGTACGAATTTGTACGAATTAGCCACCTCGTAAAACACGTACGAATTAGTCGTGAATATCAGTAGAGTACATCAGCTGACAGACACAGAGGATCTCTGCCACCTTTTAGAGCAGGTAACGCAATGTTAAAGCGAACATTCACCGTCATGTGTTTTGAAACCCAGAACTTCTTTCTTCTGTAGAATGGAAAAGGACAAAATAATAAAATGTTACACTTTTACAAACAATTAACGTGAACGGTGACCACAGAAGTCAAGCAAGATTTTTAATGAATAATGATTCACAAAGTACTCTCTTAAAACTAGGCTATTATATGACTTAATATGCCCAAATGTTAAAGGTTTGGAATGATGAAGATTTTTCATTTTTGGCTGAACCATCCCTTTAAGCATAATTACATATTGGAAAGCCCTATCATGTCAATTTCATATACCACTAAAATATAAAAACCCTTGCTACTAAAACCTCACTGATCACCAAAGCCCCTACAATATACATACAGATCCCATGAGCATGAAGTGTCAAACGTCTGTTAAAGAGTCAATGGGGGCCACTTGAGGTTCAGTGGGAGGGCTGGGGATATCTTCTATTGGCTCAGATTGAGGTTCAGGCACGCGCTCTGGCATTGGCTCCACCTCTGAGACAAACACCTCCACCTATAAGGTTTGAATGGAATTGGGAAGAAACAGAAGTTTGATTGGTTGACACGTTCTAGAACTAAAAAAGGAGTAAGGTCCCTTCACACTAAGAATGATTACTATAAAAATGATTATACCAAGTTCTGTCATGAAACTCTAGATGGCGCACACTGATGGGTCCTTAACGCATCCTGCCGACAATTGCATCGTTAACTACACGGCACAAGCAGATTGGTTCCTGTTGCATCTGTAGCCAATGAGCTTGCTGCTCAACATTTAAACAGTAGGTCAATGTTTGCTGTAGCAGTTTGCAGTGTGCTTCACCTTCCCCAGCTCCACCTGTATAGATCTGCTACAAGTAATTTCATATGCTATTTGTGCAGCAGCAATAGCGTAGCAGATCAATTCCGCCAAGACAAAATTACATTATCATGTCATATCAATTACCATGACTCTTCCAACAGTTGTCATGATAGAAATAACGATAACTAGCATCCACACCAATGGACAATAACTTTCTGTTTATTATAAGAACACTCTGCAGTTATGCTTGAGCTCTTTAAAGTCGAGTGGATTCTGATTGGCTGTTAGTGTTTCCAAAGATATCATTCCTCTGTGTCGTTATTGTTATAGTTGTGTGGACTTCCCTATTGTCAAAGAACAATTACTAAAACTTTAGTTGTCTTAGTTATCTCCGTTAGTGTGAACATGCCCTAGTTAGTGTGAACAAGCTCTAGTTTCACATTAGGTACATTTCAAACCCAATGAAGGTATAATCTTAAATTAAATCTCAATGTAGATGAACTTGGTGTACCTGAGGTTGGCTAGGGGTGACCGCCTCAGGCTCAGATGGAGCTGCACGCTGTCTAAAACCAGGAAACTGTGGAAAACACAGAGTTCATCAATGTATTATATTAGTTTATCACGGAAAGGATTTGCTCAGAAAATTTTGAAGAGCACATTGCAAATCACATTTATACCAGAAGTCTACCAAATTTACCATACTGTTTGCATTAAATGGGTAGTTCACACAAAACTTTCTCAATCTCATGTTGTTGCAAACCAATGAGATTTTTGTTCATCTTCGAAACACAAATGGATAGTTTTAATGAAATCAGAGAGATTTCTGTCCCTCCCACTGAAAGACTATTCACCAAAAACTCTAATTTAGGCTTTTGTTAACTTAAACATTGATCAGCAAATATACAGAGCACTCAAATATGGTAAACGGAAGCTCACTTGCTTGATGCTTGAGAACAAGCGTCATTGGTTCTTGCAAAACCTCAATCATGCTGGCGTGACATGGAGGAATGAATCTCACTGGTTCTTTATATTGGAACTTCCGTTTACCAAATTTGAGTGATCTATGTATTATGATGACAGAATCATTAAGTCATTACATACTCTCTCTAACCCTACTATTGTGCATATGTTTAACTGACCTTCACGCCAGCTTTAGCAAGAGCACTGAGTCCAAACAAAATGGTTACAATGCAGATCACCAACTCCACCACAAGAAACAGAACCAAGGTGGCCAAGAAGCCATCAATCAAGAGCTGACAGCCAAAAGAGACAGAAAAACAAGACAGTGGTTATAACATCTGTCAATTTACCTAAAAAGGCAAAATCATTACAACAGCTATCAAAACTGCAGTGCTTGTCCACATGTTTGGAAGTTGCCAAAGAGATCAACTCTTTATAAAAAGCAGACAAGCACACAAATAAGGCAGGTATTGTTGTAATATATATATAAAATAAAAGAAATGGACAGAAGATTAGCAAGGGTGAACATTTGAGTTTTCATAGCACATCTGCAAATAATTGAAGGTATATTTCATTCTGAAGCATTTTCAGACAACTGGCCCAAAGTGCAAAACTGACAAGACTATCTTCAAAATGACCCACGCCCTGCCTCTGCATGCATTCACTCTCCTAAAACAAATATACACAAAGTTACTGATCATTTTTTGATAAAGACAATGAAAAACAAGCAGATCCTTAAAGGGTGAATTCAGGCATGTTGGGCTAATGTTAGAGTGGCTGTCACATTGGTGGCTAAATGTACTCGAATTAACATTATATGTTTTGTGCTTTAATTTCTGCAAAATGTTAAGAACAACAACAACAACCTTTTTTTTTAATGTACCTGTTTTTTTTCTCTCTCTCTCAAATATTTAAGCACATTCATGTACACAAAGAAAAACATAAAGGTAAGAATTACTTACTTTACAATTTCTCTCGACAGTATAAGTGCACTTCCTGTAACAATATTGTTGCTTTGGAAAAGCAGACACAAAAAACATAATCATGTTGAATTTTGCCAAAGACCTGGCTCATTTTACAAATATATCTATAAAGCTATTCATATACAAATGTTGCTGCAAGCACACCCAATTGGTCAATTTAGAAAAACTGTTACAGTTTTTTGGCTTCCTTGACAAACTACAGTGCCCTCAGAAAGTTTTTGGACTTCTGAGATTGGGACAAATCCCATAAACCACAGACCTAATTGGACAGCTATTATAAAAATGTTTCTTTTGAAAAACTATTCACTTCTGTTCAGGTATTACACAGAGTGTATGTTTACAATGCTCAGCCATTGTAAGGTGGCTGGACATTGCTGGACTTTACCATAAACATAGACAATAAACATGAGCATATAAAACACAAAAAGAAAAATAAACAATACTCCATATTCTAACCCCCCCCCCCCCCCCCCCCCCCGTCCCTTTTGTGTGCATTTATAAAATGGCAGTTATGATCACTTTTTGCATGTTTCATATCAGATCTACAATATTTTGTGTAAAAAAAAAAAAGTTAAGTGTTACTGTCCAAATACCTTGAAAGGGCACTGTTTTTATTAATAAGTCTGTACCAAGTGCAAAGGATCAATATCCATTATTCTGTTATAAATATATAAGACAAAATATAAATTACAAAGCAGAACAAATGAATAGGAGCGATGTTAACATATTTTGTTACATCTTACGTCAGCAATTCATATCTTTCTATTTTTCTCAACAATTGATAAACCACTTAATATTCTACCTAAAAAAAATCTATTTCCAAGCAAACTGCTTAAATTGCTTTCCTATTCAAAGCAATTTAATAAAGTATGTTGTGTAAAGCCACATCAAATTATAAGTCACTACCCCAAATAACAACCTGTCTTTATTCACTTTATATTTCATTCAGAAACTTTATATTAATTTCAACAACATAATCCTTCACTTCATCAAGCCTGATGATAATCACACTGATTAAAGAAATTAACCGAAGATTTAATCACATAAGTATAATTTTAAATGAAGGTTTAAGCAAACAAAATTATACTATACCAAATGCTTCCAATTTTGAAAGCACTTGTTTTCTTTTATTTTCTTATTTCATGTAAAAAAAAGACAGTTCTTTAACTCCACTGCACTGCACAATCTGAAAAATTCTTCAACCATTTGAACCACTTGACCTTTTGACAGACAGAACATCATTATGCTTTTTATTGAAAGTTTTGAAGATGCTATGTTTTGCACTTCGGTACAGTCCTTTGAAAAGGCATCAAGGAAATTTCTTAAAGAAAAAACTGTAACAAGAAAGGTGATGTGGCCAGTTCATCACATCATACCCACTTTATAGTGTTTCATCCATTACACTGCACCCAAAACACACCCACATGCATTCATCATTAATGTAATGTATGCATACAGAGATCTATATCTCCAGGTCAATGAATATGTGCAAGAATACATAAACCCATCTTCCAATAATGCAAGCAGCACAACAGTGCAGTAACAGAGTAGCAGATATGTGAGCTCACCACAGAATAGATCTCCAGTCTCCTGCAGTGCTCACAGTGGTAAGTGTCCTGACGGTAAGGCAGGTGACGGGACAGCAGCCCAAGAACAGCAGTGGAAAACGCTGCACTGACCAGGTGAGCAACCAGTGTGGCTTTCACCTTTACACATGGGACAGAAGTTACTGCACAGCTATAACTCAGTGTGATTCGTCAAAACAATGAAAAGGGTGACTCAGTGCTGAGAAAAGACTGAAATATAATGCCAGTCAAAAGTCTGGACATACCTACTTTCTTTATTATGATTATTTTCCATATTTAAATAGTCATCAGATCAAACTATGAATAGAAGTATGGGAATTATAGGGACCAAAAATAAATAAACAGATCAAAACTTGATTGTATTCAAGCTTCTTTTTTGTAGCTTAGTTTAACAAAATCCTAAACCAGGGTTGCCAGGTTTGCGTAATAAACATGCCCAATTGCTTTTCCAAACCTGCCAAATCACGGCCCAAAAATATAAACTGGAATGTCTGTGGGGGGTCCCACAGTTAAAATCACATTCCTGTTGGTAGAAATGGAGTTCCTGGGGTCGCTTCAACAATCGTAAAAGTAGCTCAATTCCACAGGAAAACCCCGGACTTGGCAACACTGTCTTAAACAGGCATAATTTGATGACAGATTTGAAATGTTACATTTCAGTCATTTAAATATTAGCCTTCACTATATGCTCAAAACAAAACATTCCAAATGATTAATTTTTTTGCAAAACTAATAACAATAATTTGTGTATGAGCATTAAAATAATTAAGAGGGGAAAACACTAGACAATCGTGATCTACCCACACTGAATCATTTCATTGGTTCTGCAATCCTTTTCATTTGTACTCACCCAAAACAGCGATGGAAACCTTCCAGTATGGATTAAAATGGATCCAGACACAAGCAACTGATAACAACAGGTTAAAAAAATTATTGTTTGCTACATATATAGCAACAATTTGATTCAATAACAGATTAAACATTAAACCCTGTTTTTTAAAAAAAAAAGAAACAAACATGAGTAAATTCAGATTACCTGAGCAACAATCACTACCACAACGATGATATCAGGAGAGAAGTGGACCTCTTCATAGAGCTGAAGAATGGTGACGCTCAGACACAAGCACAAGACCCCAATAATGATCTGAATGGACTGAAACAACACAACAAGATAAACTTGTCATGTTTCCAAAAAGGCCATTAGATTTAATTCAGTTTTTCATATTGTAAAAAATGTGCAACAAAGAAGCTCATGTGAAAGAACTGGTATATAGCCTAAAGATACTCCTGTGCACATTTTCTCTGCATTCAATATCAGATTTGTTGCGCTGTTGAATGTAAAACTCACCCCCAGCGCCTTCGGCTCCACATTCTGAAATGCCTTGACCTGCTTTGGCGTCAGATTTCCAGCAGGGCGAGTGGGACCCTGACTCTCAATGCCCATGCTGATGTCAGGCAGTTTGAGATGTGGCTATGCGAAGATCAAGAAATACACTTTGAGATCTCTTGATTTAGATGGAGGAACCTAAAGTGAATGGGGAAACAGACAGAAATGAGAATGATGACAGATGGAGGAGGCAGCGCAGGACATTATCAAAAGGGCCGAGCTGGAAACAAACATGGATGACTGAGCATTAACCCTTAAACAGGTCATGCTCAGGAACACAATCAAATTAGACACATTTCAATGGACTATTCTTAAACTATCACCCACTATCTCAAAAAATGTTGTTACAGGCTTAATATAGGCTTTAGTTTAATTATACAGGTGAAACATGAAAAATTGGAATATTGTGCAAAAGTTTATTTCAGTAATTCAACTTGGTGAAGGTGAAACTAAAAAAATTAGCATATTGTCATGAAGTTCATTATTTTCCATAATGTAATGACAAAAATTAAACTTTCATATATTTTAGATTCATTGCACACCAACTGAAATATTTCAGGTCTTTTATTGTTTTAATACTGATGATTTTGGCATACAGCTCATGAAAACCCAAAATTCCTGTATCAAAAAATTAGCATATTTCATCCAACCAATAAAAGAAGTGTTTTTAATACAAAAAAAAAAAAAAAAAGTCAACCTTCAAATAATTATGTTCAGTTATGCACTCAATACTTGGTCGGTAAACCTTTTGCAGAAATGACTGCTTCAATGTGGCGTGGCATGGAGGCAATCAGCCTGTGGCACTGCTGAGGTGTTATGGAGGCCCAGGATGCTTCGATAGCGGCCTTAAGCTCATCCAGAGTGTTGGGTCTTGCGTCTCTCAACTTTCTCTTCACAATATCCCACAGATTCTTTATGGGGTTCAGGTCAGGAGAGTTGGCAGGCCAATTGAGCACAGTACAGCCTATTTGTTCAGAAATTTCTTTCTGTGTCTTACCCTCTTGCTTGAGGGTGTCAATGATGGCCTTCTGGACAGAAGTCAGGTCGGCAGTCTTACCCAAGATTGCGGTTTTGAGTAATGAAACAGGCTGGGAGTTTTTAAAAGCCTCAGGAATCTTTTGCAGGTGTTTAGAGTTAATTAGTTGATTCAGATGATTAGGTTAATAGCTCGTTTAGAGAACCTTTTCATGATATGCTAATTTTTTGAGACAGGAATTTGGGGTTTTCATGAGCTGTATGCCAAAATCATCAAAACATATGAAAGTTTAATTTTTATCATTACATTATGGAAAATAATGAACTTTATCACAATATGCTATTTTTTTTAGAAGGACCTGTAATATATTATGTAGACTTGTATAATATGTAGACGTTACATGCAAAGTCAGATATTTCAAGCCTTTATTAGTTATAATTTTGATGATTATGGCTTACAGCTTATGAAAAACCCAAATTCAAAATTATAATATTGTGAAAATGTTTTCATTTTGATTTGTGGACATATTTATATTTTAGACTTGTGGAGTACGTTAGTTTTTATTTGAAGTAAAAAGATCAAATTAGACCCTTGGGGTAAGATGACCCCCCACCCCCCCCCCCCCCCCCCCCCCCCACACACACACACACCTCTAACTATTTTTACATTTAATAATTAATTAATTGGGGTTATTATTCAGCATTTCCATAAATTAGATGTACATTTCAGGCATCTTTGCTTTCATTAAAACCAACAGGTTTTGGATTTGCATCCATAGTGTTGCTATTGTGACATATCTTCAGTTAAAATATGGGCAATTAAATGTAAATATTAATATGCCTGCATGGAATTCAAAGAATAATTTTGCCTTTCAGAGTAATCTATTTTACTGGTTTTCTCCTTTGTCATCAGTTATTCAATTATTATCAAAATCAAAATTAATAGGCTACAGTAATTTTAGTATTTAACATTAATGACACTTAAAAAAATATAGGCTACATTAATAAGAATATACTATACATGATAAACTTAAGTAAATCCACATTGTTCTTAAGGGGCATCATTCCCTATCCTAACCCCAAATACTGTATATATATATATATATATATGGTATCGTATTCCCCATTTTCAAGTGACGATGTATTATTATATTTTAAGTGGTTTCTTAGACTCGGAGGCCAGAGGAGCAGCCAAAAATAGACATAGGGCAAAACGTGCAGCTTCATCACTCTCCTCATCCGCAGTGCCCCGCACTATGACAGAACATGCAAGTTTATTTCGAGCATAAGACCTGCACTATGAATAACGCCAAACCGAGCGGCAGACTCAATGCGACTCACCAGTGCTTTAATCTGGTTTCCAAATCCTAAACGTGTAACCTTCAGCGCTGTCATAGGTGGGGCCGCACGCATGTCGCCTATACGTCCTGTCCCAAATCGAGATTCATTCAAATACAAGCGTGATGATGTCACTTACCTCTGCAGCTCAAGTAGGCTAAAACGCGTTGCTTTGTGGTTAGTTTTCTCTTTTATGGCCAAAGTGCAGCATTCAGTTATTCCATCCGTGACGTGGTTGAAGGGAAATAACTAGTTAATTGTATGGGTGTGAGGCATGCGGCTTACGTGCAGTACCGCAGTGAGGAGGAGGCTGCTGCTCTGCATTGGTATGGAGAGTGATGCGGCGCTATGGCAACTTCCCGAAAACTCACCCGAATCTACACGCGACACAATAGAACAGGGGTTTGTTACATTGTTTTTTCTACTCACCAATAGAGTAGCCTAGAGTAATGTAGTAGATTATTTCTTTATTTCTTTTCTTTTTTATCAATGTTTCATTAATTTCATTTAGTTAGTTTAATCAATTTTGTATTATTTATTTTCACATTTTTATACAATTTGTCTTTCTTTTAAAAGGTATAATTCACCCCAAAACGAAAATGTTGTCATCATATCCCTCATTTTGTTCCAAACCTGTATGAGTTTCTTGCTTCTGTTGGAAGATATTTTATAGTAACCAGACAGTTGACGGCACCCGTTGACTTCCATAGTATTTATTTCCTACTATCTAAGTCAAAGGGTGCCGTCAACTGTCTGGTTACCAACATTCTTTAAAATATGTTCTTTTGTGTTTAATAAAAGAAATAAACTCATACAGGTGTGGAACAACTTGTGGGTGAGTAATGACAAATTTTTCATTGTTGGGCGAAATGTCCCTTAAAGGCAACATCTAAACAATCATGCTGTTTAAAAACCCAAACCATGGCTGCTGGTACACTGATGTTAAAAAGGTCTATATGGCTAATGTGATATTTCTTTTATAACAGAAGTTAAAGTTTAATAAACAATATCTATCTATTAACTTATGTTTCAGGCAAAATGATCAGTTAGTTTACTTCTTTTCTACCAATTCCAGTTATAGTCTATAATGCTCAGAATGAATTTTCACTGTAGTTAGTCTCAGTCCACTGCATTTGTTGCATACAATTCTTAAAAAATCGGTTACAGTGCATTTGACAGTGCACTGTCAAATATACTAGAAAAGGCAGTATCCTCACAACTATATTCCTTATTAGAAAGAAATGGAATTTGCGAGGATTTCCAGGATTTAGACCGTACCATAGTACTGAGACTGCTCTCATTAATTACAAATGATTTGCTCTTATCATCCATTCGTGGTTGTACCTCTCCATTAGTGTCACTCGATCTTAGTGCTGCATTTGATACCATTGACCACAACATTCTTTTAAATAGACTCGAAAATTATGTTGGCATTAGTGGAATTGCACTAGCATGGTTTAAATCATACTTATCTGACCATTATCAGTTTGTTGCAGTAAATGAAGAGATGTCTTATCAATCACAAGTTCAGTATGGAGTACCACAAGGCTCAGTACTAGGACCGTTGCTGTTCACTCTGTACATGCTACAATGATTCTCAGCTCTATATCTCTTTGCGCCCCAATGAAACTTGCCAATTCAAGAAATGAACGGAATGCATAGTTGATATAAAAATTTGGATGACTAGTAATTTACTATTACTTAAATCTGAAAAAACTAAAAGAGTTTCTAATGATTGGACCAAAATCCTCTGCACGTACTAACCTAAAAATACTGTCGAACAATTGATGGCTGCTCTGTCAAGTCTTCGTCGTCGGTTAGAAACCTGGGTGTGCTCTTTGATACCATTCTTTCATTTGAAAGCCACATTTCTAGCATCTGTAAAACTGCATTCTTCCATCTTATAAATATATCTAAATAAGACATATGCTTTGAAAAATGTGGAACAGTTATTTCATGACCTCAAGGCTAGATTATTGTAATGCTCTTATGGGTGGTTGCCCTGCACGCATAATAAACAAACTACAGCTGGTCTAAAACGCAGCAGCTCGAGTTCTTACCAGAACCAGGAAGTATGACCATATTAGCCCGATTCTGTCAACACTGCATTGGCTTCCTATTAAACATTGTATAAATGTAAAAAATATTGCCGATTACTTACAAAGCACTAAATGGTTTAGCTCCCCAGTACTTGAGGAAGCTCTTAACGCATTATAGTCCTTCACGTCTATTGCGATCTCAAAATTCCGGCCAGTTAATACCTAGAATATCAAAATGGACTGCTGGTGGTAGATCCTTTTCCTATTTAGCACCTAAACTCTGGAACAGTCTCGCTAACATTGTCCGGGAAGCAGACACACTCTGTCAGTTTAAATCTAGACTAAAAACACATCTCTTCAACCTGGCATACACATACACGCTGCATAAATTAGGTCAGCCGGAACCGGGAACACTTCCTAAAACACCCGTTGTTCTCGTTACATCATAAGAAGAATGGCATCTACACTAATGTTAGTCTTTCTGCTTATTCCGAGGTTTACTGTAATCAGCTGGATCCGGGCCGTATCCAGATCAGATGGTGGACCTGCACCTAATAACCACCACAATGCATCCCTGAAGTGTCTGCAGAGGTTGTGTCAACTATCGGCACTGATCCTCAACAAATCCGTCTCCATACCGCGTGATGACTCCGATCTTAAACCAGATGGAACTTGAAAATATTTGGATTGTTCTAATCCAATCTGACTTCTGGCCTATAAGGCTCCCTGAATCATAATCATACACTTTTCGTTCGTTGGCCAGAAGAGAACTGGCCCCCCGACTGAGCCTGGTTTCTCCCAAGGTTTTTTTTCTCTATCCTGCCACCTGATGGAGTTTTGGTTCCTTGACACTGTCACCTTCTCCCACCTTTGTTGCCATTGGTTTTGACTTGCTTAACTATATATATATATACCTCATACCTTATATATCACCAATATATTATATATATATATATATTAACTAAATTAAGAACTTTTTTTTACAACAAAATGAAACATCACTGAAATTTACTGTGGTGCTATTTTCTTCTGGAAATAAACTTTGTTGCATTTTCCTGTTATCTCTGTACAGCGGCTTTGTCTGTAACAATCTGTATTGTAAAAAGCGCTATATAAATAAATGTGACATTTACATTAGAAATATGGAAAGTGCCCTGAAACATCACCAGTTGAAGAGCACTTGAAAGTTAATTTATGGTCTATAGATTTTCACTTTTTGTCTTCTGATGCCACCTAGTGGCAATAAAAGCATTTTTTAAAGAAAGTTGTAGTAAACACTTTAAATCAATATCTTTTTATTTTCAAAACAGCCTGCTTTTGGAGGATATAAAAATAAACAGAATCTTTCAATAACAGTGGCATGCAGGGGAATGCATCTAGTCCTGTGACAGACTTCACATATTGGGCTTCGATTGAGACTCAGTTATCCAGCTAAAGACAAACAGAAAATGAAATTGTTCTTTGAACTACTAGAAAGAACATGTTCTCAATTCTCTGATTATAAAACACAGATTTGGCAATATCACAAATATCACAATATCCCCAGAATGAAGACCGTTTCGTACCGTTCAGTGACAAATCACAGGCTGGGAAAGAAAACAACAAACAAAAGATTGGTTTAGGTCACTCCCACCTAGAAGGCCCAATATACTGATGTGCAAAGACAAAACACAGCAACTACCAATTAAAAAAAAAAAAAAAATCATCATTAAGACAAGACCAAAATCAGGTTTCTTTGTCTACAATTTGTTTGGTAAAGAATTCAGTTTGCCTCAACTATGCTAAGATGCTGAAAATGTAACAAAATGTGCATAGTTCCAGTGTTGACGCAGTTACTGTGAATTGCCATTAGGTTATAGTGAAGTGGTCAATAATGAACGAGGTACTGAAAAACACTTTTGAGTATTATTTTTTACATTGAGTTATTCTTATGTTGAAATATAAATGATAGAAATACAACTACCCGTACTTACACATGACCAATTAGCACAACTTTAAGCATTACACAAAATACTTAAAAGTAAACCACTTGAAAAGCATATTTGAAAGCTTCATTTTTGCATTGGTGCAAAGTTAAAGGTATAGTCCATCCAAAAATGAAAATTCTGTCAGCATTTACATACCCTCCTGTTGTTTAAACCTTTTTAACTTTCTTTGTTCTGTGGAGCTTTAAAGATATTTTGAAGAATGTTGGTAGCCAAACAGTTTCGGTTCCCATTCACTTCCATTATATATAAGTGAAAGTCAATGGGAAGTAAAACTCTTTGGTTCTCAACATTCTTCAAAGTAACTTATTTTGTGTTCCACAGAGGGAATTAAGTCATACAGGTTTGCAAAGAGAGGAGGATGAGTAAATTATGACATATTTTGGGTGTCCCTTTAATACTATAAAAATGAAAAAGAAAACATACCTCATCTTGACATTTCAAATGTGAAATCAGACAAGAATAAGGAACAAAGGCAAAGACTAAAAAAGATGTGCGATATAGCGATATAGAACAAGGTAGACCGAGTACTGGAAACTGAATGTCTTTTATGCGAATGGGAAATATGAAAGTTCAAAAAGTTGTTTTTGAATTTAAATTTCTAAGCCTCTCTTAGGAAATGCTAGTAATTCAAATTTAAAATTTAAAATTTAAATTTTTACTATAAGATTTTTTAAACTGAGCTGAATTAACTTTCTAATATAAATTAAAAAAGTTGAAGAGATCAATGAAAATCTTAATGCGTCCATCTATACATTTCACTTATGTTTGCCTGAAAGTGATTTAAGAGAGGCATAAAATCTTATACACTTTAGACTGAAACAAACAGTTGTCACATAAATTACAGCTTAAATATTAACAGAGTGAAAGATCGAGTCAAGATTTTCGAGTCTTAGTTGCAAAAAGTTTGTAAAAGGTCCAATGTGCCATTTGTACCATTTTTCATTTTTCCATTTTTTCAACAAGTGGTTCAGCGAAAGGGCTTGATACAGCAAAAGCCCAGTTTGGCTCAGAAAAGAGGTTTACAGTGAGAGGGTACCATCACAGTGTCCACCCTCAGATGGGGGTGTTGGGTAGGTGACCGTTAGAGGGGTTCAGCATACTGTTGCTCAGCGTGATGGGAGATTTGCCGTTATGTGCCTGACCATTGTGGGACTGTCCGTTAGGAGCTTGTCCGTTCCGCTTTTCCATACGTGGCGAATGCCCTCTGAGAGACTCTCTCTCCTGGGGCGTCGCAGTTCCTCCCTTTTCGGCGTCCCTGTGAGAAGGAGTCTGTGGGACCGTCCTGCTGTAACAAAGATGCCTGAACCTGTTAAACGCGATGGTTAGCAAGGCACTGATGCACAGAGCTAACAGAACGGACACCACCACTAGCTCCTGCAAGTAGGTGGGTTTGTTCACTTGCTGGAGGTTTCCGCCAGGCTCAATCATTCGTGAGTTTTCCTCGTTCGTCCCAGACAAGCGGGTGAAATTTCTACTTTTGCTCGTCGTGGTCGCCAGCGAATCTTTGTGTGTGACAGTAGGATCCACATCTTCTGGCTCCGTCTGCTTGGGTATCATCCACCTGGGAGTGGAAATTGGGTTTTTATTTCCTGTTTCGGCAGCCGGGGTGCTCTGCGGGCGGCTCGGGGAAGCTGCTAGGATGGTGGGGTTGCTCTTCTGTTTAACATGGTAGACGGTCAGTGTTTGGGTGTAGCCGTTCTCCACAGCCTGACACAGGTAGTGTCCCAGGGTGGACGGGGTCGCCACAAAGCTGAGGCTGCCGTTGTCTGGCTGAATGTAGATTTTGGGCGAGAGTTGGCTGTTAAGACGCTCCCAGTGGCGTTTGGCAAGGTGTGATGCTTCCGGGCACTGCAGATGCACTACCTCGTTTAGAGACACAGACACCACTTCACCTGGAGGACACACAGCTGAGGAGGGTCAGGGGTCAAGGGTCACGAAACCACAATGACAACACAGGCATGCAGTTAAACCAGTAATCTGTATGGCACTTTTACACGAGTAAGTACAAAACAGGCCCTGAAAAGAAGGTGCTTAACCTTCAGAAAAAGTTTAATGTCAAAAGGTCAAATTAAATATACAATTAATATAATTAAATATATGATATATTTTGATTGGCTTTATATTTAACTTTACACTTGCAACCCTGTTAGCTACATGTGGTACATAACTAAATAGTTTAAAACCATCATTTTTGTGAATATATTCAATAATAAACACAAAAATTTGAATTCAATTTAAATGTATTTACATTAAAATTTGTGATACAATTAAGGGCATGGAATGAAATCGCTTTCATGCTAAGTGATGTTACTTCCTGGACGTCACAGTAATAGAAGAAAATCATGTGGTAACAGGGTTGTATGTAAAATGTGTGAAAGCTAAATATTAAGTGTTTGTTTATTATTTCCCCTTAAAAGAAAATAAATATTTCAATATTTTGCCAAGATTTTGACATTGTTGAATGATAGTATTGTTAATTTTTTTCAATGGAAAATGCTATAAATAGTAAAGAACACACTCAAAGATTGAAGTAAAATGAGACAAACAAGAATATTTCAGGGACTTCTGTTGAGTTACCCAAGTACCACATTTGCAACTGTAATAAATGACATTAAGATTAAATTATGATTAAATAAATGATATTAAAAAGGATATAATTTGGGACTCTTGGAATAAAAAAAAAAACAGCATTTATACACTAATATCTAAACATTATAAAGATGTTCACATTAACTGTACTCACTTGAAGGGGTTCGGGGCTGGCCAGAGCGTGACCTGGGGGTCACATTTTTACACTGCGCTGACACATTACCTTCATCTACATCCTGTACACTGTGAAAAGCAGTGAAATGAGAGATAAAAACAAAACAAAAGAGGGGTATGCTGAAGTAACCCAATCAATGTGAATGCAGAAATCTGCAATAAAAGCGCATTAAACCAACCGCATATTTAATGTAATGATACTTACAGATGGTCCTGGCTAGTTATGTCTGTGCAGACTTTCATCACAGGGTCCCAGCCACAGAAGGGGTCTCTTGCTAGAATACACTCAGCACAGCTCCAGTAGTAAGAACAGTTGGACACTGGTACTGACACCACTCCTTCTGAAGAGCCTATCAGCACTGCACCCTGGGGAAGACACAAACATTTACAATTAACTATTTTGTGCACCATACAATACAATTCTGTTCAGTAAATTTGCAGAGCCATGATTAAATAAATACTATAAAAGAATGAAGCTGTGACTACACACACTTTTGACATTTCCATCATAAAATCAATATTACATATATTAATACATTTTAAATTTAAACAACACCAACTAGTCTATTTTGAAAAGGTGTAAAGGAACCATGTAAAATTAATTGAACTCATGTACCCTTACCAACAGGGTAACTAACAGATATTAATCTAAATAAGATTTAATATTAAATCAACTTAACTTGTATTGTATTATGCCATAGATGTTCATTTTAAATCAGTGAAAGAGTATATAGCATACAGCTTTTGAACAAACATCTACGCAAGTGCACATTAGACTAGACAAACCTCTCGCACACCTCCATCTAACCCACTTACGGACGAAATGTGACTGCTGCGGTCAGTACATACAGACTCATAGACTTGTGGGTCAGTGACAATCCATTTGAACACTTTTACACAGTTTATGCTTAACAAACAATTCTCAGAATTAAATATCGAATAAGGACAGAAAATAAAGTCTGTCATGAGCAACTGGGCTCTAATTGGCTGAGCAGCGTGATGGAAGTGTGTCTTACAGCTGGGACACCAGTCACTGGATATTTAAACCAAAAGATAACACTAGCACAACAGGGGTTATAACCAAGGAATATGATTTAATGGCTAAAAGAGTATGATATTGTGCATGTAGTGACTTTTATGGTTTCAGAGGATTACATAGATTAAATACAGACACGCACAGATGTCTGTTCCCTGAGTAAAGCTAATAAATGACACTTGAAGTGATGGGTACCTTAGAGACTGAAAGCAGGATGTTTTTGACCAGCTGCGGTTGATGAAACACTTGGATCTCTTCAATGATGTGAGCTCCGTTCTCCAAGATTACTGCTTTGTGCAGGTAGCCAGACTCTACAGGGAACACGGTTAAAGTGATATTAAGATTTTAAGGTTTTAAAATGACTCGAAAGGGGAAAACAATTATAAGAAACCGTAACAAACTCACAAAAAAAGAAAACAGTATATACATTTCTTTGATGTCTGGGAAAATATTTGTTGTTCTACAGTCTAATACGACAATCCAACCAATGCATTGCATTTTTAGAAGTATAGAAATACTCATATTACAACTGTCATTATTTTTACTCTCATTAAATCTAGCACATTTTATTCTTGTCATTAATTGTTATGGTGTTAAGCAATATTATTTTTCTAAATGGAATAATATCTCCAAAACAGCATTATTTTTGCATTATTTATATACTGTTATAGCATTTATTAATATTTTTAATTAGCTTTTACTTTTATATTTTCAGTTTTCATTTCAATTTTACTTTAAGTTTTAGTCATTTTTAATTTCAGAACAGAAATTAAAAGGTTGCTTCAGCTTTTATCTTAATCCTTTTTGAAAAACGTTGCATTATGATACTTACAATAATTTAAGCAATCAATAAAACTACTGACAAAAAAAAAAACGTCTCCAATATCAGTCTAATTGTGATTTTTGATGCAGACACTGATATTGACCAATATTTACCCGTGAGCAAGTAAAGCACAGTGTAATCTCTGCCGCGTGCTCCGCGCACTCTCTGAGCTGCGATGTTGCTGTAGCTCTTATCAGGTGACACCATTGTAAGGCCCTGATTGACCGGTGCAACACTTTTATCGGCCAGGAAGTTGTCCTTAACAAAGCGCAGAGTGTTGTCCGATGCATTATGGAGGCCACACTGCAGAAATAAACAGCAGAAATTTGAATGGTTTGATTTAAGGGCATAAGAAAACAGAAGAAGAGAATTTGGTTAGTAAAATAAAATAAATAGTTTGGGCTCAGTAAGATTTTTAATGTTTTTTGGAAAGAAGTCTCTTATGCTTACCAAGGCTGCATATATTTAATGAAAAATACAGTAAAGAACATAATATTGTGAACTACTATTGCAATTTAAAATAACTGTTTTCTATTTGAATATATTTTAAAATTTAATTTATTCCTGTGATGGCAAAGCTGAATTTTTAGCATCATTACTCTAGTCTTCAGTATCACATGATCCTTCAGAAACCATTCGAGTATGCTGATTTGCTGCTCAAGAAACATTTCTTCTTATTATCAATGTTGAAACTACTTTTTTTTTTTACAGGTTTTTTTTTTATTGAACATTCAAAAGAACAGCATTTTTTTTAAATAGTAAAAACATTTATAATGTTACAAAATATTTCTGTCACATTTTCTCAAATTAATGCGTCTAAACTTCTGAACGGTGTAAACTAAATAAGAATAATAAAATAAAGGGGCCTTTAAGGTCACTCTTATGACACTAACCTCTCCAGGGTTTGCCATTTGCTCCTGTACCCGTGTGCTCCATTTCAAAGTGTCCCGATTCAGAACCTTGTAACGTCCTGTAAACACATTTTTAATGTCTTTGAGGCTGAACGCACACACGGCTGAGCGACCCAAGTTTACTCGCCTAAAAAACAACAACACAAAAACTCAGGTAAGTATTTTAAGCAAAATGGCAAATTAAAAAATAAATCCTCACTACTTTCAAATATGGGGGGGGGGGACTCAGAATAATAAAGCATGTTTCCTCACCACTGAGAACTGAAAATCCCATAGAATAGCGTTTCATCCTCAGACGCGTCCTCCGGGGGCGGAAGGCTAACAATGTCCTGTAGGATGTTGTATGGCAGCTCTTGGGCAGCTTGACATAGTAGCTGAGCCTTGGCAAAGGTGGTCCAGCGTTTCTGAAGAGTACGCTGCCCACCCACATCACTCTAAAGAGAGATTAACACCTACTGAGAATGATATTTTTGAAACCATCTCAAATTAAACTAATCTTTCATATGTGTTTGATGAATCTGTAAATGTGCTAGCTAAAACGCTACTTATAAACATGCTCACATACACAAGAAATACATCAACAATCAACACTTACTGTGCAAACTTGGGCCACGCGAGACACTGTAAACTTCTCAATGAAGTCGTACTCTTTTCCAGTCTCACTAAAGAAGAAATAAACCTTCTCCTCACTGGGAGCATACGTGGAGCTGATGAAAGTAGGATCTGGAATTGTGTAGTGAAAAAGAAAGCAGTGTAGATATAATGCGAAGCAAAGTGGAATCAGTAAAATCTCTCCCTCTTTGCTTTTGTGGCAGCATTAAAAACAAAGTTTTCTTACCTTCTAACCAGCCAAGCGTATCATCCAGTTTTAGATCAACATGGCTGCCCTCGCTCAAGTGGCGTGAAATGACAGGTCGAGTTCCCCTGTAGTCTGCCACTGTTCCGGTGTACAGTTCTCCATCTGAAACATAATGAATCATATTGTGCTAAACCACATACAAAAACCTTCGGCCTTCCATATGGAGATAAAATAGACAAGTCAAGAGAGACATCACAAATGAAATAAACTTCAATTTCCATAGTTAAAGGTTTTAAACGTGTGGTTTTACAGTGATGCCATAGAACAAACAATTTTGGCTTCCACAATAAACCTTTCAGTGAATAGTTCTTAAAATAACGTTTTTTTTATTATAATGAAGAACATTTTGATAATCAGATAATCTTTTTGTACTATAAAGAACCTTTAGTGTAATGGATGTTAAAAGTTCATGGAACTAGATGACAGTATAATAACCTTTATTTTTAACAGTATACTGTATAGGCACACAACAAACAAATGTGTCTGCCAACTGGGGTTCATGCATGGCTCTGGACAGGCTGTAGGCCTATCCGATTGAGGATGAGGTAAATGTGAAGTGAACATTCTCAGGCCTCATGTCTGAAGTCACATGTCAGCCACCCAAAATAAGTAGATCAGGACTAGGATTTAAGAGCAAGAGGATTAACAGTGTCTGTTCACTGAAAAAAATCTGCCCCCCCCCTCTCTCTCTTGTTCAATCTATTCATTACGACAAGGCCAATTTCACACCACACACATAATTAACATGAAGGTGAGGCATTAGCAATGACTACAATAGTTGTGTTTAACTACAATAGTTGACAAAAAGTGTCAGACCAAACCAGTCAAGCATGGAGTGCCACAGGGCTCAGTATTTGGTCCTTTACTTTTCTCCTTTTATATGATCCCTTTGGGGGACATATTCAGGAAACAAGGCATTAGTTACCACTGTTATGCAGCTAAATCTCAGCTTTATATTTCCTTCAAACCTGAGCCAAGCAGAATGTATTTGTTATATCAAAGACTGGATGATTTCCTTTTTCTCAAATCTGACAAAACAAGAGGAATTAGTTATGGGACCAAAAACCTCTGAGAATAAGACGATAGAATATAATCGAGTTTGCTGACTATCATACAAGTCTATTGCAAAACTGCAAATGTCTGTTTAGTCATGAAACTCTAGATAGCACAGGCAATCACATCATTTTCTACACGGCACAAGTTGGTTGGCTTCTGCTGATTATCCATCCAATGAGCTTGATTGCTCAACATTTAAATAGTCTCTTAGGTATGCTGTGTGAAACAAGCCAGATAACCTATCCCAGGTCTTCATGACAGTCGAGGGATTCTTACCCACAGTTATGGCAGTGTTCTTCTGGTACGGGTCATAAGGGCAGCGACCTCTGCCTTCTTCAGGCTTACCACTGGGGATTGTAGCCATGGCGAATGTCTTTAAATCCTGTGGAAGTGAGCATATAAAGCATATGTGTATTAATACACTGATAAACTTAAGGAAATTAGATTAGGACAATTTGTACAGCACACTTTTGCCTGGCTGATTGTGGTTAAATTTGATATGAAAAGACATTGACAACAGTAATAATTCACAGGCTGTGGTGTTTTAATTCAGGAGGCTTGCTATTTGGCATGCATATCTCCCCTGACACACACACACACAGATCCTCTTCCTCTCACATTCATGAAAGCACAGAGTGAGGAAGAAGCACTGAGACCACTGTGTTCGCATGACAGCATCGAAGAATGCTCAATGGTATGTGAAGGACAGTCATGCAAGGTTCCATTTTAAAGGTGTATTATACCATAAAAGCCCCAAACATGATGCAAACTAATAACATCTTTAACTATAAAGCAAGGAGTATTTAACATACACAGTGACAGCAGGGTTATGCAATATCCTAATATGTCATGTGACTGATGCTGAGGCTAAGGCTGTAGATTGACGCTTAACTCAATAGAGGTCAGTGCACAGACATTGATGTGACTCATATGAAAGGAAACTGCATAATCATGGCTCTTCAGACAGTAAAGCCAACTTTTCACATGCACATACAATTGTTGGATTTTGGCCCTTGTGACAGTCGCACAGAACTTTCAAAATGGTTGTGAAGTTACCATGGTGAAATAAATGAATGATGAATGTATGATTGATTATATTCACACAAAACAGATGACCGCTGATGCGTCTGAAAGAAAAAAAAAGGCTTTCTAGGGCTAATAAACGTAAATAATTATGAAACAATTATTTAAAAAATATTACATAATTATTTACGTTTATTATCCCTAGAAAGCCTTTTTTTCTTTCAGACATATTAGCGGTCATCTGTTTTGTGTTTACATTACGTTTACAAGAAGTAAACAGAAGACAAAATAAACTGTGAAAAGACGGATGCGGTCTGACTTACGATGTAGATGCAGCGGGGGCTGAAGGCAAACGTTCCACAGGCGTACATATGGGTGGAGTTCAGCTCTTGCAAAACCCTCACAAAGTTATGACAATCCATCTGAGAGTGAATGGGGGAGTTAAGTTAAAGGCCAGCTTATGAAGACAGATATTTGCCCAGTTTAACATAAGGGTCAAAAAGGTTGGACTGTTTAGCACTTAAAGTGGTTGGTTTATCATACCTTCATTTTGCCTTTCATGGAACAATCACCAAGGTCTTTTTCTGAGGGCGACCAGTCCAGCTGAAATGTGAGTGTAAATAAAAAAAGGTGAGATTCATCACATGCTTATACCACAACTCAAAGAAAGCTGAAAATTGATATTTTACATTTTAATAAACTGTTAAACAAGAAAACAAACATCAACAACCCAAAACATGCAAAATAACAACTACAAAAAAATTATTTAGACTAGATACTTAATTTTTAACTTCCTAAAATAGTTAAGTAAATTTAAATTAAATAACATTTGCTTAGAAGCACATTGATTACCTAAACATGAATGTATGCTTACACATAAATGTTAGATAATTTATTTAATAGTTTCTTTTTTGTTAGAAAAAAAAGCTCATTTATTTTGTGATCAGCTATAAGCAATAAGGCAAGAGAGGTCCTGCTAGAATTTTAATATAGTCACGGCTAAAGTGCCTTATTGTTGTAATAAAATGTATAAAATGTTATATAAAATAAAATTCAAGGACATACATTATTTAAATCACTGAAGCCCCTGACATAAAAAATAGATAATCATTGGCTGCGGGAGCTTTTCCTTTATCTTGAAATATAAGGAAGATGGAATGCTATATATTGACCAATCCTCATCCAGGGATTATCCATTTATGATATATTTATAATATATATATAAAAACTTTTTTTTAATGTTTCCATTAATCTGATTTGTTGTGCTGACATAGTGATCCTTCAATTCTTCAGCTAGTCATGTACTAATTCAAAATCACACTGACCTTCTCCTTTATGGTCATATTGTCAGTCTGACTGACATCAATTGAGAGAATGGCATCACGTGCTCCGACGAATAAAGTGCCCTCATCGTTGCTAAGCAACAGTGTGGTGGTGTTATAAACATCAGGGTTTGTGAAGACAGTGAGGGAACGACCTGGACTACCTGTGACACAGCAGAAAAGAAAAACAGTAATGAAAAAGCAGAAACATAAATGGAAAAATTATTTCCCAGAACCACAGACGAAAAATATATGAAATCATATTTAGCAATTAGCATAAAGAAAAGGTATTTTTAGGATCATTACACAACACATTTAAGATTGTGACATTAATTCCATATTCCATTAATGACAGTTGGGGTGGGCTCTGCATGTGATAAAAATATATAATAATAATAATTTTATTTGTATTATTAACTGTCACTGTTCTGGAATCAAACAAAAATAAAATCCCTGACAGCAGGGGGCAGCCAAACCTTCACAAAAAATATTAAGGAAATCCAAAAGTTATTATCAATTGTGGTGGCCAAAGAAAATAAACAGTTCTCAAGACATGTTTTGGTGGGAATTTGACTGCAGGTGTTTTTGATGGAGAGATTATTTGTTTAATAAATCACAAATAACATGAAGATTTTTCAAGTGGGGATCAGATACATGTCGGGGTTAAAAATGTAGAATTTGAGGTTTGTTCTATGAGCAGAAACAGTAAAAGTGATTGCCTACTTGCAAGATGTGAAAGACAAAATTAAAGAAATCTTGATTATTGTTTTGTTTCAGCTAGTGTTTCTGAAACACCCGAGTAATGAACAGTCATGTCTGACACTAAAAAGAGTATCTTAAATTCCATGTTAAAATTCAACATGATGTGGAAGCACTGAAGCATGAAGGAAATGAGGAAAGAGGAAAGACTACCAAGAGGATAGACCGTCATTTCCAAAAAGTCGATTTTTGAAGTGCGAAGAGCAACTTCCTGTGCTTTTTATATGCAATACAGACTCTGAGGTAACTGCCTGCCACACTTTTATTAGACTTTCTTCACCAGACGGATGGTTCGCCTCAAGTTTGATGTATGTGTGAGTTTCTGAGAGTAAATTTGAATGTGGTTGACATTGTATCAGAGCAAAAAGCTGCTATAGCAGCCGCTAAGTGGTTTCTGTACCGTGATCTTCCACCCAAAAACCCCCACACTAGATACATCTCAGCTCAAACAGGTTCAGTCTAGACTGGTGAGAAGATGTGTCTGCAGACATCCACTTATCATTCAGCCTTACGTGACTTTATGAAACTGATCTCTTAAACACACATACAAACACTATAAAGATGATAAAGCACAATACACCCCCTTGTCAATAAGATAATGAGAACAAGGACCAAAAATGAAGGCTGCATGAATTATTGATTGTTTTAGTTTTGATACCAGAACAAAGACACACCACAATGTGTGCCAGGGTGATATCTGCCTTGATCTACATGCAAAAACAAGCATGCATGCAAGCAGTAATGTTGTGCATGGGTTGAGCACGTTAAGTTACATCAGAGACAGAACTGTTTGTATGGAAATACAGTATGTAAACCACCATTCAAAGTTTGGGGTTGGTAATCATTTTTTATGTTTCTTATGCTCATTCATTTGATTGAAAATACAGTAAAAACAGTAATATTGTGAAATGTAATGTATTCCTGTGATGGCACTACTGTCATTACCCCTGTCCTCAGTGGCACGTGATCCTTCAGAAATCATTCTTATATGCTGATTTTGTGATCAATGATTATTATCATTGTTGTAAACAGCTGTGCTGCATAATATTTTTGGTTAAGGATCAGGATTCTTTGATGAACATTATGAATGTAAGTTTTGATCAGTTTTAATTTCTTTAAAAAATGCAAAAATAAAACGGTAGTGTATCCCAATTTACCTTAAGTACAGTATACATATAAGGTTTCATGCAAATTTTACAACTGTGCACAGCTTAATTATTAAAAATATTTCTAGTTTAACAAGTTTATGCAAGACAGCAACGCTGGCTCTCAATTTGGTTTTATTTTTAACTGTTTACATGAAACTTTCTTAATATTAAAATCAAGAGAAACTGTTATGTTGATGACGAACTGAAATAAACACTTGTTCCTTCACTTGTGGCTTGTGATATTCTTCACTTGTGGCTTGTGAAGAATATACAGGCCTTGGAATAAACAGCAATGTGTTATGTCATTCTCAAGAAAAGTAGTAAGCGGAAAATTGTAAGTGGTTTAGTAACAACGAGTACCATGTCTAAAAATGATGTCTCAAAAGCCCATCTTATTCTGAGAGCATATATATAGCATTGTTTACTACATCTACAGAAACAGACACATGAAATGATAGTAACTGTTTCTCTGTCTGCATCCGCCACCATGTCCGCTCTTACAGGAAACTTGCTCGGGTCAAATTGGAACATGGCAATACCTGAACTGAGAACATCAAACCACAGACTTGAAAAAACAAACTACTTTAGAAATGGTTTTTATTCCAATCCATTAACATCAATGCATTACATAAATTAATAAGTAACAAAATGTAAGATAATAATGCAATAATAAAAAAACTACACTAATTCTAAAACTACACACTCCACTTTCCATAATATCTTTTAAAAAATAGGACTTTATTCCTGAAAGGTAACTTGATAACTTATATTTTAAAGATAGAGTTAAACAAAGTATAACAAAATGCAATAAATGTATTACCTCCTTTCACCTGAAAGTTCTTGAAGCTATAAAAGTATGTACCTGATACTGCACGTACTAGTATTGCCTATTTTAATCGTTCTTATACTACTTAATTTTTGGTTGAACAAAGGTATGCAATCTTTAAGAGCAAAACATAAGAAAAAAATAGATGTCAGAACTGTGTGGAATGGATCCAATAAACTCCTTTCATTCACATTCTTCCTTACATAAAGAAGGAGTGAAGTGGTGTGTTACACAACTATTTCAGATCTGAAAAACTTTGGCCAATGCTTGCAGAAACACACCGCTATCTTGGCCTTCGCTGAGTGTTTGAAAAAGCGCCGACAGCAAGGATAGAGATGTCATAAAGGAAGATCTAAGACAAAGAAAGCTTATCAACTTCTAAGTCACATTAACACATTGAAATCAACACATTTTTGCCCTAGGCGCAGTTATTATTCTGCTGAGAACACGTGAAGAACTTCTCTGTTAGCTGTCATGAGCCTGGGAAGAAAACACTCGGCTCTGTGGGGAGGCTAATCCTAAAGCTGAGCCGCAGCATACCAGCTGTCTTCTCCCAGCAGTCCTCCGAGCGAGAAGAACGTCAGCACTACTCTTCGTCTTCCTCCTCCCTTTTCCACTATATATCATTCACATGACAAGTTCTGTTTAACCATAGCTTTCCTCAAGAATAAACAGCCCAACGTGCACCAGCAGATCTTCACAGATATATCTGCAGACTTCCACAGAATTCACACCTCCTGCCCCTGGGTGTCAAATATGTTTGTTCATGTGATAACAAAATGACATATTAGCTGTTTTTGTACCATGTTTAAATCTACAGATCTCAGACAGAGTTTCACCAAAATTAGTCGTGGAAATGCAGAAAATGTCTGCAAATCTGCTCAAAAACAAATGAGACGATAAACAAACAAGGTCATGAAACAGGCATAATGTCTTTGAAAATGCTGTTCTAGCAAAAAGGGGGAAGGAAGGGAAATAGATAATCTTGGATTATTAGCAGCACTTAAAGGTGATTTTGGTCTTATGGCCATTTCACTGAACTAAAGTCCTAATTTCTCATTTGAGCTGCTCTCTTGTCTTTGAGGCCTGTAAAGAATGCGGATCTGACAGTCAGCACGCGGCTGTGAAATTATGCAACCCGAGGGTACATACTCTCAGTCCAGGCCAGAGAAACCAAAATACTTCAGTTCATTTGTAAAGATCCAAAAGCTACCTCCATGAGTTTATTATAGAAGTATGTGGATATGAAAAGGTAATGTCTTATAACGGTATATTCTCCATAAACTAAAAGGAAAACACAATTGTGAAAAAAACGAGGTGCAGACTGCTGAGGAAGTTTGCTTGACTAACTGCTCATGCTTCCTTCTTCATGATATGTAAAGTTAAAATAGACACTTCGTCTGGTTTTGTCAAATCCGTGTGAAACTCCTATCGGTGTCTGTTGCCATTGGTCTGTGCATGTCACCGAAAGAATATTATTTGTAATATTATTGATCTGCCTGCCTGCTTTGACAACATTGTATGAGAACTGAACTGAGCTGAATGTTTGAATGACATCCCTGTTTTCTCCAGAGCTGCTGTATAGATAAATAAAACTAAGGGTACGTGTTTCAACAACAACGATGTACTAAAAACTGGAAAAAAAAATTCCCCCTCTGTACAGATGACAATATTATCAAATTGATCCACATCCACACGGATCTACAAAAACGATTTAAAACACTGTATATCCATGGCAGACAAGTAGTTGGCAATGTCACTTTGTAAAGAAAGACTACGAGCCCGTGCACACACACATTTAAATGTGCATGCCTATAGACTAAACACATACTACACTTGTAGGCCGTCATCGTTTTCACAGATTCACGTTTTTGAAGTTTAAAAAGAAGTTCTCAAAAACTTGTACTTTGAAAACTTTGTTGTGAAAACGGACCCTAAATTAATAACTAATGATTTTATCAAAGGAAATAAATCAATGATGAACTTACTAAAACTGAGCAATGACTTTCCTCTGCTGCTGTACAGCCAAAACAATCTTTTTTGTGTTCATTTCCTGCACTGCAAAGCTGCTTTGAAACTATGTAAAATGACTTCCCTGATCTAACCTGAACTAACTATGAGTAGTATTTTTTATTAACTAACATTAACAGAGTAATAAATACTGTAACATGTATTGTTTATTAACTAAAGTTAATTAATGGGACCTTATTGTAGAGTGTTTCACAACTACCAGAACTTAAGTTGATAATCTCCCCTAAAAAATACAATTTATTGAAACTAAGCAGCCAAAACATCTGGTTCTGAACTTCTACTAACTGCATAATAAAGAGTATGAAAAACTCATCAAAAAACGAATTAAAAAAAAAAAAAAAACTTCTGTGCATTTAATAGAAAATAAATTAAAGATCCCGTTCTTCATGTTTTTTTGAAGCTTCGATTGTGTTTACAGTGTGCAATATAACATGTTCATGTTTCACGTGTAAAAAAAAACAGTATTTTTCACACAATTTACTTATCTGTATACCGCTGTTTTCACTTTCCAAAAAACGGCCCGATGACTTCCTTGCTCTATGAAGTCCCTCCTTCAGAAATACGTAACGAGGTCTGATTGTGCCAGCGGTTCCTGTGTTGTGATTCGACAGCAGCTTATCGCACGTTGCCCGGAAAGGTCACGCCTTTTACCATACATTGGAGATGCATGCGCTGATTGTTATTGTAAAAATATCAAACATATTACCTTATCAATTTGAGTCAGATTCAGACCCGGAGAACAGACTTTTGCAGGATGTTTCACAGTGGTAAGCTGTTTATTTAGTAGTTGTCATACTTTTAATTGGTTATTGTAATTTTAAATGTTACAAATCGTTATAAAAGCTTGCGGTATATGGTTTTGTCCGTCTGTCGAATTAACGATGGTGTTGCTGAACTTTTTAAATAAGTCCATTGTTTATTCCTACCTTAGTCACACGTGTGCACGAGTTTTGATTAGTATATGTTGTATAGGTGTACATGTGGTAACTGAAAAAATGCCAACGGAGGTTGAAAACATCTGCTGCAAAGAAATACAAAAAGTACTGTAACACCTCCTAATTAAATAATTTTTTGTTGTGTATAGTTCTTTTGAAATTTCTTTCATCCAAACAACTTTATATAAATAAATACACTTTATTTTTACCATGAATATAGCCTTAAAAGCTGCCATGTTGTGTAAAAGAAATCGTTTCCATGCATTACAATAATTTATTAAAAGTTGAATGTTACGTGACTGCACATTAAATTATTACAAACACACTCTACAAACAAAACTCTTCCTCTTCTCCGTGGGAGCGCAACAAGACCACACCCCCTTTTTTGTGTATTCCTGTGGGCGGAGATTAGTCCAAAAAAATTTCTAGTTACTTCATTAAAAAAGGAAGTAGAGGGATGTAGTCCAAACCGGCCGTTCGCTGTAGGCTTTGAAAGGGGATTTCTGTTAAATAAAATAATCTCGCTAGGCATTGAACTTTGAGCTTTATAATTTTACAGGTATTATTTATGCTCTAATAATAGCAACATTACACACTAACTAAAGTTTGAAAAATGGAATTGCGAAGAACGGGACCTTTAAACAAATAAATTACCTCTAAAATATCCATAACTTTCCAATTTGATTTGTTTACTAGGACTAGAAATTACAATCCCTAATGATTCAGCTCAGCACAGCACTGGCCTTGAAATATTCAGCACTACCAGTCCAGGTTGAAGGAGTCTTCGCACCAATACGACACATCGTCAGTTGTGTACTGCCGCCTCACTGGATGTTTTGGCCTTTTATCACAAGACACCCTCAGCAGAGGCAGGCCCAGCACAGGCTGATCAGACCTGGGTTTGTTTCGCATGGTGACTAGGTAATTCGCCGGCCCACACTGTCTCCTTTCGTTTCAGCCACAGCCAGTGGCTACTTCCTTCAGCGACAGTGGTAAGTTCCTTAAGTACTTTCCACTGGGCCAGGCCTCTGATACCCACTTCCTTCAGCTGCCTTATGGTGGAACTGGCTACAAAGCCCCTGCAGCCCATCTCCACTAGACTCACCTTCACCTTCCAGCCCCGCTTCTCTGCTTCAGCTGCCAACTTGGCATCCCACAGCTTCTTCCTTTCATAAGCCGCCTCGATACCCTCCACCCAAGGGACTGTCAGGTCCACAATTAAGACACAATGGCAGGAGTTAAGACCAGAAAACCAGGTCTGGGCGCAGGTTGGTCATCCCGATTTTGGGTGAAAAGGTAAATTACGAATTATTTAGCAATTACAAATCAATCACTTTTAAAAAAGGTACACTGTGTAACACTGTGTACTTTTTTTTTATCAAGTCTGGTTTTCTTGTTTCTGCAGCTAGTGTCAATAGCAATGACAGCAGCAATTATAAGTTTGCAGATGTCACCATCAAATCATGCTCAAACACCTGCATAGGTGTGACCAGACTCATTCTGGCATCGGCTGTAATTGGTACTGTTGGGAAACAGTCTGAATTAAGCCCTGTAATCTTCACAAACTCATGTCTAGTCATTTACAGGATCAAATGACTGATCCTGAATCAGCAAAAGTGAGGTATCTGCATGTCTAAGCATCTGTAGCACAGTCTCTCAATTGTTCTGATAAACAAGGAGAATATCCTTTAAACTGATTTATGTGACTCTCGTAGAAAAGCCATTAGTCTGGTCAGCCTGTTTCTGCCCTGCTTTGCCAACTCATGGACTGGCCTCCTCTTAACAAATAACTGTTGTTCAGAGAACAAGGGCCTCCATTCATTAAAAAATAAAAACAACAAAGCCACTTTCAATTACATCAGCGGATTTATCTGCTTACTTTCTTGTTTCTCAAAAGTAGATCATTTTAACTTCCTTGTCTTTGACCCAAATTTATAACCCCAAAATCCCGTCTTATTTTTTTTTACAAGACATTTGTACCGAAAAAAACAAAAAAACAATATAGTATATTTTTAATGTTATTTTATTACATTTTATTTTTATTACACATATACAAATATATCTTTTAAGAAATTAATAATTCAGCAAGGACGCTTTTTTTTATCAGTCAGATGTTCCACAAAATCCAATAAAGAATTTGAAATTTAAAATGCAAAACGGTAATGTGCATTGCAAACAAATAAAAACAATATTCCTCAAAAGTGTCATGTCAATGACAGCTTTATATGGCAAAAAATGTGTGCTACAAGTTCCTAGATTTTAGGAATCTGAGAGAAGAACTTCATGAGAGGTCACAGGAGAAATGAAACCTAATCTAGACGTTTCAGAGAAGCCATTATAAGAAGCCATTATAAGAGGTTTGCACCAAAGCTTCCGTTAAGGTGAATGACAGATGCTTCCTCTTATAAAGAATCCAATAAACATGATCTACATGGAAAGATATTTCTTGTAATGACCTCTCTTATGCTTCCTGCTTGTTATCTTTTCTTGTTAGTAAAAATGAAATCGGTAGCCCTGCTGGTATTTTAACATACATAAATGATTAAAGTAGAAGTATTCTGTACAAATTGATTGTCAAACAGAATCTGTGCAGACTCCAAAAGATGTTGTTGTGGAAAACAACTCTTAAAAAAGTGTCTACAAAATCTCAGTTTTCTTCTTGATAATATAAGCATTCTTTATCTACTCAAATAATAATTCACTTATTTCTCTAATGGATCTAGTAAGACAATGATGATTATACCAACGTTATGATAGTCAGATAATGATTACAGCAGTACTGTATATTAAATATATAATTTTTTTCATAATAGCATTTCTTAAAACAAACAACTTGCATATTGCATTTAAGTGAAAAGTAAAACAATCTAGCCATGTTCTTACAAGTCTTTGGCATAATCACAGCTAAACATCTCATCCAATCAAAGTCTTTCAATAAGTACCTGTACCAGTCACTGCAGTGGACAGCTAAACCAAGTGAAACGGTCATTCGACAACTGCTTTTCATTTTAAACAAGATCACGCTTAATTTCAAACACTTTGTCACAATTAAAAGGTAAGAATTAGCAACACTGACAGTGTCAGACCAATTTCATGATTCAACAGGAGAGTATTAAAAAATGCTAGCATTCGGATAGGTCCCAACTTAGTATTTGATATTGAATATATCTATATAATATATCTATATATTATATATATATATATATATATATATATATATATATATATATATATATATATTATAATTCATTACATTAAAAAAAAGACTCATGTTGACCCCTCCATTTAATGCTTCATGTTTCGAAAATAATCGTATTAAATTAGTTTAAAGCATTGATAACAAATATCCTATTTTTTAATAAGTCCATTTAAAAAAAAAGCTTCAACCCATTTTGAAGCATTGTTATTGTTAACTAAAACTAAATCTAATTGAAATTTATTTGAAATTAAGCTGAAATAAAACAAATATTACATGAAAAACATCAAATGCATTTTTTATTTTCTACACAATACATTTTATTTTTGCATTTCTAATTTTTGTTTAAGTTGAAGTACTAAAATTACTAAAAGTGAAATAATAAAGCTACATAGTAATATTCATTTTAGTTCAAGCTTTAGTATGGCCTTTTTATGGGCTTGTGTAATTTTTATTTGTGTTTTTTTCATGAGTCAAAATACTAGGTCTGCCCCTGACTAAAGATTTTTAGTTGACTAATCGCATGTGTATATTAATAAGCCATATAAATCACAATAACAAAGCCTTTAATTGCCTATAATACATAGCCTAATCAACGCTAAAGCGCACGCATAAAGCTTGCCACAGCGCACCGGCAGAAGTAATGATTTGAATGTGTTGTGAAAAAACAACAAGGAGACAAAAAATTTGAATAATTTATTGATAATGTTTTCTGTGTTTTCGGCTGCAGAGATTAAGTCGACGATGCCGACACGTCATCTCAGCAGTAATGTACGCCTATATGCTTGTTTCATTCATATTACATATCTGAGAATATTTGTTTTTTGCTTAAATTGGTTGCCAATCGCTTGACATTTCAAGCTCTCTATAGATATATTTCTCATGTTTGTGAGGCAAGTATACACTGAGTTGTGGTTTATTTATTTCACGCGCTTAAGTTCACAGAAACCGAGACAAGTTTTCTTGTTATTATAAGTGCACACAAATGAAAGTGTGTTTGGAATGACGTATTACTCGTATCTGTATAAACAAAAATTACGGAGTATTTTAATTCTTTAGCTTCCACACTCCGCACAAACACTTGGATATGCGCCTAATAATAGCGCACATTTGTCTAGGTTAACATTAGAGTGAGTAGCCATGTAAAGTTTCAAATGATAATCCATATTTGAGGTTGATTGATGATAGGCGAAAGTTTGAATTTCCTGTCCGACATACTGTAATTACAAGGACCCGCCTGCCGACTGACTTGGCCACTTCCTTCTTTCTTTCTGCGACTAACCGACTAATAAAATGTTTGGTGGACAAAGCCTCTTCTAGTCAACTAATGATTAGTCGAATATTAGGGAGCAGCCCTACAAAACACTATAATATATAATAGTAAATTAACACTGATTTGAGGGACATTCATATATTCATGCTATTAGATATTTACAGAATACAATTATTTACAATTTACAATGTTGATATGAAGATATCAACAATACAGTACAATATTTCAATGTTTAACTCAAGTGGCACAGAACTTAATCTCACTAGACTTGATTATGTAATTCAACTTGATTCACCTTCTGGTTTTCTATTTACCCTACAAACCATTGCAGGCCAAAGGCAAAGAGGACAACAGCAGCTCACAAGTTTCATAAGCTATTCAAATATCTAATGGCATTTGAAAGACAACTTGTTGCTCTAAATTCAGTTCATAAATCTTGAAAAGTTTTATCTTGAAAAATTAAGACTTACCTATGGGAAAAGAGAGACGGGGGAGGACATGAGAATGACAGCTGAGGACAGTCAGAAGAGACAGACAGGCACAAAGTGACGTTGAATGCACCATCCTGTTGGAAAACCAGGAGGAAACTGAGCACAACAGATGAGCTAAATCCAAAGACTGGTATATCTGTCGCTGTCGGGTTCTGCGTTTGTCCTTTCAGCACTGAGTAGCCCACAAGGACACCACTTCAAACTGCCAAAAGAGTCTGCCGTCATCTCATCTGCGCAGAAAAATTAAGAATGTGTTAGAAAACTGCAGGCGAGTTCTTTAAGTCATCACTTCCTCTGAAGTCCACTCTTCCTCTTTTACAATTTTGTATAAGCTTAAGAAACAGTCAAGGGATGACATACATCAGCACATGACATGTCTTCATCTGTGATTGGTGGAGGGGGATTTAAGTTACATTTTTACATTAGAAGACAAGAGACTGGCCATCATTCAGAGAAAGTCTGTGAGCAAAGACAGTGTAATCTGATAAAGACTACCAGCGGTGTAGAGTGGAAACAGCAATATGCTTTTCGCCAAGTACTGTTCATTTTTTCCATTTAATATAGCCATATAACTTATGGCCTAATTATTAAAAAAAATGTTTTAAGATTACTGTGGTTTAACTGGGAGCAAATTTAGCTTTGGATCAAATATGGAGTTGTGTTTTTCTCATCAGTGAGTGTGGAGCAGGAAATGGAAAACTCAATGAGATGGAGCGAATGAATAAATATATTTTTTATAAATCACGTTGAATCATGTCTAATGAATATATGATGGAAATCCCCGAGACCCAAAAACAGAAACATGGTGACTAGTGTCTTGTGCTTGGGCTACCATGATTTACGAAACACTAGTAAACATGTGGAGTGCTCTGTTGACCATCAGAAGGAAAAAAAAAAGGAAAAAAGAAGTAAGGGAGGGTGCCCCGATCAGAATCTTTGGGGCAAATCACAGGATCACCCGATGCCGATCATGGGGTCTATTTGAAGCCTTCTATTTATCATATAGCATTATTTATAAGGATGCCCTGATCAGGAGTTTAGACATTAATTCAGGGCCTGGATTTTGTTTTGGAAAATTCCACCCTTAAGTAACTCTTTTGGATTTTTGCATTTTTTACACATTTAGACAATGTATTTTTGTTTTTTACAATGGGGCAATTTTGTACAATAGCTTACACATTGGCACAAGCCTGATTTCAAACTTTGTATTTACAAAAAAGACAAGTAAACAGTCAGTAGCTAATCAAATAAGAACAAATAAACAAATTACAAGCAGCAGGACAAATAAATGCAATAATTTTTCAGTTTTCAGTTTCAGAACAGTTTTCAGTTCAATTTACATAAAAACAATGCCTTGCATTGCATCTCACAGGTAACAGTATTGTATAAAATAAACTTTACTTTTTTTTATTCTGAAGAAAACAAGTGTTTAGGCTACCCAAGCATAATTCACCAAAATGATGCAGGGGAGTTTACCTTACTGTTGTTGTTTTTAACATGTTATGTTGTTGTTGGGGTGTTATGGTCTCTATAATATTTAGATTTTTAGATAAAGCTTGGGTACATCCTATTTTTTTCTCCCATTTTATCATCTGCCTGATAAAAAATACAAGTCTGTACATGTAACACACAAGTCACTTACATAAATTACAAACATCTCCAAAACCAACTGCACGAACTGAGGTAGCCTATTATTCATGTACGCGCTACTAGGGGTGTGTGACGGTTATTATATAACCGTGAGACCGACGGTTATAGTTGAACACCGTCATTAGAACTCTATAACCGCCAAAACCGTGTTATTAAAATATCTTGCCGATAAGGTTATATACTAAAATCAGTGTTGGGGGGTAATGGAATTCATGTACCGGCGTTACGTATTCAGAATACAAATTATGAGTAACTGTAGTCTCCACAGAACATCAAATATTTATTTTATTTTTCGTGTTCGCATCTATGAGGAAAAAAAAACACTGTTACAGACGTGACCGCTCTGAAAGCGGCACTAAAAGATGCTTTAAAACTTTCACAAAGACAGAAAGCACAAAGCCTTTCTTTAAAGTGAATTTCGTTTTGTATTAATTGTATTTTAATTCTAATCAATGTTTCATCAACCAATTGCCTGGATTTAATAAATAAGAAGTAAATATAGCAGACGATAGATAATTATGAAACGGAGGCGCGTGAACTGGAGCTCGTCTCATAAATGAACCGAAACTCAGCGTATAAGGTACATATTTGCCTCACAGGCATGTCTACTTTTAAACAGAACAATTCAAAGCGAAAGAAAACAGACTACAGACTGCTCTCTGCTTATGTAACCCATATGAAATGTGCGTTTCTTTCTAGCGCGTTCACTAGGCTACTGTGAAGATCGCGAGTCAGCATCGTCAACTTCATCTTTGCAGCCGACACCGACAAAGAAAACACTTGTTTATTAATAAACAATTAAAATATCTCCTTGCTATATTTTAGATATTCATAATCATTACTTTTTCTGGTTCTTTGTGACAGATTTTAGGTGCTTTATTGGCAGCGCCACCCTTACATGTTACATGAACGCGTCACCACCCCATCAGAATAAGCCTGTTTTTTGTTTTTTTGTTAAGGATTTGTTTACTGTGTGAGATTCATTTAATGGAAAGCACATTCACTGCTGGTTGTCTTGCTGTTAATTTTAAATAAACAGAGCGCAAACACACCCTATATTGATGGCTGTACCTGTGTGTCTGGCTTCTGCTGACAATTTTTTTTTGCTGAGGGTCCCATTTTGGCAGCCTCATTCTTGTGGTGCACTTGAAGGGGTGTGTAAATTAGAAGTGTTACCTTTGGATGCTTCCACTTTCATCAGGAAAAGTTTACAGATTGCCTCATTAATGTTTGCAGCAATTGCAGGTTCCCTATTACCATTGGGTTTAAATCCGAAATATTGCCAAATAGACACTTTTACATTTCTCTGAAACCAAATCTTCCGCCATCGTCTTATCAGTCAGCTCGCCTCACTCTCGCCATGTGATAAATGATATCGGACTCCTGCTGCTGATCTGAGCTGACTCTTGTTCGGCTCATGCTGATTTTTTTGTCTGTTCTGTTCTGGGGGTGGTGGCTAAAAATACATTTGAATTGCATTAAAAATGTTTATATTCCAGTGTCACGTTAACAGTGGGAAGAAAATAATAATTTGCTTTGGCTCCAATAGTGACAACAAAAACATTTTTTATAATATGCTTATGTATTTTTCACACAGAGTATAAATTCAAAATCAAAATATGAAGTGTCCTGCAAGGGTATCTTTATGTTAGGTGTCCTTTACAACCAAAATGTTTAGTCCTGTCTTATAAGCCAGTCACTGTTTTCTTATGATCCGGTGCCGTGAAATGAAGTGACTAACTGTAACTGCTTTTACCGGTAATACATCATTGATCTTTTAAGGAACTAATGCTTGGGTAGGCCTAATTCTTATGGTTATTTCGGTTAATGCCACTGGCTGGATATAAATGGATGAAAATACAAATCTCATCTAATCACACTAGTACCTACATTTTTAACAAAGTATATAATTTATTAACATAGTTCCGGAGGAGCCCTCCCCTCGGTCTGCGAGTTAATACACTTTTTAGTTTCACATTTTGTAATATTTGCGCTGTTTTATTTGATCTCATCCAATTTCTTTGAGGAGACACTGAGGAAAATGCCCCTGATCTGGTTTAGGGCTGCACGATTTGGGGAAAATGTCATATTGCGATTATTGAGGTATTTTTTTGATTATTGAGGTTATTTACCTTGCGCGTTGTTATGGCGGGGATCCTGTCATTCATTCAGTGCTGAACATGGTGGATGCAGGTGTGGATTTCAGCTTGAAAGACGTTTCGGACAGTTGTATGAACTGTCATGTCACTGTCCCGATTGGACTAGTGCTGCATGGCCACGAAACTTTATAATTTGCATGCGTTTTCAAGCCGTGTCAATTTAAGCGAAAGAGAACATGCACGCTGTGTAAGAAGTTTTGTGTGCGAGCACACCCAGCCCTAGTGAGAGGTGAAACACATGCACCAATGCAGTGACCAAATACAGTATAGCCTGTCTGCAAAGACATGTTGTCTTTCAAAACAGTTGAAAGCAATCGTTCAAAGACCTCTTAACCACACTCGACAGCCAGTATGAATTGTCAGAGTGTGAATATCTCTCCAAAACAGCAGTCGCACGCACCCATTCATACGTTGGCCGAGAGAGCTCAACGTGCTGGAAGCTAAAGACGCATGCAAATAAAAAAAACGCATGCAAGTAGAAAAAAAACGCATGCAAAAAGAAAAAAAAACGCATGCAAATAGAAAAAAACACCCTCTAATTAAGAACCCATCTTCATCAGTTTGACAACACATGTGTACTGCAAATACTCACAACACAACAAATACAGAAACGCGCTGCAAAAGCTCACAACACAACCAAATACAGAAACGCGCTGCAAGTAACAGACCACAACGGAAGGGGAACCAAATAAGTGACGAACCCGGCTGGGACGTGCTTTACACTTTTACTGTCTATGGATTTACAGCAAAGAACGTATATTGACAAGAAGTGAAAGCCTATATTTTTTATAAATAAACTATAATATTAAAATAATATTGTAATATATTGTATATATAAACAATATTTATAAAATAGTATATATAAATTAATATTATATTGTAATATTATACTTTTTTATAGTTCTTCTTTACTCTTTGCTTACAGCTGAAAATTCTACTTTTATTTCTTTTAACTTTTTTTTTCTGCAAAACATACAGAGATTACATTTTTATGACATACAACTTGTATCCAATATACAGAATGTATTAACAATATGTTCAATGTCATCAGAAATGAGAAAAGAACAATGAGCTGAAAACTAAAATAAATAAAAAAGATAGAGAACAAGAACATGAAGGAAAAATATTAATCTATACATCAGTTACACTATACAAATTGTTTCATGTTATGTTTAAATTTTCATGAAGAAAAGTTTCATAAGAAGGTGTAGGTAATGTAGGGTCCAATGTTTTAAAGGTGAGACACTGACACACAGATATATAACGGATATATAAAACGCATATTTAACAGTTTTTTTGTAAAGTAAAAACACATTTATTTGCAACCGTTATGTTAACAGCATATTTCTGTCGTCAGAACAGCTATTCAGCTGATGGACAACGTGCTGCGTTGTCATGGGAACCTCCCAGGTGAAAATAATTACGTTGTCTTTCGTTGCTCCCTTCATCAAGTGCGTTACAAACGGCTACATAAATTGCACACTAGTGCCATGCTCACTCCAAAGTCCCACTTGAAGAGCTCTGCCGTCTGCCCTTCGAAGGGAGTAGCCGAGTAGGGCATAGGGATGCTCACGTGCAATAAGCACCTCCCAGCCGGGTTCATCACTAATTTGGTTCCCCTTCCGTTGTGGTCTGTGTTACTTGGAGCGCGTTTCTGTATTTGGTTGTGTTGTGAGCTTTTGCAGCGCGTTTCTGTACTTGGTTGTGTTGTGAGTATTTGCAGCACACGTGTGTTGTGAAACTGATGAAGATGGGTTCTTAATTAGAGGGTGTTTTTTTCTATTTGCATGCGCTTTTTCTATTTGCATGCGTTTTTTTTTCTTTTTGCTTGTGTCTTCTTTAGGTTGCACCACGTTAAGCTCTCTCGGCCACCGTACATTCAAGCTAATTGCCGCTCCAAAAATGCAGATAATTCGAAAAGCGGAAGTAAAATGCACACAGGCATTCATAAGTGATTTAAAAGCGAAGTGAAAAAGAGGCAAAACTGCATCGCCCCGAGACGTGCCTATTTAGCACTTTTCAACATAGGTATTATTTTAAAGCAGTTTTACAGCGAATCATGCTATTACATTTCAAAAGTATTAATGATTAAAAATGTTTAATTTGTTTCTTAAGTTAACTTTGACAGCCCTAAAAATAAATGTTGTTAAATCTTCTTCTATAAGACATAATCCAAGTCAAAATCTATATAAGTTCATAGTAAATTGAAACCCTGACGCTGTAAACCAGACTAGATCTTCAATGCAATACTTTTTTTTAACTTGGATGGAATTTGACACTAAAAAGAAGTGTTGGATACTCCAGTGTTGATCCACCACAAATGACACTCAGCTGTCTGACAAAGCAATGAAATTTCAACTGAGTCATATCTTGACTTCCATCATGTGACAGCAAACGGAAACGCTAAATATGACAAAAGAGCCATTCACATCTGATTAAGCATAGTGGTAGATCAAAACAGATAGTAATTCGTGTGTGAAAACAGGTCAGATGAGTGTTTCACAATCTACTGATGAGTGTGACATTACAGTAAGGGCTCTAAAATTTCTAAGAAAGAAATTTAGGTGTGGAACAACGTGAGGATGAGTAAATGAGGACAGAATTTTTATTTTTGGGTGAACTATCTATTTAAGTATTGCTTTCTCAATAGATGATCATGATGTCCAAAGAATAAAATAATAAGTTGAAGGTAAAGCAAGACAGTGTGTGCTGTGCGCCTTAGGATGGGAAATCTATGCAGAAATGTTACACTTTGTAGGCTAGATTGAATGACAGTAACCAGCTGAAAAGTATAATTTATTTGAACCATTTTTGGGACTGACCAATGTGCACAATGTCAAAGTGTAGAACAAACTAACTGATGAACTATCATGGTTTTGATATCTTTAACAAGTAATCACTATCTCTACCGAGGTAGGCCTTTAAACATCTGTATATTATAACAGCAAAACACAGAAAGATGGAATCTGATGTATAAGTCACAGTCACATGTAAACCGGAACAGGACAATAAGGTTAAATATGGAATAACCGTGCAAAAAAACTCAAGAATACAAATACATGTAAAATAAAACAAATAAGATAAATGATTTTAAAGTAAATTATTAACTGATACTTGAAGATGAAATAAATATGAAGATTAATGTAGCCTATGATGGATATATTGGTAATATAGTGAAAAAGAAGAAATAAAATAAATAAGAAAATATTTGGTGTACATTTAATGGTAAGTACGACCTGATGGTGAATGGTGAGATATTTTGCTAAATAAAATTGAATGCACTTGTACTAAATGTCTTTAGGACTATTTTTTCATAACAAACAAGTCTACCATATAAACAGTAATGTATGTTGTGGATAACATAATTCAAATACTATGGAAGACCATTTTACCTGCCTTAAACCTGCCTGTAAACAAATGCAGATTTGCTAATACTCAGTTAATGTCTAATTAACTGACCTAATATCAGTTAATAACGTGATAATTATCGACTGATATGAAAATGTTCATTATGATAAGCACTACACACACTTTTTTCCCAGCTTTACCAATTTTTTTTTTTTAATGACCAGCGCTAAAACGGGGTTTCATGACGGCTGCATTTACACTGCAGGTCTTGAAGCCCAAATCCGATTTTCTGACTATATCCGATTTTTTGACGACCTGCTCACATCATCTTTTAAAAGTGACCCGTATCCGATTTTTGCATTTACACTATACACTGCTGAAACTACCAAATGTAGACGTTCTGACCCAGAAAAGGAAGTAAAACAGCATGAAATACAATGGATGCAGATGCGAATAAAATTATCCAGTGTTTTGCTTTCCACAATATTTTGAAAAGTCAGCAAAAAAGTCAGCAAAACATTGGTCTTGTACGGCAGAGAAAAAAAAAGGGCTTCCCCATATCTCGTGAAATGTCTTCAAACACGGATTTATTTCTGTAACAACCCGCCATTTTTGCCTGCACTGTCTCTTCGCCCCAAACACTCAAAAGACATGAAACCTCCGCATTCCTCCACTGTGTGTATCCTTCGTCCTCCATCGCGCCTATAATAAGTCATGTGATATCAGTTGGTGGGGTCCACCTGAGTTGACATCACTTTTTTAATGACATACAACTCGCATTTACTGGGGAATATCCGATCTGTCTGCTTACATGGCACACGCAAATGCATGTTTCCAATTCATATCCGATTTATTACCACATATGAGTGAGGCCTGAATCTGATCTGAGAAAATCGGAATCCATGCGTTTTTTTTCCTGCTTACACATTCACCAGTCATATACGATCTGTGCCACATGAGAGGAAAAAAATCATATTTGGGTCACTTGAACCATGCAGTGTATAAATGGGGGCTTAAAGACAGATTGTTTGTTGAGCGAAGGACAGGATTAAAGACCCCGTTCAGACTGCAGGCAAAAGTGGGCCAAATCCGATTTGTTTGGGGTCAAGTGACCAGTTCAGACTTCTTTAGAAGTAGTCTTCAAATCTCTTGCCCAGATCAGATTTTTTCAAATCAGATTTAGACCAATTCCATATGTGGTCCTGAATAAGACCCAGGTCTGATTTTTTTCAATGCAGCCGCAGTGTGAACAACCAAGGCGGATTTGATCCGACTTTTACGTCAATCTACGTCGACATTTGTCACAAATTAGCCTATGCGCCAGCGAGTTAGCCCTAGACACAGACAGTAAAATTGCCCTCGACATCCGAAAGTTTTCAAAAAACAACTTCTGTGAAGCTGTTCACATCACATTCCCACCACTCCTGGCTTCGTCTCCGCATCCACACAGACCTATGTAGTGAATTTGCAGCCATAATGGCACAAAAGGCTAAAATAGCTAATTTTGCTCTCTTTCTCTTCATTCTTCTCCTCTGCAGCACCTGCTCATTAATGGTACAGCTGCCATTACACAAACATTTTGAAATAAAAGCAAAAATGCTTACATCCTCCATAAACTCCCCAGCTTTAGTGCAGCAGCGTGCTGTGTCTGATGTCATTGTTATTGTTCTTTTGCGCATGCGGGTCAGTTCGAAAGCGCAAACAGTTCACACTGGAATCTGATATAGGCCTAGGCCACATTTTAAAAGGTAATGTGAACAGCCAAACAAAAAAAATCGGATCTGAGCAAAAAATCAGAATTGAGCATTAAGACTTGCGGTGTGAACGGAGTCAAACTGGTACAAAAATATCCACACCACAGTCAAACTAGGGACAGTTGTGCGGCATGTTTTTTTTTTCTGGTAACAACATTATGTCCTTACAAGCAGTAAATTTTTCAATTTCAGCTAATATTGTCCCACAAGTTCTTTACTTCCTAATTTTAACCCCTAAATTTGCCAATAATTTATACTGACACATCTATTGTTGCCCACTAAGCACACTGGTCCTCATATTATCTAAGACATGCATCAAAACATATGTAATCTTGATATAAAACGCATATTCATTAGAGAATTGAAGTCAGCTGCCAATGAGAAAAAATGCCCTCAGCTACTTGATAAATAATACACAACCTCTGCGTCAAAATGTTTGAGTCAGGACTGTCTGAAAAGTGATAACTCTAGTAGGAAGTCATGCAAGCCTGAAACAACAAACATTACATCACAAACTGTCAGGCCTTTCCATACCTACCAAGCCATAAACATTCAGAGACATGTCTGTCATATTATACAGATTCTAAATTACAAGCTTCAGCAGCAGAAACGCACACATGTACACCAGTGAAACTGCTGTGGCCCTGAGCACTACTTGAGTCAGACTGAAAACTACTGAGACAAAGCCTTTCAAGATAGCAGTTCATTTAACAGAGAGTTCCTCTTATTGTTTACCGTAAAATCAATTGCCAATTTTCATATCCTTATGAGTTATTTTTAAAAAAAAAGGAGACTGTACTGCCTCTCACCCATCACTTGAAGATTTCGTTTCACATTCTGTAAACTTGTTTCCCATAACGGTCCCTTTAATGACAGTTTTGAAATCAACTGATATTTATAAATCAACATAATTGCCAATATAATGTGATATTTTTCTGTAATTACATTTAATTATGCCCCAAGAAACAAACAGCCTTTTTCATATAAGAAAATTGTGAATAGACTGCATTCCTTGACATCAAATACAAAAAAAAGTGGTCAGGTAACACTTCACAATAAGGTCTCAATTGTTAACATTAGTTAATTAGTTAGACTTATTGCATTAGAAATCCTTACAATATTTAAAATGAAGAATTGACATGTCCCTGAGATCCAATCAGTTCTAATTCTAATCCATCCAATCCTGTTTTAGTTCGTGCATGTATTGAATGTTAAATAAGTTAATAATGATAACAAGATCGTGTTTATCATGGCTCTGTGGATTTGCACTTAAGCCTAAACAGACAGTGAATGAGAGAGAGATCAACTTCAGGTCAAGTCATAGGCCTATATTCACCCAAAAAAAAAAAAAAAAAGTTTCACACACATTTTTGTCCAAGGAATGTGAAATCTTTGTCGTATCATTCTTTTAACGTTTAAGGATATTTCCTGGTGCGCCGCGTTGCTCCTCAGCCGAGCCTTGTAAAGTGGCGCTCAAAGTTAAAATAATTTGAACATCTTGTTTCATTATATCTATCTTTAAATAAATTTACGTTTTTTAACGCGTTTGTTGAATGAACGGTTTAATTACTCAAAGTCAGTCTTGTGTATATATATATATATATTTTTATTTTATTTTTTTTATTTTTTTTAATAATGAATTTATTATTAGCTTTTAATTAACTCTCAAACCCCAATTTGGGAAAGCCTGATCAACCCAATGTCTAGGAGGGGTCTAATGAAATCAAAAAGAAAATACATTTTACATAAAGAAAGTGAAACTTATATTTTAGATTATTGTTTGCACTCTAACATTTTTAGGACAATTTATTTCCAATTATTATTTTTATTATTTATTACCAATAAACATATTTACTTTTATTATTCCCATTATCATCACTGATTATTCATTACTCTAATACAGTAGTTTTAATGTATTAGAGTAAAAAATATTATATGTTATTTCTATTATATAATGTTAAAATAGTATAGCATTAAAACCTGACAAATAATACCATGATGTATTATATATTTATGTATTAAAATACTACATAATATTTTGAATTTGAAAAATAAACAAAGAGAATATGAAAATTAGAATTGTAAGGTTAAATGTGCTTAACTGATATTTCAAAAACTATTAATCACAAAACACACACACACACAAAAGAAAAACAGTATGAAGGGGAAAACAACTGGCACAGCATAAGCTTTGCGTGAAGGGGAAGCAAAAAAAATAAAAAATCTGCCTCCGGAAGAACATTAAGTATTAAGGAAAAACGGTGGTGGCATTTGCGTGCAAGCAGGTAGGCTAACACATCTCGGTCCATGGAGGAAAAGCGATGAGTCAATGAAGGAGAAGAAAATGGCTCTCCCAGTGAAAGCTTTCATTCCCATGTGCAGTTGCCATGACTACAGGTGATGCGATTACAGTGGAGTTATGAGGTGTGTGTCAGCCAGTGTGCTGATGCACTATAGTATAATGCTAGCTGTCATGTGAAGGAACAATGAGAATGCCACATATTATTTTAAGTGTGCCTGTTGAATCCATCAAATAAAATAAAATAAAAACAGCTGGTGATACTACACCATGCAGGCTAAGGTTTGTTTTGAGAGAGGAATGAAAACTCATGAAAAAAAAAAAGACAAATCCCATCACAATCTGCACAGTACAGGTGATTTGAGTCTCTGGATAATGTTTTGAGGACAGACAGATCTGGCAACACTCAAGATTAATTTCATTGCACTGTAGCAAAATACACCGCTGGAGCTTCCTCAGGCAACACTTTTTCTGAACCATTTTTGCAATGACTTTTAACCAACTGATCCCAGTGGATGCATGAAGTTCATACAGTGTCTTAAAGGGATAGTTCACCCAAAAATAAAAGTTTTAATGGGAAAAACACACACAATGGAAGTCAATGTCAGCAACTGTTTGTAAACAACATTCTTCAAAATATCTTCTTTTTTTGTTTAGAACGAAATTCACAGGTTTGAAACAATGTGAGGGTGAGTAAATGAAGTCTATCAAAATGGGTGAACTATCCCTTTAACATCACCACAGGTGTAGTTAATCACATAATTACAACGACAACAATAAAAATACTAATAACAGTTAATATAGAATAATATATGTATTTTAATGTTTTTTTAAATAAACTTCTGTAGTAGGGACGTGTCCCTACCAATATCCAGTGACACTGATATAATAATAATCTCGGTTCTAAATTAGAAACGTATGTAGAAGTGATGCCTTTTAAAAACAAACATGATGTGCTGTAGATGTGTTATTTGACGCATCTACTCAAGACCTGGACAACTGTTAAGTTTAAGAAAGCACACAAACTTTAAACTAGACTTTGCAGTCATTGAAATGTTCAACGTTACAACAGATCAACCAAATTACACAGGCAAGCAAGACTGAAAAACACGTCCTGCCACACAGACATACAGGGTAAAAGCACGTTCTCTCTCTCTCTCTCTCTCTCTCTCTCTCTCTCTCTCTCTTTTGTTGCAAAGTTTCTACACTGTTACTAAATCATAACTCATTCACCCCATCGCAACATAATAACGTTAGCCAATGTTCGTTTCACGCAAAAGTTTTCGATGTACAGCTGAAATCTGCATTGATTTGGATGCATGCTCAGCACAAACATACGATCAATTATCAGCCATAGTTTGGGGATTTGCCCATGTCCTTTCCATCTATCGTCAAATTCATTGAACGACGCATTTACTTCACTATAGGTTCTGCAACGATTCAACGGTTGTAACGTTACTCACATCAAAATGTGCTTCTCCTTGATCAGTTGTTATGCTGCGCTCCAGTGTTGATATGATAGTCCGCGTTACCGTTTCTGAATTAAGAACAACCCCCAAACTGACGTTACTACTACTCGAATTAATCGAAAATCTGAAGCATAGTCTGTGTTTACTTACAGAATTCTCCCCCTTTTTTCTAAAGTAGCTCGTTCTCATGTAAATGTTAGTCTCTCACTATCTACTGTGTACACGTTGTGCTTTTGATAAGTAGACGCCGCTTCGCCCAATTGGAAGAGACTGGTCAACGACATTAAACCGCTACACGGAACAACAGCGCCATCTGGCCGTAAGACACGGAACAACAGCGCCATCTGGCCGTAAGACACGGAACAACAGCGCCATCTGGCCGTAAGACACGGAACAACAGCGCCATCTGGCCGTAAGACACGGAACAACATAACACATAAAACAATCAAGGTTACAAAAGGGGGTTTGCGAATGAATGTCATTTTGAGCTTTTCTTATTGGGAGCAACGTTTTTAAAATGAAGAAACTTTTTCCCACTCAAATGGAACAATTGCAAATGGATTTTTGCTATAATTCCAAAGAAGAACCATTTTGGGTCCCACAAAGAACCTTTCAGTGTTCTTAAAATAACATTTTTTTCTCTTAGTGTGAAGGACATTTTGGTTTCACTTCATTTGGATGGTTCCTTTAACACATTCTGTTGACTATAAGTAACGTTGCACCTACATGTCTACTAACTCTCATTAGAGTGTTAGTAGAGTATTAGTAGACTGGTAGGGTTAGGGTTAGAATAAGTTGACATGTAGTTGCATAGTTACTTATAGTCAGTAGACTGTCTGTTGGAGGACCATCACAATAAAGAGTTATCAGATATTAAGCAGACAGTTCACTAATACTCTAATGAGAGTTAGTTGACATGTAGTTGCAAAGTTACTTATAGTCACCAGAATGTTCAAAAGGGACCATCAAAATAAAGTGCTACCGATATTTTAATAATCTAAAGAACCCTTTCCACTATTAAGAACTATTTTGTGCAATGTAAAGTTTTCAAAGATGTACCAGAGATGCCAATAAAGAACTTTATTTTTAAGAGTGAGAAGAAGTGCATTCATTCATTCATCCATTCATTCATTCATTCATTCATTCATTCATTCATTCATTCATTCATTGAAGAAAAAATAAGAAAAAAAGACCATTTTATAAGACAGTTTACTGATTCCTTCATAGAAATTAAACTGTATTATTCATGTTAAAGAATTATATAAAGCTTTGTGGAAAAGTACTCTTGGTTGTAAGGGAGGGGTTTTCAGTCAGTTGTGGGGGTCGAGTCACCTGTTCTTCTTTTTTAATGTCGACTCAAACATGGCATACTGTCACAGTTTAACCATTTCGGAACATTCTGAACAGGAATATGTCATATTAGCCAAAACAGTGGTCTACGTGACAAGCTAGTTTACAAAGGCATTGTTATTTATGCTGTGGATAATTGCCTAGGCCGGGCATTGTGCAATGACCTATGCTGTCTGTCAAACTACTAAATAGCCTAACAACAACATGCATCGCATTATGAACTACCCCAGAAACGAGAATTGTTGGCTGTACACAAAATGTGCAATGTGATGGATGTAAAATCTGATTCAACATGTTAGGCCTAGCCTATAAATGTAAATATTTCCGGCCAACAAATATAGCCTACACAATAACCAGTATGATCAATTGTGAAAACATGTTTTACATTTTGTTAAGCAAAAATATGTTAAGCAATTTTCTTTTTTGTTATACAAGATTCAACTCATTTTTAAAGTCAGTTTAATGTAGACCTAATTTAAGTTGAAATTACATCCAAGTTGATGCTACTTAAAAATTGAAGGCAGCAACTTAAAAAAAAATCAGTGCATATAGCTAAAGGCATATTTAGCCAATTTAAAAAAAAAAAAATCATGCACTTACCTGACTTTTTCAAGACAGCAAGTTCGCTGTTCGAAATTCATTGGCCTCCGTTTCTCTTTTGCAATCAGGGACATATAGGCCTATTTGTTTATAAGGGGATATCCAAGGGGTTGGAAACCTCAGTTTAGCGTTCGCAGCCATCTAAACACAAATATACTGTATAGGACAATAAAGGCACATGTGTTATCTCGGAGCAACACTAAAACTCACCAAATCCGTGATAGCGAATGTTTATCAAATTTGCCCAACGCAGCAATATTCGTCCCTCAAGGGAACGGAACGGTGAGAGTTCCCCTTTCATCGCAGCTGTCACGTCGGTGCATTCAGTGTGGATTTAAGCAGCCTAAATGTAGATCTCATTATTCACTTGAGAACCAAGTGATTACTTTTACAGCTCTCTAAAATTATGTCCCAACTGGTAGCTAGCCTATTCTATATTCAAACAATATTTGCAGAGCAATTTATTCAAGCAATATGTTCAATAATCACCAAGACTGTCGTCTCAGGCTTTCACTGATATAGGCTAATAGGTAGGTCAGGAAACTCAGGATCGAGCACGACAGGGGAGCGGATAGTAAGATTAGTAATATGAGCAAAGAAGATTTGAGGCTTAGCGCCGACCTCAAAACTGGCGTTTGCGCGCAAATGATTCCTTGCGCTTATCAACGCGAACTCGTTTTGTTGTGTAGCCTAGTCTATTAGGGCTAATGGCTGTAATACATGTACTCGAATAAAACCTGTTTATTTAGGCTACATTATTTTAATTTAATTTTCAGTGTCTGCTGATGTTCACTCTGAAGTTCTCGAACAGAGCGCGGTTGGCAAGTGTGATAAAAGACATTCTTCCAAAATTATTTGGAGTTGTATAAGCTAATAGTGAAATTCATTATCAGAGGTATGACTAGTGAGAACGTCTTTTTATTCGTGTCTTTAGCCTAAACACTTATAGTTCAGGCTCAAATTCATTGTGCGCATCGCGCCGGGGAGTCGCACATTTCTCCAGTCAGAGCATGCCTTATTGCGGACGGGATATTTTTTTTCCCCGTAAAGAGGATTGAATCCGTCTTATTTTTTCTTTCGTAGAAAATGTTCACATTACAGGTGTCATGTTTAAGCAATGTTGTGCTTGGACACCAGAACATTCCAGAATTGATCAGAAATGCATTGAGTTCGGAAGTAGAGTGAGTGAACAGACATTTAGTTTGGAAAAGGCCTTCGTGTGTCGTTCTTCAATTTCTCCATTATTTATAAATACATTTTGATTTCTGAATGGAATTCTTAGTGAAGTTATTGATAAAAAGCTTTTATCTATAATAGAAATACAGCGAATTAGGCCTACTTACAGTTTGTCACTTATTTAAGCTGTAGGCCTAGAACGGCATGGCAACCAGAATTAGATGAAAGACTATATTTAAACTTTAAGTTGGCATAAGTTTGTAGCATGCATTGCACTCTTAAATAGAGAGTAAAACAAAGTATATAAACTGTTTTGACCTGAATCAAAATAATGCCTGCACAGCACTATCCGATGTGTGAAGCAGTGTCAACGAATATGAACTTTAAACGACAAGAAACCGGCTGTAACAAAATCAACAATAATCCCTAAAACATATTTCACTTTTTTTTTTATTTCTTAGCAACAAAAAACAAAAAAAAACAAAAAACAAGCTGCATGGTTAACACTTATCAATCATAAGATATTTGAGATTTTATATTTGAGATTTTGTGAATATGTATGCTTTTGTGAGGGGTTGAAAAAACACCCTGCATGCCAACAAGACAATGCGTGGGCATTCTGCTGTAGCCTTTCTGCTGTCGTCTGAACACGTGTGGTTAGACCAAAGTAAAGAGGTGCAATAGCAGGATGTTACACATGAGGGTCTCTTGGAACAGACTGAACTGAACCTGCTTACTTTCACATACAGATGTCCATTCACAGTTACCCAATGGCATTACAACAACATTGATATAAAACATTTTACTGAAACAAAATATTTACCAAAATAAAATGGAGCAAACATAATCACTTTAATACTCCCATCATCCCTATAAATCCTAAATAGACAGAATTAATGATATATAGTGTGATGTGATACATTTTTTATTTGTTTATTTACTTATGTATAGACTTAAATTACTTTACAAGCTGGTTTGTAAAAATCAGTATATTTTGGTGATTCGCTTATCCTTAAGAAAATCAAAATTCAGAAAGTTACTCCCTGACAAAAAAAAAAAAAAAAAATCATATCACGAAACTCTTAATACCCAGAACAGGCATAGTAAAATTATTTGTTTTAGTATAATTTAATGCTTTCTTTTTTTCTATTTACTGTCTGCTCGACCAAATGGCTGAGCACATTTTGAGTCACTATATTTTATTGAGAGGAGTACCTAACTTAACTCAAACTGATTGAGCCATGTCTACCATCTGGTGGAGGTATGTTATGCCAAAAAAAATCCACTAAATGTCACAGTGTCAATCAACAGCACTTGTCGCAACACTTCTTCTAACATGGATGTCAGAAACAAATAAATCACCCCAGCCATGTGAACTGTTTTTGGTGAAATGTTGCAAACTAAGCATATTTCTTTGACATATTACACTGTAAGAGCCCTAACTTTACAAAATTATGTTACTTGGTGCCATGAAAAAACTTAAGTATGTTTTTAATATTTTTTCAAAAACATGCTCAACCAAATGGTTGATTTGGCACATAACGGTTAACTGTCACCCCCCTTTTTGAGAATGGACATTACAATGCACTATTAAAACTTGGTTGTAATTCAAGAATGCTTTGGAATAAAGACCTAAGTTTGGTCTCGCTTTAAAGAAAACACTCAGCAGATTATTGCTGAAGTAAAAACACTTCAAAAATATGAAAAAGTTGTGGAAGTTTTAAATTGACATTAAATCAAATATACTGTACTTAATATTTTTTCTTTTATATAAAATCTATATTTTACAAAATATTTTTTACTATAAAATTACTATAAAATCAAAGCCATATATCTAACCAAGTTGTATTCCAAATTTGAAGTTGATATCACAAAAATTGAAGTTCCCATGAGATTTTGTTTAGGCGTAATACCAAAAATAGCCCCCCGGTGACATAAATTCCATTGAATTTAATAGTATGCATTCTGCTGTAACAAATTAATAAATTTCTGTCCAAATATCACTTCTGTCACGAAATATGGAACCTTGAGACTCAGACCTTTCTGACAATGTGTTTTGTCAAGATTAGAAAAGGTTTTGATCATAAATTATGATGGGCAATGAAAAAAACAAAATCCTGTTGCTCTACCACACTGTGTTAAAATGAAAACCTGAAATATTCAATGGCATACTTCAATAAATAAAGAAGATTCAATAAATAAAGATTCCGTATACAAAAATATTTTATTTTGATTGTTTTTAAATAAATTAGTATTATAGTTCATACTTTCTGATTATCATAGTATGTGTATGAATTCTGGTACTTTTTTTTTACCATTAAGCGACATCTCAACCATTTGATAGAGGCCGATATTAAAAAAATTATGGGATGTGTTGAAAAAAAAATACATTGAGTGTGGTTACTAGCGACATAAGGAGATAAGAAATGCAAACAAAAAAATTTTCCATCACTCTTTTCTTGGTGAGGACTTTAAAGGGTTAAAGAAATGTATTTTCTATTTATAGAATGGAATTTTAACATGACATTGCACATATGAACTGGGTATTTGAAGTGCAGGGTGGGGAAATAATTGCGAGCGAAGGTGTGATCGTTCAGCATTGGTCGTTGATCTCTCACCATACTGCTCTTTTCATCTCAAACCTGTGAGGTTAGATCAAAACTGCAACGGCATCCAGAATAACAGTCAGACTGTCAGACACAGTAGAGTCAACTGACAAAAAGAACACCTGCTCATTCTGTTGACCTTTCTGGATAAAAATCTCTAGATTTGAGCAATACAGACTAAGCCACACCAATAAGCAACTTTATGGATGATATCTGAAATATATGAACCTGAGAAAACCAACCTGAGCTCTTTAGCATACCACATCAGCACAACTTCCTTTTTGGCCTCATGTATTGGCATCTAAAACATCAGGAACGAATAGTGGAAGGCCTCTGCGGACTGACACATTGACTGTATGTTTATTTCCAAGTTAATAAAAGAGAACTGCATTAAGCAGTCATTCTGGACAGTGCTTCTCAAACCTGTCCTGAGGACCCCCCATCACTACACGTTTTGTATGTCTTTCTCATCTAACCCACCTCATTCAACTCATCAGCTTTATATCTGATGAGGGAGGCTTCCAAAATGTGCAATGGTGGAGGGTACCCAACAGGTTTGAGAAGCTCTGTAGGAGGCCTAAGAAAAGTGATAAGGTCCCATGGCCCTATTTCCTGAAACACCAAAGTAAATGCAAGAAGTAAAATGCTATTTTATCTTGGCAACATGTTTTCTAACAAGTTGACTAATTATTTAGCACCTTTGAGGGCTGCAGACCACTGGGGAAACTGTGATCTACAATCTTGGTGTATCTTTTACACAAGTGATTTATAGGCTACAGCGATAGAGGTCCACCCACTGAGGACTTGTAAGAGATTCTTTCTTTCTCCTTGCAGGCCATGTTCCGTCAGGGTGGCGCTTGATTGTAAGATTGCCGTATTTAGGCTAGTTAAAAGTGGTATGCATCTAACATTCTTTCAGATCTTTGGAACTGCAGACATGAGCACCTCGACGCATTGTTGGATACTGTCATGTTTCTGCATGTTTGCTTCACACGGTAAGTTATTTGACATTTTTGCATGAAATTTCAGTTGAGAAAATTCTGTTTTAAGTATCTCACCTCATTAATTTTAAGGGTAAATTTAATTTGATATTCTAGTCATAATAATTAAGAAAAAAATTTTCCTCTCGTTTTCAGCTACTTACTCATTCCTCCTGGCTCAGTCACCGAGACTCACACACATCTCAGTTGGTGAAACTGTACAATTAAAATGTACATTTGAGCAGAAAATTCATTACTGCTATACTGCTGCAACATGGCAAAAGCTGAACCTACGGACTGGTAAACTCACACCGACGAGGTCTGGCTCTCAGTCTGATTTACTTAAACATGATGATAAAACTTGCGTTGTTACTCTAACAAAAGTAACACAGAAGGATTCAGGTTTGTACTACTGCATTGGCCATTATAACTCAATGGCTATTGTCGGCAGTGGAAGCAGGGTGATCGTAACAGGTAAATCTGGGGTTAAATCTCATCAACTTTCCTATGGGTCACTATAACAGATAACATTCTGACATGATGATATCTGTTGTAGATCACTCTGTTGTGGAACCAGAACTATCCATCTTATACTCACCACCAGAAACTGGCTCATCACCGGTACCGCTTCAGTGTCTGGTGACCGAAGTTGTCCCGTCTCAAGTGCAGGTGTTCTGGAGGATTGGAGAGAAAGAGCATGTTGGATGGACCGAATCTGCCTGGACAGACTCCACTGATTCAGCCACAGAATACACGCGTGCTCATCTCTCTATTTCTGCAGATGAGTGGACAGAAGCCGATGAAATCCAATGCTTTGCTGAATATAAGGGCAAGAACATTTCCAAAACTCTGAAGCGATACGGTGCGTATAGCCCAAATGATAAAAGTCTCAGAGAAACATATGAGGAAAAATAACAAGTCTAGGCCTACACCTATGATTGTCCAGTCATTTTTTAAATGATTTTTTAAAATTGAATTACTGTAGAAGAAAGTTGCATTGGAACTCTGAAAACTCATGAAATCGAGTGAAAGTGAAAAACTGAATGTAAACAAATGATGATAACCGTTTACAGTAGAATACAGAACACTGCCCACTGCATTTTGCTTTTAGATATTATCATATAGGCATATCTCTAGTTTAATTACTCTGCTCATTGCTATATTTCAGGAACCCAACCAATCTTCTCCTGGCTTCTGTACACCGGCTGCGTGGCAGCGCTCTTTACCATACTTATAACAGTCATTATGTCTGTAGGATTGTATCGAGGTGAGAATTTTGTGCTTATGATTTTGAGGGTGTTTAAATATATATGTCCTAATTTGTTGGGACTTGCACTGATTAAAGTTTGAATTTGCAAAATTAACAAATGCCTAAAAATGAGTTTTGTTTTGCTGGCTGGGCCTTTTTCAGGTTCGGTTGATTGGACTTTAATGAGTAAAGTCTTTTGACAAACAATCCAACATAACCTTGTATGTTCACAATGTTGGTTAATTTATGTTGATAAATACAGTATGACAATCTTATTGAAATAAGCCTGTGTAGGTCTTCAGAAATTCCATATTAGTAGCCTTTTACTTAAAAGAAATCATTCAGAATATTCATGTAGTTAAATATTTTGGAGGAAATATGTATAAATGAGCACAATTCATAAACAAATGCCGAACCAAAATTATTAGGATATATATTTTAAATCTATGTAACATCAATAAATTTTGCATGAATTATAAGGCACATGCTTTGGTAAAATTGTTCAGCCGATATATGATACATTGTGGCATTTTTTAAAATAATATGTTCAGTAATACATTCAATTTTTCCATTAAATTCTCAGATATGACGGTGAACAAAAAAAACAGAGGGTCAGTATTTCAACTTCTACCCTATAAACTTCAAAAAGTGTATTTTATGAATGTAATTGAAGCCACTGAACCAAAGTTTTTATTTTTTGTTTTTTTATTTTAGGCTCACGAGAAAAGATGCCCACCGCAAAATTCCATATGATAATGTGTCCTTTAAAACCTAAAACTATAACGTGGTGTATTCTAATATATAATATATGCAATATAGGCACAGAAAATTGTGAAGACTGAACTAAACTTTTTACTGCATGTGTGTCTTCTGAAAATGTGTTTGCGGTTTCAAAACAGCTATTTAATGTGTGCTATTTAGAACACAGGTTCATGTTGCATAATTAAAAAAACAATCAGCTGACACAATTCTAGTGAGATGAATAATTAACTAATAAGCAAGCTAAATATGTATTATACAGTATGAACAAGGCTTGCGATAATATTAAATAAAAAAAAAATATATGTGGTTATTGAAATTTGATCAAGATATATTTTTTGCCTGTAAGTTTGTTAAAACTCCTTTGACATTGTGTGTGTGTGCTTATTTGTTGTATTGGTAAAAGTTTTATGGGAGCTTGGCAGATGTGGTCACTATGAATGTCGTGGAATGGAAAATGTGTGCAGATTCTTTAAAAATGTTAGTTTTTTTTGTAATGTATTACATGACTCTATAGATCATTTGATTTCGACTGATCAATTGTGGCATTGAGCAGTTAAAAATGTATGTGTAATGATCAATAAACTTCAATCAATACGTCTTGTTCGTGTCTTCACCATAGTTTCTCCTTTTTGTGCGTAGGATTTATTTTGTGGTTTAACTGTACTAGTCCATCAACAGAATAAAGGTAAAGCAAAAGCAGAATTTTATATGAATTATGAGCAACAGCAAATAGTAACCCTTGTAAGGATCATTCTCACATGGCCTTGAGATTTTATTATTTTTTTTATTTTTTTAGGGTGCTATAGTGGAGAACGACATGTTGGAGTAGCCTATGTTAAAAATGACTGAAATAAAAGTTAGAAAATTAAACGTATTGTCTTAATACAATAGGATGACCTGTTCTTGTTTTATAATCATGAATATTTATTAGTTAGGAAATGTAGGTTTTTCTGTATGTATCTGTTATTTTAAGTTTTTTTTTTTTTTTTTTACTTTTTTTCCCCTAAAAAAATTTGTCCTCTTGAAATTGGGTTAAATCATGCCTCTTTATAGACCATCACACTTTCTAGACCATTTTCCAGGGTAGTTCATATGGTGTGACATTTTTTATGAGTTATATAAAGGAAAATATGTTGATTCAAAATAGAACCTTAATGGCATCCTGCTATCAAAAATGACGAGAGTGGCACCAATTAGTCTTTTGTGATTCTATAGCTTTTTTTGTAAAGTAAAACATGAGGCCGTGAGATTGTTTTCATAATGTATGCATATTTTCCTGTGATGGGTTGAAAAACCACAGTGCATGTAAAGACAATGTGTGGCCTCTTGTAGCCTTCATATACTCTCAGTAGTGCTTGTGGTTAGACATAAGCTGCATAACAGGATGTTAGATGAGATGAACTGCACACCTGCTTTTGCAGTCCATTTTTGCAGCAACTCCACTTAAGCTTTGATTTGAAACTGTTTATGTTGGACCTTACTCATTTATATTGATACATGATGTTCTCATTTGTCATCCCTACATGACCTAAATAACCACATCAACTACTTGGTCTAAGGAAAAATAAAATTAGGCCGCAAATCGGTATTAAATCACTTGAATATATTTTGGAATATAATGAAAAATATATAATGATAACACATCAGAGAGCAAAGTTGGGAATATTACATCAGCTACATTTTTTTTCTCTTTTATATTATGCAGATTTACAGATCTTATCATGCTAGCTCTGAATTAAGAAAAAAAATATCATTTTTGTATTTCTGATTGTACACTATTAAGGGAGTATATTTTTATTATGTCCATTTACTTGGTAAAATGTCAATCTTAAGGGGATAGTGCACCCTTTCAAAAAAGTTAATTCAAGTAAGCTATATATTTGAAATTTAATTAAGTATACTTTATGTAGTATGTACTAGTAGTATACTTGTAAGTGTACTATTTTAATACTACTTGGAACTAAACTGGCCCACTTTTTAGTATAAAATTATACTTTTAAGTATACTTTAAGGTTAACAGTAGTGAACTTTGAGTATAGTTTACAAATAATTTTTCGTTTGGATTGCAACTATACTACAAGCTTACTTAAAGTGCAAAAATAATAGTTAACTATAAGTGTACTACTGTTCCTATTTAATTTTTACACTTGAAATGTAACTTTAACTGTATTTTAACTCTTTCCCAATCAGCATCTTCTTTTTAAGTCGCTAGCAGCGGCAGCATTTTTTAAAAATAATTTTATCAAAAGAACACTTGAAAATAACCTTTTTTGTAAGGGCACACAAAACACAGTTTAGTCTTTCTCTCCTGTATCCTTTCAAACCTGTAAGATACTTTCTGATGTCAAACAAAATATTTCAATTGTTTTATCAATATGAGGTCAATAACAGCATTTTGCATTAGCCAAAAACATTCCACTGAAAAAAGTCACGCAAAATCTGAGTATTTTTAATTTTCATATTTGTTTTTAACATTTTTTTAACTATTTGTGTTAAAAAAAATTATATATATATTAACAACATATTCTTTACTTCAATGAGCTTATTGTTTCTGCCTTAATTTTAATACATTGTTTAAATTAATACATTGTTAGCTAACTGAGTAATTTGAATAATTACATTTCTGAAATACATAACTTTGACACAGTCACCTCATAACAAATCACTCTAAACTGTAATGTAAACATGCATTTTCTGTAAAGCTGCTTTGAAACGATATGTGAAAAGCACTATACAAATAAATGTGAATTGAACATTTTAACATGACGTTACATAATTCATTCAATATATTTTCTAGCGTGACATTCCACTTATGTATAGCTATCGGAAGTGCAGTGTGCAGAAACGGGATTGTCAGCTTGTAAGCGAAGGTCTCAGCGTTCAGCATTGGCCGTTCTTACACCATACTGCTCTTTTCATCTCACACCATGTAGTTAGATAAAAAATTGTGACAGCAGACTGCCAAAAAAAAAGTAGTTAACAAAACAAATTCTCAGCCTGCATTGATTGCTACACAGAGAAACAAATGCAAACTAATCCTGATGAAACTAATCCAATAATTGAAGATGATACGTTGAAATAGACTGCTTGTTTTCCAGCAGGTACACACATAAGTGCTACTTTGTAGCTTATTTGATTAAAACATTATTAACTGCATAATAAGTTTCCTTATAAGTTACAAGAGTGTAATTGGCAACATAAAGATATCTATATTTCAGTGTATACTTTACAACAGTGATTTCTAAATGCTAGGAAGGTCCACCCACTGGTGAGGGGTTATTTTTAACCGTTTTGCAAGCCAATGAAACGTCTCGGTTACATATGGTAACCCTCGTTCCCTGAGGGAGGGAACGGAGACGTAGGTCATGACTGACCAATAGGAATCTCGCTAGAGAGGCCAATCTACTTCGAGTGAAACTAAAACAGGCCAATGCACATTGGCGTGCAATGATTTGCATCAGCTGCGCGACCTCGTTAGCGCGGGTATTTAACAAGCAGCTGAGCGATTGCACAGTTAGTTTTTTGCTGAGGAGCCAAGCCTGAGAAGCTGGCCGCCCCGGCGGGCGGCAGCAGATGTGGCGACGGGACCTACGTCTCCGTTCCCTCCCTCAGGGAACGAGGGTTACCATATGTAGCCGAGACGTTCCCTATCGGTCAGTCACTACGACGTAGGTCATGACTGACCAATAGGAATCCCTACCAAAGCGCCACAGCTGCTGCACCCCATCCAGCGCCCCCGTGCAAGCCTCTACACCTTCTTGCCTGGAAGGACGATAGGAGGAGGCCTACACAGAGAGTTTGACACTGTTGTTCCGTGATAACCCACACAGTGACATATTGGATAACACTGGGAAAGCGTGCCTTTCCTGTTTAGGAAGGAACGCTGCGGAAGCCACTTCTTCAAAGAGTTACGTGGAAATACATATGGACTAACCCGAAGGCTGAACTGCATATGAAATAATGGGTGACTTAGCCCAAGGGAAAGACACGGGCTTCCGATAGGAGCATCCGTGGAATATATACACATATGGGATCCCCGTAGGGTCACACATATGGAACCCAGCCCAGATCCGGTTCTCAAGGATTCAACGGATAAGGGCCTGGCGCCAGACGCTCCGCCAAGTCCGGGCCGAGGGGTTTTGGAGGACTCGACAGGTTTTTCACTCTGGAGCAATAGGGGTGCACAGTAGGGTGCAGCAAGCCGACAGAGCCGGACCTCTCAGTGCTTCTACCCGTTTAGGGTGAGAACACGGGAGGAGACCGGCTCTACACGTAGGCTATAGTATCTAGCGAACGTGTTAGGTGTCGCCCAGCCCGCAGCTCTACAGATATCTGTTAGCGAGGAGCCACGTGCCAGCGCCCAGGAGGACGCAACGCCTCTCGTAGAGTGTGCATGCAACCTAAGCGGGCAGGGCACGCCCTGAGCTTGGTAAGCCAAGGCGATGGCATCCACTATCCAGTGGGCCAACCTCTGCTTGGAGACAGCCTTTCCCTTCTGCTGGCCTCCGTAACAGACAAAGAGCTGATCTGAGGTCCTGAAGCTTTGAGTTCTGTCCACGTACATACGCAGAGCGCGAACGGGACAGAGCAAAGCCAGGGCTGGGTCTGCCTCCTCCAAGGGCAGCGCTTGCAGGTTCACTACCTGATCTTTGAAGGGAGTGGTAGGAACCTTGGGCACATAGCCAGGCCGGGGTCTTAGTACCACGTGGCCGTCACCCGGCCCGAACTCTAGGCACGATTCGTCGACCGAAAATGCATGCAGGTCTCCTACCCTCTTGACAGTGGCCAATGCAACCAGCAGCAAAGTCTTCATGGAAAGAAGCTTTAAGTCTACTGATTGCAGAGGCTCAAAGGGAACATCCTGAAGTGCTCGAAGCACCAGGGAAAGATCCCAAGAGGGTATGGAGGGGGGTCGAGGAGGATTTAATCATCTCGCCCCCCTAAGAAACCTGACGACCAGGTCGTGCTTTCCAACTGTTTTGCCATCTATGTGGTCATGATAAGCAGAAATAGCGGCAGCATGTACTTTGAGGGTGGAAGGGGACAGTCTACGCTCCAACCCCTGCTGCAAGAAGGAAAGCACAGACCCTATCGAACATCTTCGGGGGTCTTCTCGGCGAGAAGAACACCACTCGACGAACAGGTTCCACTTCAGGGCGTAAACACGTCTCGTGGACGGCGCCCGTGCTGAAGTGATGGTGTTAAGTACCTCTGGGGGTAAGTCACCTAGAACCTCCGCGTCCCGAGGGACCAGACATGGAGTTTCCAGAGGTCTGGGCGCGGGTGCCATAGGGTGCCCCGTCTCTGAGTCAGGAGGTCCTTCCTCAGAGGGATGGGCCAAGGAGGGACTGTCGCGAGGAGCATGAGTTCCGGGAACCAAGTCCGGGTGGGCCAATAGGGAGCCACCAGAAGGACCTGCTCCTCGTCCTCCCTGACTTTGCACAGTGTCTGTGCAAGTAGGCTCACTGGGGGAAACGCATATTTGCGGAGGCCCCGGGGCCAGCTGTGTGCCAGTGCGTCCGTGCCGAGTGTTCCCTCGGTCAGGGAGTAAAACAGCTGGCAATGGGAGGTCTCTGAGGAGGCAAACAGGTCTACCTGAGCCTCTCCGAACTCTCTCCAGATCAGCTGAACCACCTGGGGGTGGAGTCGCCACTCTCCCGGAAGCACAGCTCGTGATAGCTCGTCGGCCACACGGTTGAGCACGCCGGGGACATACATGGCTCGAAGCGACCTCAGATGCTTCTGACTCCAGAGGAGGAGATGGCGGGCGAGTTGCGACATGCGACGGGAGCGTAGACCACCTTGTCGGTTGATGTACGCAACGGTCGCAGTGTTGTCCGTGCGGACCAGTACGTCCCTGCCCCGTAGCGGCCTTTTCAAGCGGCTCAGAGCGAGATGCACTGCTAGTAACTCGAGGCAATTGATGTGCCAATGCAGTTGGGGAGCCGTCCACACCCCTGACACTGCATGCCCGTTGTACGTGGCACCCCAGCCGGTGGCAGAGGCATCTGTGAATACCACAGCATGCCTGGAGACCTGTTCCAAGGGGACTCCTGCCCGAAGGAACGAAAGGTCTGACCACGGACTGAAGGTCTGACGGCAGGCCGGTGTGATTGCCACCCGGTGAGTGCCGTGATGCCACGCCCATCTCGGGACTCGGCCGTGAAGCCAGTGCTGAAGCGGTCTCATATGGAGCAGGCCGAGCGGGGTTACCGCTGCTGCCGCTGCCATATTCCCCAGGAGCCTCTGAAAAAATTTCAGTGGGACCGCCGTCCTGCCTTTGAACGTGTTCAAGCAGTTCAGCACCGACTGAGCACGCTGCTCTGTGAGGCGCGCTGTCTGAGCGACCGAATCCAACTCCATACCGAGAAAAGAGATCCTCTGCACAGGGGAGAGTTTGCTCTTTTCCCAGTTGACCTGAAGACCCAACTGGCTGAGGTGCCTGAGCACGAGGTCCCTGTGTTCGCATAGCTGATCTCGAGAGTGTGCTAGTATGAGCCAGTCGTCGAGATAGTTGAGGATGCGAACGCCCTGTTCTCTCATGGGAACAAGGGCCCCCTCCGTGACTTTCGTGAAGACACGGGGGGACAGGGACAGCCCGAAGGGTAGGACTTTGTACTGATATGCTCGACCCTCGAACGCAAAGCGCAGGAACGGCCTGTGTCGAGGAAGAATCGAGACATGAAAGTACGCGTCTTTCAGGTCGATCGCTGCAAACCAATCTTGGGGACGGATGCATTCGAAAATGCGTTTCTGCGTGAGCATTTTGAACGGTAGCTTGTGGAGGCTCCGATTCAAAACTCGCAGATCCAAGATCGGTCGTAACCCACCACCTTTCTTGGGTACAATGAAGTAGGGACTGTAGTGCCCTGACCTCATATCGGCTGGAGGGACCGGCTCTATCGCGTCCTTCGCCAGTAGGACTGCGATCTCCGCACGCAAGACATGGGCATCGGCTGCTCTCACTGTAGTGGAGTGGATGGCCCGAAACTTGGGGGGACGCCGGGCGAACTGAATCGCATAGCCGAGCCTGATGGTCCGAATGAGCCAGCGAGACGGACTGGGGAGCGCTAACCAGGCTCTCAGAGACCGTGCAAGCGGGACCAAAGGGACCGCAGGCGTACCCGGAGTGGGGCAGCGAGGTGGAACACAGGGACGCGGCTCGGGGGGCTCTCTCTGGGAGGCGGCCCGTAGCGGGGTCTGTGCGTGCTGTGCAGCACTTACCTGGTTCCACAGGGCAGGAGGTGCAGGAGGCGGCTCGGTGGCGTTCTCGAACTGCACACTGCTGCTCACTGGCGAAAGAGGAGGCGGATGAGAGTGGTGAGGATTCTGACCCCCCACTGCTCTCCGGGTCCCCTTCGGACCCAGAGATGGTAGAAACTGCTCTTTTATTGAAAATGTGGGTACCGCTGGTTTTAAGGCCAGCGGCGGAACAAAAGGAAACAAAAGATTCTCCACCCGGCCCTCCTCCGGGGGAAGGAGCGATGCGGTCATCGTCTCCTGAAGAGCAGTTCCCTCCATCTCCGGGTCGCCCGTCCTAGGGCCGCTTACTCTTGGCTTTGCCGCCCTTCTTGGCGGGGGCCCGGACGGGCGGGGCGCCCTGCCTGCGACTGGCTCCACGGCGCCGCTTAGGTGGAGGCTGCTGCTGCGGCGCGGGAGCAGGGGCAGACGCAGGAGGACGCCCTCGGCGACGAGCAGACTGAGGAGCCGCAGGCGGTGGAGTGGAGGCAGCAGCTGACCGCCGCGGCAGGATGTGACTGATCGCCTCAGTCTGCTTCTGTACAGCCGAGAACTGCTGGGCAAAGTTCTCGACCGCGTCGCCGAAGAGGCCGGTCTGGGACACGGGGGAATTAAGGAACCTGATCTTGTCGGTTTCCCTCATGTCGGCCAGACACAGCCAGAGATGGCGTTCCTGGACCACCAAAGTGGACATCGCACGACCCACAGACCGCGCGGTAACCTTCGTCGCACGAAGCGCGAGGTCCGTCGCGGTACGAAGTTCTTGGAGAACTTGTGGGTCATGACCACCCTCGTGCAGGTCCTTCAGTGCCTTAGCCTGATGAACCTGCAACAACGCCATAGCGTGTATGGCAGAGGCAGCTTCGCCGCAGGCCTTGTAAGCCTTGTCGGTTAAGTCCGACGAGTACCTACAGGCGCGCGAAGGAAGACACGGTTCTCCACGCCAAGTGGAGTTAGGGCACAGTTGCATAGCAACGGCCCGTTCCACTGGCGGGATACGCGTGTATCCCTTAGCTGCCCCGCCATCAAGGGTGGTGAGGGAGGAGGAGCCACCGGGACGGTTTCTGGCAGTGAAAGGTGCCGTCCACGTCCCCGTGAGCTCCTCATGCACCTCCGGGAAGAAAGGCACTGGAGTGGGTTGCTGAGAACCAGCGCGCGCCACCCCGAGATACCAATCATCCAGCCTCGAGGGCTCGGGACACGGTGGAGGGTTCCACACGAGCCCGATCCTGTTGGCGGCCCGGGAAAGCATGGCCATCATCTCCGGGTCCGACTCGGGCACCGCTGGCACACCCGAAGGAGGCAGCGGCTCCGAGCCGTCGTCCGCGGAGCGGTCTGACCCACCCTCCGATGCAGCGATCGACATCTGGTCGTCGCGGGAAGCGCCGAACGAAACGACCGGTACGCATCTCGAGGATGGTCCGGCGCGTTCCGTTGGCAGCTGAACTGGTTGCAGAGCATGAGAGGAGTGGGGGTTCCTAGGGGGTTGGTTCCCCGAAGGAAGCGCGCTCACTGTAATCCTCAAGTCACCCATGTCACTGCCGGAAGCAACCCGCGAAGGGGGGTTGGACCGAGGTGCAGGCACGGGGACTCCGCCCCTTTGCAGGAACGAGAGTCTCGACCTCAGCTCTGAGATGGTCATCTTCCCACAATGGGTACATGACTCATCCACGAACGCTGCCTGTGCGTGTTCGAGGCCCAGACACACAAGGCAGCGATCGTGACCATCCCGCGATCCCAGGTAACGACCGCATCCAGAAACACACAGATAGAACGTCATCTTGAAAAAGACGCGAACTATCTGTGTTTGCTCTTTTAGGAACTACTCTCACTGGTGCTGAAGCACGCAGGGGAGCAGCCTCAGCGATCACAGGGGATGTGCACCCGACTGTGCGCTGGGAGATCTTACCAGCCGTTAAAACAGCTTTTTGTTTTGCTCTTTAGAGAGGCTGCTCACGCTGCCGTGCTGTCGCGCCCAGCACCAGAAGAAAGAGAGAGAGTTCAAAGAAAGGCCTGTAGAGTTCTTCCACTGTAGTAGAGGCATCGAAGTGCTTGGCTCCGAAGCAAAAAGCTAACTGTGCAATCGCTCAGCTGCTTGTTAAATACCCGCGCTAACGAGGTCGCGCAGCTGATGCAAATCATTGCACGCCAATGTGCATTGGCCTGTTTTAGTTTCACTCGAAGTAGATTGGCCTCTCTAGCGAGATTCCTATTGGTCAGTCATGACCTACGTCGTAGTGACTGACCGATAGGGAACTCTAGTGTTCTGGCATCTCTTGGCATTAATATTGTGACCATTAAAGGTGACATTAAAAGGTGCATCAGAGCCTTGAGACCGTTAACATGAGTACCTGGATGTGCTGTTGGATTTTATGCTTTTGCATTTCAGCTTTACAAAGTAAGCCTTTTATGCAAGCAAAGAATGTCATCACATTTATCTCAGTTCATTAATATTTCATCATGTTGAATATTCGTTTTAAACTTGCTTTTTTTCTCTCGGTTTCAGCAACTTACTCATTCCTCCTGGCTCAGTCACCGAGGCTCACACACATCTCAGTTGGTGAAACTGTACAATTAAAATGTACATTTGAGCAGAAAATTCATTACTGCTATACTGCTGCAACATGGCAAAAGCTGAACCTACGGACTGGTAAACTCACACCGACGAGGTCTGGCTCTCAGTCTGATTTACTTAAACATGATGATAAAACTTGCGTTGTTACTCTAGCAAAAGTAACACAGAATGATTCAGGTTTGTACTACTGCATTGGCCATTATAACTCAATGGCTATTGTCGGCAGTGGAAGCAGGGTGATCGTAACAGGTAAATCTGGGGTTAAATCTCATCAACTTTCCTATGGGTCACTATAACAGATAACATTCTGACATGATGATATCTGTTGTAGATCACTCTGTTGTGGAACCAGAACTATCCATCTTATACTCACCACCAGAAACTGGCTCATCACCGGTACCGCTTCAGTGTCTGGTGACCGGAGTTGTCCCGTCTCAAGTGCAGGTGTTCTGGAGGATTGGAGAGAAAGAGCATGTTGGATGGACCGAATCTGCCTGGATAGACTCCACTGATTCAGCCACAGAATACACGCGTGCTCATCTCTCTATTTCTGCAGATGAGTGGACAGAAGCCGATGAAATCCAATGCTTTGCTGAATATAAGGGCAAGAACATTTCCAAAACTCTGAAGCGATACGGTGCGTATAGCCCAAATGATAAAAGTCTCAGAGAAACATATGAGGAAAAATAACAAGTCTAGGCCTGAAAAATAACTGATTGTCCAGTCATTTTTTTTATAATTTTGAATTACTATAGAAGAAAGTTGTAGCGATACGGTGCGTACAAACGTCCCTTATATACTTCCCTATTTTATTCTCAGTTTTATATCCGATTTCGTAATAAAACTGAGAATAAAATAGGGAATTATATAAGGGAAGTTTATACGTTGTCACACTAAAAGGTTGTCATAGAAACTAAAACTTTTTGATTCAAAAGGCCATTTATGCAATTTTTTAATAATAAAAAAGAATTGGCAGTGGTTTTGTGTGTTACAAACATCTATCAAAACCCTGATTAAGTGATTAAAAATTATTAGAAAAGGCCTAATAAGTTTAATAATTGTAATTGAATCTCTGTTGTATGAACAAAATGATACATTTTTGTATAATCAAGCAAGATACATAGGTATATATATATATATAAAGAATATCAAAAGACTGATCCTCGATCTCCACTATAGAACACTGTAATTACAAAATATAAATTATTAATTTTATTGTGATAATTAATCTTTCAGGATTGAATCAAAAGATGTTCTGGCCTCTGTACTGTGTCTTTGGGGCAGCATTCCTGACTATTGCTGTGGCCTTCTTTAGTTGTTTATGCCAAGGTAAAGATTTAAATCAATCTGAAAACCCTTTTTTTTTTTTTACAATTAAATAATTTGCAAATATTATAACTAAAAGTAAAACAAATTAAAACTAAAAGAAACACAGCACATCTGTGGAAATTGTTACCAATATTAATATTATGTTTTATCAAGTCTGTAATCTGCAGTAAAAGTGCATAATTCACAGGAAAGAAAAGTGTATAAAAAATCTTGGAAAAAAACTTAAATAACTGGAAAAAAAAATATTGGTAACACTTTACAATAAGATTTCATGTTTTAACATTATGTATTAACTAACATGAACTAACATCAATTGTTACGGTGTGTATTCATGTTAGTTCATAAAAATACAGTCGTTCATTATTTGTGTTAGTACAATGTTGAAATGAACATTAACTAAGATTAATAAATGCTGTAAAAGTATTGTTCATTCTTAGTTCATGTTAACTAAAGTATTAAAAAAAATGCATTCCAATTCTCAGAGATGCACAAAGATATTTACAGGATCATTAATATAAACTTCAAACTTCTAAGACACCGCCAGGGTCATTCCGTGTCGAATCAACCAAATTTCAGGAAACTTCCCTGGCTCAAATTTTTGATTTTGGTAATATTTTTTTCTGAAGAAAGACAAACATAAATAGTGATGAAAGCCAAAATAATAAATGTCATGGATGTATATTTACTGAGTAATCCACTATTTTATAGAGGGGGGTCAAAATTACCAAAATAAATTTGAAGCCAAATTACAGGGGGGTAAAATTTACTTTAGAAAGATGGCAGTATAATTATTTTATTTATACCCAGAGATTGTAGGTCTATAAGTGAAATCTGTTGACTTTAGCAATCTTTGTTGCATTTTCTGCCAACAGTGAAAGTTCAAAAATGGGAAAAAGCAATTCTTGTGTTTTTTGCCCCAATTGTTCGCTATAGTAAAGAAGTATAAAAATATCGTAATATACTTTTAGATTTGGTTTTTTTCTTCATTCTAAAGGGCCTATATGGTTCAATGGACATCTTAATGCAGCTCCATGAGTAAATTGTGCACATTTTCAGTCATCAAAAACCAAATGTACTAAATGTACCTAACTTTGTATTTCTGTTTAAGGGGTAGTTTTTCTACTAAAATGAATCCTTTTTTTATTGCCTGTGTGTGGAGGGGTTTTAATCTCACATTAAAATGATCCACTTGATGGGTTTTACTATTACCTTTGAAAGCAAGTATTCCTATTTATATGTGAAGGCTCCGGGTCAGATTTACCGCGAAATCCAGTGACGTGACAGAGACCTGCATGCGCGCTCCCGAGCCCCTCGCCTTGTCTACTGACTTTGCACTCAACAGCAACGACACTGCAACTTGTGACATGGAGTCTGCTAACACTAAGAAACGACCTGCTCCCAGCACAACACAGACTCCAACACAGACTCCAACACAGACTCCACATAATGATAAAAAACAAAAACAAAGTTTTATCTGCTGGAGCTCGTCCGACCAAACGTGAAACGGATCAACATCGGCAAGGCACTCGCTTGTAAACATATTGGTTGCAAACAGAAACATGACCGCTAGAGGCCGCTGAAAACTACATAGCCCCTTAAAAGAGGACAATCTAAACAACAAATAATGTTGAAACTGAAATGTAGGCTATCTATTTTTTTTCTATCAACAGATTCTATTGCATAGTATATACCAGTCTGAGTGCCATACACGTTTTTTTTTCTAAAGTTTTTAGCACTCAAAAAGTATTCTACTGAAAACTGTACTGTATGCTATTCTGTGCATATATTATAAACATGTAGTCATCTTCTAGCTCATTATATCTACCAGTAGCTTCATCATAACACATAATTGCATTGAATTTATCTTTTTATTAAATATATTGCATGAACCCTTTAACAGGTAAACAGAGTGCAGTGACTGAAGAAATGTCATATGTAATGGTAAGCATGGTATAATCTAAAAATTATAGACATATACAGTATATATATATATATATATGTTTTTTTTTTAAAATCTTGACAAAAAAAATACTTCAAAGTCAAAATGATTTGTCAAGTAGAGTCAATAATAGTTTTGGTGTGGATATTAAACTTCTTAAAATTTTGTCTAGTTTTATCCTGTGGATCCCATTAATCTAGGACAGAATTTAAGCCCAACAAGAAAAAAATAAAGGTAAAAAGAAAAGGTATGTATTCTTTTTTACTTTAATCATATGAATTATGTGAAACAGTAAACAGAAATCCTTGCAGCCTAGTCAAACCATTGTAATACGCAGGTATTCAAATGTAATTTCCAAGGACACAAAACGTAGGCTAATTTTTTGTACTTCTGGATAGATGCTGAAAAGTATAATATGGACGTATATGCAACATTTAAACGTAGCGTTATTACATTTTTACAACTACAAAACGTTAAATATTTACAAATCTTTCATATCATAAAGATGTATAATTCCCTTTTACCATTTTATAGATAAATGTAAGATCTCTTAACCCTACTCCCAAAACCTAAACATACCCATTTTACGCATATAAAAAGAACATAATGTAATGGACAGAGATGTGTAAGGAAATGACAGTTTTAGTAACAATATAGCATTACAAATATATTTTGAGCCGCCAATCCCCTACCCCTAAACCCACCCATAGCCATTTCTTAAAACTACATAAAGTTATGAAGAAAAACATAACAGACAGACATGTGTAATCACAATTTATTTATTTATTTCGAAAATGTCAAAAGCAGTACCAATGTGATGATGTGTTGCAGTCTCAGTGCTCTCTGGCGGTATACAATAGTTTTGTACGAGGTACAGAGCAGAATTTACGTTATTAATACATGAAAATGTTAATCCGGCTTCACGCTGTGCAGGTCGCACATTTCCCATTTCAAATGTACATCGACTGAAACACGGCATGTGTGTTCCCATGAGATCACGTTGCACAGCCCAGCCTTAGGAAGACACTGTCACATTTTCTGTCCTCTTTTTCAGGGCATCAATGGAGATCAGTGTTATTGAAAGGAATATAAAGGAATGTTGGAGTATGCCAAACAATCATTGAAATGAAAGTTAATAATATTGAAATTTACATCCTTTCAAAGTTGTTGTTAAAACAAAATTATAAGAATAATCTGTATTATTGTTTGATTATGTCTCCTCTTGGTTCGAAATAAAGATATTTTTTACTTTTTAAAAGCTGGAATTACAAAAGAAATTGCCTTCTGCCTTTGAGTCCTTTGTTAGGAAGCCAACTTTTATTATGGTGCAAAGATTAGCACCTCTTTTGAATATGCACTTGCACAAATTATATTTGAGAGTTTAAGATTTTCAGGGAATAATAGCGTGTCACGCTGTTTATAGCTTTCACATGGTTTAGGAAAACGTGAAATATATGAGAACAAGAGGCTTGTTTTGTATTTTGCATCACATTATTATTGCCAAAGCTTGAAGGAACTACACTTCACTGAACAACATGAATCATGACAACTTTCTCTTACTCCTCAATCCCAAATTAATTTCCATACCTGGCTGTACTCAATATGACTCATCAGTAGCCAACATGACTCTTGGCCCTCTCACCCACTTCCCTCGTCAGGAAAAAGTAAACTATTAGCATAGCTAACTGTGTTCTCTTCTAAAGTACGGCAGAAGTTACAGTTGACAATAAATGCAACAAGCAAACAGCACAGTCAGTGTGAGAGTTATCACCAAAATAGAAATGTAATAGAATGCAAATCCTCATTACAAATAATTGCATCGGATGGGCAACGATTAATCGCATCCAAAATAAAAGTTTGTGTTTACATAATATACATGTGTGTAGTGTGTATAATTATTTTGTATAAATACATACACACATATGCATGTATATATTTAAGAAATATTTGCATGTACTCATACTGGCATTTTGGAGCACAAGCAACCACAAATAAGTGCAATGTTGAAAAGAATAACACCTGTGTATCTGTGTATGTGGACTCGGCGGGCGCTCCAAAGTTGCATACAAATTCCTTCCCTCCTCCATTTACACTGGGAATGAACTGCGATCTAAACAGAATTCTAGGGCATCCGAGCAGCTTCGTAAAGTGAGTGAGAGAGTAGCAACCTATGATTTGTGCCCTATTTTTAAGAGTAGGAGCCGTACTGTGGCTTTTTTTTAAACTCGCACTTTTAAAGATTCCATTGACCATGCAGCACTCGCCAATCAAGATCCCGCCTTAACATGGGATATAACCAATCATAGTTTAGTAATCATAGTTTATTTTGGAGCGGCGCCTGAGGTAGCCATTAGCCAATCAAATCTTGTGCAGAGAAAGTTTGTCTATAGATTTCATTATTATTATTATTATTATTAAGGACGACAATCATGATGACGACGATGATAATAATAATAATTATAATAAATGCATGAGAAATATACAATTCTAACAAAATCCCATATAGAATGTAGCCTATTCATTTAGTTGGATTTCTGTTATGGAAAATATAATGTCTTGGTTGTTTCACGTGCTGTTTCAAATGCATGGTTTTCTGATGCATGGAAAACTTTTTTAATGCATGGAAAGTTAATCTTTATTCTTGAATTTAGCGTATGTCAGTTTTGAACCACATGAGGGAGCACCCAAAGTTTAAAAACATCCGTGTTGGTCAATTCCTTGGGTTCACCACACGAGGGCCCTTCACAGTTCTAAGCTCTGGTTACTGAGATCCATGTTGTTTCAGCCATAGGCCAGTTCTACAGCAGCTACAAAAGCAGTAATCCTGCTAGATTTTCCAGTGTTCTTCGCTTAGAATAGGATAATAAAACATATAGGATTTAAAGGATAATGAAACATAAAACATATAGAGTATAAAGGATAATGAAATGGGTGTATTTCTACATTAATCAATAGCAACTCTCTGGACTGGTCAAAATATAATTGGTAAATTTGTTACAAAAAATATTTTTGTTTGTTTAGATTTTAATTTTAATAAACAGATGATTGATAAAAAAAAACTTTTTTATGTTTTGTATCTGACGATATATTTTTTTTTTCTTTACTTTCTGCCTTGTTGCATATCCTTGGACAAACGAAACGAGTACATCACTATTCATAATTCATGATTTGCATTTTTGTAAAGATATTTTTCACCTTATTGACATTCTAACTTAAAAACGAGATGGCAGTAACTGGATGGCACATTAGAATGTTTATTATTATAAGTTGCAGTAGGCCTTTATTCAATTGTAATCTTTCCCATATTCAGAAAATGCTCTCTCATTCACTAATTTTACCTCTCACATTTGCATAAATGTATTTACATGAACATAACAAGCAAATAATTATCCTAAAAGTTAATTAATACAGCAGGCTGTGTCCTATATGTATCCCTGCCCATGTAAAAATAAAACCTATGCAAACAGAGCAAAGTTGATTCAAGCTTTATGCGCAAATATTTATTTGTAACAAATTGTATTTGATGTTTTCAGGTCATATAGAATCAAATACAAAATGTCTGTGGTTTAGAAGCGTCCTAATAATATTAATGAGGTCATGAAAAAGAGAAGAGCAGAGACAAGTGCAAAAAATCGAGTTACACCGACGAGAGGATAACAAGTGTCCTGAATATCTGAGGAAAAGAAGAAAATGAAAAGCATCGTGAGAAAGGAATCAACAGCAGTTCAGCCAATAAATCATACTAATCAACATTTTGGACTGATAATAAAACATTTATTTTGCTAATTTAGTGAGGATATAGATTATGAAAAGTGATTTACCATAATGATGAAGAGTTGTGTTGAACATCCATCCACCAAACTTCACAACACAGGTGCTCTGTCCTTCTGTCTTCCACTCCTCAGCGGATACTGCTACATTATTCTGAGTTTTCACAGAGTTCTCTTCGCCTTCTTCCCAAACAACCAAAGTTTGTCCATTTTCTTTTCTACTACCTATGAGCCAGTACACAAAGACCTGTGATGGAGCAGGTCCCCCGACTGTACACTGAAGAGTGACTGTAGAGCCGTGGTTGTTGCTGCTGGAAAATGCCATGATATCAACAGACGGCATAACAGTGCTGTCAGCTGCAAGAAGAAAGAGAGATGCAATTTTGATGAGATTAAATAACAAAAGGATTGATACATAATTCTATACTAAAAAAAACCTGAGCTTTCTTATCAACAAACCTTGAGTACCACCATGTTCTAATACATATACAGTGACAGCTGTGCCATTCCCAAGGTACATATGCTCACTGTCTGTAGTGATGCAGTAATATGTCCCAGAATCCTGTACCGCTGCATTGTAGATGGAAGCCTGACACACTGGAATTTCCTCCTCATCTTTAGTCTGAGGATGGATGTTTGCATCCTGCAGAATGTCTATGATTCCACTCACTGGATTTACTCTGACCCAGGCCACTGTGTGACAGAATGACTGCACCTCATTGAGTTGGCAGTGCATGGTCACTGTATCCCCCGATTTCACTTTCACTGACGGGGGAAATTGATAAATCGTTCCCGCCATCGCTGCAAAGGGATTCAGACCTCAAAATGTGAAAAATTAAACAATTTCATAAATGCTACTTTGATGGTCTTACCAATTACTAGTTTTAGTTACAAATGTACTAAAATGCATAAATGAAGAGAAAAATACTGTTGTAGCTTACCGTGTGGCGAATTGAACCAGAACAAGACAAGAAAAAGGAGGTCATGCATGCTATCTAAAGACTTTACAGGCCAAAGCAACTGAGAGAAATGTGCAGAGTCTGACATATCACACACCTTTTCCTGTCCGCAGATGTTCCATCAGCTTGTTGAGAAAAAACTGATACACATTGAAGCTTGGTTAGATTCTAAGGTAGACCTGAAACTTCATTTCTTGTCTTCGGTTTTATTCATGATATAACTCATACCCATTACAAAATTACATAGATTGAACCACAGTTTAAAAAATGATCTGATGAAAAAGTTATGATAACTTATATATGTCATTAACTCAGACATAAAATAATGTGTTATGAAATTTCAACTCAATTGTTTGAGTTTTCAATCTTACAGTTAAGGTTCATAAGTTACGTCAATGAATCACAATTTCCAGGTGCCTGAATGAACTTGCCATTTTAAATTGAGTGGGGTGCAAGTCTTTGGCGTGTTGCAGATTGAGTGGAGGACAGCTCTTTGCGCATGTGCGGGGGACTACCGACGAAGACACGAGACGAACTAGTTTACGCACCATCAAGCAACAGTCAATCAAACTTCAATCACCCGGGTGCCTCATTTTTCTGTCAGACAAGACGAATCAGGTTGGCGTGAACAAGTTCGCTATTGTTAAGTGTTCGTGTTTTGTAGATATTAAGAATGTGAGTTGATGAAGCCAATAACGTGATTAACGTTAGCTATCGATACCTTTTGATATGTGCAACAACTGTGATGTCATTTAAAGGGACTATAAGTAACTTTTTGGGTAATTTATAATCTAAAATCAATATTTGTATTCATAAATATGTCCCCAGTGGTGTACAAATACTTCTGCCAATTATCTGATTTATCCTCGTAAACGAAGAATTTATTATATTTATATACATGGGACGGGTAAGTCCAAGGAGGCTTCCATGTAGTTCCGCCATCTTGAAAAACTATAATAGCAGAGAGGGACAAAAAGAACGCCAACGCGTTTCCACAACACGTTTTCGTTCAGAGCCGCAGCGTGACGTAACTGAAAGCAGCAGAAACGGAGGAGCAGAGCAGTGAGAGGCGCTTGTCACTTTTATTTTTAATGGCGGACCATATACCTATGCCAAGCCACTGGATAAGAAATCCTCTTTGCCAAAACAGACCAAAAATGATCGTAAAAGGAAATGTGACCGGAGGATACAAAAAACACGAGTGAAGGTCGGGATTGATTTTCCCCGGTGGAAAGAGCTAATGCAGGAGAAAGAATTCAAAAGAGACGGTGAAGTTGCCTGCTTTCTCCTCGACAGGTAAATCAATGTTACAGTCTTAATTACAAGTTTTTTTTTAATTGCTTGGTTGTTTACTTTATTATATAGACAGAAGAACATTTACAGTTAAAAGGGCTCTTTGATGAATAGCAGATATTGAGTATAGAGAAGGCACTAAAAAAGTTTGTAAGTTTACTTTTGTAAGCTAGAAATTCGATACAAATATATTTTAATAGAGCATATGATTGTTCTTGCATTGTTTGCATAGCTAACTCTACTTCAATTTTTATGTTATCTGATATTTTCTGTTATTTATCATTTATACTGTGACCTCACATTGAATAATACAGACGCATAAATTCTGTATGTAGCTCTTGTAGCTGCCGGGCATCTTTGTCGTCGTTGTATTGACTCTCAATCTCCTCCTCTTCCTCGTCGTCAACCTCCTCGCCTAGATCCCACTGATCCACTGCCTCTCTGTCCTCTTCCTCTACCTCTAACGTTACTTCTTTCTCTCCCTACTGTTGAATCATCTGATCATGATGATATCTAACAATGCGCATACTTCAAAAAAATATAACAAGTAAACAAGGCATAATTACAATAGTTCATGTTTGTGACACTCATTTTGACTGTAACATTCGTTTGTTTGTTGTGTCAATTTGAAGTTTGTTTGAAATAACAAACCTGTTCACCCGAGGGAAAACTCGACGAAGTGCTATTAGAAGACATCCTGTCATAGCTTTTTGGTACATAACGGCTACCGTAGATGCAACACGCATTTGAAAACGTGAGGCGCTGGAGAGCACAATTCGTTTGAATGCAAAATACAATTTCACCGCTAGATGGGAGTAATTCTTATTTAGTGTCCCTTTAAAGTAACACAAGGTAACTTTTGCTCTCTTTTGCTCTCGGGGTCCCCCTACAGTTGGGAAACAGTATTGTCCTCTACTACTGTCATAAACTCTGTCATCCTACATGCACGTGCATTTGTTGACAACCATGATAGCCCTGAACACTGTAGGAGGAGGTCACATGCAGGTGTTCTGCTTGCGTCGCGTGTGAAATGTCTTCATCCCAGGTACAATGGCATATATTTCAGCATGTCATATGGATATAATTTCATGGGTTTTATTTTTTTTCTAACGACAATTGATCGCGATGATCACGTCTACAAGCGAGCATCATTATAGTAGCCTAGTCTATTGGTTACCGTTTTACTGAACACAATGATAATATTAATAATCTTCCTCCTTTCTTTGTACATGTTGAGTAGAGTACACTTTTTAGGTCAAACATTTGCTATTTGTATTTCATGGATTGCAAAGTTCAAATCAGAACGAGAATGCTAGCGATAGCTAACCATCAAAAACTAGAATATCGTTTACTAGCTACCAGATTGATAATTTGCTACTCTACTATCATTACTTGATTCATGAAGATAAACGGAGGATAAGATAGCTTCCGTAACATAGTCAGGCAGACAAAAAAAACAAAAAAAAAACAAAGAGATAGTATGCAAGCAATATACTTACTAGTCCAAAAGCATGACAGCCAAGTCCGCATCGGTCGGGCACCCCTCCTCCTCCGTCAGCTCACGCCAGCGAGAAAATGCTGGCCCAATGTTGATCCTCGTTCTGCCTTTAACTTCACTTTCTCTTTTTCTCTTTTTGCTTTGCTCCGATAATACCTTTGCTTTCTTGTTTTTCTGTGCTGCTTCGGCCATGACTATAACATTTGGCTCGCACGTCCGATTTTAAGGTGGTGGTGGAAGTGACGTATATGCCGTAAAGCAGTCGAATTTTGTAGTTCTCTTTGTTACTACCCGAAGTTTAAAAGTACGATTAAAAACGCTACAGACCCCGTCAGGCTATGGCAGAGGTGTCATTCAACCTATTGTAAGTCGATGTACCATCACAAGAGACTTGGAAATATATTATGAAGGTTGAAAAGTTACCTAGTGCTGATTTTAAGCGAGGCACATTTCAGCGACTGTTAACGTTAGTTAAAACACGTTTGCTAGCAGTTTAGTCTTTTAGTTCAGTCAGAGACGGTTGATAAAGCTTTATCTGAGACGATACCAGTTTTCATTGTAAACTTTGTAAAACTTTGTAGAAAATACCATTTCTGATAGACCGTATGTCAAGGCCAAGGGGTCAGTCAGATTTTTTATATTTTTTGAAGTATCTCCTGCTCACCAAGGCTGCATTTATTTTATTAAAAATACGAACAAAAACAGTAATATTGTCAGGAACCAATCAGACACCACATCCTTCACCACACAGCGATCACTCTCCCCAGAATATTAATCACCTGCACCTGTTCACAATCAGTAAGCCTCATCAATCCCTGCATAAAAACACTCACCACAGCCTCACTCACCGTCAAGCCTCCAACAGGAACAGACCATTTCCCGTTGTCCTCCAAAGTCTCTGAGAATTCCAGTTCCAGCCAAGTAAAGTATACTCACTGGTGAATTACTAACCTCTGCATTCCTGTTCCACTGTTTCCAGACATCCTGTCCGAGTCCTTGCTACCTGAAATCTCGCCTGGATTCTCGTCCCCCTTAATCCTGTATCTTCCTGAGTCCCTGTGTTCACGCCGAGTTGTCTCTCCCACGACGACATCTGAAAGAGAAAGGACACGTATGAAAGATCTGCGACCGCTTGACATAAAGTAACCTGAAGAGGATCTGCTCACCTGTAATTAGCCCCACACGTAGTGATCCGCCTCGTATCTGCACCTGAATTCTGAGAATACTCACCCATGCACTTGTGTCACGTTTAATAAAGCTGTGTTTGGATTCACTTACCTCCTCCTTGCCTGTATCCTGACAAATATTGTGAAATATTATTCCTATTTAAAACAGCTGTTTTCTATTTTAATTAATTTTAAACTGTAATTTATTCCTCTGATCAAAGCTGAATTTTCAGCATCATTACTCCAGTCTTCAGTGTCACATGATCCTTCAGAAATCAGTATAATATGAGGATTTGATGCTCAAGTAATATTCATTATTATAATCAATGTTAAACAGTTGTGTACAATTTGTGTTCAAAATTATTTGATGACTAGTAATACACAATTACGTTGAAAAGGTCACGAACGAACGCGCATCACAGAACAGAGCAAGGCGAGCATTTGGACCTTGAGCCATTTGGGGCCCATTGAAGTCCATTATTTGGAGAAAAATCCTGGAATGTTTTCATCAAAAACCTTAATTTCTTTTCGTCTGAAGAAAGAATGACATGGACATCTTGGATGACATGGGGGAAAGTGAACAAATCCTTTAAACGTTTTTTTAAATGTTTACATTTAAAACCTGTTCAATATTTCAGTATTGTGTAAGGAAAAAAGCTAATGCTTTTAAAGGAATGTATTTTCTATTGGGTGAATATGAATAGTGTTCAGTACAACTTTGGGTGACCTAATGGGGATATGACAAGCAGAGGGGTGTGCACGCGCATATAGAAGGTCAGATGTTTCCTGCAGTGATTATCAGTCAAATTAACCTCATTAGGTCACACACCAATAACAATGATAAACAACTTCGATTTTTTTTTGGAGGTGCTGAATATAGATATCTATACTGCTGCATGTGTCTATTGGTCTATCTAGCCTACATTTATCATGACCAACTTCTTGGTTGACAACAGGCAGTGCAGACAACTGCAGGAAACACTTTCCATCATCCACCTTCTATACACACACTGAGAAATACTTGTGGAGTCTGCTTGGGATACCCCCCCATAGTGTAAGCTCACACACAACCCTTCTATTTATCTTAGCCTCATGTGACCCAAACTTAAGTTTGGTACCTAAAAAAGTATTGATTACAAGTTTGAGATGATTGCATGATTGAAGTGTTTATGTATAGCTTGTATTGGCTTAACATTGGTTTTAATAGAAAAAATGTTTTGTACTCAAATTTCTTTGTTTTTATAATTGTTAAGTTAAAACAAGGCATTCTTTTAGATCATCTTAACTTGATACCCTAATTCAAAGACATTACTTAATTGAAATTACTAAGTTGAACCCACTAATGGGGATAAGTGAACAGAACACTTTATTTTGAACTTGCATAGCAAAGTTGAATCAACAATAATTGTATAGTCATGTTGACTCGCAGAAGGCAATTCATAGCTTAACAAGAATCAAAATAATGAGTTAAAACAATTCATTAATCCATTTTGATTTTACTTGAAATTTTGAGGCAGCTGCTTAACTTATGATTTTAAGTAGAACCAAGTAGATATTTTTTACAGTGCAGCATAGCATTAACCACTAACACCAAAACCCCGTAAATCGAAAGAAATGAAAACACCAGTTAAGCTCTTATCCCTAGTTATTATGGTTTTATAACAACTGTATACAATATACAGTACAACAAAAATGCACAAACTGGCATTTCAACTCTTCAAATGGCATGTTAAAATGGCACATCAAAAGTAGGCTAGTAGGCTATTCACATTTAATCTGAAACTTGAGAGCTTGTTTTGATGAACGCAAAGATGATATCCTGGCTGGAATTGATGAACTCAGGGGCAAATCACCGACACAGCTTCTTGACTTTTTAATACAACATGACTTGGAAGCAACAGTTCCAGAAGCAACAAAGTTGCTGCAACTGGTATTGACAACACTAGCTAGCCACTACAGCTTCGGTGGAGCGCACATTTCCCACTCTAAAACGGATCAAGGCAAGCACGTCTTTCATCCCTTAAAGAACTGAAGGCCCGAAAAGACAAGTTTTACAAAGCTGTCGTCTTCACGAGGAACGAGCGGCGGATGGATTTTATGTACAAATAAAATACCATTTGCCTTCATACTCAATTGAGCAGTGTGTGATTTCACTTTTTCTGACTGACAAACATAATTGGCCGCTGTGCAACAATTAAGGATTAAGAATGGTTGCATTCTGATGCTGGAGTGGACATTAACTATAACTGTGTGCCTGTGCCGCGCTTGTGTGTGTGTGTGTGTGTGTGTGTATGTGTGTGTGAGAGAGAGAGAGAGAGAGAGAGAGAGAGAGAGAGGAGAGACTGTGAGAGTACACGTACATCCTGATTTGAACATTTCTTGATATGCCGAGCTTGTGCGTAATGTTTACTGTTATTACGTATTATTAGCCTAAACAATAAATCAGGTAATCTGGCTTTCTTAACTCAGTGCCTAGCCTCTTTAAGACATCACCGCACGTCACTGGTTTCACTCATCGCCGAAAGCCTGCGACACCACTGACTCCATAACCTGCCAATAAACAAACAGTGCACAGTTCTGAGGACATTTTATCATCAAAATTAATTGTATTCATTATCATTAGGAATAAAGTTGTGTGTTTTATGCAAGGCGTTTCAATCACGCAAAAAGACAGGCGCGACTCTCGTTTAGGTGTCACATCACATTACGCCTCTGTATGTTGTTTTGCATTAAATAAAATGATTTAAAGCACAGTAATGATTTTATAGATAATATAAAACATAAACAAACCTGAATTTTATAGAGGAAATGCACTAATTCTGTGACACTGAGAATAAAAGAGGAGAACTGTTCTTCTGGAGACTGAAGAGTTAAAACAGCCCGCGCTCACTCAACCGTTGAGCTGTCACATCACGTCAGCGGGTGGGGGAGGGGTGCATTGTTTTAATTGAGTAAACTTACTCAATTTCTTAAGTTTGTTAAATATATTAATAACATCGACTTGAATTAAGTAATATTTGCGGTTCTTGAAACAGATCGGTTTAATTCTCCATTCTCAAATATTTTGATAGAAAAATCACAAATGTATTAAGTTTCAGGATTCCATCCACGTCACGATCGCCATCGCTGCCCACTCATTCCCAATCACCCAGTCGGACACTCCCCCGTTCACAATCACCTGATTACTAATCACCGTCACCTGTGTCCCATCACCCACATGCACTATAAAGCACTCACCTTCACTGCAGTCACTTGTCTGGTCTCGTCTATACATGGATCACAGACTTTCCTTCAAACCAACCTGCTACTTACCAGCTTCCCGATCCTTCCGTATCCATCTATCTCAAGTGTGACTGCTTCCTACTCATCTGCAAGAGAGAAAAGGAAATTATCTTTCAGCTAAGCCTGTTTAATGTTTCTAAGTCATATGATCCTTTCCTGTTATCTCCGATTGAGTTTCCATCTGCACAAATACACATTAAATACTTACCATCCAGTCTGTTCCTTCTGTGAGCCCTGACAGAAGACCAGACCATAGAAGATGCAGAATCAGCCAGAGCCTGAAGAAAATCTTCCTCTCGGTCAACCACCAGCAGATGCAGCGTTCAATACACCACCATCACTTCCGCAATCACCTGCTGCTTCGTTCACTGCCTCCGCGAGTTCCATGGCCCGGCCAGCGACCTTCTCTGGAGAGGCGGAGAACTGCAGTGGGTTTCTATTGCAAGTGTCGCTATACATCACTATGAATGAGCATCAGTTCCGCACTGACGAAGCCCGTGTGGCATTCCTGATTTCCTTGCTGTCCGGTCCAGCGCTTTGTTGGGCAAGGTCATTGTGGGATTCTAATTCACCTGTGATTAAGTCTTTTAATTCCTTCAAACAGCACTTCAGAGAGGTATTTGAGCAAGCCGTGTCCGAGCTGTCCATTCATGACCAGCTATTCAATCTTCGTCAAGGTAATTCATCTGTAAGCACATATGCCCTGCAGTTTCGCACTCTCGCCGCTTCCTGCGGCTGGAACGAGAGTGCTTTGATCTCCGCCTTCCGTCATGGCTTAAACTCGAGGATGCGCCATCAGCTGGTTGTATATGATGACAGCGCGGGTCTGGAAAACTTGATCCAACTAACGCTTCGGATTTCTCAGCGTCTCACTGCCTGCACCCTGAGCGAACCCACTGTAAGTTCTCCGCCTCCAGCTCCATCCGTCACTCCTCCAGCACCCATACCAATGGAAGTGGACTCCACACATCTATCCGCAGCGGAGAGACAGCGTCGAGTACAACATTCTCTCTGCCTCTACTGCGCCTCCAACAAGCACCTCATCAGTTCCTGCCCAGTGCGTCCACCGCGTCAAGCGGTAAGTGTCATCCAACTTGCTCCGAGGGTAGAACGTTTGATACGTACCAGTGTGCATGTTCTGACCCCTCGTGTCTGTCTCCCAGCGCAAGCCCTTGTTGACTCAGGTTCCGCGGGGAACTTCATCTCCAGTCTCTTCTTTCAAAAGCTGAACATCTGTCAACGGCGCTTATCCCAAGACCTGCACATCCATACCATACAAGGCAAGCCATTAGGAAGAGGTCGTATTCGCCACTTCACACCCACTCTCATTCTTCGAATAGGTTGCTTACACTCAGAGGAAATCTCTTTTATGGTGCTGGAGGAGTCCACCGCAGACATTATCCTGGGACGCCCGTGGCTAATCCAACATCAGCCAGTACTCCACTGGGCAACCGGAGAAGTACTTCAGTGGGGTGAGAACTGTCATCATTCCTGTCTCGGTTCCGTTCAGAAAAGCCCTTCTCTTCAGTCCACGCCAGTAACGGGCGAATCAGAGATTCCAGTCTGCTCTACATCAGTGGAAAGCCCAGAGGTCCAGAGCCAGGTCGAGATCCCAGTGGAGTACCGGGCGTTCCAGGATGTGTTCAGCAAGCAACTGGCAACCAAGTTACCACCGCACCGGCCATGGGACTGCGCAATGGACTTGCTACCCGGAGCTACCCTTCGCAAAGGTCGTATCTACCCTCTGTCCATCCCGGAACAGAAGGCCATGGAGGAGTATGTGGAAGAAGCACTGAACCAACACTTCATTCGACTATCGACCTCCCCTGCCGCTTCGAGTTTCTTCTTCATGGCCAAGAAGGACGGAGGCTTGCGGCCGTGCATCGACTATCGTCACCTCAATTCCCAAACCATCAAATTTAGTTATCCCCTTCCTCTGGTCCCTGCCGCTCTGGAACAGCTACGTGGAGCTCGCATTTTCTCGAAACTTGACTTAAGAAGTGCATACAACCTGATCCGTATTCGGCGAGGGGACGAGTGGAAGACCGCCTTTGTGACCCCTACGGGCCACTACGAATATCAAGTTATGCCCTTCGGATTGGCCAACGCTCCTACCGTCTTTCAGGGATACATGAATGAAGTCCTCCGTGAGTTCCTCAATCGCTTTGTGGTAGTCTATATTGATGACATCCTCATATACTCTTCATCCCTGGCGGAACATCGTCAACGTCATTAAAGTTCTGGAAAAGTTAAGAGAACATCAGTTGTACTTGAAGTTGGAGAAATGCGAGTTCCACACGTCCACCTTCCACTTCCTGGGGTACGTGATCTCCCAACGCGGGGTAGAAATGGACCAGAGGAAGGTGGAATCCATCCAAGACTGGCCACAACCCAACTCCATAAAAGAACTCCAGCGCTTCCTTGGCTTCGCAAACTTCTATCGAAGATTCATCCGTAACTACAGTCTGATTAGTGCTCCTCTCACCTCTGCTCTCAAAGGCCGGCCCAAGTCTCTGTCCTTGTCCTCTGATGCTGTCCAGGCCTTCCAGCGGCTGAAGGAGACCTTCACTACTGCTCCCATTCTCAGCCATCCCAATCCGGACCTCCCGTTTGTGGTCGAAGTGGACGCATCTTCCACAGGAGTGGGAGCAGTATTATCTCAGCGGCAGGGTGAGCCATCCAAACTCCTTCCATGCGCCTTCTTCTCGAGGAAGCTGTCCCCGGCGGAGCGGAATTATGACATCGGCAACCGGGAACTGTTGGCTATCAAACTTGCCCTCGAGGAGTGGAGGCACTGGCTGGAGGGAGCGAATCACCAATTCACTGTCATCACTGATCACCGAAATTTGGAGTATCTTCACGAAGCTAAGAGACTGAATCCCCGACAGGCCCGCTGGGCTCTGTTTTTCACTCGCTTCAACTTCACAGTGTCCTATCGTCCAGGCAGCAAGAATTGTAAGGCAGACGCCTTGTCCTGACTCCATCATCCCTCCTTGGAAGATGTTCGCTCGGAACCTATCCTCCCTCCAGCCGTAATCCTCAGTCCCATCGTCTGGGAAATTGACCAGCAGATCAACCAGGAAATTGCTCACCAACCCGCTCCGCCGGGAGGTCCAGAAGGGTGTATCTTCGTACCACCTCATCTTCGGACTCCCCTTCTGGACTCAGCTCACTCAGTTCCGGGCTCTGGACATCCGGGTAGCAAGCGTACCCTCTCGCTCCTCAGTCAACGGTACTGGTGGCCATCCATCGCCAGAGATGTCTCCAGGTTTGTCCGCGGTTGCTCAGTCTGTGCCATTAGCAACACACCGAGGAGACTTCCGGAAGGTAAACTGGTGCCCTTGTCGATTCCCAGACGACCATGGTCACACATCGGGATTGATTTCATGACCGACCTACCCAATTCTGAAGGCTTCACCTGTGTTTTCGTAGTAGTGGATCGATTCTCTAAAGGATGTAAGCTGATCCCCTTACCTGGACTCCCTACTGCACTGGAAGCAGCGGAAGCTCTATTCCACCATGTCTTCCGGAACTTCGGTCTCCCTGAAGATATCGTCTCAGACCGGGGTCCTCAGTTTATCTCACGTGTGTGGCAGGCCTTCTTCAGACTCCTCGGGGTCACCATTAGCCTCTCTTCCGGTTACCATCCGCAGACTAATGGCCAGACTGAGCGTAAGATCCAGGAGATCGGTCGTTACCTGCGGACATACTGCCACCAGTACCAAGACAGCTGGAACCGTTTCCTCCCCTGGGCGGAGTACGCTCAAAACTCCCTGCGGCAGAACTCCACCGGGCTCACCCCCTTCCAGTGTGTCCTTGGATACCAGCCTCCACTCTTTCCCTGGTCGGGTGAGCCCTCAGAGGTTCCAGCTGTCGACTTCTGGTTCCATCAGAGCGAGGGGGTATGGGACTCAGCTTACGTGCATCTACAACAGGCAGTTTGGAGACACAAGGAACAAGCTGGCCGTCACAGACTTGACACTCCCTTATATCTACCAGGTCAGAAGGTATGGTTGTCGACTCGGGACACTCGTCTCCGTCTGCCTTGCCGTAAGTTGAGTCCTCGATTCATTGGACCTTTCACCATCCAGAGGCAGTTGAACGAAGTCACCTACAGGCTCAATCTTCCCCGTCATTACAGGATCTCTCATTCGTTCCATGTGTCCTTACTTAAACCCTTCACTGACCCTGTCACTCCTGTTCCCGCAGATAATCCTCCCACGGACGTACCTCCCGTCCCCGTCGAGGAGGAACCAATCTACAGAGTCCGCTCCATCCTGGATTCCCGGCGGCAAGGTCCCAGGCTGGAGTATCTGGTCGATTGGGAGGACTACGGGCCAGAGGAACGATCTTGGGTCTTGCGTGACAACATCTTGGACCCTGCCCTTCTCGTCCAATTCCACAATGATCATCCGGATCGTCCCGCTCCCAGGGGTCGTGGTAGACCTCGCCGCCGGCAGCGCTCCTCTCTGGCGTCAAGAGCCGCCTCGGGAGGGGGGGGTACTGTCAGGATTCCATCCACGTCACGATCGCCATCGCCGCCCACTCATTCCCAATCACCCAGTCGGACACTCCCCCGTTCACAATCACCTGTTTACTAATCACCGTCACCTGTGTCCCATCACCCACATGCACTGTAAAGCACTCACCTTCACTGCAGTCACTTGTCTGGTCTCGTCTATACATGGATCACAGACTCTCCTTCAAACCAACCTGCTATTTACCAGCTTCCCGATCCTTCCGTATCCATCTATCTCCAGTGTGACTGCTTCCTACCCATCTGCAAGAGAGAAAAGAAAATTATCTTTCAGCAAAGCCTGTTTAATGTTTCTAAGTCATTTGATCCTTTCCTGTTATCTCCGATTGAGTTTCCATCTGCACAAATAAACGTTAAATACTTACCATCCAGTCTGTTCCTTCTGTGAGCCCTGACATTAAGTTTATTTAAAAGAAATAATTGGTTAGTCAAATACTAAATTCTTTTCGTAAAAAAAAAGTATATTAACTGTAAATTCTAGACAAAATTAACTTGGATTTTTAGTCTATTATTTTGGTATGTTCAAATCAAACAATCAAGTAAATGATATTCAGAGATTTTAAGTTAATAAAGTTAATTATTACTGTGATATTTACGAAGCCCCTGAATTATTTTTTTAGAGTGTACTCTGGCCACAGTTCACCAGAAACTGGCAAAAGTTAGGTCACTAAACCACAAGTTGTCATTTTAGTGAGGTGCTCGTGTTGCATTTCCTTTTTCCATTGCATGTAAATGTATCTCTTACCCAGTCAATGGCTTTGGATTAAGTTGAGGGGAAATACAATAATTTATTTATTTTATGCTTGACCTCACAAAATGCTGCAATGCTGTCTGAATGCCCAGTTTGAACAAAAGGAAACATTTATAGAGTGGCTCTTTCCACATGTTATCGGCAAATAGCAAGCTTTGATCTGAATCCACACTATTTGTCTGTGCTAGTTAGCAAATTCTCATTTGTCTTTGCATTCGTTCAGTCATTAAGGTGTGCAAAGATGTCTGCCATTGTATGCCAGCCTTGCAAACCATTCCTCATCTGCCAACTGCAACACATACAACTGAGTAACAGGGACGTGCACAGGAATTTTGAGGGGCAGTTGCTCTGACCTGAAAAAGGGCATGTGATGTGAAAAAAAGGGCATGGCATGTGAAAAAAGCCCCCCCCCCCCAAAAAAACTCACAGGCTATATGAAGAACTGAGAATAACCGGGTCTTTATTAAAATCACTAATCACCTTAACTACTACTAATAATAACACAGAAAAACATGAGTCATGAAAATCCATATATTCAGTTGAATTTTGCCCGTACAAATTGCCTTATCTGACCGTGTTTATGTCCAAACTCAATGCCTCATATTATGGTCTTATTATTATTTATAAAGATTGCAAAACGTCAGAAATGACAGGTTTATGATATACAACTTTGTAAACAGAATACAAAATGTATATGTTAAATGTCACCAAAATAGGCTACACGAGAAAAAGAGTTCCTCATATTATTGTTTATTCTTTTTTCTAATTATTATTAACCTTTTGCCTTCCCGTACATTCAGTTCTGATGGTACGTATAGTAACTGGGCAACTACGCATGATTTATAGCTACACGTGTCGCGTGCAGCACTGCAGCCACGTAAACTGAGTTTGCGCTAGCTTCCCATACTGACTTTTACTTTCGGTGCCCGAATGGAAGTGAATGAGGCTTTGCGATTTTTTTTTTTTTATCTAGGCCTACGTGAAATTCTGCATCATTGTACGATTTATTTATTCCCCCTTGGAAGGGCAACGTGAGTCGCGAAGGGCATATGGGTAGTTGCCCGGGCAACCTGAGCAACCCCCCTGTGCACGTCCCTGCTGAGTAATATGTTTGTTACTCTATAATATCTATTGAACTATTTCATACAGTACACATTTTACACTCTCAATCATAAATATCAGCACAGCTATGAACCTGTGACCTCATAATTACATCCGGAACAACAGCAGTCTTTCTTGTGCGATATTGCTCAAATAAATAATGTGATAAGTGTAATGACTGTAACTATATTATATTTGACTGAAACTGGACATCATGGTTTTTCAAGGCATACTTTAAACCTGAAAGAATTTCACATTAGAGCTGAACAAATTCTGGGGGGCTAAGTAAAGTGGCAAAATCCTGCAATCTCTGTTACATAACACAAAATCTGGCATATATTTAACATAAGAAGATCATAATTACCAAATACATGAATGCAATAAGACTAAAGCAGTGTGGCACATACTTGTGCCCTACTTCGTTTCAACAAAAAGACTTCAACCACCAAAGACTTCACGGTTGGAATTATGCATCTCTGAGGTTTCATTGCCGCACTTTTGAGACTGAAGTTTTTCCGCTGACAAAGCAAAGTTTGGACATTAACCAATATGAGATGAGGTCCACATCACCCTTTTGCTCGTGTGGTGCATGCATGCAACCAGAGGACACAGAAAAACAAAACACTGAAGGAAAGAAAAAATCACTTCCTGTCTGTGACCCTGCCACACATAACCGAAATCACATAAGGCACAATATCTCTTGATTGCTGGTTCGTTGTTCCTAATAATTACACTTGCCATTCAGAAACACACGACTGACATTTTATAGGCTATAGGAAAAAACAAATGCCATTATATATGAAATCAAAATTGTTTATATGTTATTATATTTTCTCTGGTTTGAGATCATTGGTGTGAACTTTTTTCAAGAAAAAGTGGGTCAAACAATACATTTGTATATATTTTATCCAACAAAAAGTGGGATAATGAATATGAATAAAATGGGTTTGAAAATGAATAGTGGGTTCAAATGAATATATATATATATACACAAATTCAATTCCTTTTAAAAATATTATCTGTGAAATGAACGAAGTTCAGCCCAGATTGGGTGTAAGTCTAAATGTATCCTTTCAGTTAACTGACATTTCACAAAATAACACACTATTCAAAACATCAAATAAACATCAATAAAAATCTGAAGCAAAAAGATCACAATTACTCATGAAACATGCTTCCTACAAATAGATATGCCAATTTATTTCAAATATTAGTATGTTAGTAACTTTTGCCATATTTCATCTGATGTACAGCAATACCAAACACCAAAATAAGTTTGACGAATAAAAGTTTGTCAAAGCAAAATATAGATAAACTGACAACTCTTTGAAAATCCACATGTTAAGTCATGATGCAAGGATTGCTGTTTCCGGGTCCAAGCCTCTACTCGTTTCACTTGAGAATATTATTGTAACAGCTGTTTATGAGCACTATTTATTCATATGCACACACATTTAAAAATGTACGCTGTACACTACTTTGTGCTCATGGCGTCCCAAACACAAGTATTTTAAGGATTCATAACAGATGAATTACTGTCTGGTCATTTGGGATTTCGGTATACATGGAGATCAAGGTTAAGACTATAATTTTTCGTATTACATCGTGAGCGTTTCCTCTGGGCATCTGGTAGAGCGTTTGGACGTAGAAACAGTGATGCGAAATATCAGACTGAACAAGAGGATAGGTTTTTGAATCACATCATCACAAAAGTTTTTCGTCCCAGTTTATAAACATAAACAATCACTGTTATCAGAAGCAGGAGACCAAAAATCAAGCAGAGAGACAGATATATGTATTTTACAGCATAGCACACATTTGATGCATCTGCAGAGAGAGAAAATATGGAAAAGTCCATAAGAAAAAATAAAACAGAATACTCAAAATAAAGATGTTCATTAAAAACAATGAATAAATACATTTTATGAACTAATTAAACACTACCGTTCAAAAGTTTGGTATCTGTATTTTTTAAATGTTTTTGACAGAAGTCTTATGCTCACAAAGACTGGATTTTTTTGATCAAAAACTTTCAATAAAGTTGTGAAAGATTACAATTAAAATAACTATTTTGTACTTCAATATATTTGAAAATGCAATGTATTCCTGTGATTGCAAAGCTGATTTTCAGCAGCCATCACTCCAGTTTTCAGTGTCACATAATCCTTCAAAAATCATTATAAAACGCTGATTTGCTACTCAACTTGCTGTTTATTATTATCAATTGTTTATGTTTTTTTCAATCAATTATGTTTATTGAAAGCAGTAGCAAGATTAATATTTTCTTCAGAATCCCCCTGATGAATCCCCCCCCCATCCCCAGGATTATTTGATGAACATAAAGTTCAAAAGAAAAACATTTATATGAAACAGAAATATTTTGTAACATTATATGTCTTTACTGTCACTTTTCAGCAATTTAATGTATCCATGATAATTAAAAGTATATTTTTTTTAAGAATTTCCCCCCAAACTCTTAAACGGTAGTGTATATCTTAGAGATATTTTACTGTACCATGTCGCTGAAGGGTCTTGGTATAGAGCTGTCCTCTAAACTTCACCACACACACACACTTCACCTTCCTGTCCCACTCCTCAGCAGTGATCAGGATTTGGTTCCTGGTGATCTGGATGCCACCATCATTCCCATGTGTCAAAACTGCCTGTCCTTTCTCTTTTCTCCTCTCTACAGCCCAGGACATATGAATCTGAGAAGCCTCAATGCCGGTCACAACACAATGAAGAGGGACTACAGGACCGTTTGGGATCAGCGGTGTCAGAATATCAATAACAGGAAACACAGTGTGTTCTGGAAAGAGATTAGGAGAAACATTTGGTGTCAAATGGAGAGAAATACGAAGCATTAATAAAATACTTTTGAACTTTATGTTGCTATTCAATGGGTTTACTGTAAATCAGTATTAAAAGTGTGAGGCACATAGGCAATTCTACTAAAAATAAATGTTCTTTATTGGCATTGATGGTTCCATCAAAACCTTTAATATCAATGGAATCTTTTCATTGCACTAAATGTTCTTTATAATGGAAAACAGTTATATTGATTATTAAAATGTTCCTCACACTAAGAAAATATATATTTTTTTTTTCAGAAACGTTGACTGAAAGGTTATTTAGGGAAGCCAAAAATGCTGTTTCTATTGCACCACTACAAAAAAAAAAAAACAAAAAAAAAAAAACTTTTGGAACCTTTATTTTTAAGAATGACTGTAAAAATGGATGTTATGGATAATTCAGCGTGTAAAAAAAGAATGAAATGTAAAATTATTTTCAAAAATTGAAAAAGGATAGATTCTAGGTAAATATTTAATCCTGGATATAAATGCCATTATTAAAGCTATAAAGTTAATGTACTATACTTACACTCATTTTAAGGAGTAAATGACAAAAAAATGCCATACATTTATTTCCTTAAATCCTTTTGTAAAGTTGTCCTAATGGTGCCATCAATAATGACAATTTTGTCTTCTGTGTACATGTATTACTATAAAGAAAATGATTAATTCACAATAAGAGATTATTATTATTATTATTACATTTAATTAGACTCACCTTTCACAATAACCCTGGATCCATTGCCAATGTGAGCAAAGCGGCTTTGGACAGATGCACAATAGTACACACTGGAGTCATGCACTGTTGAATTGGTTATAACAGCAGTACAAATGCTGGTCCACTGGTTGGACAAGTGATTAGGATCAATTTGAAGTCTGTCAGTGAGGATGATTGTAGCATTCTCAGGAATGACTCTCAGCCAAGCCACTGTGGAACACGGGGAGTACAACTCCACAATGTTGCACTTTAAAATTACGTCCTCTCCAGCCATCACCTCAGCAACTTTCGGCCACTGTGTCACAATGAATAGCTTTGTCGCTAGATGAGAAATATTGTAATGTTTATGTTGATACTTCTGACTGTCCTATTTGGGCTTTTATACAGCAGATTTTTGAACAACTTAAAGAAGCATTTCTTTTTAATAACTACAAAATTATCAAAACGACCTGCCTACCAATGTTTGCTAAATTCTTACAATACTTACAAAATACAAATATGCAAACAAATATAACTCGCAGATTAAATATTAATGTTAACCTTTGAAGCACATTAGTACTTTTAAATAAACTTGATGGTTGCACTTTATTTCCCACTTAAGACATAGCCCACTTAAGACATTCTACCATTCTACTAACTACAAGTAACTTTGTAACTTTTGTCCAACCAACTCATTAATTTGCAACTACATGTCAACTAACTTTAATTTTAGTAGTTAGTTAGGATACGGTTAGTAGAATAAGTTGACATGTACTTGCAAAGTTACTTATAGTGGGTATGTAGGGAGACCATCTAAATAAAGTTTTAGCAGATATTAAGCAGACAGTCTACTAATACTCTAATGACTGGTAGGTAGATGACAAGTTACTTATAGTTAGTAGAATGTCTAAAGTGGACTATCGAAATAAAGTCTTACCAGCTTGATTTTGTATGAATTTAGAAGTATATTTCTAGAGACTAAAATTATCATTTAACAAACTGCTTCATTAGAAAATGATTAAAATCTCTTTACCTGTTCCCAAAGTGAGAGATAGCCAGATAATCATCAGCCAGATGCTCATCTTTCATGTCTGACTATCACACAGCTGAATCTAGCTTTCATTTGTCTTGATCAGCAAAAACTTGGTCTTCCTTTCAACCGTCTGTGATAGGTCTTCTCACAGTAGTCAGTGACTACAGAAAACACAGGATACTTAAAACTATGGCAAGTCTAGTTGGCATTAAAATGCAGTGAGGTTGGCATCATAAACAGTTTGACCGAAATGCAGGACCTCAATATATTCCATTGCACTTTTTTAAAACTTCTGATAATGTCTGTTGAAGTTATAAGCTGGAACTGTGTTAGTTGTCTAAATATTCACAGTGACATCCGCAACATGGCTTTCAATGTTAGCTAAAATTTTCTTGAGAATTTTGTCACCTGCTACTCTCACACTATGGTTATCTCAGGAACAGACTGAAGACTCCGATTACAGATGCAAATTCAACCTTTAATAATAATGATACTCTGCAACAAACTGAAAGGCAGGGAAAACACATTAACACAACAGAGATCGGACAAAGACTGAAAGAAAGGGTGCATCTTAATAGCAAACAGAAACAAGATAATTAATCAGACACAGCTGGGACAAATTAACTCGTAATGACAGTAATCATAAACAAATGAGTGGTGGAAAAATATCAAAGGAAAACAGGACCCAATCAAAACACAAACTGAAAGTCCAAACATGAACTGAAACGTGAAAGTACCCCTGTCACGAGACTCTGGAATGGCGGACATGGCGGGACGGGACGGGATGAGACTCTGGAAGGGTGGCCAGTACGGCACGGGACGGGATGAGACTCTGGAATGGCGGCCATGACGGGACGGGGGCGAGACTCTGGAATGGCGGACATGGTGGGACGGGACGAGACTCTGGAATGGTGGCCATGACGGGACAGGACGAGACTCTGGAATGGTGGCCATGACGGGACAGGACGAGACTCTGGAATGGTGGCCATGACGGGACAGGACGAGACTCTGGAATGGTGGCCATGACAGGACGGGACGAGACTCTGGAATGGTGGCCATGACGGGACAAGATAAACATTACCCAATGGAGCAAGGTCCTATGACTTTTCCTGTTGGAGATTTACTGAACAAGGATTAAGGATAAGTGTTACGTGCCCACTAAATGAATTTAAACAGGGACAACATAACACATAAAAAAAAAAACGACACCTCAAGCGTCAAATGATAATACAAAAACAATTTATTGTCAATCGTTTAAATGATAAATAATTGAGTCGCAAAGAAAGCATGGTGGTAAAATGAATAGTAAAACAAACAGAAAGAAAAACCCTGCTCACAGCTGTCTTTCGGAACAAAGCTCTCTCCTGCCTCCCGTCCAAAAAGAAAGACAATATTCCGGTGAGTCTTCCGGGTCCGCTGACTGCTGTTCTAACTAAACCTACACTAAACAACGTGATAACCCAACACCAATACCACCAGCTCGAAATAAAGGAAAAACGGGTAAGACGTGGTACATACACAAGCGTCCCGCTAAGAACGGCATAAGAAAGAAACATGAAACATGACGCTGATCATGTAGACGCCTCTGTGAAGACGAGTGCCTGAGAGCACTCTGAAGGGCGCGCGCGCTGCCATCAGAGACGACTCAGGAATGAAAGTGAGAGCGTCAACACGGGTGTGAGAGAGACAGCGGATGTTGATCTCGGCGTCCTTATAGTAGCAAGCCCCGCCCACTCGCAGCTGGCGAGACGTCACGTGACCTATGGGGAGAGACAGCGAGAAAGAACAGCACAGACATTGTTCCCAACAGGCTGACCAACGTAACACCCCCACCCTTAAAGAAAATAAATTGGGATTAAATCAATAACCAATAAACAGATTATAAATAACATTTACAAACCCACAAACAGCAAGGACTCCAAAACATGCTGAACTAAAACAGGGAAGAGAAAAAAAAAATTAACCAATTTATTTGGCAATTTTCAACAGGACCGAGACAATGCATCTGCAACTACGTTGTCACGTCCTCGAATATGTCTAATCTCCAAGTTGCAACCTTGAAGGATCAAACTCCACCGCATTAAACGTTGGTTGGAATTTCTCATGCGATCAAGAAAAACCAAAGGGTTGTGGTCTGTATAGACCACCACCGGACACAAAGCATCTCCGACATAGACCTCGAAGTGCTGAAAGGCAAGCACCAGAGCAAGGGCTTCCTTTTCTATTGTCGAATAAGCACGCTGACAGCGGTTGAACTTACGCGAAAAAAAAACAGACAGGGTGTTCAAAACCATCCCCGTCCTGTTGCAGAAGAACGGCTCCCGCTCCCAGATCACTCGCGTCAACAGCGATGGAAAAAGGCAGAGAAAAATTAGGAGCGGCTAGCACAGGCGCAGTAGTCAACAGTGCTTTTATAGAGTCGAAAGCAGCTTGACTCCGTGAAGTCCAGATATATAAGACACCTTCGGACTCAGCAGATCAGTGAGAGGTGAGGCAAGAGCAGAGAAGTTTTTACAAAACGACCGATAGTAGCCGACCATGCCAAGGAAGCGGCGGAGTTCGCGGCGGGTTGTTGGAGAAGGATAATTCAAAATTGCCTCCACTTTAGACTGGACAGGGCGCACCTGCCCCCGACCAACCACTTTACCCAGATACACCACAGTGGCCTGGCCAAACTCACACTTAGCCAGGTTAATGGTCAAATTAGCTTCAGACAACCTGCCAAACACAGTAGAAAGATGGGTCATATGCGAAAACCAGGAGTCACTATAGATGATCAAATCATCTAAATAAGCCTCGCAGTTGGACACCCCTTCAAGAACGCCGTTGATAAGCCTCTGAAAGGTGGCAGGAGCGTTACGAAGGCCAAAGGCCATAGCGGTGTACTGGAGGAAGTGATCAGGTGTTACAAAGGCTGAGATCTCCTTGGCACGGAGCGTCAACGGAACCTGCCAGTAACCCTTGAATAGGTCAATTTTACTGACGAATACAGCGGAACCCAGACGATCAACACAAGCGTCAATGCGCGGTAATGGGTAACTGTCAGGCCTTGTGACAGCATTCACCCTCCTAAAATCCGTGCAAAACCAGGTGGAACCGTCACTCTTTGGAACAAGTAAACAAGGCGAACTCCACGGACTATTACTAGACTCTGCAATGCCGTTTCTCAGCATGAACTTCACCTCATTTGAAAACAACAACCTTTTATGTGGATTTACACGATACGGATGTTGTTTAATTGGGCATGTAGCGCCCACATCAATGTCATGCTCAATTTTCGTTGTCCGATGCGGCACATCAGGAAACAGGTTCTCATACTGCTTAAACAGAGAGACTAAGTCGTTACGTTCCAAGGTGGACAAGTTAGACAAAAATGAATCTAAATCATTAAGAACCTCAGAATTCTTCATTCTTCCTTCAATAACCTCCCTCGAGGGAATACGACCTTCATCTTCCAACAAAGGACTAAACACAGCGCCCTGTTGTACCGACGGAAACACATTCTCAACATGTGCCGTTACCGCCAGCGAAGCAGCAACTTCAGCACCCCACTTCTTGGACAGCGCCACTTTTGGCACGCGAACATCAGTTCTGTTAACTGAAGTGGAAGGCGATTTGAGCTCCGTAACTGAAGCTTCTCCTCGATCACAAAACAGCTTCAGACGATTAATGTGACACAACGTAGTCTTTCTCCTTCGATCTGGAGTAGAGATAACATAGTTTAAGTCACCCACTCGTCGTTCGACACGATAGGGACCACTGTAACGAGCCTGCAAAGCAGAACCCAACCCAGGAATCAACACGAGAACTCTATCCCCAGGACTGAAACTTCGAGAAACAGCCCTCTGATCAAATCTCTGCTTCATTCTCTTCTGACAGACCCCTAAATTATCTCTAGCCAACTGACATGCACGACTGAGTCTACTAGGCATCTTAGACACATAATCCGTCAAACTGAGACAATCTTTAGGCTCAGCAAGCCAAGACTCCTTCAACAGCTTTAAAGGCCCCCGAACCGTGTGCCCAAAAACCAGTTCCGACGGGCTAAAACCCAAACTCTCTTGTACCACCTCCCGCACAGCAAAAAGAGCAGACGGAACCCCTTCGTCCCAATCACGCTGGAACTCGAGGCAAAAACACTTGAGTATACTCTTCAAAGTTTGATGGAACCTCTCGAGTGCACCTTGAGTCTGCGGACGGTACGGGCTGGATGTAACATGATGGACCGCGAGCTGACGCATAACTTGTGCGAACACACGAGACATAAAATTGGTGCCGCGGTCTGTCTGAACTGTTTTTGGGAGGCCAAAAAGAGAGAAGAAACCCATCAGGGCCTTTATAATGACCGGAGCTGTGATTTTGCGGAGCGGGACAGCTTCTGGAAAACGAGTCGAGCTACACATTATGGTGAGCAACCATTGATTCCCAGTCTTTGTTCGAGGCAATGGACCAACACAGTCCAGTATAATATTTTCAAAAGGCTCAAAAGCAACCGGAATTGGCTGTAAAGGCGCAGGCGGAATCACCTGGTTAGGTTTACCAGTAACCTGACACACGTGACATGTTCTACAGTATCTCACAACGTCTCTCTTAATACCTGGCCAAAAAAAATGGCGTTGAACTCTATCAGTAGTTTTATTTACGCCCAGATTAACCTGCCAAGTGATGGTCATGAGCCAAACTCAGAACCTTATCACGAAAAGCAACTGGGACAACAACTTGAAAAAGAACTCTCCACTCATCTTGCGCTGAGGCCATCAGAGGTCTCCACTTGCGCATTAAGACACCATCTCGTAAAAAATAGCCATGCGGCGTATGCTCAATATCTTCTTCAGACAAACTTTCTGAAAAAAAAGAAGACAGAGATGGGTCACCTTTCTGTTCCTTAATGAGCTGCTCTCGACTCATAGACAAATTATGAACATCAGAGGGAAACGACAGTGAACCAGAATTCAAAAGTAACTCACTATCGCTTGAGAGTGAAGGTCGAGCAATAAAAGTATCGCTAAGGTCAAGCTGTTCCTCAATTCCATTCTCTAGTTCATTTCTCGCCATGGCTCGAGTAACGACGCTAGAGGAAAAAACTTCAGGGAAGCTAATGGACAAGTCATCTGTACACATTTTTGGAAGTGCATGAGACACTATGGGGCAACGCAAAACTTTTCCCCCACACAAATCATTACCCAGTATCATCGCTACATTTTCAATGGGCAAGGAGGGCCGTACGCCCACGGTAACATTGCCAGTAACTAAGTCAGACATAAGAAAAATCTCATGCAGAGGGACATTAACATGACCCATTTCGAATCCACGCACCAAAATACTATCACCAGTAAAAGTCTCATCACCGAATGGCAATACATCTCGTAAAATAAAGCTCTGTGAAGCGCCAGTATCTCGCAGAATTTTTACCGGAGTTTTTACACGCTCACCGGGCAAAGAGACAAAACCATCCATTATAAACGGCCCAAAACCGTGCTTATCCAACTTAGTGTCGTTCCTACTCACCGATAAATTTGAAACACACAACCCCACCTCTGATCTGTAAGAAGCGGGCTGACTTGTCGCCCTGTTTTTACGCTTTAGAGTATAACACAGAACATGACCTTGTTTCTTACAGTAGGCGCAGGTCGGAACGGTAACACTAGACCCCGACGGACGGCGGTCTGGAGAGCGAGCAGAAGCAGGCACGGTCTCTCTAGACATTTTAGACATATTTGAATGACCCGAGACATTTTGCGAAAGTTTTAAATTAGGAAGGACACGCTTATGTGTGAGCACATACTCGTCCGCTAACACGGCTGCGCGAGCAGGAGTCAGATTTTTATGCTCACTAACATGGGTAGCGACCGCTTGAGGAAGAACGTTTTTAACATCTTCAAGAATAATCAACTCACGAAGAGATTGAAAAGTTGTTACTTCTTGTGACCTAAGCCAACGATCAAATAACATTTCTTTTTCTCTAACATATTCGACATAGGTGAGAGCTTCAGGCTTAAGATAACTGCGAAACTTTTGCCGATAAGCCACAGGCACAAGAGCATAAATGCGTAAAACAGCATGTTTAACTTTTTCGTAATCTGCTGCGTCTTCAAGAGTTAATGAGGAATAAGCTTCCTGCGCTTTTCCACTGAAGACACATTGTAACGTCATGGTCCAAATTTCTTTAGGCCATTTAAATGTTGTAGCCACGCGCTCGAAATGCGCAAAAAACTTATCAACTTCGCTCTCATTAAAAGGTGGAACGAGGCGAATGTTACGAGTTATGTCTAACTGATCTGGCTTAAATGCAACACCAGCCTCACGAGCCTTCAATTCGAGTTCTTTAATGCGTAACGCTTGTGCAAATTCAAGATCTTTCAATCTAAATTCGTGTTCTCTTTTTTCTCGTTCTCGTACTGTCTGTCTATCAGCCTCTAATCTAGTTTTCTCGCGTTCCCATTCAATTTCCTTTTCTCTTAACTGTAAACGTTTCAATTCTAGTGCTGCTTTAGTAGGTGAAGAATCAACAAGAAGACGCTTACCCAGATCAGGTGATGTAGACACTTCAGGAGACACTTTTCCAAACTCACCCAGTTCTCGCAACTTTTCCACAAGCATATCCTGCAGATCAGCCTTGGAAGGGCTACCACTCACTACAAGTTTATAGTGGCCAGCGATTCTAACAAGGTCATCACGTGTAATCGTTAACAACAACTCTTGCGAAGGAGCGAGGATAAACGCGTCTAAATCAAACATTGCGAGTGATTCCAAATTCCCTAAATGGGCAAAAATCAAAAGAGAAAACAAAACAAAAGGCGCTCTCCCACAGCGCGCAGTACAACCACCACAGAAAAAGATTTTTACGAAAGGAAAAATCGAGAAGAACAAATAAATAAATATGGTCCAAAACCCGGCAAAACGAGCCCCCATTTATATGTTACGTGCCACTAAATGAATTTAAACAGGGACAACATAACACATAAAAAAAAAACGACACCTCAAGCGTCAAATGATAATACAAAAACAATTTATTGTCAATCGTTTAAATGATAAATAATTGAGTCGCAAAGAAAGCATGGTGGTAAAATGAATAGTAAAACAAACAGAAAGAAAAACCCTGCTCACAGCTGTCTTTCGGAACAAAGCTCTCTCCTGCCTCCCGTCCAAAAAGAAAGACAATATTCCGGTGAGTCTTCCGGGTCCGCTGACTGCTGTTCTAACTAAACCTACACTAAACAACGTGATAACCCAACACCAATACCACCAGCTCGAAATAAAGGAAAAACGGGTAAGACGTGGTACATACACAAGCGTCCCGCTAAGAACGGCATAAGAAAGAAACATGAAACATGACGCTGATCATGTAGACGCCTCTGTGGAGACGAGTGCCTGAGAGCACTCTGAAGGGCGCGCGCGCTGCCATCAGAGATGACTCAGGAATGAAAGTGAGAGCGTCAACACGGGTGTGAGAGAGACAGCGGATGTCGATCTCGGCGTCCTTATAGTAGCAAGCCCCGCCCACTCGCAGCTGGTGAGACGTCACGTGACCTATGGGGAGAGACAGCGAGAAAGAACATCACAGACATTAGGCTTGTTTGAGATGAGCAAAATCTGCGCAGAACTGATCACCGGTGATCAGCGCGAGATGCATACCGGTTAGAAATGTGTCCGAGTGCGGTCCGCCTTGCTCTGATGTCATGCTGACGTGTGTCAAAAAACTCTCGCGACCGCAAGGCGCACGTGTCGGATTATGCAGTCGCGCGCAGTTGCTCTCTACCGACTGCGCTGATCAAAAGCATGATGGGAAACGACTTGCTGACGGCACAGCTTAATGCTCATTGGTTTAAACAACCGTGATGAATTGTTCTCTTTTAAAATGTTTGATTTTAAAACTCTGATATCATGTTTTATGTGTATAAATTATGTGTGGATATCCCCAAAGCAACAAAAAACATATTCAAGCAACAAAACTTAAATTACATCCAGTTTATTAGTAACACCGTGCACGAGTGTGAATCCCGCGATATCCGCCTTTGATCTCACAGGTGTTAGATCCACTGCGAGAAGAGCGATCTGTCCGGCTTGCCTGCGCTTTTTTCACTCCTCCTCTCACTGCAGCCGCCTACTCTCGACTACATTTCAGGCGAGGCAAGGCGCATCTCAAACAAGCCTATTGTTCCCAACAGGCTGACCAACGTAACAATAAGGATTTTAATTTTTACTTTATAACTTTGCATAACTAGAACTTATAAAATAAAATGTATAATGGCAATACAAATGCAAATATATAACATTATTATAATGTATAAAATGTTTGTTTTGACTTATTTTAAGTCATTGTAAGTCATCTTGGGGTCCAACTAGAAGATTGCTCCTAGAGGCTGCTAGTGGGCCCCGATACACTGGTTAAGAACAATTGAAATATAGGGACACTTTGTCCCAGTAATGATGAAAGGATAGAAACACCCCTGGTTAAAGCAGATACAGGGAGAGTCATGGCTCTGTGATGTCAGTATGAAATATTAAGGCAGGGCAGAAGTAGATTCAGTTTAGCACAGGTTTGAACAGGATAGGTTATTTGTGACATTGGCATCAAGTTAGGCAGAGTAAATTCGTAATCAGTCATGTTATGTTTCAACACTTGTTGGGATGACAGGGAACTAATCTTATGTGCTCTTGGTTTCTTGCTTTTCTGTATACTTTTATATGTACAAACTGAACAGGTTGGAAGGCACCCTGATATAATTTCTCAGGGCGTGCACTTGAGACCCGCAGTGACGGATTGATTGACAGCTGCTGTCAGACTCTAAAATGGAGAGTGACTGGAGTGACGCAAGTAGCTTTGCAACAGAGCGGTCATTTGAAGTCGAGGACTTTTCTCCCCCAGCTTCACCTGAAGTGGCGTTGGGTGAATTGTCTGTGGACACAGGGCTAGGGTGACCAAACGTCCTGTTTTCCCAGGACATGTCCTGTTTTCAAGTCCGGCCGTCCTGGCTGTTTTTTATAAAGTGATGAAAATGTCCTGGTTTTCAAAAAACTACCGGGAAAGATCAGCTCTACAGCAAAATATAGATGGGCAAACAAGGAGGATGAGGAAGGAAAACAGGATAAAGAGGAAGAAGAAAAATAAAGATATACATATATTTTGTTAGTTAGTTTTTGTAAGTTTGTGAGAGCTATTTTTGTTCAATTTGGAGGTATTTACCCTGCTGAAAAAAACAATAGAAACCATTACAAAATTGCTAATGGTTTTAATGGTTGTATTGGAAACTGTATTGGTTTTAATGGAAACCGTAATGGTTCTAGTGGGTCTCTATTGGTAATTTGTTTTCTTCTATTGGTGGCATGTTTTGTCTAATTTGTCTGTATTGGTTTTAATGGAAACTGTAATGGTCCTAGTAGGTCTCTATTGGTAATTAATTAATATACAGAATTATCACTAATCTGTGTGTGCATTTTGCTTTAGAACCGAGCAAGTTGACTAATGAAACCATTTGTTTATTATATCGCATATCGTAATCGCAATATTGATCTCAAATTTTTGCAATATGACATTTTCCCCAAATCGTGCAGCCCTAGCAGGGTTTCTGCGGAGTCATAAAAAGTCATAAAACGTCTTAAATTTAATAATAAGATTTTTAGGCCATAAAAAGGCATAAAAACGTCCGGATTTTCCATACAAGGTCATAAATTACATCTAGCCACGTCTTAAATTGATATGCTCATTCATTCATTATCGCGATATCATTTTTTCTATATAAAACGATATCAAGAGTTCGATAAATTCGTAAGCTTTCAAATTATACCAAATTTATGATAACTACTAAAATATGTGATGTAATAAAAAAAGGCAATAAAAAAAGATAATATTATATTTTAGAGGATAATATGTATATTATACTTTTTAGAGGATAATATTATTTTATATTTTTTTATTGACAAATACTAGATTAAATGTATTATGAACTTTTAGCATGAAAACCAAAGTTTCAATTATTAAAAGTGTGTGCGTCGACTTTTTGTGACAAACGACAGAAACGCCTGTTATGATGTAGATTTTTTTGAGGTACGCTCTTGTCATAAATTCATCTAATTCATCTATTACTGTTCCTGCATAAATTGTAATAAAAAACAGTGCTGAAATATCTATTAAGGAGTCTTAGACCTTTCCAACGAAATATAGTTTGTCATGATTAAATTAGGATGTAATTGTAATATAGTGAAGTAAACTTAGAGCAACTTGCAGGTTGAATTTATAACTGAATTAATACTTGATATTGTCTGAAGAGGTCTTTTAAAAACACATATGTAGAAATTACTAATGAAATCTCATTTGATGTAGAGATTTTGATGAAAATGTGCTAGGCTCTGGAATACGCCTTTCCCGCTAGCAACGCGTCATATGACGTAGGCCGAGGCAAACAAGAGCTTGCGTTCAGCTGTAGTTAGAGCGGTAGTGAGAGACAGAGAAAGTTTTAGATCGAGTTTTAGAGATGCCATAATGGTAAATTGTTGTGTTTGTGCTTGTTGCACGAATTCCAGCCTGTCAGGACATCGTGTCCATCATTTTCCTTCTAGGAAAAACAAGGCTTTTCGTTTTTGGGTGCGTTTTGTGCAGGTGAAGAGAGCAGACTTCACTGTCGCGTCTGTCACCACACACTCGGTCGTTTGTAACGCACATTTCACTCTGGAGAATTATAGACCTGGAGATTTTTTGCATCACAGACAGATGGTTTAATTAATACGGCTTTGAAAACATTGCATTATGCTGTCTTGCTCTGCGGTGTTTCCAGTGTGAAGTATTTACACACAGCGAACTCGTTGGCAGCTCAATGCTATCCTGCTTGCTGGCAGCAAACTGCGGAATGGATTTCCTGAGGGGGGTCTCTGTGTCTCATTGAGCCGCGCCTCCGTTCAGGAAATCCATTCCACAGTTTGCAGCCAGCAAGCAGACTGGCCGGCGGGAATCACTTTTGGAGTCGTTTCAGCAGGATATCGGATATCTCCGCAGGTTGGATCGGGAAAATCCGTTACATGAATTACACTGGTATCTGTCCCGATACCAATACTGGATCGGATCGGCCCCATCCCTACCTGTGGGCTATCATAGGCATGCTCGTCAACATCGGAGAACTCGGTTTCTTCATTCACATCCATTGTAACCTGAGCTTAAACTTGACCAGACTCCCTCGGCGATCGTCACTTCCGGTTATTTTATCACAATTTATCTCAAAATATCGTTAATGGCTAAATATATATTACTCCAGTTCAGAAAATCTAGTTGTTTTATCATCAACCTACACTATGCTATATAGGGGTGTCCAACCTGCATGTTGCTCTTTAAATAATACCCAACCACAAATACGCAAACAAGTACATACTTCTCCAGCCATCGTGGCCAAGCCAAGAGTCAAGGCCACGGAGAGCAGTCCTACATGACTCCTCAAACTACCTGCATCGCCATGGCCCCCTGAGTTACCTGCTACCAATTGGTGCCAAGTAATCCGTAAAACCAATATAATGGTTGACCTCTACTTTTAAATGAGCTAAAATGGTCTTATGCATATTAATGTTTTTTTTGTTTTTGTTTCAGGATCTAGGACATGGAGTCCTGATACCCACAGGAAAGTGGGATGTCGTCAGGAGATTAGAGGGGGACTCAAAATTCTGCAAGAGCTTGGCTGTAGTCATATGGGGTACCACAGTCCTCAAACAGAGGAGCGTTACAGGGATGAAATGTAACGCAATGAAAATGGCTGAGGCAAAACCACCTTTGAGTCCAGAAAAGATCTCAGCAATCAAAGGTAAAACCGTCAAATTTAGCTATAATTAAATCTCAACACAAGACACTAGGGCTGTAATCTCCCAGTTGACTAGTCGATTAATTGGTACGTTCTTGATTTTTCTAACGTCATTTTTTGTCGATTTTTAGTAGATATTTCTGGACTTCAGTCGACCAAGATTTTCTTTGGTTGATTAAGGCCCTACAAGACAGATTATAGACCTTATGTAGCCCTGCCCCTTTTCAGCACTGCACTCTTTGTCTTTTGTCTTCTGGTCTGTATTTTCACACCGATCTTGCGCATTTATTAATGAATTATTGTCATTCCATTATCACATTGTACACAAAACACTTTGTATTTACAAATTATTTGGTAAATCATTAGTCATGATCAGTACTTGAAGTAAAAAATGTATTTATTTGTGTGTGTGCGTGCGTGTGTGTGTTCTAAACAGAGTGTCTGTCTCAGAGGCTGGAGGAAAGGGGTCACACCTCAGAGGAAATAAATAAGCGCCTCCTAAGTGTACGGAAATACCTGGCTGAGAAGATCAGTGATATAAACAGGACAAAAACTATCAGTGGTAAGTATTTAAATACCCATTTCTTAAGTAAGGGATAATGTATAGCGAGGCGGTTGTTGGCCTGAAGGGGTTGTATTGCAATTACCTATTATCCAACTGCGTGAGACTTTTGTGTGCATGTGCTTGTCAAATAATGTCAAACATTTTGTTAAAGATTATAACATCTTTGACAAAAAAACAACACAAGTTTGTGAGTGTGTGCATCTGTGAGTGTAGTGTAGAGAACAAGTTCTGACGTTCGAACAAATCCTGTTAAGGTTTCTGATTTGTATTGTTCATTATTTTTTATGAATTATTTATTGTTCTGACAGCTCAGGTCCCTTTAAACAAAAAAAAAATATATATACATCTTTTTGTGCACTTTATTTAAAAAAAAAGCCTATATATTTGGCAGATGTAAAGCATGCATGTGTATGGTTTTTTTGTGTTTTTTACTTTTTTTATCCGATTCATCGATTAATAAAAAAAATAATCGACAGAATGCATAACTCAGATTAATAATTAAAATAATCGTTAGTTGCAGCCCTAGAAATGTTTTCTAATAATATCTTTGTAGATTTATATGTTCATCATTCATTTGGGTAACTGTTGAGCAGCTTTTTTTGTTGAAAGCTTGACAACTTTCTTTGACACATCAGTTGTCAAAGTGTAGGACTTCTTGAGTGCTCGAGTAGTGTTGTAAAATGGATGGTTCCGGGCCTCGTGATTGGCTGAATTGCTAAGCCACTATAAAACTCTAAAACATAACAAACACCTGGGACCTCATTACATCATTAGCCCCTTTCATACATAGTCCTCACTGGTGAATTACTGTTAAGAGATCGTGTGTGAACAGGACTTTTTAAAAAATACTGGTAAATCAGTTTAGCCAAATAGCCAATTTACCTATTTATTTATTTATTTATTTATCACACAATTGATTTTGGTGCATCCCTAGTTGAACTAGGCTATCTGTTTTAGCATTTAAAATCTACACCTGGAGAAGATTAAATAAAAGATGACTGTAATGCTGAACATTACATGACTATTGGACTATTGGCTTACTATGATCTTGAAATTACTCAAAGTACGCCCAAAGATGTTGGATGAATATATATAAATATATAATCTATGAATAATCTTATATACTGGTAATGTGGTTTAAGAGGTACATTGTCCTAATGAATTCTCCTTCTTTTTGCAGGTCTAATCAGTCAGCCCCAGTGAAGCCACACAATGTGTTAATTTAAAAAAATGAATTAAATAATAAAAATGTAATATTAATATTTTGTGTCAGATGTTTATTTCCAGCTAGGTTGAGTAAAAAAGCAGGTCTTAATACTGTATATAATTTGTATTTCAGGTGCATGATCTTTTTGCAAAACAAAAGCTGAGCTGTAAGCTATTGAAAAGTTGGTGTGCAGTTTATATCAATTGTGTATAATTGCAGTTATAATTCAAATTCAATTATTAAAAACTATAATTATTGTCCTAATTATTAACAGCTAAAAGCATTAAACCTACAAATCTTAACTGTATAAAACTGTAATGGAAACCATTAAATATGTGCAAATCAAGACCAATACACATTTGTAATGAAACCATCAGAACCAATACAAAACTGTAATGGAAACCATTAAATATGTGCAATTCAAGACCAATACAATTGTAATGAAACCATCAGAACCAATACAAAACTGTAATGGAAACCATTAAAATACAAATTTGTAATGGAAACCCTTAAAACCAATAAATCCTAATGGAATATGGCCCAAAACACACTACGTAATGGACTCCACTTGGTAATGGTTAACGGCTGATGGTTTGTAATGGTTTTGTAGTGGAAACCATTAGCAATTCTGTAATGGTTTCTATTGTTTTTTTCAGCAGGGTATTTATTTATTTATTTTTCTAATACAGAAGAGACATTATTTCTATCATTATTTCATACATTATTTTTGAAACCTGTCATAATAAAACATGTTGAGTAATCTCTGAGAAGCCTATCTGAATTTGTGCCTTTGGTTATAGACAGTATTTTGTAATATAACAATTTTCTATCCATACAGAGGAGGCATAGCCTACTTTAAATTAATAAGGCATCTTTGAGTAAACTTCGAATATCATTTGAGTATCTCATTGCCGGGCCGAGTGTCCTGGTTTTCGGAAATCAAAATATGGTCACCCTACACAGGGCCATATCAACTCGAGCTGCTGGCTCAAACTGCGGTCTTACCTCCCGCATCGCGATCGGCATCTGATGAGTTTTGTCGAGTCGATGTCAATAGCGCGCGCTCTCTGTAGGCATATTCATATTCTGCCGCTATGTGAAAAAACTCCAGCAAAAGCGCCGGCGCGTTTGTCGACCTCAGAGGATTAACTTTAGTAGCCAAACCATAAATTGTGATTCAAATATACATGATCACTCACATCAAGACGCCGCCGCGGTGGTGGAGTCCATGCAGGAGGAGCAGCGTTTGGCACTGCGTCGCTTTTCAGCGCCAGCTGTGAGGGGAAGCCCATTTCCACCTCTATTGCATTACCAGCCTGACCATTGTACTAAATACAGATACATCTACGCTAACTTGAAGCTATCCTAACTGGTGCAATACTATATTACTAACGAACTATGCTTCTAACAATACTACACTAACAACTATGCTAATTAACTACCTAGGCTACACGAAATAATCTAAATAACTATATAAATGCTATGCTAAATAGATGCTAAAATACTCTGATCGGTTTCAATACTCGCAATTCCAACTCCTGACTCACAGTGGTTTTGACGAAACAAGATGTTTTTTTATACTGCCAAGGTACCAAGGGCGTGGTGAGCTGGAACCTGCATTCCACACCAACAACCGCTTGTCACGAACCACCGCAAACATCCAATAGGAAAATTCAACTGCAGTAGCCACCGTTCAACCTGAAGAGGGCAGCACTCAGACGTTTTAATACCATATTGTAGAATTAAAACATTTTATACACAAATGTCAAAAAAGTTACTCAAATCAATGAACAGCATTTATGAAGCTGCATTCTTCATAAATGCTGTTCATGCAGATATTATCTAAAAAAAGTTGGTTTAGGCTTTAGTTACCCTTTAAAGGATCTGCTGGTATGTCTTGGTGCCAGATACTGCAGGACACGTTCAGATGTCTTGTGAAGTCCAATGCCTCAACGCATCAGAGTTGTTTTGGCAGCCCGAGGGGACCTACACAATATTATGCAGGTGGTTTTAATGTTGTATACATTGATCAGCTACACATTAAAACTCCATGGCTAATATAGTGTATGCCCCCCTCAGCTCTGATGCACCAAGACATTAGCAGCAGATCCTTTAAAGGCACCGATATACTTTAAACGAAATCGAAGAATGAAATGGTGTGATGTTACTTTCCAGAAAAGTTCGCTATGGCTGGTGACCACCTTCGAACCCCCATTGGTCCATGGCAATTAAATTATAGGTAGGTGTGCTCTGGGGCTCTGCCTTTTTATGATGTGGAAATCTTCATGTCTCCTATCCAGTCTGTCAAGGTCAGTAAAAACATTGATTAGTAAATAAACATGACGAGTTATGTGACTTGACTGGAGTGCTGAATTGTAGATCTGGTGCAAACATATCAACAGCGCTATGATCTTACTTAACTCTTACTTAATCTTAACTGCTGTTTTCTCACTGCCTGTTATTTTTGCTGTTTAGTTTATTTTGTTCAAATCAAAGTGCGGCACATATTTACATATATTTATTTAAACGCCACTTGCAGCAGCATGGGCAGCATGGGGATGTTCGCTAATAGTATACTGCTGGTCACGTATTTCTAACTTTTTACCCCAAAGTGAAGAACAAAAAAAAAAAAAAAAAAACTTTAAAACACTTCACTGTGAGTATATATCGGGGCCTTAAGCCCTGCAAGTTGCGAGGTGGGGCATACATGGATCGAATTTGTTGTTGTACCAGAAATACTCAGTAGGCAGATAAACATTCAATCATTTTATTCTCTGAAAGATTTTTCAACAATTACATATGAATTTGTGTCAGCTACAGTCCTATCACAAAGTTGTTTGTCCATAGTCCAGGTCTTGATGTAAGCTGGCCAACCTTGGACAGGAGGAAAGGGCCGATCTGGTGGTGGTGGGGAAGATGGAGGGCTACTTCGCCAGGTCACATATGATCAGCAAATGATAGAGTAGGGTGAGACTTATATAGTGTTGACTTAATTTGCTCTATGTAATTGATGAATGACGTGACATTAGAGCCTTCCTGGTTGGTACGCTGCAGCAAGGATGAACGTTACCCGTCTCTGGATCGGCAGACGTGACCCGTCTCTGGATCGGCAGACGTGACCCGTCTCTGGATCGGCAGACGTGACCCGTCTCTGGATCGGCAGACGTGACCCGTCTCTGGATCGGCAGACGTGACCCGTCTCTGGATCGGCAGACGTGACCCGTCTCTGGATCGGCAATCGGCAGACGTGACCCGTCTCTGGATCGGCAATCGGCAGACGTGACCCGTCTCTGGATCGGCAATCGGCAGACGTGACCCGTCTCTGGATCGGCAGACGTGACCCGTCTCTGGATCGGCAGACGTGACCCGTCTCTGGATCGGCAGACGTGACCCGTCTCTGGATCGGCAGACGTGACCCGTCTCTGGATCGGCAGACGTGACCCGTCTCTGGATCGGCAGACGTGACCCGTCTCTGGATCGGCAGACGTGACCCGTCTCTGGATCGGCAGACGTGACCCGTCTCTGGATCGGCAGACGTGACCCGTCTCTGGATCGGCAGACGTGACCCCGTCTCTGGATCGGCAGACGTGACCCCGTCTCTGGATCGGCAGACGTGACCCGTCTCTGGATCGGCAGACGTGACCCGTCTCTGGATCGGCAGACGTGACCCCGTCTCTGGATCGGCAGACGTGACCCCGTCTCTGGATCGGCAGACGTGACCCCGTCTCTGGATCGGCAGACGTGACCCCGTCTCTGGATCGGCAGACGTGACCCCGTCTCTGGATCGGCAGACGTGACCCCGTCTCTGGATCGGCAGACGTGACCCGTCTCTGGATCGGCAATCGGCAGACGTGACCCGTCTCTGGATCGGCAGACGTGACCCGTCTCTGGATCGGCAGACGTGACCCGTCTCTGGATCGGCAGACGTGACCCGTCTCTGGATCGGCAGACGTGACCCGTCTCTGGATCGGCAGACGTGACCCGTCTCTGGATCGGCAGACGTGACCCGTCTCTGGATCGGCAGACGTGACCCGTCTCTGGATCGGCAGACGTGACCCCGTCTCTGGATCGGCAGACGTGACCCCGTCTCTGGATCGGCAGACGTGACCCCGTCTCTGGATCGGCAGACGTGACCCCGTCTCTGGATCGGCAGACGTGACCCCGTCTCTGGATCGGCAGACGTGACCCCGTCTCTGGATCGGCAGACGTGACCCCGTCTCTGGATCGGCAGACGTGACCCGTCTCTGGATCGGCAATCGGGAGACGTGACCCGTCTCTGGATCGGCAGACGTGACCCGTCTCTGGATCGGCAGACGTGACCCGTCTCTGGATCGGCAGACGTGACCCCGTCTCTGGATCGGCAGACGTGACCCCGTCTCTGGATCGGCAGACGTGACCCCGTCTCTGGATCGGCAGACGTGACCCGTCTCTGGATCGGCAGACGTGACCCGTCTCTGGATCGGCAGACGTGACCCGTCTCTGGATCGGCAGACGTGACCCCGTCTCTGGATCGGCAGACGTGACCCGTCTCTGGATCGGCAATCGGCAGACGTGACCCGTCTCTGGATCGGCAGACGTGACCCGTCTCTGGATCGGCAGACGTGACCCGTCTCTGGATCGGCAGACGTGACCCGTCTCTGGATCGGCAGACGTGACCCGTCTCTGGATCGGCAGACGTGACCCGTCTCTGGATCGGCAGACGTGACCCGTCTCTGGATCGGCAGACGTGACCCGTCTCTGGATCGGCAATCGGCAGACGTGACCCGTCTCTGGATCGGCAATCGGCAGACGTGACCCGTCTCTGGATCGGCAATCGGCAGACGTGACCCGTCTCTGGATCGGCAATCGGCAGACGTGACCCGTCTCTGGATCAGCAATCGGCAGACGTGACCCGTCTCTGGATCAGCAATCGGCAGACGTGACCCGTCTCTGGATCGGCAGACGTGACCCGTCTCTGGATCGGCAGACGTGACCCGTCTCTGGATCGGCAATCGGCAGACGTGACCCGTCTCTGGATCGGCAGACGTGACCCCGTCTCTGGATCGGCAGACGTGACCCCGTCTCTGGATCGGCAGACGTGACCCCGTCTCTGGAGCGGCAGACGTGACCCCGTCTCTGGATCGGCAGACGTGACCCCGTCTCTGGATCGGCAGACGTGACCCCGTCTCTGGATCGGCAGACGTGACCCGTCTCTGGATCGGCAGACGTGACCCGTCTCTGGATCGGCAATCGGCAGACGTGACCCGTCTCTGGATCGGCAATCGGCAGACGTGACCCGTCTCTGGATCGGCAATCGGCAGACGTGACCCGTCTCTGGATCGGCAATCGGCAGACGTGACCCGTCTCTGGATCGGCAGACGTGACCCGTCTCTGGATCGGCAATCGGCAGACGTGACCCGTCTCTGGATCGGCAGACGTGACCCGTCTCTGGATCGGCAGACGTGACCCGTCTCTGGATCGGCAGACGTGACCCGTCTCTGGATCGGCAATCGGCAGACGTGACCCGTCTCTGGATCGGCAGACGTGACCCGTCTCTGGATCGGCAGACGTGACCCGTCTCTGGATCGGCAGACGTGACCCGTCTCTGGATCGGCAGACGTGACCCGTCTCTGGATCGGCAGACGTGACCCCGTCTCTGGATCGGCAGACGTGACCCCGTCTCTGGATCGGCAGACGTGACCCCGTCTCTGGATCGGCAGACGTGACCCCGTCTCTGGATCGGCAGACGTGACCCCGTCTCTGGATCGGCAGACGTGACCCCGTCTCTGGATCGGCAGACGTGACCCCGTCTCTGGATCGGCAGACGTGACCCCGTCTCTGGATCGGCAGACGTGACCCGTCTCTGGATCGGCAGACGTGACCCGTCTCTGGATCGGTAGACGTGACCCGTCTCTGGATCGGCCGGAGGCTCAGGAAGGGCCTCCGGGCATTGCAGGACGCAGGAAGTCCTCTTCCTCCTCCTTCGTCTCCGAGAGGGTGCTGGGCTGGACGGGACCAGCGGTGAGGGCTCTGGACTGGACGGGACCAGTGGTGAAGAGGACCTTGGCTCTGGCTGGACGTGCCTGACGTGAAGCTCTGGCTGGACGTGCCTGACGTGGAGCTCTGACTGGACGTGCCTGACGTGGAGCTCTGGCTGGACGTGCCTGACGTGGAGCTCTGGCTGGACGTGCCTGACGTGGAGCTCTGGCTGGACGTGCCTGACGTGGAGCTCTGGCTGGACGTGCCTGACGTGGAGCTCTGGCTGGACGTGCCTGACGTGGAGCTCTGGCTGGGCGTGCCTGACGTGGAGCTCTGGCTGGGCGTGCCTGACGTGGAGCTCTGGCTGGGCGTGCCTGACGTGGAGCTCTGGCTGGGCGTGCCTGACGTGGAGCTCTGGCTGGGCGTGCCTGACGTGGAGCTCTGGCTGGGCATGAAAATCCAGCTGGGCGTGGAGATCAGCTGATGACCTGGCGAACCGTGGGGGGAAGCTCTCCAGACATCGGCAGAGTGCCTCTCTCCAGTCCGGAGATATTGGGAAGCTCCCTAGGGTTGACCTCCTTAGCCCCCAGCCGGTAACACAACTTAATTGCCTCGTCTCCGAGGGAGCAGGAAGCAGCGAGAGGAATAAACCCCCACGTGAACTGTACCAGATCAGGGCTATCCAGAGCCAAGGCGGCGATCTGACCCGCGAATTCCCGGCTCATGCTGGGAAGATCAGGTGAGATCCATGCTGCTGAATTCATTGTGTGATCGGTCTTTCTGTTACGCTGCAGCAAGGATGAATCAGAGAGAATTCAAATGCAAGCACTTTAATGAAACAAACAGGAAATCCACCGTGAAATACAAAACAAAGAACTCTGGACCGAGACACGGAACAGATACAGGAAACAAAGACCAACACCACACAACTGAAACACGGATGTATAAATACACAAACAGACAAGCTAAACAAGATAACAAGGGGGTCTGGCTAATCAGAAACACATGGGGAGACTAATCAACATGACGGGGAACAGCTGAACATGAAAGGACAGGGGAACACATGACAGACAAGAACAAGATACAAAAACACAAAACCCACACCGTGACACTGGTAGAACCTATGCTGAAGCTTTCATGTCCATCACATCCCATAGATGCTCAATCGCAGTAAGATCAGGGTAAGGAGGCCAAGGAAACATTTTGATATTTTTGTCATGTTCCTAAAACCATTTCTGAACAATTTTTATTGGCATTTGAACAATGCCCATTGTAGGCACATTTGGCAGTGAACAAGGGTCATCATGGGTACTCTGACCGGTCAGCAACTACACAGCCTCATACACAGTGAACAGCGGTGCACTGTGAGTTCTTTCTATAATAGGAAGCATTGCGTTTTTCAGCAGTTTGAGCTACAGTAGTTCTTCTGTGTGATCCCACTAGATAGCTATATTCTTCACTTCCCACATGCGTTAATGAGCCTTCGGTGCCCACGGCCCTGATGCCGGTTCACTGGTTGTCCTTCCTTGCACCACCTTTAGTATGTACTAACCAATGCATACTAAGAACAGCTGACAAGACTTGCCATTATCCATCACTATTTGGCCCTTGTCAAAGTCGCTCAGATCTTTAGCTTGCCCATTTTCCTGCTTCCAACATTTTAATTTAAGAACCAACTGTTCACTTGCCGCCTAATATATCACACTCCTTGATGGGTGCCATTGTAATGTTATAATCAATGTCATTCAATTCACCTGTCAGTGGATTTAATGTTGTGGCTGAATTGCGCATATTCTATTGTCTGTTTAGTTAGCCATGAGAGTGCAGCATCCATTGAAGCAGATGATGATGACACACTCAAGAGCAAATACTTGACTCTGGACTCTGAAGCATGCATAATCTATGCATCACAGTCAAACAAGTGTGAACACGTGTTTGTACATTCAAAGTACATTTGTTCTCTTTGTGAGTATGTTACATTTGAGGTAGACTGTCATTTGCAAACTGCCTGTTTTACCTGCAGTTTCCCATATAAATGTGGTATGTGAAGAATGTAGACTTGCACTGAGTTGAAACTAACATCTGCAGTGAGAAACACTGCTGTTTGTGCTCACACCCAAAAAGAATATACAAATGTGACAATATATAGCAAGGAAAAAGAACAGAAAAATTGTGACCATTTACAATTTACTTGAATATGGAGCCAAACCCTGATGTTTTTAAATGGACATTGTCCAACAAACCAGAATCAACATGCACTAAAGACAATATACAGAAAAAAACTTGTGGAAACAAATGGCCTTTGTATTCAATTGTGAAAAAGTACTTGAACTACTTGAGTAGTAATTGAACTGAATGTGCACTTGTAATGTACTTCTAATCGTAAAAGTATATCTGTACTTGCAAATAATAGATAATTAATAATGACATAAATATATAGCCTACTTGTCAATAAAGTTCATTTTAAATCACGTCTTAATAATATTGTCATGCTTTAAAAAAGTCCACTTATTTTGATGTATTGACTAAAGCACATGTAAAGTATATTTACATGTAACTGTATATTAAGGCCCTAACTTTAAAACTCACTATAACACTAAAAAAAATTATAATCCATTTTCATGTGTGTCTTTGTATAGGTAAAAAGGTCCCTGAACACCTGAAATATTAATATGATGGTGAGTGTGCAATTCTGTGTAGTTGAGTCAGTTATACAAAGACTAGTTATCAATTACTAGTTATTTAAATTATGATTTTTTTTAACTTGCACAAGAGGGTTGTGCAACTGTTGGAAGATGAGGACAGGCTGACTAATTCATTGCTCAGTTTGTTTATGTGTAAATCTGTGTGCTTTTACACCTGTACAATGCTGCCCTATATTCTGTAGTAATATGCTGCTGTAATGCTGTCAAAGGAGTGTCCTGTCTCGTAATCTCAGTGCACCCACCCAAAATGCTAAGCATGCCCTTGCCTGTGCATTTCCAGAACTGTTCAGAAAACAAGGAGAGGAAGACAGTCAGCCAGTCAGTGAATTTTGATCTGTACAGGGACACGCCTTGCTCAATGGAAATCTATAGTATTTCTGATAGCTTCCTGGAAAGAATCTCATGAAAAATGTACAGTGATGCTGATCAAAACTGCACGTTGAATATCTAACACGTTCTAACTTTTCAGTTTTTTAGAACAAAACGATTATGACAAGCCGACTAAAAACTAGGCCAATGCAAACCTAATCACACGTTCTTAAGTAGAGGCCTGTGTTTGCGCAAAGGAATTTGTATCCTGAGAGCTTCCAGATGTGTTCCCAAAGGAGCAGTAGGCTAATAGTTTCCAAGTTTTATCCATCAACAAAAATGTGTCATACAGAAACATGGTTTTCCAGAGTTTTTTTCCAGAGTGTGGAGCGTATGAAACCCGATCGACTCCGCCCCGTTAGGTTTACTGTCCTAAAGCATCAAGTTACAGGAGACATTTTTTTCCATAGCGGTCACTGACACGGAAGGTGGGTTTGATTTTTCTTTCTTTTTTTCCCCCAGAGTGGGAGGATTCAGGATGTCAGCCAAGGTGTGACAGAAGGGATGGGACGCTGAGAATGTAAAGTAGGAGTAGGCTACTACACGACGGGAACAGTAAAGTTTATCTAGAGGCAAGAAAATAAAATAAATTCACTTCAAATGGCGGCAGAGGTATGTGGTGTACATTATATTACATATTTGTGATTGCTGCTTTACATTTAAGTTGGGGTTCACGCAGTTTATGAGTGTTTTACATAAGCTGCGTTTCGTCGGTTTTTTTTTTCTTGAAACTTTGCGTTTGTCAGTCTCGGTAATCTTCCGCACTTAACCGAAACGGTGTCAAGATACTGTAGTATTCTGCTGTCAAATAAACTAAAACAAGAAAACTTGTATCTATAGGCGAAATGTTATTAAGTGTTTTTCCTCCCTTTGCTTCCTTTTTGTATTGAGCAGTTAATAACTCCAAGAGCCACTGACGCATACCTCGTTTGTGCTGTTTTCTGTTTGTTTGATTGGTTGTTAGCTTTTATGCGGACGTATCTTTGTCTTTGTTATTTAAGTCTCCTGTCATAAGCACTGCGTTTTATAGGACAAGTAGATTGGAAAGAAATTCGACTTGCGAAAATTCTTCTCGAGGACGTGCGTTCTTTGGCATCCCGCTGTGCTGAGTGAATCTCACTGTTTGAATGCAGAAACTCGCCCTGTGACCCTAATAAAGAAAGAATCTTAGAAATAGTGCCAGATATTTCAAGCCATATGAGTCAAGACCATCGCTGCAATGAAACGTTCGCAATTTCATCTATGCAAACGACAATGGTTATGTGTCAACCTAGTGAGCTACCTGCGAGCCTATGATAGCCAAAAAAAAAGGTGTCTAAGCAAGCAGCTCACTATGTTTTGACATACAGCCATTGTGTAGAAATGGGAAGCACGGGGAATCAATCAGACTCATTGCGTTGCGTTGTTGTGCATTTCCAGAGAGGCTTCAAGACGAACGTGTGAGGTAGTTGTGAATTGTCAAGGCTGCAATTAGTGTTAGATATTAAAGGGATATTTTACCCCAACATTAAAATGTTGTCATTACTTACTCACCTTTTAAGTTGTTACAAACCTATATGAGTTACTTTATTCTGTTGAACACAAAAGAAGATAGTTGACGGCACCCATTGACATCTAGGGGGAAAAGAACTATGGAAGTTAATGGGTGCAGTCAACTGTCTGGTTACTCACATTAGGGTGAGTAAATGACAAAAAAAATGTATTACATTTTATGTATTATTTCAACATCGTACAGTAAATGTATTTCGAGCCATAACAATAAAACCCTACCCTTTGTCTTAACAAAACAGGGAAATGGTTTCCGTCATAAAAGGCTCAGCTTAGGTAAATAATGCTCAGAGGGCGAGCTGTCATGGCCTGACATGCAGGTATTTCAGGTACTTTAGAATCTAGATAATTGTGTGAGAGTAGGCAAAGGTTTAAATACACACAGTTTACAGACTCCTTTAATAGTGCTGTGATAGGAGAGTGAAAAAAAGCACAAGCTTTTGGATGTTTAGAGGTGATTGATCAATATAAAACTGAGCACATGTGATTGTTTCAGCCTGAATGTTTATTGTTCTTCATTGTAAAAGACCAAGCAACAGATCTTAACATATCAAAACAAAATAAATAATTTATAAATATTAAAAAACGTGCTGATCGTCATATAATTTTTCTGTTTTTGTAATTTAAAAGATGGTTTCCTACACTACATTCTCCAGTTGAATAATGATATACATTGAGCAAAGAAGATCATTATATTATCCCCAGATCAGTTTTTTTTTGTTTGTTTTTTTTGCTTCTATGTTCTTTAAAGTTCAACACGTGTGGTTTTTTAAAGAACTAGAGTGAAAAAACTTCTTTGTGAAACTGAAATAGGCTCTCCTAAAACATCAGGCTATGAAACCCTTTTGGTTTTCAATGAAACATTTTAGAACCTCCACCTATATTATTTTTCTTATAATTATCTGTCTCTATATGTACACAACATCTTGTACTCTCTTCAATCTGCAGTATTCTGACCTTGAGAAGGCCATTAACACATTGGTCACAAACTTCCATGCTGCTTCTCCTGATAATCGGCCTACACTGAAGGTAGATGAGTTCAAGAACCTTCTCTCCTCCCAGCTGCCAACATTAGTTAAGGTAAAAACCCATGTTGCCATTCATTCCACCAGATAAGAATGTCTAAAAACTGTTATTACTCATGTCCTGTGACTATTAAGCTGCAGCTTAACAATTGATAATCCTTTCAATGGGGGAAAATGTGAAAATCCTAGTGTGAAATCAGTTTTATTTATGATAACAATAATGTTAGGCCTCTTTTTTTTTTTTATAGGGCGTGCTGGAAAGGCCAGTTTTACAGTTAATGTACAGGCTTTATTTATTATTATCTGTCCATTTAACTTATTCCAGTAGCAGTATATTTAGGAACAGTGTTTGAGCTGGTGTAAAAAAAACACACCTTCCGGGAGTCCCCTAATGCCTGAAACGTTGTCACCATATTTATTATAGTAAAGTTCTGGTAACCACAGTTGTCTTTTTTTTTTTTAAACCATAATTTAACATTTTTCCTGTGTATGATTTCTATGAAGGATTGGTTGGATTACACAGATCAGTTTAAACTCAGGTTGAGCCAGCGAAGGACACTGGGTGTGGCTCCATTCAGGGAGCAAAATGGTGGCTGCCGTTGATCTAAATAGTTTCTCCTGCTCTTCAGTTACAGTCGGTACCAGATCATGTTATGGCAGGCCTTCAACGGCTTCAGGGAGAACCTGTGACATAGAAGATTTTTTTTTTTTTTTAGTTGAATGAAGAGCGAATATGCTCTGAGGTAAATGATACTGTAACATTTGAACTGTACTTCAGTGTTGATGTAATTGTTCACAGTTCATGTTGTGACATGTTAGTAACAGAAGAAAGAAAAATTATATAAACTGTCACTGTACAGATTTAGAAAGATTTCTTAGCACAAAATTAATATCAGTCTTGTATATATGATTATGCAAGCATTGCGATGTTTAATTTAGTTAGATTTAAAGATTATAACTGAGCTTGAATCTACTCAATGTATTTGAACTGGCAGAATTATTAAAGAACATAAGGGGGGGGGGGGGGTTGGGCTCAAAATAATATGTATTACTGAGCAATACAGACAAACCAGCGGCCACATGAGGGCGATAAAGTGTAATTGTTCAAATGCAAAAGAGAAAGTAAACATTTTAAACGGGGCACATTTTGACAATACATGTACATCAGTGAGGATTTTCACTCTCTTTTTTTTCCTCTAGTCGGATCATTTTGGAGAAGTGCTGAAGCAAATGGGTGTGAAAGATGGAGAAGGCATCAGCTTCAAACACTTCTGGGGACTAATCCAGAACTTGGCCACAACCCAGTATGGTCTGCTCAGCCACGAGAAGTTGTCCAAATGCACCTGCCTTTTACTATGAGCCGGAAACTTCAGCTGCATATGCAACTAAGATCTGGTCTCTGCATTTATCCAGAACCACTCATCTCCAGACAAAACACTAACTTTCCTTCCTAAACATTCCAATAAAATGCTGACAAAATAAACATCAATGTCTTTACATTCATTTTTTTTTGTTTTACATTGTGTCAAGTATTGCAGTGATCATCTCTCGTCAATAAAGTAATACAGACAAGTTAACTAACTACTTCAAATTCCATAATTAACCTAGTTCATTTAACATGAATTGAGTGTTTCTCAATAATAAAAAAAGAATATTCTTTCATTTTTTTCTTTTATTATTATTTTGCAATAACACTACATTTAAACGTACTGCCATAATAGTCTATGTTTATTTTTACACGCAGACTGTACTGAGTGGTTTTGGTAAACAAAAACATCAACATAAAAAAACTTGTATTTATATTTTGTAATACTGTTTTGTATGGCCAAAAGTCAATAACACCCTGAATTATTGTTTAATAAAATTCACATAAAAAACATCCCTTGTTTTTTCTGATTTATAACCAATTTTCATATAAAATTAGCTGTCACTGTGCAGCACAAATATTAATACATCTGTCTTGCTGTAAAGACTAAAGCAAAAGCAGAAAGTAAAAGTCCTTTCTGAGAAAAAAACAATGCAACCACAGAAAGATGATCAGGTCTTTTAATATTGTTATATCTGGTCTTTTCATATTGTTATAACTGTGCTGAATAAGGTTACATGTAAATACTTTTTTTTTTATCACAGTGTAGGTTCTCATGAGAACTTTGTCTTCACCAAAAAAAAAAAAAACTGTGTGGTCTGAATGCATTTCCTTTTCTCCTGTATTGTAAAATTCCTTCAGTATATTCTTTAAAGGCAGTTCTACACTTGTCCATTGAGTATAGACCTTAAGATTTGCATTTATACATTAAGCTAGGATGGTCACAGGTGAACAGACCCAGGATTTCTTAATTCAGTTCTGTACTGAACAAATTCACCACAGCAAATTTTCACAGTAGGAGTAGTCACTCAATACTTTTTTTTCTTCACCACATATTCTGTCAAAACAACCCCACAGAATTAGCATTTTGGTCTGTGAATGTTTATCTTAGACTATTTGAATAGCCTATTGAAACACTTTTGCATGCTTTTTTTTTCATCCTGCACTCCCCTACATCTATGTACAGTGAAAATGACCCATATATAGGCCTACTGTCTTAAATGTAAAGTATTGTATTTTTTAAGGTAAACACCCTACATTAGATATAGAAGTAGTGCCCTGCCCAACAAAAAACACTATTCCGATAGAACAACAATCATTGATTTCGGTCAAATTTAGCGGGCCCAAGTAATTTATGTCAGTCTCCAGTGCAATACATGCATTTATCCAAACTTTAATTTGCCAAAATAGGGGAAGCTCTGCATTCTGACCATACAGACCATCGTCTGCTGTTGAATGAGGTAGGCTACATCGACGTCCTTTTCAGAGTACTTCCCCATTAAAAATAAATAAATTGTATCCCTTGAATACAATGTAAGTGTCAGCACTATAGCAGTGGTAAGCAGACGAGACACAGAGCCTGGGGGCCGACCAATGGAGGTGGAGCTGAATAAGTTGGAGACCCCAGCGAAAATGAAAAAAAAAAAAAAAAAATTTGTAAAAACCTCCAAGTCCAGCTCTTTGGACAAAATTCCGGCCTCCTTCGGCCATTTTCATGGCCTCCTAATAATCCCCGTACAATGAATTGGCTCTATCACTCTCTCTCCTCTCTCTGAGTGCACTGGCACCGTTGTACTGCGGCTGCCGTCGCATCATCCAAGTGGGTGCCGCACACTGGTGGTGGCTGAGAAGAGACCCCGACATGGTTAAAAAAATATATAAAAATGCCTCATTCATTCAAGATCGTAAACAGTAACAAAATCACTACTGCCATGTCCGTATCGTATTAAGATCCTTAGGTTCTCACAGGGGACCCAAGTTCGAATGTGAATGTTTCGAATGTTTCCCGATCCCACTCTATCTTCCTCCAGTCACTCTTCACTGTCCTTTCTGAGTAAAGGTAAAAGGCTCAAAAATAGTCAAAAAATAATTCACACAGTATAACCATAATGACACAAAATGACAGCACTTTTTATTAGAAAACAACAACAAACAGAAGGCATATAGAAGACTTATACAACCTATACAATAATTACACCACTATGCTCAAAAAACGTATATAATAATTTTAAAATATAATAACCTATATACAATATTAAATAAATACACTGAACAAAATTATAAACGCAACACTTTTGTTTCTGCCCCCGTTTTTCATGAGCTGAACTCAAAGATCTAAGACTTTTTCTAGGTAGACTACAAAAAAGGCCTATTTCTCTCAAATATTGTTCACAAATCTGTCTAAATCTGTATTAGTGAGCACTTCTCCTTTGCCGAGATAATCCATGGACCTCAGAGGTGTGGCGTATCACGATGCTGATTAGACAGCATGATTATTGCACAGGTGTGCCTTAGGCTGGCCACAATAAAAGGCAACTCTAAAATGTGCAGTTTTATCACACAGCACAATGCCACAGATGTCGCAAGTTTTGAGGGAGCGTGCAATTGGCATGTTGAGTGCAGGAATGTCCACCAGAGCTGTTGAATGTTCATTTCTTTACCAAAAGCCGTCTCTAAAGGCGTTTCAGAGAATTTGGCAGTAAATCCAACTGGCCTCACAACCGCAGACCATGTGTAACCACACCAGCCGAAGGCCTCCACATCCAGCATCTTCACCTCCAAGATTGTCTGAGACCAACCAGCCTGACAGCTGCTGCAACAATCGGTTTGCATAACCAAAGAATTTCTGCACAAACTGTCAGAAACTGTTTCGGGGAAGCTCATCTGCATGCTCGTTGTCCTCATCAGGGTCTCGGCTTGACTGCAGTTTGTCGTCGTAACCAAATTGAGTGGGCAAATGCTCACATTCGATGGCGTCTGGCACTTTGGAGAGGTATTCTCTTCATGGATGAATCCCGGTTTTCACTGTACCTGGGCAGATGTTAGACAGTGTGTATGGCATTGTGTGGGTGAACGGTTTGCTGATGTCAACGTTGTGGATCAAGTTACTCCGAGTTACGTCGGATGACGACAAATGGGGTTTCGCTTAGAACACCTATCGACTTCGAGTATACAAAAACGAGCCAATGGCAAAGAAATGCCATGGGTCTGCGGAATTTGCATGACGTAACTCCGCCCCACCTCGTGGGTATAAAAGGAGGACGCCGGCAACATGCAGTTATGTTTTCGCTTCGGAGCCAAGAGTATCTCTTCACTCCACAGCCATTTATGACTTCGCTCTACGAGACGAGCCATTCTCTCCGGTGTTGGTGTGACGGCAATCTGCAGCGAGTTCACATTGCCTGCTGATCTGTGCAGTGATCTGCCAGTGAGAGTGTTCTTCCCGCTCGCTTCAACATCGCAGAGTTTTTTTCTCATCTCACAAAAGAGCTCGCACGCGGCACGTGCATTTAAAAAAAAAAAGTGGTTGCGGCAGATTGGTATCAGACTCCGATGGGCACGAGCGCTGTCTAGTGTGTTTGGGCTTTGATCATGCTTGTACAGCGCTCGTGGGTGATTCATGTTCTCTCTGTGGGAACATGATCATCGCGTCATTTAGGTCGAGACTCGGTGAACTCGCAAGAGTGAGAGTCCCCTCATCCACCCCCCGATTTTCAGCTGGTGGCAAGGGTGACCTGAGGGTGTTGGTCTGGAACAAGGCACCGACTCTGTGTCCGTGACTCTGTGACTGTGTCCTCGGAGTGTTTCCCGGCGCAATCCTAAGCACCCGTCCGAAGCCTGTAGTTCTTTTCGTCTACACTAATCTGTGGCGAAATCCTATAGTGCCACAGGACACGCAGCCGCCTCACTGCATCCCATGACCGTTCTGTGGTCTACCTGGCCCAGATGCTCATGGTTATGCATGAGGGCGGGACTAACTCGAGGGTCTTTAATGAGCTACCAAAAAGCACGCCGCCACTGACCTTGCTCTCCGAGCGACGAAGGTGGCTGTGCGCTCTCCGAGTCAGGTGTTGTTTACCACTCTGGGGCTGGCCGGTCTGATGTGCAGGATGTCGGCGGACTCGTCTGCTCGACACCCCCATATCCCAGGTCGGCCTCTTCGGCGGTGCGGTTGAGTACTTCTGCCCAACAGTTCTCAACCGCCCGGGAGCAGATTGAGGTTATTCTGCCGACGGCCCCGCCGTCCGCTCAGGTCCCTTAGTCTGCCAACCGCCGAAGGCGCCCTCCCACGGTTCCAACCCCGCCCGCTCACCCGAGCTGGCTTTGGAAGACCGTGGGGGGATGCCTCAGCCCTCTCCAGCCCCGCCCCCGCTAAACGCTGGGTTAAGCGGCGCTTTTGAGATGGGCTGCTCAGAGATGGGACTCAGTTCTTTCCAGGAGTTGGTAGCAGGGCCACTCCTTTCCCTGGTGGAGGGCTGGGGAAGAATCCTTATTCAGAAAGAACTGACTCTCTCGTCTCTGAGAATACAGAGTTCCGGACGACACGGTGCGCCGCCTCCGAGCCGTGCACCTCTCGTCCCCCTCTGTCTCAGAGCCAGATGACAGTGTGCACCGTCCCTGGACCGTACCGCTCTCATCCCCCTCTGTCGCCAGACCCCTGGCAGAGCAGGCCCCCGCGGAATGCTGGTCCTTCCCTGGCCTCCTCTGTCAGGGTGCGGTTATGACCGTGCCCCCACTCTGGGCCGCTATGCCGTCCACCTCTGGGCCGGTCATTCCGCTTCGCTGCATCACCGAGGGGACGTCGGTGGTTCGTTGACTCCGCTGGCACAGTTCTTGGGAGCCTGCTAAGAGCTTCCCTGTCTGTTCCGCTGGGTCGCGCAAACCATCGGCTCGGCTATGCGATTCAGTTCGCACGGTCTCCTCCCCGCTACAGGGGAGTCCGCTCCACTCTGGTCGGTGGCAATGCCCCTATCATGAGAGCAGAGATTGCCACCCTGCTGGCGAAGGGTGCAATCGAGACTGTCCCTCCAGCCGAGATGAGGTCCGGCTTCTACAGCCCTTACTTCATTGTCCCCAAGAAAACCGGTGGGTTACGACCGATCCTGGACTTGCGCGTGCTGAACCGCTCCCTTCGGACGCCTACTTTCATGTCTCTATTCTTCCTCGACACAGACCGTTTCTCCGGTTTGCTTTCGAGGGGCAGGCATGCCAGTACGCGGTCCTCCCTTTCGGGCTAGCCCTGTCTCCTCGCGTCTTCACGAAGGTCGTCGAGGCAGCCCTTGTTCCCCTTCGGGTTCACGGGGTTCGCATCCTGAACTATCTCGACGACTGGCTGATCCTAGCTCACTCTCGAGATCAGGTTTGCGAACACAGGGACCTTGTGCTCCGGCACCTAGCTCGTCTGGGCCTTCGGGTCAACTGGGAGAAGAGCAAACTTTGCCCCGTGCAGAGGATCTCTTTTCTCGGTATTCTCAGCTTACGAGCGAGCGCGCGCAGTCACTGCTGACTTGTCTGAGACAAATTCAGGGCAAGAGTGCGGTTCCACTGAAATATTTTCAGAGGCTCCTGGGGCATTTGGCATCTGCAGCCGCGGTGATGCCACTCGGATTGCTTCATATGAGACCGCCAATGTGGTGTCCGAAACCATAGTAGATGTTATTGAGTCCACTCATTCAATCCTATTAATAATGCACAGCAATAACTAGTGTACAACTGATGTACACTCAACGGCCAGAGAATACCAATAATGCACTGTGAGGGTTGTGCCGAATGAATTCCTGCATCTCGCCAGAAGATGGCGCCGCAGCTGAATCGTCGTACATTGTCAAGCGTTCTCTGAGATTTGATTTCCTGATTATCGAATGTAAAGAGTTTTATCTCTAAAAACTGTTTAGCTTTAGTCACTGCTGACTTGTCTGAGACAAATTCAGGGCAAGAGTGCGGTTCCACTGAAATATTTTCAGAGGCTCCTGGGGCATTTGGCATCTGCAGCCGCGGTGATGCCGCTCGGATTGCTTCATATGAGACCGCTTCAGCTTTGGCTACGCGACCGAGTCCCGAGGTGGGCATGGCAACAAGGCACGCTCCGAGTATCAGTTACTCCGACCTGCCGTCAGACCTTCACCCCGTGGTCGAACCTCAGTTTTCTCTGGGCTGGTGTCCCCCTGGAACGAGTTTCCCGGCATGTTGTTGTCTCAACAGATGCCTCCACCACGGGCTGGGGCGCCATGTGCAATGGACATGCTGCCGCGGGCTCCTGGACAGGACCCTAGCGCCTATGGCATGTCAATTGCCTCGAGTTGCTGGCAGTACGCCTTGCCCTGCACCGCTTCCGGGCGCTGCTCAAGGGTCAACACGTACTAGTTCGATCAGACATACCGCCACTGTAGCGTACATCAACCATCAAGGTGGTCTACGCTCCCGCCGTATGTCGCAACTCGCTCACCACCTCCTCTTATGGAGTCAGAACCATCTGAGGTCCCTTCTAGCCTTTACATTCCTGGAGCCCTGAACTGTGCAGCCGGCGAGCTCTCACGGCTTCAGCCCTCCCCGGAGAATGGCGACTCCATCCCCAGTTGGTTCAGCTGATTTGGGACCAGTTCGGGGAGGCACAGATAGATCTGTTTGCCTCCCACGACTCGACCCATTGCGACCAATATTGTTCTCTGACCGAGGGCACGCTCGTCTCAGGGACGGGGCACCCTGTGGCACCCTCGTCCCGATCTTTGGAACCTCCACGTGTGGTTCCTGGACGGGACGAGGCAGGTTTGAGTACCCTGCCACCAGCGGTGGTGGCTACCATCACTTCCGCTAGAGCGTCGTCTACGAGGCACGCCTACGCGTTGAAGTGGAACCTCTTCGTCAACTGGTGTTCTTCTCGCCGAGAAGACCCCCGGAGGTGTTCGGTCAGTTTCGTGCTTTCCTTCCTTCAAGATGGGTTGGAGCGAAGGCTGTCTCCCTCCACCCTCAAAGTTTATGTTGCCGCTATTGCCGCACACCACGACTTAGTGGAAGGTAAATCCTTAGGGAAGCACGACCTGATCGTCAGGTTCCTGAGGGGGACGAGGAGACTGAATCCTCCTCGCTCTCCTCTCGTTCCCTCTTGGGACCTCGCAGTGGTTCTAACTGACCTGCAGAGTGCTCCCTTTGAGCCTCTGCAATCAGTGGAGCTTAAGTTCCTGTCAATGAAGACAGCACTCCTGGTTGCATTGGCCTCTCTCAAGAGGGTCGGGGACCTGCACGCATTCTCCGTTGACGAAGCGTGCCTGGAATTCGGGCCGGCTTACTCTCATGTGATCCTGAGACCCCGGCTTGGATATGTGCCCAAGGTTCCTACCACTCCCTTCCGGGACCAGGTGGTGAACCTGCAAGCGCTGCCCTTGGAGGAGGCAGACCCAGCCTTGGCACTGCTCTGTCCAGTACGCGCTCTCCGCGCCTATGTAGACAGGACGCAGTGTTTCAGGACCTCAGACCAGCTCTTTGTCTGTTATGGTGGGAAGCTGAAGGGAAAGGCTCTCTCCAAGCAGAGGTTGTCTCACTGTATAGTGGACACCATTGCTTTGGCATACCAGCAGCAAGGTCGACCGTGCCCCCTTGGTGTGAGTGCCCACTCCACCTGGAGTGTGGCATCCTCTTGGGCTCTAACGCATGGCGCCTCGCTAACAGACATCTGCAGAGCTGCAGGCTGGGCGACACCTAACACATTCGCCAGATTCTACAATCTCCGAGTGGAGCCTGTGTCCTCTCATGTACTCGCTTCAACTAGCTAGTACTGGACCCGCTCAGGTGTCTTTGCTTGCTCGCCATTCCACTCCACGGACTGGATACGTGCGATATTCTCCTCAGGTGAGCTTCTCCGCAAGCCCTGAGTTCCTCCAGCACCCCTGATGCTAGCGCCAGTGTCTATTGCCTGGGCGTCGGCTAGGTGCCTCCCGTGTGCATGGTCCCTCCCCGGAGCTACCCCCACACGTGTATTTCCACTGTAAGCCTCTCTGAGCATGCGTCTTTCCCTTGGCAAGCCACCTTGGCACCCCTGAGGTTGAAATATTCCACGTGCGGCTGGACACCTCAGTATTCTCCATATGTATCCTTCAGGTCATATGTGTATTCCCAAATGCCCCCCCCCCCTTCTGGGTTGGTGTTAATTGCATATTTCCTCTAACTATGGGATATGCTTCCCAGTGTACTTTGGTATTCCTGTGTTAAATAGGAGTCCTTCGTCCTTACAAGTCTTACAAGGGCTCAGATTTACACAGGGCACTGGAAGACAGCTGTGAAGGTGGCGTGATTAGACTGATAACCCCATTCATCGTCATCCGACGTAACTCGGAGTGACAACGAAAGGGAACGTCTCGGTTACGTATGTGACTCTCGTTCCCTGAGTAGGGAACGGAGACGTTACGTCTTCCTGCCACTTCCGCTGTACCGCGGGGATCGCCTGAGTTCAGTCTTGGCTCCTCAGCGAAGAAACATAACTGCATGTTGCCGGCGTCCTCCTTTTATACCCACGAGGTGGGGCGGAGTTACGTCATGCAAATCCCGCAGACCAATGGCATTTCTTTGCCATTGGCTCGTTTTTGTATACTCGAAGTCGATAGGTGTTCTAATCGAAACCCCATTCGTCGTCATCCGACGTAACGTCTCTGTTCCCTACTCAGGGAACGAGGGTTACATACGTAACCGAGATGATCTTTGAGGTTAGCTCATGAAAAATGGGGGCAAAAACAAGTGTTGCGTTTATAATTTTGTTCAGTGTATATAAAAACGATAAAAATGTTTAAAGATAGTGGCCCATCTCGGGAACTTGGGTATCAAAATCATTACCGAACTTCCCAGTGGTAAATATGACTTGAGAGGGCAATCATGTCCAATTTTTAACTAGGAAACTCATATTTATGATAATTCCGATAGCACATGAAGGCAGCATTAGTCTGAGCATACAAAGTCCAAACATGATGGAAAAAGATAATGCATATATTAATTTGTCTATAACAGCCAAATTTGTGTAAGATGTGGCACTACATATAGCTTTCACTGAGAATACGTATTTCTCTGAATAAGTATGAAATTTTTGTTTTGTACATCAAGTTTACATCAGTTTTAAGGTTTCCAAACATATTAAAAATGGATTTGGATGGATTCAGCCACCACTGCTGCATCCAAAAAGTCTAAGTAATTTTTATGGCGGTCAGGGCCTAAACCTTAAATATCTTAAATATTAGTTACATGGGGATTAGTCAAATAGACAGCCAATGTGGTGTCCGAAACCATAGTAGATGTTATTGAGTCCACTCATTCAATCCTATTAATAATGCACAGCAATAACTAGTGTACAACTGATGTACACTCAACGGCCAGAGAATACCAATAATGCACTGTGAGGGTTGTGCCGAATGAATTCCTGCATCTCGCCAGAAGATGGCGCCGCAGCTGAATCGTCGTACATTGTCAAGCGTTCTCTGAGATTTGATTTCCTGATTATCGAATGTAAAGAGTTTTATCTCTAAAAACTGTTTAGCTTATAACGCTAGTATATAGGGCATAGAGTAATGAAAATCGAAATCGCTAGTTAATACCACTAACAAGGCTCAAAATAGCCCAACACTAACACGGTAGCATAAATGAGGGTCCCTACCTGCAAACTGAAGCATTGAGAACGTTGTAAGTGTACAGACAGTTTAATAAAAATATATTTTATAAAGACAGTCCACTTTGCGCATACAAGCAGGAGCCATCTTTGGAAAACAGTCTCGACCAGTCGAATCATGAAGGCCGAGCCAAGTGCGCTGAACCATATGAGATTCCAATACAGTTCAGCGCACTTGGCTAGGAGTTCATGATTCGACTGGTCGAGACTGTTTTCCAGAGATGCCTCCTGCCTGTTCATTTTGCACCGGAGTTGTCCTTTAACGTTTATACATGCTATATTCCATGACAGAGTTCAAGATCAATCTTTCTACTGCTTGAGCTGCCAATTTGTAAAGTTTCAAATGATTATTAACACTAGGACTCCCGGAATTCTATAACTACTATAATGGCCATAGCAGTCATTCTGACTGCTCAAACATTATTTGCATATAATTTCAATAAACTATATCAAATCTAAGAATAAATGGATCTGTAATGTTAGGATAGGTAATAATAAACATCAGGCTCTGAAGCATAGCTAAAGTCTCTGTGGCAGTCATTCTTCTTGCTGACATTGTTCTGATATTCTCTTTTCAATATTTCAATTTGGTTTTAGCTTGAAGCTAAAGCTAGATTTCAGCTTTGTAATAGACTAAACAAACAACAAGAGAAATTGTTGCTAGGCAACGGTGATGCATTTTCAAGAGCAGGAAAAAGGAGCACCCGACACACGGTCTTTAATGCATACGGTCAGTATGATTGTTACGGCCATAAATACTCAAAACTCCTTTGTGTCATGTAATTTTAATAAAATAACAATGATAGAATAAAATATAGACACATTTAGGAAAAATAAGGGTCTTATAGTTACATGGGTTTTATTTCAACTAAGTTATTACATTGCAAATTTTTAAAGCAGTCAAAATGACTGCCTTTGGTAGTAGAAATACTCAAAACTCTTTTGTGTATTGTAATTTTAATAAAATAACAATGATAGAATAAAATATAGACACATTAGGATAAGTCAGGGTCCTATAGTTACATGGGTTTTATTTCGACAAAGTTATTACATTGCAAAATTTTAAAACAGTCAAAATGACTGCCTTGGGAGTTCTAGTGTTAAACAGCAAGCACAAACTAAGCCCTTCCAACACACTCTGTGTCTGAATTTGCTCACACATTTTCATTCACTCCTTTAAGTGGGCTATATTAGTGGAGTAATATTGAATAAGGGTATGGGTGCGATTAAACTTCTTGATTTCAAATTTCAGTTCACGTTTCTTTAATTTTATGATTTTCCTTGTCGCATTAACTATCCCTTTAAGAAACAAATGCTGTTGTGATAGATTGTGTTCAAACGTAAAAACAATTAGTATGATGGAGCGAATATAAGGCTTTTTACAACCAGTTTTATGCCATACTAATATCACAACTTGATAAAGCTGATGTTGTTTTTGACATGAATAATTGACACCTAGCAGTTCAAATGTCACAGGTTCCATGTGGTAAAGCTTTGCAGACATTTATGTTACTATATTTGGACATTAAATCCTACTGTGGTCTTATAGCACTAATGGTGAGTCATAGTTTAAAATAACTTGCTGAACAGAGGCTGAAAAAAAAACAGTTGCAGCCTTGATGACTACTTTAAATTGGGTTGTTTATAGTATTTATTGATATGTTAAATATGTATCATTTGTCCATGACCCTATATGCTGAGCAACAGACCAAACCAAAGTATTTTAGATATAAATATGACTAAAATTTAAATAATTTTAATTTAAAAAAAAAAAAAAAAAAATTACACCAAAAAGAAGCCCATAAAGTATAGAGTTCCTGGTTTAATGCTGCCCTAAAATCACATAGTGATAATGCCAACAACAATGATGACTCTGCAAAGGCAATAGAGTCAATAACTGTGCAAGTCCAAGGCAGTAAGAATAGACCTTTATCACAGTTCGTATTTTGTCACATCCAGCTTCAAATGCTTTATAATATTATATGGATAATACTCAATGGATCATTGCCCCTTTTGGTAAATAAAATGAATTATCTTAGTGTCAGGGTTGTTGCAGGGTACTGAAGACGAGATAACAGAATTTCAATGCAGCTGGTTTATTCACAAACTCAGGTTACAGGGAAACGTCTCGGGTTACGACTGTAACCCTCGTTCCCTGAGAAATTGGTGCTGCGTGATGACGTCACTCGTGACGCCGCATGTGACGGTGAACCGGAAACTATAAAAGGACACCGGCAGCATGACAGCGCCAGCTTTCAATTGGTCGAAGCAAGTCATTCTCAGGAGCCCGAAGGAGTGGCTGAGGGACGCAGTGTTACAGTCGTAACCTGAGACGTTCCCTTTCGAGGGAACTTCCGCTGTGTCGAAAATCGACACTATGGGGAACGAATGCCCACTGCGCCACTCTGAGAGAAACGCCCTGGTATGAAATCTGGCATACTCAAGACGAGAGAACTTGTGATCCCTGTGTAGAGGGCAGATCCAAACTGTAATGTTTTATGAAGGTGTGAGGGGAGGCCCAGCCTGCGGCATCACAGACCTCTTGAAGAGAAACTCCTGACAGTAGAGCCTTAGAGGAAGCCACTTCTCTAGACGAGTGGGCTTTCACTAGAAGAGGCGAAGGCAAACTGCGCGCCTCGTAAGCTGAAGATATAGCCTCTACTATCCATCTACTGATAGTCTGTTTAGGAACAGGAGAGCCCTTTTTAATTGACCCAAAACACACAAGAAGTTGGTCTGACTTTCTCCAGCCCAAGGTCCTCTGAGTATAGACCTCCAGGGCTCGGACTGGGCACAATAAATGTTGCTTAGCTTGCTCATCCGACACATGCGTTGGAGGATGAAACGCCTGAAGAATTATAGACCGTGCCACATTTGACGGCACTTTAGGCACATAGCCAGGTCTAGGGTGGAGAATGGCCTTTACCCGGCCAGGAGCGAACTAGAGACAAGAGGGAGCAACTGATAAAGCCTGCAGGTCCCCAACTCTCTTGAGGGATGTAATTGCAAGCAGGAAGGCTACCTTAAAGGACATAAATTTCAAACAGATGGACCCCTGGTGTAGCGGCCTTCGATAACCGCACCCCAGCCTGTTAGGGAAGCATCCGTGGTCACAATCTTTCGCTGACACGTTGTCCCCAACACAGGACCTAGGGAGAGGAACCAAGGTTTCTTCCACATTATCAAGGAATGAAGGCATCTGCGCGTTACCTTGATAATGCGAAAAGGGTTCCCCCTCGGGGAAAATGTCATGATTCTTCCTTTGTGTCCTTGATTTTCCCTAGTTGTGAGGCAGGATCATGACAGAATCATGTTTTGTGTACAAGCGCATGGCCAATTGTTTGGGCCATGTGCTTGTGTTGTCTCGTTACGTTACCCCGCCCCCTTGTTATCCCCGTCTTGTCATTATTGTCTAGTCGGCTTCACCTGTCCTCGTCATTAGTGTTCCCCTATTTAATCCCCTTGTGTTTGCTGTCCTGTGCCGGTTCATTGTTTCTCATTGTGTGTTTCTCATAGTGAGATTCTCCTTGTGAGTACTTTGTTTTAGAAGAACGTTGTTATCTTGTATTTGCTTTTAGTTCATAGTCTAGTCTTGTCAAGTGTTTTTCTAGTTTAGTTATCTCTCGTTTGTTTTGTCTCTGTTTTGCCCCATTGTGGGTTTTGTTTTCCCTGTTTTGTCTTAATAAATCCATGTTAATTGCATACTGTCTGCGATTGGGTTCATCTCTTCCCAACCTCATAACAGAAAACCCCTTGGTCTTGAGCCACCACTGTAAGGCTCTCTTTTGTGCTGCAGGCCAATAGGAATTACGTTGGACGCTGCATCCATACATTTGGTTAAGGTGCGTGGTGACAGTGCTAGACCGAACCTGTATCTCCTCAGAGACCGGTTCAATACCCTGAGATCTAATATGGGACGTAAACCCCCATCCTTCTTGGGAACTATGAAGTATCGGCTGTAGAACCCGGTTTCCTGCTCTTGAGGAGGAACATACTCTATGGCCTCCTTTGCTAAGAGGGACTGGACTTCCTATTCCGTGACCTGACCCTGCTCGGAGCTGACCAGTGTGTGCATGACCCCGGTGAATCTTGGCGGGCGATATACGAACTGGATTCTGTAGGCCTTCTCTATTAAATGCAGGACCCACTGAGATATATTTTGAAGACCCTTCCAGGTGTCTAAATATTGTACTTCGGGGGTCAGTCTCTCGAGACCGACCTCTGGTGTTATATTTAAAACCTCGGTGACCCTGAAGCAGATGACTGGCAGGTCTTAACCGAAATAATTTTTCTGCAGGCCTCATGAGAGGAAGCAAACTCGACCGGGCCACCAATATTAAGGGTGGACACTGCGATCTGCGTTCGCTGGAAACCAATGCGTCCCAAAGCGCCTTTGGCGGCGGGAAGCGAACATCGATTTCCTGAGGGCTCCACGAAGGAGCGAGTTGTTGACACTCGATCGCGGGGGGGGGGGGGGGGGGGGGGGGTTGCGCAACACGTCAGGACCTCTTCGTCGAATAACAGTCCTCAGATCCGTTTGCGGCAGGGAAGACTTCGGTTGAGAGTGTTGCCTCTGGCTCCAAGCCTTATTCGGGGGAGCACGAGAAGCAACACTCTCTCTTTGTAGTTGTATGTGGGAGGAGCTGGCGACCGCCCCGTGGGACTGCCCCCTGCCAGCAGAGGGGTAGTCCCACGAGACTTGGGACGACGGCGGGGGATTAGCTGTTTTAATGCAGCTTATTGTCGTTTCGTCGCCTGAAACCTCTCGACGACAGTGTCGACTGCGTCGCCGAAGAGGCCAGAGGACGAAATCGGGGTGTCGAGGAGGAAGGCCCTGTCCCTGTCCTCGACGCCCGACAAATTCAGCCACAAATGCCTCTCCGTTGCTACCAACGTCCTTGGTAGCACGGAGAGACAAGTCAACCGCTCGACGCATCTCTTGAATATCGTCATGGGCGACCTCCCCGCTGTCGTCCAATTCTTTTAACAGGTCGGCCTGGTATGCCTGCAGGAGCCCCGTTGTGTGCAGGCATGCACCAGCCCGACCTGCCACCACATATGCCTTCCCAACCAAGGCCGATGTTGTACGACAGGGCTTGGAGGGAAGCGCCGGAGCCCTCAGGGACGATGCAACTTCGGGCGAGAGATGAGATGCAAATGTCTCTTCAACCCGAGGCATTGTCCCATAGCCCATCTCTCTCGACCCCATTATGGTGGAATATATATTTACATTGGGGCTGTGTGATGACGGGAGCTAAGATGTCGTCATCACTGCCGTAGTCATTACAAATTGTTTGTAGTCCCTTAGGTTCATTATTTTATAATACTCATTTATAATAAGTTTAAGATATGCTGTTGGAGTTGATTGCAGATAGACGCACATATCAGTAGTCTTCACAACATGTTATGTCTACTATAGTTTCTTTTTGATTTTCACATTAACCAAACAGTTACCACACATGCTGTCTACTCACCATTTCCTGTTCCTGTGACTCCTCAAAGGAGGGGGCGGGTCCACAGCTTTCCTTTTTCTTGGGTCGGGTTAAACCATTTTTACTAATAGGGAACTTAACCCTTGGTAATGTAGGCATGGAGAAATGTCTTATGGTGTTTGCATTTAGTTTAAGTTGCTGAATGAGTTTATTTTATTTATTGTTGATTTTTGAAAGTTAATTGGTTAATGGTCATATATTTAAGCTACAAAGGTTTTGTATTGATACCCCTGTAGTTGGTATGGTCTTGAGTGTAATGAGCCTGTTCTAGGCTATATAAGACAGTCTAAACTGAACCTTTGGAAAAAAGGAGGGGGTTATATTGCTGAACGTATCATGAAGATTTTTGCCGCCTGTAGCAATTTTTTTTTCTTTGGTTATTGGCATATCAAAGTTTGCATTGAGTCTAGTGTATGTTTATGTTTGTAAATATTTTTTTTTGGTTTAATTTTGGAATTGTTTCTGTGACACTTCACTGAGAGTTTGTACACCCCTACTACTCCACTGGCCTTTAATAAAAATCCTCTTTGAGATGATATCTGAGTCCTGAGCCTATCTACCACCTCCCCTTGATCTCTACGGTACACGCTATGACAGGCTGGAAAGTCGAGAAGAGAAGGGCTTATCCCACGATCTCGACACCTCGGTGTGGAGATCGTGGAAAAATGGAAGACTCCGGCGTGAAGGCTGTGACTGGGTTTGCAGGAAGCGCTCATCGAGACTTTTTACTATCGCTTCCTGCACTTCCGGTGGCCAACTGATGTTTAATTTGGCCACAGCCCTAGTCACAACCTCTAGCAGCTCCTCAGATGCAGGAGAATGGGGTGGCAGATCCCCACATTGCCCTGCACCGATGCTCAAATCATCCACCTCCTCAGAGGCAGACAATTCGAGCATCTGGTCCTCATCATGGGCGGGAGAAGCCACAGGGCGGGCTCCCAAACCGTGAACGGGACCATGGGAACTGGTTGATGAATGTTGAGAAAGGGCCTCAGTCATCTCAACATCCCCAACCAGATCCCTTTGCGATCCCCAGGAATGCAGGCGCCGCGCTGCCTCTACAGACGCGGGACCCGATCTCTGGGGAGCGCATGCCTGTCCTGTTTTATCACTGAACAGGGCCAGGCGGGAACGGAGCGTTCTCAAAGGTATGAGATCACAGTTTGCACAGACAGCACCCTCGAGTGCCTGTGCATGATCCATTCCCAAACAAACAACACAGAGCGAGTGTGCGTCACCCTCGCTCAAAAAGCGTGGACAAGGGGAACTGTCTGAACTACTTCTTTGCTGCCATAATACAATATATATAAATCACAAACAACACCAAATAAGACACACAGTCACATAGAACGCTTGCTGAAGATCAGAAAGCTGGCGCTGTTATGCTGCTGATGTCCTTTAATAGTTTCCGGTTCACCGTCACATGCGGCGACACGAGTGACGTCATCACGCAGCACCAATCAAGATTGGACTAGTTCCAAGATCACAAAACAGAACTCAAACACATTGAAAACGTGACAGAACCTCCCCCTCCCCGAAGGCGCGTCCTCGCGCCGTATAACATCCAAAGGGGTGGGAGGGTGGGCGCCCTGGAGGGTGACGTGGGCATGGTGGTGCAGGAACGGGAAGCCTCCAGGGGGGAGCTGGTAGCTCAGGGAACCGGGGAGGGACGGGCTGTGGACATGGCCATGACGGAGCAGGCTGTGGGCTTGTCCATGACAGAGCAGGCTGTGGGCGTGGCCACGGCGGAGCAGGCTGTGGGCGTGACCAGGGCGGAGCAGGCTGTGGGCGTGGCCAGGGCGGAGCTGTCAAACCCTTGGGCGTCCAGGGCGGAGCTGTCGGACCCTCGGGCGTCCAGGGCGGAGCTGTCGGACCCTCGGGCGTCCAGGGCGGAGAGGACTCTTCGGGTGGCCATGGCGGTGTTATTCTTTCAGGCCTCCGTGGGTCTTTGGCCGGCCACGCCAAAGGCGTATGGCCACGCTGAAGGCGTATAGCCCCCCCCCCAAAAAAAAATTTCTTGGTGAAAAGGACAGGCTCAGGATCGGAAACAGACACCGGCTCAGGGACAGATACTGTCTATGTCTGCCAGTCCTCCAGCCATTTCTATCCATAAACTGCAACAGATAAGACTTTCATTCCCCTGCCAGTATCACCAGTACTATCTGAAGTCGAGAGACTCACCTGCCAATAACCTGTGTCCTTCATTAAGCTCCGTTCAGATTTTACCTGTGTTTGCTATCCTCTGTTCCATGACAGGGCATATAATTTGTACCACAAACCTTCGACACTCACAAACACAATCATCATATAGAGGCAACAAATTTCATGACTCATTTTTGATCATCTCAGCTGTAAGATTAATGGTACGAAACTGAAAAATCGTCAAGTAAAATAATATTATGTTTTTAAAGAAACAATTAGTATTTTACATACTTTAAAATGTTTAATGTTTAAAAATAAAAATATTGTTGCTATATTGTTAATTTTACTAAGAAGATATTGTTATGATACCATTTGACTACATGTGGAAGACTGAATCGATGCATGACTTTTAGGCTTAATATTCTTGATTTTCTGTCTAGAACTTAGTTTGAAAATAAAATCATTTAAATAAATATCACTTAATGAGGCTCTTTTTATAAAATAGTGGCTGAAGCAAGATCTTTGGGTCAAGTTAAACCACAGCGCCCTGCAGAAAATCGAGCATAAACCATCACAAATTCCTTGTTGGTCCAAGGTTAGAACTGGTATAGTGCTGGTCTGATAATACAGCTAAAATTTAAACTGTTAGAACTTAATTTATTATATAGATATACGGTGCTGAATTTCTTATACAAAGATCCAGACAAAACTATTATTTTCATGGTAGCAGACCTAGCCATTTGCATTGGCTTTATATTTAATAGAAAATAAACAAAGTATTGTGAACTATACAGCTCTAAATGCGAACCTACATCTTATACTTCCTTTTTATCTACTCTTACTGTTCCGCATCTGTCAGAATAAGACTCTGAGTTATAGCTAGACCTATATCACTTATTGAATTAGAATCATCGGTCAGAGGCATTCCCTGCACCAGCTGCTGTCAATTCACCTATATAAACTCATCACACTCTCCCCTCTTTGTCAGATCGTTGGTTTGGTGTCCTCCGTGTTTGTGTATTGTGTGCCTGTCTGCAGTCCTTCCTGGTTCGAGTTCCTGTTCGGTGTCTTCGTGGTTTTCGTCTCTTCTGGATGTTCACCTGCACTGGATTCTTCACCACCACTCTGCACCAGCACGCTGATCATCGAGTCCCAGCACCACAAGCCCACCCGTGTTCCTGGACTGTGTGTATCTTCTGACCTTATAATAAAACGAGTTACTTGCATCTTTGCTTCCGTCTAGTGATTGTGACAGAACGATCTGACCAAGGATGGAAGCGAAACCTCCTCTTCTTTGGACGAATTCATCAGATCCAGCATTTCACGGATGGATTCCCAGGAGAGGAGTATGAATGAGTCGGGTCGGGCTATTCAAGCTCTTCAGGCGCAGGTGTCCGAGCTCACCCAGCGATTCCAACTTATGCAAGTTTCCACTGCGCCACCCCCACCGCCCGCTCCCCCCGTACCACCAGAGAATGTCTCCCAGTCAGAGCCCCGCCTACCTGTACCCGAGTCATACAACGGTGAGCCTAACTTTTGCAGAGCTTTCCTAACACGCGGTTCAATGCACTTTTCTCTGCAGCCCAAGACCTTTGCAGAGGAACGAAGCAAGGTCGCGTTTGTGCTTACGCTACTGACTGGTAGGACAGCTCTATGGGGGACGGCGGTGTGGGAGAACCAAGATCCATGCTGTTCCTCGTTCCAGACACTCGCTGCCGAAATGAAGAGAGTTTTTGACCGCGCGGTCGCGGGAAGAGAAGCGGCACGGATTCTCGCGGACCTTAAGCAAGACGAAAGATCCCAGGGCCTTTGCCTTTACTGTGGCACAGCGGGACATTTTGCTTTCAACTGCCCGGTAAAAGGGCAAGCCCGGCAGTAAATCTGAGGCTACTGTCGGGTGGGATCTCCGCTGAGAAGACCTCATCAACAGCTACACTCCTCCCGGTAAGACTCAGGGGGTCAGCCCACATTTTGACTGTCGAGCACTACTGGACTCTGGGGCGGAAGGTAACTTCATGGACTACACATTTGCACTCAAGATTCAGGTTCCCCTTCTACCTCTCATCCGTACCATCGCAGTTCACGCTCTCAACGGCCAAGAACTTCCCACTATTTCATTCACCACTGGACCCATCACACTCAGCGTATCTGGCAACCACACGGAAATTATCTCCTTCTACATTCTGGACTCCCCCCTCGCACCAATTGTTTTAGGACACCCCTGGCTCATTGAACATAACCCCAAAATAGACTGGCAGCAGAAATCAGTATCAGAGTGGAGCAGTAAATGTCATGAGTCCTGTCTTGTGTCTGCTTGTCCGTCTGTTTCTGTTTCTACGTTTCAGGAGGAAGCAGTGGATTTGTCAAACATGCCCACGGAGTATCTAGACCTGAAGGAGGTGTTCAGTAAGTCTCGTCCTGCTTCTCTCCCTCAGCATCGTCCCTATGACTGTGCTATAGAGTTACTGCCAGGTACATCTCTGCCTAAGGGCAAGCTATATTCACTTTCTGTTCCAGAGAGAGAGGCTATGGAGAAATATATTTCTAATTCTCTGGCATCGGGGTTCATCCGTCCTTCCTCTTCTCCAGCGGGGGCGGGGTTCTTTTTTGTGGAGAAGAAGGACGGATCCCTGCGACCTTGTATTGACTACCGGGGGGGTTGAACAGCATCACGGTAAAGAATACTTATCCTTTGCCGCTGATGTCTTCAGCCTTCGAGAGGTTGCAGGGAGCGTCGATCTTCACAAAGTTCACGAGTGCTTCAGAGGTTGCTAGAGAATGGGCTTTTTGTCAAGGCGGAGAAATGCGCTTTTCATGCAGTCTGTTCCTTTCTTAGGGTACATTGTGTCGTCTGAGGGAATGCGTATGGATCCTGATAAGGTTAAGGCTGTGGTGGATTGGCCAAGTCCAGATTCCCGTGAGGCCCTGCAGAGGTAACTGGAGTTCGCCAATTTTTACCGGCAGTTCATTCGCCATTTCAGCCAACTAGCCTCGCCTCTGACCGCCTTGACCTCCCCCAGAACTGTGTTCAGGTGGTCAGACGCAGCTGAAGCTGCGTTTGCCAAACTGAAAGGCCGCTTTGTTTCAGCCCCCATCCTGGTTACCCCTGATCCATCACGTCAGTACGTGGTGGAGGTCAATGCGTCAGAGGTGGGGGTAGGTGCAGTGTTATCCCAACATTATCCTACAGACGACAGAGTGCATCCATGCGCGTTTTTGTCTCACCGTTTGTCCCCTGCCGAACGTAATTATGATATTGGTAATAGAGAGTTGTTGGCAGTCAAGTTAGCATTGGAAGAATGGCGCCACTGGTTAGAAGGGTCGGGGGTACCTTTTATCGTCTGGACCGACCATAAGAATCTGGAATACATTAGAACCGCTAAAAGATTAAACTCTAGGCAGGCTCGGTGGGCACTTTTTTTTCGGACGTTTTGACTTTACTCTCTCGTACCGCCCGGGTTCTAAGAACATCAAACCCGATTCTTTATCGCGCATTTTTGACCATTCCGATCGCCCGTCTACTCCCGAGTGTATTTTTGCAGAGACCTTAATTATCTCTACACTCACATGGGAGGTTGAATCGAAGGTCAAGACGGCCTTACAAGGGGTAACGCCTCCGGTCGCTTGTCCACCGAACCGTTTATTTGTGCCAGAGAAATTACGGTCCGACATCATTCAGTGGGGGCATTGTTCCAATGTGGCTTGTCATCCAGGAGTTAGTCGCACTACATCTTTAGTCAGGCAACGATTTTGGTGGCCATGCATGGCTCGCGACGTTCACAGTTTTGTTTTGGCTTGCTCAGTTTGTGCCACTGGTAAGACTTCTAATCGACCCCCAGATGGGCTCCTTCAACCGCTGCCGGTCCCTTCGAGACCCTGGTCCCATATCGCTCTAGATTTTGTCACCGCCCTCCCACCCTCTCAGGGTAACACAGTAGTTTTGACCATGGTGGACCGGTTCTCGAAGGCGGCCCACTTCATTCCCTTGCCCAAATTACCCTCAGCCAAGGAGACAGCGTTAACAGTCGTTAACCACGTCTTTCGGTTACATGCCCTCCCGACAGACGTGGTTTCCAACAGAGGACCCCAATTTGTGTCCAAATTTTGGCAAGAGTTTTGTAGATTACTGGGTGCGACTGTGGGGTTTCATCCCCAGAGCAATGGTCAAACTGAGAGAGCCAACCAGGATTTGGAGAGAACGTTGCAATGCCTGGTCTCCAAGAATCCTTCCTCATGGAGCCAACAACTGTCAATGGTGGAGTACGCCCACAATTCGTTACCAGTGTCATCTACTGGCCTATCTCCATTTAAGTGTAGTCTAGGTTACCAGCCACCAATTTTTCCTAGTCTGGAATCCGAAGTCGCGGTCTCCTCCGCCCACGCTTTCGTCCAGAGTTGTCCTCGCACTTGGACTAGAGCCCGTGAGACTCTACTCCAAGTGGGAGCGCGCACCAAGGCCAAGGCCGATCGCCACCGGTCTAGACCTCCCGTATATGTCGTCGGTTCCAAAGTGTGGCTTTCTACCAAGAACATTCCTTTCCGCTCCGTTTCTAATAAGCTTGCTCCCAAATTCATTGGCCCATTCACTGTCGCCAAAATCATTAGTCCGGTGGCAGTCCGCCTTAACCTTCCTCCAGTGTACAGGAGAATCCATCCCGTTTTTCATGCATCCAAAATGAAACCCGTATTTCATTCTCGCATTAACCCGCCAGCCCCGGTTCCCCCACCGCCACGACTCGTAGAAGGGAATCCACATATTCGGTGAATCGTATTCTGGACTCAAGGCGAAGGGGACGCAGAGTCCAGTACTTGGTTGACTGGGAAGGTTACGGTCCAGAGGAGAGAAGTTGGGTGCCTGCTAGAGACATCCTGGATCACTCCCTTATTGATGATTACAATCGACAGGTAAGGGAGTCTGGGAACGTCAGGAGATGTTCCTAGGAGGAGGGGTACTGTCACGATTCATGAATTCACTGTTTTCTTCGTGTCTCGTGTATTTGTTGTTGTGTGTGTGTGAGCGTGTGTGAGTGGGCGTTACCGCTCGTTCCACTCTGATCAGCATGCCAGCTGATCTCATTCCCTGCACCAGCTGCTGCCAATTCATTCACCTAAATAAACTCATCACACTCTCCCCTCTTTGTCAGATCGTTGGTTTGGTGTCCTCTGTGTTTGTGTATCGTGTGCCTGTCTGCAGTCCTTCTTGGTTCGAGTTCCTGTTTGGTGTCTTCGTGGTTTTCGTCTCGTCTGGATGTTCACCTGCACTGGATTCTTCACCTCCACTCTGCACCAGCACGCCGATCATTGAGTCCCTGCGCCACAAGCCCAACCGTGTTCCTGGACTGTGTATCTTCTGACCTTATAATAAAACGAGTTACTTGCATCTTTGCTTCCGTCTAGTGATTGTGACAGGCCTAGTTGGGGTCACTTATGCTAGACATGATGCAATATTCAATTGATCAAGGATCCTTAGCTATTATATCTTTTCTGCTAAAAAAGATAAAGACTCTACATTATGCTAAGGGCTATTGAAGAATCTCTCATGATACCCCTCATGATATAAAGCATTTGGTTTTTACTGGTGTCTCACGTAGACAATGTAAACTTAATTTTGGCCCTATCATAACACATTTTATTTCAACTTGAAGAACGGTGACCAGAAAAATAAATCCAAATTTGATTTAGCATTGTCATTCACCTTTGTTCCATAATTTTTTTTAGGAAAGAAACCATTTCATTGTCCACAATGGGTTGAATGTAAAGTAAATTGCTTTGGTGACATTTATGATGACAAAGGGCTGAAATCATATTAAGATATTAAAGGGATGGTTCGAAGACTATCCCACTCTTTTGCTGCAAGCCCCCAGATACCAACCAAAAAACGGCAGGCCCCACAACCACCAAAGCCTGCAGGCCCAGCTAGCCCTCCCCCTCCTCCTATGAGAGCTCTTCGGCCTCTGCCACAGCGCCAGGGCACACACCCTCCTCCAGCGGCTCGAGGTGAACCAAAAACAACTGATACCAGCTCTCAGTGATATGTGTCGGGTCCCCGCTATGATAACAATAACTTTCTCAAATGTTTACAGAACAAGCAGGGACCCAGTGTGCCTGTATCTTTATCTTTCTCTATTGCTGTTCGATTACATGATAGAAAGTCTAAGGCCTTCAAAAGCCGTACAGCAAATCCATCTAATCTGGTGCCTATTACACGCCAAACTAAGATTGCTGTGGGGACAAAAAGTAAGACTGTTAAGTTAGCACTTTTAAACATCCGCTCACTTAAAAATAAATCACTTCTAGTCAACGACTTAATAACCACATACAACCTGGATTTTATGTTGCTAAATGAAACTTGGCTAGAAGACAGCTGCAGTGCAACAGTCCTCAATGAAACAGCCCCTCCTAACTTTACTTTTATGAGTGTCTGCAGAGCTGTCAGAAGAGGTGGAGGTTTAGCTGCTCTTTTTAAAGTTGTCTATCAATGTACGCAAATATCATTTGGGAATTACCCGTCTTTCGAATATCTGGGTATTATGTTAAAAGGTGCTCCACTGTCGTAATGTGGGTTTTGTGTCCTGTCATGTTTAATGGTTCCCTGTCTTGACATTTAGTTATCCCAGGTGTTTCTTGTTATTTCCGCCCCCTTGTTATCCTGTAAGCTCGTTTGTCCCTGATTATTTAAGCCCTGTGTTTCTGGCCTGTCTTTGTGAGTTCTTGTCAACGTTAAACGCTAGTGTTGGTTGTTCTTGTTCTAGTTCTTGTCCTAGTATCTTGTATTCTGTTCCTGAGTCTTTTTGATTAAAGTGTGCTGCAGTTGGATCCTGCTTTATCTTTGCTTCAACCACGCTACACGTCACATCCACGCATTTTACTTATCATTGTTTACAGGCCTCCAAAATACTCTCCAGCCTTTGCTGAAGACTTTACAGAACTGTTATCAACAATTTCCTGAGAGTTTGACCGTTTCGCTATTGCTGGAGATTTTAACATTCACATAGATAATGCAGAAACCAATATGGCAAAAGAAATCAAAACTTTTTAAAAAACTTTTGATCTGACTCAGCATGTACATGGACCCACACATAATTGTAGACACACTCTAGATTTACTTATCAGTAAGGGTCTAAACATTTCATCGATTGTTATTAAGGACGTAGCACTGTCTGATCATTTTTGTATTTTCTATGATATATTGATCTCTCCTGCCATTGAAGCTAGATCTGTGTCTGTCAAGAAGAGATGCTTAAATGAGAACACTAGATTACTATTTATGAAGGCTATATCTTTAACACCAAGCATATGTGCTGACTCTGTTGATTTTCTCCTTGATTCTTTTAACTCAAAAGTTAAGAGTGTAATTGATGATATTGCTCCTGTGAAAGTCAGGAAGAAGAATGGCAGAGAGAAAGCACCTCGGAGAAACTCAACAGCAGTGCAAAATATGAAAAGACAATGCAGAAAAGCAGAGCGCATGTGGCGGAAGGCAAAACTTGTAGTCCATTATAACATCTACAAAGACAGCATCCATGCTTTCAATAAGGAACTAGGCAAAGCTAGACAGACTTTCTTCTCAAATATTATAAACAGCAATATAAACAACACACGCACTCTTTTTGCTACTGTAGAGAGACTGACAAACCCCCCAAGCCAGATTCCCAGTGAAATGCTCTCAGAGAGCAAGTGCAGTGAGTTTGCTTCTTTCTTCTCTGAGAAAATCAATAATGTCAGAAAGGTGATCAGCTCATCCTTGAGCCACACTGGGGTCAGAAAGATCAGACAACAGCCTGAGAAAGTAGTCACTATGTCTGATTTCAAAATAAATTGATGGCAAAATTTTGGAAGAAATCGTACAGTACCTTAAAACATCAACCTGCACCCTTGACGCACTTCCCACATCCTTCTTCAAAACTGTGTTACACAGCTTAAAAGCAAATCTCCTAGAAGTGGTAAATGCCTCACTTCTCTATGGGAGTTTTCCGAACTCCCTGAAAACTGCAGTTGTCAAGCCCCTCCTGAAAAAGAGCAATCTGGATAAGACCATATTAAACAACTATAGACCGATCTCAAATATTCCTTTCATAGGCAAGATCATTGAAAAAGTTGTCTTCAATCAGCTGAACAAATTCTTAAGCTCGAATGGATACTTTGACTACTTTCAATCTGGTTTCCGACAGCATCACAGCACAGAGACAGCGCTCATAAAGATAATAAACGATATTCGCTTAAATACTGACACAAGCAAATGATCAGTTCTAGTACTACTCGACCTCAGTGCTGCATTTGACACTGTCGATCACAACATACTTCTTGACAGGCTGGAAAACTGGGTCGGGCTTTCTGGGATAGTCCTAAAATGGTTCAGGTCATACTTAGAAGGGAGAGGTTATAATGTGACTATAGGAGAGCATAAGTCTGAGTGGACATCCATGACATGCTGTCTCCCTCAAGGGTCAATTCTTGCGCCACTCCTATTCAACCTGTACATGCTCCCAATGAGCCAAATAATGAGAAAGAACCAAATCTCTTACCACAGCTAAGCAGACGACACACAGCTCGGCTTAGCCCTATCGCCTAACAATTACAGCCCCATTGGCTCCCTTTGGCAATGCATTGATGAAGTAAACAATTGGATGTGCCAAAACTTTCTTCAGTTAAACAAAGACAAAACTGAAGTCATTGCGTTTGGAAACAAAGATGAAGTTCTCAAGGAGAACGCATACCTTCAGTCTAGGGGTCAAACAACTAAAAATCAAGTCAGGAATCTGGGTGTGTCTCTAGAGTCAGACCTTAGTTTCAGTAGTCATGTCAAAGCAATAACTAAATCAGCATACTATCATCTGAAAAATATTGCAAGAATTAGATGCTTTGTTTCCAGTCAAGACTTAGAGAAACTTGTGTATGCTTTCATCACCAGCAGGGTGGATTATTGTAATGGATTCCTCACTGGCCTTCCTAAAAAGACCATAAGACAATTGCAGCTCATACAGAACGCTGCTGCCAGGATTCTGAGCAGAACCAGAAAATATGAACACATCACACCAGTTCTCAGGTATTTACACTGGCTGCCAGTTACATATAGAATTGATTTTAAAGTATTATTACTGGTATATAAATCATTTAATGGCCTAGGACCTCAATACATTGCAGATATGCTCACTGAATATAAACCCAACAGATCACTCAGATCACTAGGATCACATCAGCTAGAATTACCAAGGGTTCACTCTAAGCATGGTGAGTCTGCTTTCAGCTGTTATGCCAGCCGTAGCTGGAACCAGCTTCCAGAAGAGATCAGATGTGCTCCTACAGTAGTCACATTCAAATCCAGACTCAAAACACATCTGTTTACCTATGCATTTACTGAATGAGCACTGTGCCACTGCTCGTCCGACTGTTTGTACTGTATTTTTATTTAATGTTTTAATTATTCTGATTTCATTTGATTATTTCTGTATTTTATCTTTTATTCTAAACTGTTTTCATTTTTCTGATTTCTTTTGTTTTAATTTCTTCTTTGTAAAGCACTTTGAATTACCATTGTGTATGAAATGTGCTATATAAATAAACTTGCCTTGCCTTGCATTCAAAGTAATTTCAACCTAGGGTCATTTGCACCATGACCTCTAGCCAAACACCCCTCCAGAAGTTTTTTTTTTTCTCTTGGTCGAACATTATTAAAGTTAGAGCTTATTTAGTGATATCAGCCGAATGGCTTAGTGCAGGCGCTAATAGATCCAAGGTTGTATCTCGTAAATTACCCCACTAATAATGCCCGGAATGATACCAAACTTCTAAAGTAGTACAAATAGGTTCTGTACTCATAAAACGAGGCATTGGAAAGTTTGTAAGTACATCAGGAGTTTATTTAAATAACACTTGCCTGATGGCTAATGCTACCGCTAACCCGGACGTCGAGGTCACTGCAGTGATTTTGGAAAAATCCGTAAAAGTCCTGGCAGAAAGCATAAGGATGTAGTGTAACGACGATCATAGATCCCACGAGATCCCGCACAGAGCACCACATCTATTGCCAGAAGAGACTACCGATAAAGTAGTGAAGAAGGAGCAAGAAGTGAGTGAACAGCAGAAGAGATCAACGAAATGGCAGCGTTTGAGTTTAGCAGTGAACGTGACTGAGCAGAAGATTGTTGTGAGACAATGTTTTGTGTCCATTTTCTCAGTGTGGACATCCTTTATCCACTTGTTTTCCCTCTATGTGGAAAGACTGCTGTCCGTAGTCTTGAAATGGTTTGTTTCTGAAATCTCCTCTTGTTTCACTTCTTATTGTCCATTCTTTTCCACTTGGACCGTAAGTCCTTCTATAGAAGAAGCAGTCACTGGTGCTGTTCGAGTCTGTGCCTCTTCATCAGTTCCATCTATCCCATGATGGGTCTCAGGGTTTCTAGGTCTTTTAGGCCTGGAGGTCTGGATCTTGCAGGTCTGGAAATCTCTGTATTCTGTTCTTTTTCTTGAGAAAATCCCCTGGCTCCACTGGTGTAGAACCAGTGGAGCCAGGGAATTTTCTCAAGAAAAAGAACAGAATACAGAGATTCCTTCTCGGGGGATTTTCAGGGGATTTTCTCAAGAAAAAGAACAGAATACAGAGATTCCTTCTCGTCCTTCAAACGACCAGATCATCTTTCTCCAGGAGGTTAAATATTTCAGACAAACATCTTGATGCTTATATCTGAAACAATAATCAAAAAGAAGAGGTTGCCCCCCCTTTTCCCCACAAGAATCTTTTCACATTCAAAACATTAAAGTCACAGGTTTAATCAAATGAACATCAAACATCAGTAATGTCTTAAAATTTCATTTTAAAATTAATGTCATTAAAACATTTATTATACTTTATTTTATTATTTTATTATTTATTATTTATTATTCAACTACATATCAATGCTAATAAAACAATTTTCATAAAGAATCACCCCCCTTTTGATAGTAAACCTTTTTCTAAAATGTTAAACTATCATAAAACCAATTCATTCACCAATTCATAGCTCATTTGCTTTTGACTGAGCTACAGTCTTGTTGCTGGTGCAGTCATATTTTTTGTTTGACAGTTTGACAAGGTGTGAATGGCTTCTACTTTATTTCCTTTCAACAGTGCCAACTGGGTTTCTAAATTGCCTATTTTCTTAGGCAAATCATGATAGCCCATCTTTCTTTTGTGTGAAAACTACAATAATTTCTTCCATTTTCAAAAGTCTTATCAGGCTTTAAAAGTATCTTGTGATCTAATAGTTATTCACGACGTCTGATTTCAATGACTACACATTTTCAAGTTGCCTTAAGATAGCCATTAGTCTAATTATTTACAGCTCCAGTCGCCTACTTCGGACGCAAATTAACAAAATGAGTCACACTACCGAGGCTTCTAAACTTAACCACGGCCACAGTCCTTTCGACCTAGAATTTCACTATACAGAACAGTAAGAAATGAAAAAAAAAATGAACACTGTCACAGTATGTCGGACAAAACCACAAAATGTCGGGTTTTATGCAATTTTTTTTAAACCACTTACTTATCCACAGTAGTACTTCGGGCTTAAACAATATTTTTCAAATTTAAAACACTGCCACAGTACGTTGGGCAAAACCACACTGTTTCAGATTCTTGTTTTAAATTTCACAGAGCCATGGTGTCAGGCTCACTAATCTACACTATAAAACACAATCGTTGTGAAATAATTCTGTGACCACACTGCGTCGGGTCTTATTCAATTACTTGAGAATTTCCTCATAATTATTACAACTTCACAATCGGTTTCAAGTAGGCTGCATACACTTTTGTTTTCGGTTACTTTAGAAACAACTGATCTAATATACTTCTGCCACCACACTATTTCGGGCTGATTCAATTACTTTAGAATCTTAACAGAATTATAAGAGACCAATACCAAGATTCAGTTACTTTAGAAACTTTACACTTAAAGGATAATTCCGGTATTTAACACTTTGAGTCTATTTTGTAGTTTGTTTTGGATGAACTGTGGTGGACACAGAAATTTTGACAATGGTTCCTGTCTCGACTTTTTTACTATTTTAGAATCGCCTTTGACCATTTCAGAGTGGCAGTCAATGGGCATGCACAAACATGTCCTTAAAACAACCCTTAACGTTCGACCCCCCCCCCCCCCCCCCCCCTGTTTCCGGTAGCGCAGTAATATCAACGAGCAAGGAGTCCTCCAACAGAAATCAATGGGATTTTACAAAATGCCAAATAAAACACGACAGAAACTGTATTTCACTAGACTATTTGTTTTGGAACATCAAAGATCACCACTAACCACTTGGTGAGTTATACCGTTTTGAAAATGAATGTTTATGGTTGTTTTAAGGACATGTTTGTGCATGCCCATATACCTCCATTCTAAAGCTGTCAAAGGCGATTCTAAAACAGTCAAAAAGTCAAGACAGGAACCATTGTCAAATTTTTTGTGATCACCACTCTTAGTTTATCCAAAACAAACTACAAAATAGACTCAAAGTGTTAAATACCGGAATTATCCTTTAAGCACTTTGTTTCAATTACTTTAGAAACAACAATTCCAATACAACTCTGCCACCACACTGCTTCGGGCTGATTCAGTTCTGTTATAATCTTAAACAAAATCGTACAGAATAGGCTTAACAACTCCTCATATAACACACAATAGTTGTGAAATAATTCTGTGACCACACTGCGTCGGGTCTATTCAATTACTTTAGAATTTCCTCAGAATTAAAACAACTTCACAATTAGTTTCAAGTACGTTAGAAACACATTTGTTTCAGTTACTTTAGAAACAACCAATCTAATATAACTCTGCCACCACACTACTTCGGGTTGATTCAGTTCCATTAGAATCTTAAACAAAATTGTAAGCATAGGCTTAATAACTCCTCCTGCGAATACTAGATAAACCAAATTCTCTTCTGTCCTTAAATTTTTACTTTTCTATTTTTTTTTAAACGAGGGGTTCCCTGACAAAACCAGCTTCAATGAAAGAAAACAGCTTTTCCTTACATTTCCCCACTTTTTGTTGGAAAATGAAGTTTAAAATGAACTTTGTTACAGCATAGCAGTGGCAAGGTACCCGAAGCACCTTGGGTTCACTGGCATCAGAATGAACCCAGAATGTCCCGGGTTACGTATGTAAGCGTGGTTCCTCCAAGGAATGAGACGCTGCGTGAAACGCTGCGGGAACACCTCTTGCGTTGTGCGTCATGAAGCACGTATGGAATCAGCCCAATGGCGAGACGGAACGTCACGAGGACGTCATCGAACAGGAAACTATAAAGCACACCCCTGAACACAATGGCGACAGCTTCTGGAAAAAGTCTGAAGAAAGTCGATCAAGGGAATGCCGGGAGTATGGCAACGACACGCGGCGTCTCGTTCCTTCAGGGAACTAGGGTTACATACGTAACCCGGGACATTCCCTTTCAGGAACATCGAGCTGCGTGAAACGCTGCCGGAAACGCTAATACCCACGTCACCATAAGAGCAAGTGACCGACTGTGTGAATCAAAGATTAAATTCAGCCGAAAGCACCTGCGCCCCAGGGGTGGAGCTGAGGTCTAGGTCATAAAACCTGACGAAAGTATGCGGTGAGGACCAGCCTGCCGCATAACAAACGTCCTTGAGGGAGACTCCTGACAATAAGGCTTTGGAAGCCGCCATACTCCTGGTAGAGTGAGCTCGGACAGCCAAAGGTGAAGGCAGACCAACCGACTCATAGGCAAGTGAGATGGCCTCAACCACCCACTTGCTCATCCTCTGCTTAGACACTGGGGACCCCTTCTTAGGTAGTCCAAAACATACGAACAGCTGTTCTGGTTTCCTCCATAGGGCAGCTCTGTGGACGTAAGCATCTAGAGCCTGAACAGGGCAGAGCAGATTAAGTTTTTCCTGAACAGACGATGTAAAAGGAGGAGGACAGAAGGCCTGCAGAACTATAGGTCTGGCCACATTGGTAGGAACCTTAGGGTCATAACCTGGCCTGGGGTGGAGAAAAGCCTTCACCATCCCAGGTGAAAACTCCAAACATGAAGGAGCAACAGAGAGAGCCTGAATATCTCCGATTCTCTTAAGAGAAGAAATGGCAAGGAGAAAAATAGTCTTCAAAGTGATAAACTTATCAGCAACTTCTTCAATAGGCTCAAAGGGAGCTAGGGAAAGACCTTTTAGGACAGCTAAGGATAGCTAAGTCCCATGCTCGCACCCTCGTGCGGACTACAGGCCTCAGCCTCAAAGTACCATGAAGTAGAGGTCTTCACGGCTCCAAAAATTCATGCCCGAACCGGAAGAGACCCGTGATATGCTACACCGACCCGACCTGGACCCGTCTATTATTTGAAAACTGGACCCGAACCCGGCGGGAGGACACAAACCCGACTGGACCCGATTGTCACATATTATTTCACATAAGTTGCGAAAAATAAAACTTTTTGTCTTACCTAATTTTAGTAGCCGTCGTCTCACTTCCTTGTAACGTTAACGTTACCTGACTGACTGTGATGCATTACAATCCACCGACAAGAAACTTATATCCATGTTATTTCTCTCGTTATTCCAAGCTTAATCCACTCATTATTTCAGCTTTAAAAGTCCACTTGATGTCACGGTGATGGATGACAAATGCAACTTAACACATGTACATTCTGACTCGAGTTAACTCGCATAATAACTTTAACTGTTTGCCCTTTTGAACTATAATAACGATTGCTCGTTCAGTGCCATGGCCGCTGACGTTATTTATTTGCTATCATATCTGTGCTCTCTGCTCTGCATTGAGTCTGAATCTGACCACCAAAACTTTAAGATTAAACAAGACGGTTCATTTATATTATTATAAAAATGGGAGAAAATGTAAAGCGCGGTTTGGCGGAAGCTCTGGTTGCCATAGAAACATGGCACGCGCTTGAGACTGCATATGCGCGCTAGCTGGATCAACCTAAAATATGTTTTTTTTAACGCAATTTGAACGTCATAGAAAACATTTATGTGACAGTTCACCTAAGATTTTGTTGCTGATTTGAAATATATTAAATATGAGTGTGTCAACTCAAAGTCTGCAAGCATTTTTGAGATTTGAACTTGTATTTACTTTGCATATAATAGGAACACGAACTCAAAACGACACTTGACTACATAGCAGCCTACCTACATATCAATAATTACTGCCAAGAAAAACATAAAATAAAATATAGAAATAAAATAAACTTATATAGAAAATAAAGATCTGTTTCCCCACTGCACACAAAACCATGCATGGCAACAAACCATTTAATGATGGCTATCTGACTTAATTAAACAAACATAAAACATCTTGAAGTGTGCATTCTGTGCAATCAACTGCATTCAATTACCTTTGCTTGCGAGTATATATTTATATATATTCAAAATAAATGTTCTTGAAGCCTTGCCCTAAAAAAAATAGAAATTAATATGGAATGCTATATGCAATGCAACAAAAAAAACATCAGCACTCTAAGCTGTGTGTGTCTTTATCTTTAATAAAGTGGTGCTTAGAGGTCTAGTAGGACTGCTTTAATTTTCATGTTTGGCCTACATGTTGCTATTCAGAAACAGCAAAGCATTTACACTAGCAGTGCTGAGGCAGGTCCGACGATTCTCCAACGTGCGACCAGAGATGCTGAAGGCTGACTCACAACTCACACTAGATGCAGGCACACAAAGTATTTTTCTTGCCAGTTGTGCCATTGATGGAAACATATTTTGGTTGTGTTTCCAAAAACTAAGAATGTCTCTATCATTTTCCATTGTGGGCTTGTGCTTCAAATATTGTTCTAGCTCATCGACCCCTGTATCCAGTTCAGCATCCTCGACGTCAGCCCACTGGCTAAAGTGTTGCACTGGTCCTGGTGCTGCGCTGGCCCAGCCATCTCATCTTCCTCTTCCTCTTCCTCTTGCATCTGCTGGGCATTCACCTCAGTTGTAGCTCTTTTAGGGAAGCTGGCCAACTCTCCACGTGCACTTTCATATATTTCCTCCCTCTCTTCTGTGGTGAACATCCGAAGCTGCTTGAATTTTGGCCAGAGCAGCACGGCAAGCTTTTCATGGTGTCCCAAAACTATCCTTTCAGCCAAAAGTCCCATGCACCTATTAAATAGAATAGAATAGAATTAGTTGAATAATCCATCAAAAAACACTTAATTAGGTCTAACTAGCAAACAGTGAAAAAATTAAATGGATAATAATATTTTTATTTTTTATAGAGCACATGTACATACTACATATACAGGCAATGTGTTAGAAAATTAGAAGAGTAATTATTAGACACTTACCTGTGTTTCAGTATCCTGAGCGGCTCTGGATCAGCTTGGGACCGTGAGATTTGGCAGTGGGTCATCAGCGTGGTTTTCCAGAGGGCCACTAAGTTGATTGTACAATATTTTGAGCCACTGAGCTCTTCAGTTGCCTGCTTAAAAGGCTGCAGGAATTGGACAAGCATCTGAAGAATGTCTTTGGATATGTGACTCATGCGATGCATCTCTCCTCGTTCAAGCAGAATGGACTGAATGTCTTCAAATGCATTAAGCACAGATTTGACCATCTCCAGTTTAGTATTCCATCTTGTTTCACATTCTTGTTTCAAAGACTGCTTAAGTCGAAGTTGTAATCCAGAGTGTTTAAAAAATGTTGTCAGGGTCTTGCATTGCTCAATGCAACTTCTTACTTCTTGCAGTTCTTCCTCATCTCCATCATGCTCTTCATCACCTTCCTTAGACTTCTTAAAGGTGTGCTTCAGCACTGTATTCAGTACGTGTGCTATACAGCTTTTGTGCACCCATCGGGAGAGCGCTGCCTGCACATTTGCACCTTGGTCACTGACAAACACAAGTCTGTCAATCTCATCTGGGATCAGACCAAATTCACCTAGTTGCTTGAGCAGTTCTGTCTTCAGGTTTAAAGCCGTTTTCTTGGCCCCGGATGGAAATGCACATGTACATATGATCCTGGTATTAAATTCCCAGGCATCATCTATATAATGCAGTGTAATGCAGGCGTAACTGACCTTCCTATGGTCATCTGTCCACATATCTGTGGATGCTCCGCATGCCAGTCCTTCAGCTATGGCTTTCCTAACTGTTGGCAGGAGCTCTGTTCTGAGACTTTCATATTTCTTCTGTGTGAAACGAGATACTGTCACACCAGATGGAAGTAAGTAGTTCACATTACACCGGCCATGTGTTGCTCCCGTGTCTAATATTGTCTGCGCTAATTCGGTGAACGCGGGAGTTTCAAACATGCTAAAGGCCCTTAAATCCTTTGCGCAGACTTTAGTGCATTTTTCCAAAATCGCATCCTTTGCTTTTTTTGGAACTACACCCAATCTAAGAAACGGCGCCACTGAAGTTTGGGTCAAAACATTTTTACCACATGACCTGGTGTGCTTTAAAAGATGCGATGTGAAGTTTGTGTGATGTGAAGTTTGTGTGATCAAACTTCAACAGTGAGTCACACGTATTACACTTAACTGCACTTACTTTTTTCTCATCTTTGTCTACAATATGCATGAAGGATGCCCAGACAGAAGAGGTGCCCGTAGGTTTTACCTCTTTATACTCGTTGTTTTTGAGCTTTTTTCGCACATCACTCATGAAGGTATCCATTATTAGCGTGCACTTGCATTAACTCTGACTCTGAGTCTGCGCGCTCTGCTTCTAACGGCAGAGAGAGAGAGAGAGAGATCGCTCTTTTTTTTACCTAATTTTTACCTTTTTACCGTTTTTACTTTTCTTTACCTAATTTTACAAGTTGCAAAAAAACACAAGCAGTGCTGACGACTCATTCTGACTCTGATCGAGTCCGATGACTCCGATCGCACGGGTATTACACACAATGTTAAACAGACCCGGGACCCGAAGTAATAGATTCGGACCCGACCCGGGACCCGAAGTAATAGATTCGGACCCGACCCGGACCCGGCTGATAATTTAAAATATAGACCCGAACCGGATCGGGTCCCGGGTCGACAGGTCTCGGGTGCATTGTGAAGACCTCTACCATGAAGAAAGCGAGTTATAACTGGGTGTCTCCCCAAAGAGACTCCACTGAAAGGGACATGGTAAGCAGCAAGTGCCGCCACATACACCTTTAGTGTGGAGGGGGATAGGCCTGAGGAGAAACGCTCCTGCAGGAACTCCAGCACTGCACCCACTGGGCAGTTAACTGGGTCCAACAGGTGTGTTACACACCAAGAAGTGAAGAGCCTCCACTTCAAGGCGTATAACCTCCTCGTGGAAGGAGCTTTGGACTGAAGGATGGTCTCAACAACCTCGGTTGAGAGACCAGCCCCTACGAGCTAGGCCCCCTCAGAGGCCAAGCCGATAGCTTCCACAACTCTGGGCGGGGGTGAAGTATCAACCCGCTCGCCTGAGAGAGAAGGTCCCTCCTGATCGGAATCTCCAGAGGAGAGCCGTCTAGAAGAGACACTAGGTCCGCAAACCATACTCGGGCCGGCTAAAACGGGGCTACCAATAATAGACTGACCCCGTCCCGGCGAACCCTCTCCAGAACTCCTGGGAGCAGAGCAATCGGGGGAAAGACGTACAGGCGTGACCTCGGCCACGCCTGCACCATAGCGTCCAACCCCAGTGGGGCTGGATGACTGAGAGAAAACCACAGTGGACAGTGTGATGTCTCCCTGGACGCATTTAGGTCTACCTCGGCACGACCATACTGCATCCAAAGGAGCTCCACCACTTCGGGGTGGAGTCTCCATTGCCCGGGCCTCGGCTCCTCCCTCGACAGGATGTCCGCTCCCTGATTTAAATACCCCGGGAGATAAATCGCCCTCAATGAGAGAAGCTTCCCCTGGGACCATATGAGGATCTGGCGAGCCAGACTGTATAACGGGCGACAGCGCAGACCCCCCTGATGATTTATGTAAGAGACCACCGATGTGTTGTCGGACCGGACAAGAACATGATGACCTCTCATGTCTGGCAATGGTCTCATGTACAGCAGGCTGCAGGGTATAACACTGGACGCTGCTGCCATCAGACCCAGCAGTCTCTGGAACTGCTTTACAGTGAGCAACTGGCCTAGCTTTACTCTTTTTACAGCTGAGAGAATCGAACCGATGCGGGCAGGCGACAGGCGAGCCCGCATTGCTACAGAATCCCATAGTACCCCCAGAAAAGATGTTATCTGTGATGGAGATAGAACACTCTTCTTGGCATTCAGCCTCAACCCCAACTTCTTGATGTGTGCGAGGACGACATCTCGATGCCGAGCCGCTTGCTGCTACGATTAAGCGAGAATCAACCAATCATCTACGTAGTTCAGTATACGAATGCCCTGGAGCCGCATGCGGGACTAGCGCTGGAAGAACACGATATTGGTACCTCATAAGAACCTCAGGAACTTCCTGTGTTGCGGAAGGATGGAGATGTGGAAGTATGCGTCCTTCAGATCTATCGTGACAAACCAGTCCTCGGACCTGATTTGTGACACGATTTGCTTTAGCGTAAGCATCTTGAATTTGGGCTTGGCTACAGCGCGATTTAATAGGCGCAGATCTAAAATTGGACGCAACCCCCCATCCTTCTTTGGAACAATGAAATATCGGCTGTAATAACCTGACTCCTTGCTGGGAGGAGGAACCCGTTCTATAGCCTCCTTTTGAAGGAGCGTTTTCACCTCTTGTTCCATTACCAGAGCCTGTCACAGTGCATCAATCCGGGTGTTCGTTCTGTGTCTCGTTTGGTGTGTTTTGTAGGAGTGGGTTTGTGGGTGTGTTCTACCTGTTTGTTGTTAGCACCAGCTGGTTCTCATCAGCCTTCAGCTGCGGCTTATCGTTAGGCTTGTTAGGTGCCTTTATATCGCTGGAGTTTTCTGTGCTTAGTGTCGGTTCGTCTCTCTTGTTTGTGTCTCTCACACAGTTCCTGTGCCCTAGCCTCGGTGCGGAGTTTTCTGTCTGTGTTTTCTACGCATCCAGCCGGTTGGGAGTTCGCCTGAGTCCATTCATATGACTATGAGTTTTCCTTCACTGGAGATTTCCCTGTCGGACTCCTTCCAGGTCTCCCGCCTGCTAAACGTGGTGTTTTGAGTATCTCTTGTCGAGTGTGTACATCCTCTCCTGTCGTCCTCCAGTCGGAGTGTTGTCCTCCAGGTCACCCGCCTGCTAAACGTGGTGTTTTGAGTATCTCCTGTCGAGTGTGTACATCCTCTCCTGTCGTCCTCCAGTCGGAGTGTTGTCCTCCAGGTCTCCCACCTGCTAAACGTGGTGTTTTGAGTATCCCCTGGGCTGTATCTACAATAAACTGTTTTACTTGCATTTGGATCTACGACTCCTTTTTGTGACAGAGCCTGCTCGGGGCCCACCATGGTGGGCAGGACACTGTTGAATCGAGGAGGAGGAGATCTGAACTGAATGGCATAATCCCTTTCTATCGAATGCAGAACCCACTGAGATATTTTTGGAAGACATTTCCACTCTGCCAGAAAATCTACTAAGGGTACCAGCCTCTCGAGGCCCCGACACGAAGGCGAGAAAGGCATATTTCTGCCTAACAGCTGGCCACTCAATGCTTAGTTTTGACACAGCACGAGTGAGCACCTCCATAAGCTCCTCATGTTCAGGGGAATGAGGTGACGAGTCCTCAACATCACCTGTCTCAATACTGACAACATCCAGCTCCTCAGAACTGGATAGCTGCAGTATTGGTGCCTCAGCCTGGGGGGAAGAAACCGCAATGCGTGCTTCCACACCCGGAACTGAGGCACTGGAACTGGCAGGTAAAGGCTGAGATAAGACAGAGCCCGTCTCAAACCCTGCTGACAGATGCATTTGCGATCCCCACGACAGGCGCCGCCGCTCTGCCTCGACAGAAGCGGGACCCGAGCCGTGGGGAGCGCGAACCGAAACACTCTCCTCGAAGAGTGATCGGCGGGAGCGGAGCGTTCTCAATGGAAAACGCTTGCAATGCTCACAATCAGCCCCCTCGAGAGCTGACTGGACATGCTGCACTCCCAAACAAACAACACAGAGATCGTGTGTATCCCCACCCGTGAGAAAACGAGTACAGGGGGAACACACTTTCTGTATTGCTGCTCGCTCGTCATACTGATATGTGTGAATATATATATAGTTTTTTAAGTGAAAAACTCCTGCCTAGCAATCACTAAGAACAGACAAAAACACAGGGACATATTCACACACAGAGCGCTTGCTGAAGACAACAGAAGCTGTCGCCATTGTGTTCAGGGGTGTGCTTTATAGTTTCCTGGTCGACGACCATTGGGCTGATTCCATACGTGCTTCATGACGCACAACGCAAGAGGCGTTCCCGCAGCGTTTTACGCAGCTCGATGTTCAGGGAACATCCAAATCTTGAACCTTTTATCCTGTTACAGTTTACAACTCTTAATTCAAATTAAGTTGCTTTTGTTGAAACAGCTGTGTTCTGAATGTTAATGAAGTTGAGACACCCCATTGTCTGGGAAGGTTGTCTGTGTTCTCTCATTCTACATTTGACTACCATTTGCTCAGGATGTGATCCAAATGGTGAAGAAACAATAGAACTTCACTTCTTCATCTCTATTATAATTAAGCCATTTGGGGGATGAGCTCATTCTAAAATATATTTTGGAGTGGACTCTGGGTCGAGGCAGACTACAATTACTTATAATCCCTTCCGAATGATAATTCTTCCATCTGATAATTGACAATTCTGTTATTTCTGCCTCAGTTATTTACCTTTTTCTCCTCAAAAACTCATACAAACCACTTTCCATATCAACTATCTGGTCTAAGGTTATCAGTGAGGACACACAAACTTTATTCACTGAGCAAATTTGGGGGGTGTGGGTTACACTTTAATATGTTGTATATTTTTTCTTACTGTATATTGAACTGACTCCTCAATAAAAAACAATTGTTCTGAAAACCAACAACAATCTGTGTCATACGTGTTTTTTCATGAATTAGCATTAAATTAATAATTACAATTATAATGTAAAGGAATAATAGATGCACAGGTCATCTTTTAAACTCTTTAGCATAACTGTTAATCTTCTTTGTAACATTGCCATCCATTTGCAGAGGTTTTTGTCACATCTGATACTTGTACTTAAAATGTTCTTCTTTGTTCAAAGAACATATTTATAGCATTGTTCAGCTTAGGCCCAGGCAATGTGTTAAACTAATATTAGAAGATTTGTCACAGCCACGTCATGGCATATCATTTGCACTACAAAGTTACCTTTGACACCCACAACAACTCAACCATCGACAGGTTAGAGAGACAACCTATATTTTATATGTTATTATAACAAACATATAAAAAAATTCTGAAAAAAATTCATTCAATTAATCATATTGTTATTTTAAAGAGACAATTACTGCTTAACATCCTTTTTTTAAATTTGTATTTGCTTTAAAAATAACAATATTGCGCATTTTACGAAGGTATTATTGTTACAATTCTAGATAATTATTGTTCTGGTTAAATTATGTTAATTTTTTACAATAATCACAATAATGATTTGACAGAAATATGGAAAAATTACTTATCTCACTACAGATGATGGGGCAGTTCCAGATTCACCTTGTTGTTTTCTGGGCATCGCTTCTAATGACCATTTCTGGAGAGGATGACATAGGTGCATCAAAAGAGTGTGAGGATGCTCCATTTGTTCCAGGGTACAATCTTGCTGGAGAGGGATTTGATGTTGTGACCATGGAGCGAAAAGGATCTTACGTGATCAACATGGAGAAATGGGATTTAGGAAACGGCACTTGTAAATTGTGCAAAAATAATTACATGAATGGAATAAAACAGAAGCTACCAACAGCAGTTATGTTCTGGAGGACCTTGCCAAAGTGTTCAATGAAAGGCTCCAGTCAGATCTTTGAATCAAGTGAAGCACTGGTCAATGATTCATCATCAGCACTCTCAGTCGGCTGGAAAGTTGGTTTAGATGTGAAGGCTGTTGGAGCTGCAGTCGGAAGCACTCATTCAAGGGAAGCGAAATTTGGAATGACAAAATCAAAAGAAGATAAATACAGTTTCACCAAACATGTAGTTACATGCAGCTTTTACGGGTGAGAGAGCTGGTTTGCTTTTCCTCAGAGAATGACTTTGGGGAAAAAAATAAACCTTTAATTGTAAATTTCTCCCTCTTTGATCCCACTGAATTTAAATATATGAACTATTTATTTACAGATATCAACTATTTGAAAACCTTCCACTTCATGCAGAGTTTCTTGAAGCAATCAAATCACTCTCTGCATCCTACGATCCAGACGCCTACCACAAACTGATCAACACATATGGCACTCACTTTATTACAGGTGTCAAGTTAGGGGGGCAAATGAAAGCCATAACAGCCATCAAAACCTGTCAGGCAACAGTGAGTGGGCTTACAGACACTGCAGTGAAAGACTGTTTGGATGTTGAAGCCTCTGGTTCATACAATGCAACTGTGAAGGTAGAGACCCATTTTTGCAAAGAACTGAAAAAGAAGATGGGCACAAATCAAAAGTTCAGCAGCATGTTCAATGAGCGTCAGACAGAGATTATCGGAGGAAACATAAATGGAGAAGATCTGCTTTTTTCTGGTTCATCACACCCAAATTCCCTTAAGAATTTAAGTCTTTGAGTCTTTGAAGAGCATCCCTGATATTGTGCACTACTCTCTGAAACCCCTCCATTTCTTACTGAGTACTAAACACCCTGCCAGAAAAGGACTGAAGAGAGCTGTTGAAGAATACATCATTAAAAATGCCCTTATGAAGGTTTGCTCAGAGTCTTGCAAGATTGGTAAGAAGTGCAGTGCAAGAGACCGATGTGCTTGTGTTTGTGAAAGTAGTGAAATTATAGATGCAAGAAAGTAGTGAAAGTAGATGCAAGCGCACTAAGACTATTGATGATAATGACAATCCACATTGGCCAGAAACATTTGAGTTTGGTCCTATTAAGATTAGCATGGACAAAAAATTAACCTTTAAAGTGTTTGATGCAGACAGCTACTGGAACAGCGACCTCCTTGGTGAATGCTCTTTTAAACTTAGAAGTGGAGTTGTGAGTGACGAATGTGCTTTTAAATATGGCAACTTCTATTTGACCTATGAAGTGAAATATGCTCCCAGTCTAAATGGTCCACAGTGTAATGAACACAAACCTTCTCCAATGGCTTCCCCTCTGGCTGACATTTTCAGCTCAAGAAATTGTGTTCTGGTTAAAGATATTCCCTGGCTTGAATTAGCTGGCAATAACTCACATAAGTTCAACTTCAAGAGTACTTATGGAAAACTATTTATGCTGTGACCTGAATCTTGAATCCATCCTTTATGCATAAAAAAATAGTCTTAACAGCACTTTCATCTGCGATAGAAAATAAGTGTATTAGTATCCTTTGTTTCGTTCTTTTTCCATTGCTTTTCTGATTTATTTTCTGTACTTTTGCATTAAAAAGCATTCTTAAAGACAGATCTATGTGTTTGTGTTCTTTTGGGTGTATTCTTCTTCTTCTTATTATTATTAATATTATTATTGTTAGACTAGCAAAATGTAATAGCAACTAACAGTGCACTAACTACAGGCAGTGCTGGTCCTTCATCAGTATTTATTTTCTATACATTTTACTACACAGTCATATTTCGTTATCACGGTTCACATTTGCAGAAAGAGGACCCACACAGGCCACACATCCCCTGCTGGCCTCACTAACTCTACCAGCAGCAACCTAGTTTTCCCAGGAGGTCTCCCATCCAGGTACTAACCAGGCTCAACACTGCTTAGCTTCAGTGGGCAACTAGTCTTGGGTTACAGGGTGATATGGCTGTTAGCTATGGCAATAGGCCTATTGATGTGATATACAGTATTTAAATGCCTGTAGGTGACCATATTACAGTTTTCAGAAAAGAGGACAGGGGGGGGGGGGGGATTCTTACACCTTACACTTACATGTAAGTACTTTATAGATACATTACAGAAAGTTACGCTGTAAAAACGTTTTAATTACGCACTACTTTCCGGGCTGTAATCTAAAGTGTTACCGAATAGCATTGCGAAGAATCATGCATAAATTCAAAGAAATCAGCAGGTGGTCATTAAAATTATGGATCCCATCTGTGAACTCTTGATAACGAAACATCATTCTGCAATTGATGCAGACTTTGTAGTAGGTGGAAATCCCTTAAAATAGAGGGTTTTGCTTTTCAAACTACAGTAACTACCAACATTATTATTTAAAAAAAAATTTTTTTACCTACCTTCAACAAATCTTGTGACGGTCAAAATCTTCGCTCTGAATGTTATGAGAATCGGCTCACTTAGCAACGGATTCTCCTTGCATTGTGAGCAGAAAGACTCCTGTGGAATTAGACTGCGTGGGAATTCACACTTAGGTTGAAGGCCATTGATCACTTCCTTTGGTAGGTCTGCAGGAAGTCTTTTTTCTTTTAATAAATAGAACACCATTTTCATTATGCTTGCATCATTTGGTGGGTATTGTTGATCCTGTAGATCTTCTGTTTGGTGCTGACAACTCGGGATAGGATCAGTTCTTTCTGTGGTCCTTACTTTTCTAAAAAGGGACTTCTGAGTTTGAAATAATTGCAACTTAGCAATCGATTTGTGCACACATGACTGTTTTGTCTTGTTACATGGACATTGTTTTTTTTTTTTGGAGTCATACACAACAATAACTCTTTCAAGCCGACTACAATTGGATGTTTTGGGTTCACTGAAATATATTTCTTTGAAGAGGGTCCAGCAATTGTCACCTCCACTGAGAGTGGCACACCTATAATACCTGCTGTCTGCTGCCTTTCAATACACTTCCTCTTTCTGTTTTCCCCAAACCACTTTTGTTTCACCATCTCCATCAGTTCTTCTTCATTAAGAGTGATAGTGTCACCAGTGCTCCGAGGACAGAAAGCCAAGGATTTAATATGGTTGCATTCAAATGCCTTCAAACCACTTTGAAATGCAAAGTCAGTGTTTGTGTTACACTGGTCTACCTCACAAATGATTCTATGGTTTGCCCCCATATGCCCTCTTCTGCACATGTATTGGCAGTGAAGGACCAAAGAAAGATTTTTGAACAGCAAAAATGCCATTCTCACTGTCAATGCACTGGCTAAGAAAGTGTTGTTCAATTGTAATTGTAAATGTGGAGGCGTAGGTTCTTATTAAGTTCTATACCACAGTGAATACATTTCACTCTGATTTGTTTTGAACCACTTGGGACATGACCTTTAGAAGACACAGACGTGTGTGGTCCACTTGGTGAAGGATGAGGTTGCAGTTGAAGTAGGGGTGCTGTCTGAGCAGATCCTGAGGGTTGAGGTGTATGAATACTCAGAGGAGATGGAAGTTGTGGTACCTTAAATACTTGAGGTTGAGACAGTGGAGTAAAGGGTGTGGGAGACACAGACTTGTGTGGTCCACTTGGTGAAGGCTGATGTTGCAGTTGAAGTAGGGGTTCTGTCTGAGCAGACCCTGAGGGTTGAGGTGTATGAATACTCAGAGGAGATGGAAGTTGTGGTACCTTAAATACTTGAGGTTGAGACAGTGGAGTAAAGGGTGTGGGAGACACAGACGTGTGTGGTCCACGCAAGGCTGAGGTTGCAGTTGAAGTAGGGATGCTGTCTGAGCAGACCCTGAGAGTTGAGGTGTATTACCAATCAGAACCGTTGGTGCTGCCATTGCAGAGATTGAATCTCTTGTTTGCAATTTGAGAGATGATTTTCTAATTGTGCTCCACGTAAAACAGTGGTCGAACAGTATAAGCAATGAAAATTTGAATTATCTCTGCATTTTAGGTTGCACCTGATGATAATGAAATCAGAAAATGTAAGCAAAACCATTGTAAGATGCAAATAATAACAAAATAATATGTTTTATGGATGTTTAAGCACTACACACACCATCTTCTTGTATAGCTGTCTGCAGATGATGCACCACATGTTTGACAACACTGTAAAACTCCCTTGGTTTGTAGACCCAGGTCTCAGAGGATGGATAGTGATATTTATCCCAACATGAGCTGCATTGATTTATTTTAACGCTTTGATTTTTTTTAAGGACACTAACATGCATCTAGAAAAGAACATCAACAATCAAGTTAAGGTTTGCTTTTTTCTGACATTTACAGGGTTTCTGCCAGTCATATTAAGGTCAATTTAAGTTCCCTATCAGTCAGTCACTACGTAGGTCATGACTGACCAGTAGGAATCTCGCTAGAGAGGCCAATCTACTTCGAGTGAAACTAAAACAAGCCAATGCACATTGGCGTGCAATCATTTGCATCAGCTGTGCAGCCTCGCAGCAGGGTATTTAACGAGCAGCTGTTGTGATTGCACACCAGCTTATTGCTTCGGAGCCAAACGCTTCATGTTTAAATCTACAGAGTGTGACTCTTCGAGCCACTTCATTTCACTTCACTTCATTGAATCTCTCCTTATCCGGTGCGGGCGTTACAGCACGGCAGCGCGAGCAGTCTTTTATGTCCTCACTCTTCTGTCTTTGTTTTTTTTTTTTTAGCAAAATTCAAAAAGCTGTTTTAACAGCTGGTAAGGTGCGCAGTTGAGCGCTCAAAGACCTCTCAGCGAGAGAGAGACCGCGTACAGACGGGTGCACATTCCTGTCTGTGTTCGCAGTGACTGTTCCCCTGCGTGTTTCAGCACCAGCGAGAGTAGTCCCTAAAAGAGCTTACACAGAGCGTCTTTTTAAAGATGACTTTCTATCTGTGTGTTTCTGGATGCAGTCGTTACCTGGGCTCACAGGATGGTCACAAACGCTGCCTCGTGTGTCTGGGCATTGAACACGCTGATGCAGCGTTTGTGGATGAGTCATGTACCCATTGTGGGAAGATGACCATCGCGGAGCTACGGTCGAGACCCTTGTTCCTGCAAAGGGGCGGAGTCCCCGTGCCTCTGCCTCGATCCAATCCTCCTCAGAGGGTTGCTTCAGGCGGTGGCGCAGGTGACCTGAGGATTACGGTGAGCGCGTCTCCTTCGGGGGAACCAACCGGATGGATGAAATATGCTAATTTTTTTAGATAGGAATTTTGGGTTTTCATGAGCTGTATACCAAAATCATCTAAAATATTATGAACTTTATCACAATATGCTAATTTTTTGAGAAGGACCTGTAGTTTCAGCGCAAACTTAAACTACAATTGTGCATCATTTCATAAAGTTCATGTTTTTATTAGTGTGCACGTTTTGTGCATTCATTAATGACTAGGCTAAATGATTGCTGGCATTCACTTTGTGTAGGCCTACAGCAAACTTCAACTCTTCGCATAAATTGCACCTTGCGACGCTTTAAAACTGTGTATTTTACTAATTTACACATTTTACACAATTTTTTTTACACATATCCTGGGGAGATTGTTGTTAAATTCTTCATTTAAATAGGCCAAATCATTTAAGACTACACTCAAGCATGAATGTGTTGCTTTAATACTTAAGTACAATTTGGATTAAACAAAATGGTATGGACAAAAGTGGATACATTACATTTGGTACAACTAGGTTACGGTAAATGAGGGAAACAAAAACAACATTATTTTACGGAATATAATAAGCAACCAATTTGATGTTCTAAACAAATTATATTTACAAATTTACATAGCCTACTGGCAAAATAATGTAACAATATTTTATTAAATGTCTTGATTGCAAGGTGTGCTTGAGCTGGTTTTGATATAATAATATATAGGCTACACACTACTGTTCAAACGTTTGGTATTAGTAAGGTTCTAAGGTAAGGTAGACCTCCAAGTAAGGTACCAAGACTATACATTTATCTGAAAAAACGTAATATTGTGAAATATTTTTATCAACTGTTTTCTATTTTAATGTTTAAAAAATTTGTGTGATCGCAGAGCTCATTATTACTCTAGATTTCAGTGTCACACAACCCTTCAGAAATCATTCTAATACTGATTTGCTGCTCAAGAAATATTTCTGATTATGATAACAGTTGAAAATGGTTGTGCTGCTTAATGAAGTGTGGAAATCATTATGGAGCATATGCTTTCAGGATTGTTTATGAATACCAAGTATTTTTGAAAAAAGTAACATTATAAATGTCTTTGCTGTCATTTGTGATCAATTTAAGGCATCCTTGACCTTGCCTGCTATAAAAGTATAACATTTCTTAAATCACAGTGATTCCAAACGTTTGTCATGCAAATCTTAAGTGATGAAAATGCCGATGTGTTTTAACATCGATCCAACAAAGTTTAAAGGTTTCATTTTTCAAGAGTTCAAGTCAGAAGTGCCTCTAATTGAAGCCCAATTAAGAACATACATGTTTATGGAACTTCATGACTTTTACATTTTTTTGAATGAGTGTTTGTTGTGCAAAAAAATAGATCATGCATTTGCATAAATTATCATTGTGTATCATCCAGGCACACAGAGCAACACATAAGGTCAAAAAGAACATGACAAAGAGAAACATCAGTGTAGAGTGAAAAATGTTTATTAGGCCACTGATATGGTTGTGGAGTTATTACCCAGAGATTATTGCCAGATATGAAACAGATTTAAAGTTTCATAAGGTAAGGTATCAGAAGAGCTTAGCAATACGTAAATTAAATGGTAATGGTTCATGTATTTTGGAATATTCTATATCTACTCTTCTGTTGGAAATAAGTGTTTATGACTTGCTGTAATCATTCAGGTATTCTGGAACTTGTGGTTTTACAGTAAAAGTGGAACCTTAAACCTTGTGATTTTTTTTTGTAAATTTATATTTTGTTTGTACATTTTTTTAATATTTATTCGTGCAGTGACATTCAACAAATGATAAAGGATGGTTCCCTTTCGTTCGGGAACTCTTACGTCTCGTCGGAGGAGTTTCCAACAAATTGGGATCACCCTAGGGAGACCAATCGACTTCGAGTGAACTAAAACGAGCCAATAAACATTGGCATGCGAGATTTGCATTCCCGCCTACCAGTGCGGGTATAAAAGCGGAAGCAAGCGCATACACAAACGCTTTTTGCTTTGGAGCCGACCAGTTGTGTCCTCTGAGTGTATGAGCTTTAAGAATTGTGTTTTCTTCACGCTCAACGAGCAGCTTCTTCCTGAGATCTCTCTGTGCTGGTGTGACGGCGCTTCAGCGATCTTCGCAACCTCCCGAGTACCGGCTGTTGCTACACGCGATCTGTTTATTTCAAGAGCTGTTTTAACAGCTGGTAATCTGTTGAGTGCACACAGCGGGCTTGCAGTTTCCCCGCTGTGTTGTCGCGTTGGTCCCTGTGTGCTTCAGCACATTAAAGAAAGCGTTTCTCTGAAAGAGCAACACGGGTGAAGATCGCGTCCTTTTCAGGATGACGTTTCACCCGTGCGTTTCTGGGTGCGGTCAGACTCTGCCTCCGATTGATGGTCATGATCGCTGCCTCTCGTGCTTGGGCCTCGCGCACGCTGAGGCTGCATTCGTGAATGAGTCATGTTCTCACTGTGGGAACATGACCATCGCGGTGCTAAGATCTAGACTAAGATCCCTCAAGCGAGGGGGAGTCCCTTTGGAGATTCCCCGATCTAGTTCTTCTTCTGGTTCATTTCAGAAGAAGGCTACTTCGGCTAATTCCATTGGTGGTCTGAGGGTTACAGTGAGGAATGACCCGCCGGGTGAAAGACCCCCACGGGCCCCTCACTCCTCCGCATCGCTGCCATTGGAGCCCTCAGTGGAGTGTGCTGGGCCATCTCGGGTGGTCCCAGTCGTTTCCTTCGGGGCTCCGCCGGAGGACCGGATGTCGATCGCTGCATCGGAGGGAGAGCGGTCATCTTCTGGGGAAGACAACTCGGCTGCGTTGCCCCCTTCTGGTGTGGCAGCGTTGTCCGAGCCGGACCCGGAAATGACCGCTATGCTTTCCTGGGTGGCCGCAAGTGTCGGGCTTGTGTGGAACCCTCCACCGTGTCCCGAACCTTCGCGGCTCGACGATTGGTTTCTCGGGGCGGCCCGCGCTGGTTCTCAGCGCCCCGCCCTGGTACCTTTCTTTCCGGAGGTGCATGAGGAGGTGACGAGATCGTGGACGGCCCCACTGGCAGCCAGACATAGGTCTACCCCCTTCCTCCTCCCTTACCACTCTCGATGGCGGGGCAGTGAAGGGATACGCTCCCCACTCGCGCCTGTTGGTTCTCCTCCAGTCTGACTGGGAAGGCTTACAGTGCGTGTGGAGAAGCTGCTTCTGCCCTGCATGCGATGGCGCTCCTTCAGGTCCACCAGGCCAAGGCGCTCTCTCACATGCAGGAGAGTGGTACCGACCCAGGGGTGCTTCAAGAGCTGCGTACGCGACGGACCTCGCCCTCCGGGCGACGAAAGTCACCGCACGTTCCCTGGGCCGGGCGATGTCCACGCTTGTGGTCCAGGAGCGACACCTGTGGCTCACCCTGGCCGATATGAGGGAGTCGGACAAGAGTAGGTTCCTGAACTCTCCCATATCCCAGGGTGGCCTCTTCGGCGACGCGGTGGAGAGCTACGCCCAACAGTTCTCCGCCGCCCAGAAGCAGTCAGAAGTTATCAAACACATCATGCCCCGGAGACAGGCTGCTGCTGCCCCGTCTCCTTCGGCTGCGCCTCCGTCTGCTCGTCGCCGTGGGTGCCCTCCTGCCACCGCCTCCGGCCCTGCCCAGCCTAAGCAGCAGCCCCCTAGGCTGTGGTAGACACGATTGGCTGTGGTAGACACGATCACTTCCGCTAGAGCCCCCTCTACGAGGCGCCTCTATGCGTTGAAGTGGAACCCGTTCGTCGATTGGTGTTCTTCCCGCCGGGAAGACCCCCGAACTTACCCGGTCAGAGTCGTGCTTTCCTTCCTGCAAGATGGGTTGGAGCGAAGGCTGTCTCCCTCCACCCTCAAAGTGTATGTTACCGCAATAGCCGCTCATCACGATACAGTTGAAGGTAAGTCATTGGGGAAGCACGACCTGGTCATCAGATTCCTTAAGAGTGCCAGGAGGCTAAATCCTCCTCGTAATTTGCACCCCGTACCCTCTTGGGACTTATCTCTGGTGCTCAGAGTGCTCCAGAGTCCCCCTTTTGAACCTTTATCTTCGGTGGAGTTGAATATCCTGTCTATGAAGTCAGCTCTCCTGTTGGCTTTGGCTTCTTTTAAGAGGGTAGGGGATCTGCAGGCTTTTTCAGTCGACGAATCGTGCCTAGAGTTCGGTCCGGGCCTTTCTCATGTTATTCTGAGACCCCGGCTCGGATATGTGCCCAAGGTTCCTACCACTCCGTTCGTGGACCAGGTAGTGAACCTGCAAGCGCTGCCCTTGGAGGAGGCAGACCCAGCCCTAGCTTTTCTCTGTCCCGTCCGCTCTTTGCGGGTTTATGTGGACAGAACACAAAGCTTCAGGACCTCAGATCAGCTCTTTGTTTGTTACGGAGGCAAGCAGAAAGGGAAGGCTGTCTCCAAGCAGAGGTTAGCCCACTGGTTAGTGGATGCTATTGTCCAGGCTTATGAGTCCCAGGACATGCCTTGCCCACCTAGGTTGACGGCACACCGAGTCCTTGCCGAGTACGCTCCCACCCTTCGGGCTGGGACTACCTCAAGGACTGCCGTATGTTTCACTACCCTACAGGTTAGTACATACGTGTATTCCAGTGCCTCCCCTTGGGCGGGCAGGGTCTCCGCAGCGTTCCCTCCTACGGGTTGGGCACGCTTTCCCAGTGTTATCCAATCCACTGAGCGGGTCTTGCGGAACAGCAGTGTGATTCTTCCTAGCTAGCTCCCCTCATATAAGTAAGAAACTGCTATGCCGGGAGCTAAGCTGGGCGCTGGAAGGGGTCAGCACCATGGCGTTTTGTTAGGGATCCCAATTCGTTGGAAACTCCTCCGACGAGACGTAGGAGTTCCCAAACGAAAGGGAACGTCTCGGTTACGTATGGTAACCCTCGTTCCCTGAGGAGGGAACGGAGACGTCTCGTCCCGTCGCCATGCTTGCTGTACCTTCGCGGAGGACTGGATACCGTTCGGCTCCTCAGCGAAAAACGTTTGTGTATGCGCTTGCTTCCGCTTTTATACCCGCACTGTTAGGCGGGTCGCGGAATGCAAATCTTGCATGCCAATGTTTATTGGCTCATTTTAGTTCACTCAAAGTCGATTGGTCTCCCTAGCGTGATCCCAATTCGTTGGAAACTCCTCCGACGAGACGTCTCCATTCCCTCCTCAGGGAACAAGGGTTACCATACCTAACCGAGACGTTTTAAAGCATTGCAATGTACAAAGGAAAAGAACGAGTTGAAGTTTGCTGTGCTTTATATAGGCCTAAACAAAGTGAAAAGGGAGAGCGCGCGAAACTTGTCACTTGAAAGTGAAAAACAGTGTTTGAGATTCGTCGCAGCAGATTCAAGCAGATGTAGTTATATACTTGTGTTTGTGCGGGAAAAATATACAAGACATCTGTGAGAAAATATTCTACAAGTGTGCAACTCTCATTGGATTAATTCACATACTGATTTGCAGATGAGCAAAATTTCTCTGTGACTTTAGATTTTTTGATGCAGGTGTGTAAATGCGTTTTGCACCATATTCACTACAGCAATTGTGGCAAAAATGTGAGCGTACGAGTTTCTTAATTTGTGATTTGTAGAGTAGGATTTGTGCGCCTGCAATGAAGAATTTGAGAAGGTGTAACTGTTGTGTTGTGTTTGTGGAAGAGAAAAAAAAAGTCTACAAGTTTGCAACTCTTAAACATTTCTCTCTGTGACTTCAAATTTAGTGATACACATGTGTGGCTATTCTCTACAACTACACATTACACTGTCACAGGCGTTCAGTTGTATTGCACCAAATATACCTCCATAGTACGTTAACTTCACCCAGTTCTGTGTGAGGAGGAGACAGAGGTTCAGAATAGGGTTTCAGGAGGGAAAAGTGAAAGGATGGTGATATACGATACTGTGCTGGAAGGTTGAGCAGGACGATGACATTGTTGAGCTGCATCTGGATGGTGAAAGGACCAATATAGCGGGAACTCAGCTTATGGCAGGGCAGGCGAAGACTGATATCTCGGGTGGATAACCATACCTTTTGTCCAGTTTGAAACTCTGGGTTCTCAGATCTTAGAGCGTTGGCTTGAGCTGTGTCTTCGCACTGCTTGCTGTAGATGTACATGAGCTGAGTCCCACACCCTCTCACTCTAACCAGTGGTTAACAGCTGGAACCTCAGATGGTTCGCCAGACCAGTGTTACGTCCGTAAGAACGTTTATAGTTGTGTGGGGGGGGATTATGTTTTTCCGCTCTATCTGTTTCTCTCACTTTCACTTTCTAAGGTTGTTGCTGATTCGCTATTGTGCTTGTCAGTTAAGACAATGAGTGGCCGCGGCTTGGAAAGCGAGATCTGCATTAGCGTGATGAGTGACACCTAGTGAAGTGGATACTTAAAGTATTGTATCCCTTGTATTGAGAGAACATTGGCGATACGAACTATGTCTTAGATTTGTTTTGCGATTGAAAGCCGTTCTAGAGAACCTTTATCTTAAGAGAGGCTGAAGATTGAGAGTTTTTGCTTGAGACATTTCTTATGGAGAACTTGTTATGCGTTTTATCGTTGTTACGTTGTTCACATGTATGTTCATCGTTCCTTGTTTTGGCTGCGTCCAAAACCTTCTCCTTTGTGAATGTGGCGGTCTACAAAGAAGAAGCTTGTCACGGGACATACATTGTACACACGTAGTGAAACCTGTCTGTATAAAAACACTAGTTAGGGAATTGTGCCACTCGCTGTATTTATGCTTTTTTAGTTAGTGTAGTTTTAGTTATGACGTCTCGGACGTTGAAGACTCTTTCTTTTGGGTTTTCTTTGTATCCTAGTATTAGCTATTTAATGTGTTAGATAACCTTTATTTTTATGTTGTTTTCATTTCTTTGGCACAATTCATTTTCCCCTTTTTCCTTTTTTGGTTGGTTCTGTTATGGTATATCTTTATTCGTTATATATTCATTAAAACTTATTCACTTTATTCAGTGGTCTCTCGTGTTTTCTCACCTCATTCAGTTTTACAGTGTGACGTGTCTGAAATGGTTATATGTGTTCCCCTCCAAAAAAAAGCCCTAGACGGGTACGAGTCATAGGAGGGTCGTAACATAATGGGGGCTCGTCCGGGATCTAACTGAATTAACAGATAACCAGTTCATGACACTGTCTCCTGTATCACTGAGTGTGTTGAGGATTTGTTTGTGCGGTTGTTCTATGTCGCTAGGATGTTCATATTATAAAGGTTTCTTGATAGTCCTTCACAAGAGGAATTGGATGGTTGTAGGAAGGATGATTTGTTGAGAATAGCAAGTCATTTTCAGATTTCAGTAAATAAGCAGTCACTTAAGAAAGAGATTAAGTCTGTGGTATTTAATCATTTGGTGGAGTTGAATGTGCTGGTGTTGCAGGAGAAACTAACAGTTGGGAACAGTGTGGAGACGGATGCGTTTCAGGGGAGTGAAAAGGTAAGCGAGGAGGAGCTAACACCTACAGCGGAGGTTGAGGCTGATAATAGGGTGAGTTTACCTCCGTTTGAACCATTTTCCCCTGTCTGTTGGCTCAAAAAGCGAAACGAGACTTAAAGTCCGTTTGGCTTGTTTGCAGTTTGAATCTCAGGAGAAAATACAGGCTCGGCAGGCGGAAATGGATTTGCGATTACAAGTTCGTAAATTCGAGATTAAGGCGGAGAAACAGGTAAAAATGCGACAGCTGGAACTTGACGCAATGCGAATTGTGGGAGGCTCCGCAGCGCTACCAGATCTCTCTCGTGTTAGTCCCACTGCCACTGTTGATCGTACTCCTTCTGTAGTGTCTCCTCCTTCTGTTGCCCCGACGTCTGTCTCAGCCGTAGCAACCAACTCATTCGATGTTAATAAAAATATTATACTAGTGCCACTTTTTCGTGAAGCTGAGATTGATTCCTACTGAAGTGCTTTTGAACGCATTGCGATGTCTTTTCATTGGCCAAAGGATTGCTGGTCTTTGTTATTGCAATGTCGTTTAACGGGTAAAGCATTAGAGGTGTTCTCTACTCTTTCCTTAGAAGACAGTTTGGACTATGACACTGTAAAATTAGTAATTCTACGTGCTTACGAGTTAGTCCCAGAAGCCTATAGGCAGAAATTTAGAGGCCATAAGAAGAGCTCGTCTCAAACGTTTGTTGAGTTTTCCAGAGAGAAGGCTCTTCTCTTTGATAAATGGTGCAGTGCAACTAAGACTGATGATTTCAATTCCTTAAGATAATTAATTCTGCTGGAGGAGTTTAAAGGATGTTTATCCGAACGTGTGGTCGTTTATTTGAACGAACAGAGGCTTAGTTCGTTAGCGCAAGCTGCTGTGTTAGCAGATGAATTTATGCTCACTCATAAGGGGGTGTTTTTCATGACTCGTACTGAAAAGGGCATGACCACTACTCCGTCTGAAACTCAAGGTTTCCGGGAGAAAGCTGGAGTGTCGAAATCAAAAGAGCTAAGGGATTGTTTTTACTATCATAAACCAGGACATTTTATTGCTGATTGTCTGGTGCTTATGCGTAAATCACAGTCTAAGATTTCAAAAAGTGTTGCATTGGTTAAGACAGTACTGCCGTCGGACTTGTCATGTGGTACTGATGTTTGTGACGTAAGTTATAAACCTTTGGTGATGTCATGTTTTGTTTCCTTATCTGGAGAAGAAGAGGATGGGAGAGAAATCTGTATTCTCCAAGATACTGGGGCAATGCAGTCCATTTTGCTGTCTGATGTATTACCGTTCTCCGACGGATCATATTGTGGCTCAAGCGTGTTGATTCGTGGAATAGAAATGCAAGTAGTGTCTTTGCATAATGTACACTTACGATGTTCTCTTCTTTCAGGTGTTGTACGAGTTGGAATTCGGAAATCACTTCCTGTTAAAGGAATAACTCATACTGGGAAATGATTTAGCTGGAGGCAAATTTTTGCCAGTTCCCGAAGTGACTGATGTTCATAGGTTTTTTGATAGGTGATGTTGTCAGTCAGCACCCTGAGGTGTTTTCTTTCTGTGCCGTGACTCGTGCTCAGTCAGCTAAAATGGTGGGTGAAGTTGACTTGGCTGACTCACTGATCGGAGATGTGTTGGCAGAGTGTGGAAAAATTTTAGAGATGAATAAATTGTCTGAAAACGTTCCTGAGGTGAAAAATTGTGTTAGAAAGTAAATTTACCAGTTACTCGTTTTCAGATTGTGATGGCACAAAATGATGATGCTTCTTTGAAGAAATGTTTATCAGCTGTGATAAGTTGTGAGGCTGCTAAGAAAAGAAATACTGCATATTTCAGAGACAATGGTTTGCTTATGCGAAAGGGGTGTTCTAAAGTTGAGGAGACTCTAGATTGGAACGTGGTATATCAAGTGGTAGTTCCACTTAGATATCGTTCTCATGCTTTGAGTTTGGCGCTTGAACATTTGCTCTCTGGACATTTAGGGGTAACTAAAACTTACCATCGTATTCTGCAGCATTTTTTTTGGCCTGGACTGAAACGTGATGTGGCAAAATTTTGTCATACATGTCATACGTGTCAAAATGCAGGAAAGCCGAATCAGGTTATCCCGCCCGCTCCCCTGTCTCCAATTCCAGTTATCGGAGAAGCGTTTGAGGAGGTACTGATTGCCTGTGTCGGACCGTTACCGAAAACTAACGAAGGCAGGCAATCAATATCTCTGTACTATTATGTTTAGAGTAAAGTCATTAGTAAACTTGACTTATTGAAGGGGTACTGGCAAGTGCCATTAACACCACATGCATCTGATATATCTGCTTTCGTAACTCCGGATTCTTTTCTACAGTACCGAGTTATGGCGTTCGGGTTACGAAACGCACCAGCAACATTCCAGCGATTGATACAAACTGTTCTTGCTGGCGTTCCGAATTGTAGAGCATATTTGGACGATTTAGTGATCTTTTCCAGTGACTGGAATGAATATTTGACTTTATTACGCACACGTGTTTGAACGTGCGTCGTTAACTGTTAACCTTGCGAAATGCGTGTTTGGTCAAGCAACTGTGACTTATTTAGGAAAAAATGTGGGAAATGGACAAGTAAAGCCGGTGGAAGAGAAAGTGGCGGCTATTACCGTTTTCCCTGTGCCAGTTACAAGGCAAGAGTTGAGGTGTTTTCTGGGTATGGTTGGGTATTACCGAAGTTTTTGCAAGAATTTTGCTACTGTGGTAACCCCGCTTAAGGACCTCCTCAGCTCTAAGAAAATGTTTGTGTGGACAGATGAATGTCAGGTAGCCTTTAAAAATGCGAAAGCATTAATGTGTACCAACCCTGTTTTGATCGCTCCTCAATTTGAGCGGGCATTCAAGTTAGAGGTTGATGCGAGCGCAGTAGGCGCTGGTGCAGTTCTGATTCAGCAAACACAGGATGGAGTGGACCATCCAGTGTGTTTTTTTTTTTTTTTTTCGTGTAAGTTCAACAAGTATCAAGCAAACTATTCTACCATCGAGAAGGGAAACCTTGGCACTGTTACTAGCATTACAATTCATCGAAATGTATCTGGGTTCTTCTAATTTACCTATTCTTGTGTTTAAGGATCACCAAACCCTTGTATTTTTGTCTCATATGTATAATGCAAACCAACGACTAATGCGTTGGGCTTTGTTCATACAGAATTTTCAGCTGGAGATTCACCATAAGAAGAGATCTGAAAATATCCTTGTAGACACCCTTTCTAGAATTTGAAAAAGGGGTGGTTGATATCTGAGGATACACTGAAACAGAGTAAGCCCAGTGGTAGACTGGCGAAGAGAGTTCTGAGCGTACTCCACCCAGGGAAGGAAAAGGCTCCAACTGTTCTGGTTCTGGTGACAGTATGACCTCAAGTACCTCCCGATCTCTTGGATCTTACACTCAGTCTGGCCGTTGGTCTGAGAATGATAACCGGAAGACAAACTGATGGAGACTCCAAGGAGCTTGAAGAAGGCTTGCCAGACACAGGAGATAAACTGAGGACCTCAGTCGGATACAATATATTCAGGAAGGCCGAAATGACAGAAGACATTGTGGATCAGTGCTTTGGCTGCTTCAAAGGCTGTAGGCGGACCCTTAAGAGGGATCAATTTGCAGGCTTTTGAAAATCGGTCCACAATGACGAAGATGCAGGTATTAAAATCAGAGGGTGGCAGGTCGGTCATGAAGTCGATTCCCAGATGGGACCAGGGGTGATGAGGAATGGGTAGTGGAACCAGTTTGCCTGCTGGCAGTCGACTGGGAGTGTTGGTGATGGCACAGACTGAGCAGCCCTTGAGTTATCGGAAGACGTCTTGGGTCATAGAGGGCCACCAGTTTTATACCTGGGTATCCAGAGCCCGGAGAGGTGTGAGCTGAGTCCAGAAGGGTAGGCGGCATGATGATGGTACACAGATGCGCCCTTCTGGACCTCCCGGCAGAGCATGTTCAGTTTGTGTTGCTAGACGAATTTCTTCGTCTAGAGACTAGAAGATTGGCCTGATGATCATGGCTGGAGGGAGGATGGGTTCAGGAGTAGTGGATTCAAGATCGGGTTGATGAAGACGAGAGAGAGCATCGGCCTTAGAGTTCTTCTGTCCGGGTCGGTAGGTGACTATGAAGTCGAATCTTGTGAAGAAGAGGGACCATCTGGCTTGACGAGGAAGGAGACGATGATCTTCTTTGAGATATTCAAGGTTTCTATGGCCGGTGATTACTTAGAACTTGTGGTTAGTTCCCTCCAGCCAATGTGTCCATTCCTCTAGTGCAAGCTTGATGGCGAGGAGTTCCCTATTGCCAATGTCATAATTCTGCTCCGCCGGGAACAACTTTTTAGAGTAGAAGACACTCCAGTGCCTTCTACTCCCTTCCCCTGTGAAAGTACCGCCCCCACTCCTGGAGATGAAGCATCCACTTCTACAGTGAACGGTAACTCAGGATTTGGATGGATCAGGATGGGAGCGTGGCAAAAGCTTATTTGAGGGTGGCAAATGCAAATGTGGTGACTTCTGGGTTCCAGGACATGAATGGCAGCTGATGCGGAGCGTCATGGTGGGGGAGAAGTGACTGATGCGACCACTACCCAGCGGCTTACCCAGGATGGTGTGAATCTCTAGGTTCTGGGGATAGCGTTTCCTCTTGACATTAAGCCTTTGTAGAAGTTTGTGGGAGATGTTGGAATCGATGAGAGCTTGTGCTGGAACAGTTGAATGGGACGCTTCAAGATAAACTGTGGTACGGGTCAGAGATGTGTTGTAGAAATTTTAATAGTCATTTATTCCTAACAGATATCATAAGGGATTGAACCTATTCAATGTGTAAAGTATATGTGTGTACGTGCTTGTGCATGACGTTTCAGGAATATATGGGACAGGACATCTTGACCTTAGGAATGGTCAAGATTTGGCTAGTTTATTTCAGGGCCAGGTTGTATCTTTAGTAGAAACTGAACAGCAGTGGGGACCTTATCTGAGTGGGTGAAAGGGTAGCTGCTGTGAGGAGGAACCTTGAAAAGAGTATAAAGGCTGTCTCATGTCTTCCTGGTGTGCGTCACTCACTTCACAGGGTAACTGCTGTGTTGGCGACTGGGCCTATTCTTGCAAGAATAAATAATTTTCTTTTTTAATTAATTTGACTCTGAGTGTCTCTTACGCAGTGATGATGTTTAACAGAAGTTTTGCCACAACAATTTGGTGTCAGAAGTGGGATTCCTTGGAAGTGCCTTCTGGACCTGAGAGCGGACGGTGTTTGGCCACCTGGACTGAGCAGTTCCAGCTCTACCTCGTAAGTTTCAGAGAGAGGGGCCGACCGCTATCAGGGCCAGGAGGGGCTCCACTGGAATCAAATGAGAACGAACCCGTGGCAATCCAAGACATCTCTGGTAAGAGACGGCTAAAATATTTTATTTTGGGTTAAAATATTATTCAATTGTGGGTAAAACCATAGTGGCTGGGTCTGTTCGTTTCTGTGGTGTAAGTCAAGAGCACCGATACAACACTGCTAAAACTGTGCGAAAGTGCGTATTTGCGAAACAAGGCACGGGGTGCGGTTTTGCAAATCGAGTGAGCTTCGTACGGCAGTCAATTGGGGGTCGGTTGAGACTTACGGGCGGGTCAAGGGTTAATGCAGTGGGGCTAACTGCGTGAGGAGCGTATTTGCAAAATAAGGCACGGGGTGCGATTTTGCAAATCGAGGGATACTCACGTAGCAGTTTACTGGGAGTTAATCGATCCGTCAGGAAAAGCACTGGGTGCGCCCTGTCTGGTCTGAGGGTAAAGGGATCAGATCTGGTGGAGACGTCCATCAGATTAATAGACGCAGCGTCGAATCTGAGAAATCCACAGAGTAACAGAAACAGCCAGTATGGGAAAATCTCAGAGCAAGATTGCCAAATTTGACACACCGGTTTTTTTTTTTCAAATGAGGAAATATTATGAGGGAAAATGTATGTTAGACATTGAAAAAACTGGGAAAATACCATGATTTCCTCAGGGAGGGAATCAGTTGAACAGGCCAGTGAGAAACAAAGAGTTATGGCTGTGTTCAAACGTGTGTAAGCAATGTGGACAAACAATGGATTGTTGTTTTAAAGGGGAAGATAAAAATAAAAAAAAAAAGTCGAACTGCAGAGAGAAATAGGGTTTTACTTCTGCATCCAATAAATGGATGCATGACATTAGATGTCTATAGAACTTAAATTTATATGATAAGGATTGAAGTAGCAAGCAGCAGCAATAAGGCTTTCTGTGTGAAATAGAGTGATAGAGTGATAGAAATAGAGTGGAACTGTAAGTGAGAAACTTGATGGAAGAGGGAAGTGAAGGGAAAACAAGAAGGTTGGTGTGTGAGATATGTGTGTGTGGGGATTGTAGTTAAACAATCATGTACTGGTTAGATAATGAAGGAACTGGCATGTAGGGAAAAGAAAGGAGAGGATACAGAAGGAACTGGCATGTAGGGAAAGATTGAGAAGACATATAGTGGAAACCTATATGTGATGAAAATAAAATGTCTGACAGAATTTATGGAAATTATGGTTTTACAAAAAACGAATGCATATAGCCTGTTATTTATGATTGTAGACGATGTCTGTATTTAATATCTGAGGAGTGACTGAGGGTCCAGCTATATGCTGGGAGTACAGCAACAGTGTTTGCTTATTCAGCCCGGCTTCCGGACGTTAAATATATACTTGTTCTGTAATCAGTGTTGTTGCTGATAATACCAAATTAGTAAAATGTAAAGACAACTTTGACCAAAGATTCTGGAAATCAATGTATAATGTCGGATATTTGTTGATATTAAGTAATTGACGCAAAAGATGTCTATTTTATAATGGAAATTCTGGGTCAGGGATAATTTCCCTGGACAAGTATGACTAAAGTTAAATGAAAACTTTGTGCAAACAACTTATGCAGCTTAAGAAAATTGATGTGCGGCCAATAATAATGATAAAGATTATGATTCGGCTATTGGGATTGAATCCGCCACTGGTGGACTGTAAAAGATTACAGAGAACTGCTTATCAGCTCTGTTTGCATTCCTGAATGGGACACACTGCTTCAGTGATGTGCAGTAAGTTGGAGCCGACAGAGAGTGCTTTAATTGTGGTCAGCAGGACCATTTAACACGTAACTGTAAATGCCCACCGAGAAGGTGTTTGGAAATGTGATAATGACACATTTCTGGTAATAATGTGGGTTTGAAAGTAGATCAGTGTTTAAATGACGACATTAACATTTTCGTCTGAGAAAGAATAAGAGATAAAAACAGGGTCAAAAGATTGAAGTCTTAAAGTGAATACTTTTGAAGAAAAGATCTATAATAGTAATTTTTTTGAAACAGTGAAACAGTTTGATGAAAGTTGCAAAATATATAAAAGTAACTAAAAGGATGATTGTGTTTTAATTCAACATTTTAAGAAGGGTTCAGGTTATATAGAGAGACAAATCTCACAGATGATTTATAATAACTGCAAAAGATGCAGAGTAGCCTTGTCAAAGTTAGTGTGAATCCCGATTGGAGTGTGATAAACTCCTAGAAAAAACGTTGAAGTCAGATATTAAGCTATGGTAATTGAGAACTAGAATAATTATTTGTATTTAAGATCAAATAAGTAGAAGTAATAGGCTACTGGATTAACAATTGTTAAATGTAAAATGTGTTCTGTTAGTGTTTTGACCATGAAAGAACTAGAAGTTGATGTTTTGCTTTCAAAAGATAAGTTTGTTATTGGCTGTAATGAAACAGCTCGGTTATCTGAATCTGATGTCTGCTGTGGCTGAAATCCACCAGTACGACAGAGACTCAATCTGAATGGAAATTTCTAATGTCTAAATTCCATGAGATATGGGCAAAAGACAACTATAAAAATGTTTATTTGGAAACACATGTAATTTCTGGCAAATATGCCTTAAGCTGGGATAGAGTTAAAAGATGGTAGATAGAGTTCGATGTTAGAAGTTTATGAGAGTACAGTGTGCCAGTCCTGAAAGTCTCAGAGTCTCTCTCAATCATGTCAGCTAAAAGCTGTTATTTGAGCCTGTGTCATAAGTGATAAGCTATTTATAGTAAAAGCACAGTGTTTCGGTTGAAAATCAGACACAGAGATGTTAAAATAAATCATCGCCATTAAGTGGGCAAGTTGTATTTGAGAATGTTTTAAATGTAAAACTGAATGACTTTAAAGAAGTCTGTAAAATAATGATGCAGATCTTAAACGATAGAGGACCAGTAACTTCTTTAAGTTTCCACCATGAAACAGGGCCGAAGGCTACGGCTACAGATGTACAGTAACAGTACACTGAATGTATGGCTGTGATCTAAATTCACTAAGTATAATCTAAGTAGCTAGGTTCATGATTAAGATGGTTAATGGATTTAAGTGATTAAATACTGCTGTTATTAACCTGTCTCCCTGTGTGAACACTATTAGGCAATCGGAATGGCTCTGGTGACTCTTGAACGTGCCTTTCCTAAGCTCCAGAAAACAGCTGAGTTCTGTTGAAGAAAACTGATTGTGTGATGGGAAAGAGCGGTCACCAGTGTGTACGAGTGGCTACTCAATGACGGGATGATCTTCCTGGCCAGGGGACAGCCCAACGCAGGGGGTCACAAACACTGGGCACCTCCGGATGGAGGTGTTATACGTGAGAAAGGTATGAGAGTTGAGGGCTGATTACTGGAGGCCACTGGGATCAGCAGAGCATTGAGAGGTGAGATGAGCTGTGAGGAGTTACGGCAGTCTGACCCAGAAAATGTGAGTTTCCTCTATACCACTCGCAGGAAGAAACCGCATTGGTTGTATGGCTTGTTTTTCATTATGACAAGTGTGTGCAACTATGCCAGGGGGACAACACCCTGATGGAGATTATAGTTTAAGAGCCAATGGACTTTCAAGAGCCAGCTGAAACCAGGAGGGGATTGCCATTATTTGATGTGGAGACAGTAGCAAACTTGTATGTATTGGTTGCCTTATAGGCAAGAAAATGTATAGAAGTGTTGATTTTGAACTAATATGTCTATAACATAGTCTTAACTCCTGAAGGTCAGTAGACATGGTGGTGACTAAAGATGAAGACAGCTTTCGTAGATTTAAGAAAGGTCTGCATAACAAAGATGAATGGTCAAAGGTTATTGTAATGAATTTAAATTTTGTCTAAGTTACAGTCTTAGAAGGCTGTGGAAAATACTATTTGTTAATAGTGAGAGAGACTGCCTGAGTTGGAGGAAGGGATGGTAACTGTGTCTTTCTTTCTTTCTTTCTGTTATCGGCCTGCTAGAGCAAGCTGAAGAAAAATAATGATAAGGAACCAAAACAACCCAGCTGCCTTTTCTAAAAATCAAATGAATAATGAACAGACATGATTTGAAACTGGTCAAGATACCATGTAAAATTAGGTAAACCTAGAGGAAAATGTGAAGTTTAAAATCGTACTTAAAATTTAAATCTTTTTAGGGACGATATATTGAAAAGGAGCAATTAACATGCGTGTCTAATATGAGTGTGTGTGATGGTGACAGCACTTTGTCTTGTATGTGACTGTGTTAGTTTGGGGTACTAATACTAAGTCTGAATGGGGTGTATATTGTGTGATTACCCACTAGGATGGCTTTTGGCAAATGACAAATTTTAAAGTAAGCTGCTAATTCTGTTAGGTGAAAAGATGATACAGAACATAGGACGAGCTTTAAACTGATTGGTCATCAAGCTCTGTCTGGTATTAATTACTTTTGTCTTTATGATGTTGATTTGAATTACGTTCTGGATCAGTTTAAGTATTTGATGTAAATTGGAATTGTGGAGTTGTAGATTACCATCTGCCATGGGCTGAGATAAATGAAAATGTTATAGATTTGATGGCAACAACACAGTGACATATTGGCTAAGTCTACATGAAATTAGCAAGAGAGCCCCTCACATTTATGAGTATTGGGATGAAAAGGGGGGAAAATGATTGACTGACATTGACCAAGTCTGTACAGCACGACCTGACCTGATAGAAACAATTGATGACTTTGGAAATGTTTGTAGATGACTGACTTGAGAGACCAAACAACAGGCCTGAAAAGCAGGATTCGGTGTGAGACTCAGGGCCGTTGCCCTTCAAATACTTCAATAAGAAGATGAGATTGTGGCTTTAAGTGAAGAACGTAATACTTTGTTTCAGAGACCGAGAAAGATGTCTGGAGGAAATTTGGCTCAAGGACGCCGTTTGGGTTGGTGTTGATGGCAAATCAAATTAGTTTAAATTGATGCACGAGTTGAGACGTGCATCAAAAGGGAGATGGTAAGGATTGACAAAATATGGGTTACTAAAGGACAATATATGTTGGGAGGACACTGGGTTTAATTGGGTAAAAGGCCGTTCCAAACAAAAGTTGCTGTCTGTAAGTGTGCCGCACACGCTGATAATAAAATTGCAGGACTGTTTCAACAGGAGACGCCAGGGCAGATGCAGCAGCGAAGGTTGCGGCAGCACAGCAGACAAAAGAAACTACGTCTACTTTACTATCTGAAAATAACCTCGACATTTGTTTTTCTCTACAGATCATGCAGACTTTTGATACAGGGCAGAATGTGCCCAATAAAATGATGGCTATGGATGAATTTGGCTAACTATCCTGGCCTGGGTTATTATTGTAGGAGAAAGGTTCCACACCTGGGCAGCGCATAACTTAAGATTTTCCTTTTGCAGAATGTCAGGATGGATTGCAGCAAACAGAACTGATTCTGTTCCAAATATATAAATATTGTGTTGTGGACATGAGCAAAGTGGGTTGAGTGTTTTTCAGGGGAAAAGGACCCCGAGTGCTATTAAATGAGCAAGAAATTATCCGGTGATAATATGTTTCAGGCTGTTGATTCCACAGGTCACACCAAAAGGGACGAGCGGCTAGACATCACTAACAAAATAGTTAAGGTCTCCATTCACAGGTGAAAGCAGGCAAGGAATGGTTCATTCCAGTGGGGGTGCGGTCGTGATTAAAAGGGAAGACCTTGTAAGGATCAGAAAATGGTTGGAGAGTGTGACACCTGGGTCCAAGCCTTAGACAACACCAACAGGCCTCAACCATCCAATAGAGCAGAAAGTGAGGTTTAAAGAAGACGGTGCTAGTAACTGTCTGCCTCGCCTACGAGGGAAAGACCATTGCAACGGCACGCAAAGTGTCACCCTGGCGAACACGGAAGAGGTCTTGGGTACTGAATACTGTTGCTCCGTAGACAGACTCCAAGATCTCTTGTATCTGAGGCATGGGGAAACCATTCAGTGGGGTTTTTGCATTCAGTGCTCGAAAATCCACACAGAAACGTATACCCCCATCCTTCTTAGGCACTGGCACTACTGGAGCTGCCCACGGGGAGACAGATAGTCGTATTATACCTTTCTCCAGCATGGCTTTGACTTCCTCATCAATGAAGTTTTGCTTATTGATTGGAACGGGATATGCTCTTTTCCATACTGGAACGGGGTAATTCTTTATAATCTGGTGCTTAATGATAGAAGTTTTACCTAATGTATCTGTGCAGACAGTCGGCCATTTAAACAGCAACCCCTCTAAACGCCTCTTCTCTGTATGGGAGGCATCAGCAAGACCCACCAAATCCTTGATGGCAGCGGTGGTATCACTAGATACCTGCACTATTGGCAGTGCACAGTGTATGTTAACTGATGGTGGTTGGTCATAACAAGAGAAAGGATGTACTGTTTCTTTCTCTCCAGGCAATGAATATGTGGAGTCAAAATCCAACTTGACTCTACACGTTACCAGGAACTCAAGGCCTAATATGAGCTGAAAGGCTAAGTCCTCATCCCTCATGATGAATAGTCGCAATGGGTTTGTGCAAGGGCAAAGACCTCAAAATCAAGCAGATACCAAAACCCTCTGGTCACAATAAAACAAACAATACAACATGAGGTACAGCAAGCAAAATACTTTCACACTATAAACCTTTGTTAATGATAAAGAAACAAAAATAAATAAACTCACATTGAACACAAATGTTCCTCAATAGGGGTTTCCCAATGAAAGCATGGACAGAGCATGTGCTCTCAGCTAACAGGTATTCCTAACTCACACTTCCCTCTTCCTTTTACTCTCTGGCCTGAAGAGATCTCCCAGATAATGGCTCCCTATTGCCCTCTACTGTCCGGGAGTGAAATTACAACTTGCATTTAACATAGGAGACTGGTAACAGTTTACTAGAACTGTTACAATGTAAAATGTAAATAAAATAATATGACAGAAATGTTGAAATTTTCTTATCTCACTACAGATGATGGGGCAGTTCCAGATTTGCCTTGTTTTCTGGGCATCGCTTCTCATGACCATTTCTGGAGAGGATGACAAAGGTGCATCAAAAGAGTCCGAGGATGCTTCCTTTGTTCCAAGGTACAATCTTGGAAAGGACTGAAGAGCTGTTGAAGAATACATAATTAAAAATGCCCTTATGAAGGTTTGCTCAGTCTTGCAAGATTGGTAAGAAGTGCAGTGCAAGAGACCGATGTGCTTGTGAAAGTAGTCAAATTATAAAGTCTAACTGCTGTCCAACTGAAAAAGGACATGCCACCCTAAAAGTCTACAAACTCAGAGCCGATGGTCTGTATGGAGATACATTTATACAAACCGATGGCACTGTAACAGTAGCATATGGCACACAAACCAAGCGCACTGCGACTATTTATGATAATGACAATCCACATTGGCCAGAAACATTTGAGTTTGGTTCTGTTAAGATTAGCATGGCCAGTAGACTAACCTTTAAAGTTTTTGATGCAGACATCTACTGGAACAGCAACCTCCTTGGTGAATGCTCTTTTAAACTTAAAGCAGAACTCGGCAACTTCTAGACTTCTTAGCTGATTTTCACTTTTGTTGTCGCATTTTTTCCCCAAGAGCTCCCCCTACAGCTGTGAGGCGTATATTTCCCAACACTGTCGTAAAAAACTCACTTGCGGCACTCTTCTCCCCCGTTCTACCACTGCTCACATGCATTTGTTATTATCGGAGCAGTCCAACTTTACTTGCGGAGCTATGTCGACCGAGATGGGTAATACATCATACACATTATCATAGAACATTGACATGTACATTTTCTATTCTGTTATCAACTATAAAACGTAACAGGGGTTGTGTGGATAAAGCTAGCAAATGTTACAGCTTATTATTATCATAATTATAGCCTAACTTACCTTCAATGGAACTGATTGCAAAGTTTAGTTTATAACGTTAATCGTGCAGTCAATGCTCAAGTTACATTCTTTTATAAAGTAGAATATATAAATTATAGGTTACAATGACTGTGTTTTACCTGTTATTATTGAACAATTGTAGATCATAAAGGAGTTAGTCGAACTAAGTATAAAACATTTATGACACTCAGTGAATGCACGACCAATGTTGACTCTTGTGCGGTCCCTGGCACGGTAAAAACGTTTTTTCCTCTCTTTCACCTCCTCCGCCGATAACCGTCTCTTCTGTCTTTTCGCTGGAACGTGCATTATCCATCGTTGCTTGTATTACTCAGGTTATTACTTCTAGCTAGTATTGAGGTGGGCGCGTGTGTGTGTTGAATTGCCATAAAGCAGTTCGTGTTTCGCGCTCGTTCTCGTCTCGCTTCTCACGAGACTTCCGATTTTTATTTTGCCGGGACGGTAGTCACCATGTCGCAAGGTTGGTTTTACACCTGGAAACGCTGGGGGGAGCTGGTAAAGTCACCAATATCACCAGAACAGGTTGTTTAACCATCCAAATGATTTTATGAGACAGCTTTATTAAGTTGTTACCAAGTTCTGCTTTAAAAGTGGAGTTGTGAATGATGAATGTGCTTTTAAATATGGCAACTTCTATTTCACCTATGAAGTGAAATGTGCTCCCAGTCTAAATGGTCCACAGTGTAATGAGCACAAACCTTCTCCAATGGCTTCCCCTCTGGCTGACATTTTCAGCTCAAGAAATGGTGTTCTGGTTAAAGATATGCCCAGGCTTGAATTAGCTAGTGAAAGATTGTGTGTATTTTCAGTTAACTTTAGTCAGATGCATTTACATTGTTACTGTGCCTCAGATGTAATCAACTCTATCTGTGTCTGTAAAGGTGTGAACCAAATGGCTCATACAGATGTATGGCCCATAGAAACTGATTGGTGGGAATGACAAAGAAACAGCATTGCTCAGTGTAGATTAGCAGGTTAGATCGATCTCCTGTGGGAGGTCCTAACAGGTTTCTATTGTTTGAAGCCCATTTGTCCTCATGTATAAAGTCTGTCTCACAGACAGAACTTTGGGTAAAGATTGTTGAAGGGCGACATGCAAACATTGCTGCTGAAGGACTGCTACACTACAAACCTACAATAAATTCTTCTCCCCACAAGAACTCTGGTCAAAAATGGAAGCTTTAGGATTAAGTTCTGCCAGGAAGACTCAATTACTACGTCATTATTACCTTCACATCTAGTCAAGTCAAGTGTATTTATATAGCGCTTTTCACAATTTAAATTGCATCAAAGCAGCTTCACAGTATCAATCAAATAACATAATGTTTGTTTCTTAGTGGAAAAAAACATCCACGTTTGGAAGGGCTGATCAAAGGTATTAATGCTTGGTTAATTAATTTGAATATCCCCAACTGAGTAAGACAACAGTGGCAAGGAACCGAAAAACTCCATCAAGTGACCTACTGGTGTCCTAAAACACCATCAGGTGACTTAATGGAGAGAAAAAAAAAAACCTTGGGAGAACCCAGGCTCAGTCGGGGGCCAGTTCTCCTCTGGCGTTTATGAACTAGAGGCCGGATTTACAGCAACTATAATTTGATACAGAATTTTGTTTTATTTTATCACTTCGGGGTGGGTATGCGAACCGGAATCACAACGTTTTATCTGTAGAGTGGAAAAGGGATCCTCCATAGGGAGAGGCTAGTTGGCACTTCAGCACTGCGTTGTCATCGGGTCCAGGCAAAGCTCCTTGTCAGATCTGGATACAGCCTGGATCCGGTAGGCTGCGGGAAAACCTCGGGATAAACAAAGACACTAAAATTAGCGTAGATGCCATTCTTCTTATGATGTAACTAGTACATCAGGATTTAAGGGAAGTGTTCCCAGTTCCGGCTGACCTAATCTATGCAGCCTAACATGTGTATGCTAGGTCAAAGAGATGTGTTTTTAGTCTAGTACTGTGGAGCTAAACCATTTAGTGCTTTGTAAGTAATCAACAATATTTTAAAATTTTACAATGTTTAATAGGCAGCCAATGCAGTGTTGACAGAACCATGCTAATATGGTCATATTTCCTGGTTCTAGTAAGAACTCGAGCTGCAGCGTTTTGGACCAGCTGTAGTTTATTTATTAAGCGTGCAGGGCAACCACCCAGTAGAGAATTACAATAATCTAGTCTTGATGTCATGAAAGCATGAACTAATTGTTCCGCATTTCCTAATGACAGCATATGTCGTAATTTAGATATATTTTTAAGATGGAAAAATGCGGTTTTACAGATACTAGACACGTGACTTTCAAATGAAAGATTGCTATCAAAGAGCACACCCAGGTTCCTAACCGACGACGAAGACTTAATAGAGCAGTCATCAAGTGTTAAACAGTATTCTAGGTTATTACGTCTGGAAGTTTTTTGTCCAATAATTAGAATCTCTGTTTTTTCAGAGTTTAGTAGTAGGAAATTACTAGTCATCACATTTTTTATATCAGCTATGCATTCCATTAATTTTGTGAATTGGACAGGTGAGTATCATTGGCATAACAGTGAAAGCTAATTCCATGTTTCCTAATGATATCTCCTAATGGTAGCATGTACAGAGTGAACAGCAGCGGTCCTAGTACTGAGCCTTGTGGTACGCCATACTGAACTTGTGATCGATAAGACATCTCTTCATTTACTGCTACAAACTGATAACAGCCAGATAAGTTTGATTTAAACCATGCTAGTGCACTTCCACTAATGCCAACATAGTTTTCTAGTCTATTTAAAAGAATTTTGTGGTCAATTGTGTCAAATGCAGCACTAAGATCAAGTAACACTAATAGAGAGCTACAACCACGATCGGATGATAAAAGGAAATCAAAAGTAAATTTGTAATTCTAATGAGAGCTGTCTCAGTACTATGGTGTGGTCTAAATCCTGACTGAAAATCCTCGCAGATATCATTTCTTTCAAGAAAGGAACACAGTTGTGAGGATAGGCAGATTTGGGCAGATTTGAGATCGGCCTGTAATGGCCTGTAATTGACTAATTCGGAAGGATCAAGTTGCGTTTTTTTAACAAGCGGTTTTATCATAGCCAGCTTAAAGGTTTTTGGTACGTATCCTAGAGACAAAGACGAATTAATGATATTTAGAAGAGGACCTATGATCTCTGGAAGCATCTCTTTCAATAGCTTAGTCGTATAGGGTCTAACATACAAGTTGTCGATTTAGATGAATTAACGAGTTTGCAGAATTCTTCCTCTCCTATAGCAACAAATGAATAACATTTTTCCTCAAGGAGACTATGCACTCCCTGATGCATAGTTATAATTTTGTCCCTGATATTATCAATCTTATAAGTGAAGAAGTTCATAAAGTCATTACTGTGTTGCCCGGAAACTTCTGTGCTTGAAACTTTCTTTTTCGTTAGTTTAGCCACTGTTTCAAATAAATACCTAGGATTATGTTTATTTTCTTCTAATAGGGTTGAAAAATAAGCAGATCTAGCAGCTTTTAAAAGCCTCTCTGTAAGCAATCGAGCTCTCTTTCCATGAAATCCGAAATACCTCTAGTTTTTGTTTTCTTCCAGTTGCGCTCCATTTTTCTGGCTGCTCTCTTAAGGGCCTGAGTGTGCTCGTTGTACCACGGCGTTGGACTATTTTCTTTAATCTTCTTTAAGCGCAACGGAGCAACTGTGTCTAAAGTGCTGCAAAAGAGAGAGTTAAAAGTTTCTGTTGCAATATCAAGTTCTTCTAAGCTATCCGGGATGCTGAGATGATGAAACTGATTAGGAAGATTATTGATAAAGCAATCTTTAGTGGCAGAAGTTATAGGTCTAACATATTTATAACACGGAGTCGGCTTTGCAGCCTTGGCTAAATGTAATTTACATGAGACTAGATAATGGTCTGATATGTCATCGCTCTGCTGCAGAATTTCAACGGCATCAACATCTATTCCATGTGATAATATTACATCTAGAGTATGATTACGACAATGAGTGGGTCCTGACACGTGTTGTCTAACTCCAATTGAGTTTACAATGTTTTACGTGCCAATCCCAATGTATCTTTTTCATTATCTACATGTATATTAAAATCACCAACAATTAGTACTTTATCGTTAGCCAATACTAATTCTGATAGAAAGTCCGCAAATTCTTTGATAAAATCTTTATGGTGCCCTGGTGGCCTGTATACAGTAGCCAGCAGAAATCTCAAACGTGATTTATCGTTTACACTATATATTTTTACATTAAGCACCAACACTTCAAAAGAAGTATATTTAAAAATAGATTTCTTAGTGGTTTTGAAAATATTACTATAAATTACAGCAATACCTCCCCCTTTGCGTTTTAGACGAGGTTCATGTTTATAACAGTAATCTTGTGGGGTTGACTCATTTAAAGTAATGTAATCGTTTGGTTTTAGCCAGGTTTCTGTCAAACACAGCACATCTAGATTATAATCTGAAATCATATCATTAACTATGAGCGATTTTGAAGTAAGGGATTGAATATTCAGCAACCCAAGCTTTATCATTTGCTCATCTGTATTATATCTGTTTTTTATTTGTTGAACATCAATAAAAAAAATTTACCTGACGTTTTTTTGGATTTCCAAATTCGGGGAACAGACACAGTCTCTATATGATGATATCTCGGTGAAAGAGGCTCTATGTGATGGGATTTATTTGACCTTGGTGACGTGAGGCCGCTAGCAGATGGTCGGTTTAGCCAGTCTGTCTGCTTCCTGACCTGAGCCCCAGATTGTCATGTTTTAGCTCTAAGACTATGTACCATATTACTAGAGAGAAGAGCAGCACCATCCCAGGAGGGATGAACACCATCTCTTTTCAACAGGTCAGGTTTGCCCCAAAAACTTTTCCAATTGTCTATGAATTCTAGTTTATTCAACGGACACCACTTAGACAACCAACCATTGAGTGAGGCCAATCTGCTAACTATCTCATCACTCCTGCGAACAGGAAGGGGGCCAGAGCAAATTACAGTGCCTGATATCGTACTTGCGAGTTTACACACCTCTTTAATATTAATTTGGGTGATCTCCGACTGGCGGAGTCGAACATCATTAGTGCCGACATGAATAATGATCTTAGAGAATTTACGATTAGCATTAGCCAGCACTTTTAAATTTGCTTTGATGTCAGGCGCTCTGGCTCCCGGCAAACATGTGACTATGGTGGCTGGTGTCTCTATTTTCACGTTCGGTGTTATCGAATCACCAATTACCAGGGCACAATCAACAGAATTCTCAGTGGGTGTTTCACTGAGTGGGGCAAATCAATTTGTTATGGTAATCGGAACGGAAGAGTGTTTTTTTAATCCGCGACTAGAGCGATCTCTCACGGTCACCCATCTGCCCTGCTGCGTGGGCTCTACTTCAGCCGGAACCGAATCATGTACAGAGTTCACTATGCTAGGCGCATCCAAAATAGTATCTAAAGCTCTAGTACTATCCTTACTATCCTCAATTAAAGTTTGGATGCGTGTCTCTAGCTCTGAAATCTTCTCCGTCAGCCTGACTGTCTCCTTGCATTTATCACAAATAAATCATATATTGCCATCAGAGAAGGCTATACTAAACATATGACATGTGACACAGGTGACAATAACAGGACAAGACATTACTCACCGTTTGTGTTGACTGATTCTTACTTACCTGGGCTTTTATGAACTCAAAGGCGTGGGCGCGCGAGAGAAAATAAATAATAAATAAATTAGCGTGGGTGGCGCGTAAACACTAGCGAGCGGTGCTAACAATAACGGAAGCTAGCGATGTAAGGTTAATCTGAGATGGTGGGTAAACTATATTTAGTAATATAAACAACTAGAAATGATAGTAAATGATGGTTCAAAACAGAAAGAAATACGAAGCTAATACGAGGCGTAGAGCTTACAGCCTCGACGCAAACAAACTCACAGCAGGCAGGAAGGCAGACAGGAGCAATCCAATATCAGACATATCCTGCTATAGCTATATTTGAGAAATTTTGATTCAAAAAGGAAATAAAAGCACATCATCAGTCATTCCGCTATTGTGGCTGCAGTGTGACAAGCAATGAATGACGCGTCTCCATGGGAACCATAAAGTGATACTACCATAGACATAATAAATACATAGACGCCCTATTGGCCGCTGGACCGTACGTCAACGGCGCCGCCATATTGGGGATGGCAACTTTCCCATCCTCTCATACCGGTGTTGTGCCGAATTTTGACCCCCTGCCAAATTATTACCCCCCTCGTTGAAGTCAATACCTGATTGCCTAATCCTAACCCCACCCCTAATCTTAACCCCTCCCCCACAACTAATCCTAAACCTACCAATGCTAGGGGGGGTAGTAATTTGGCGGGGGTCGAAATTTGGCACAACACCGGGAATTGAGAAAAAATGCCTGTTTCGTAAATCGCCACACAATTGAAAAGAGCTTTCGAGGAATTACCTTTCCCAAGCAAGAACAAACGTTTGTTTTTGGTTGTATTTGGTCATGATTTAATTAGTAGGCCTAATAGTAACATTCAGAGGATACATTTAAAAATACTACTGTTATTGTGTCACGAAATGTAGTTTTAATAGTTTTTCAGTCGACAATGTAGTTTTTTAAAGCTCGAATATGTGGTTTGTTTATAAAGATAGCGCCTATTTAAAAAATTTGATCTGACGTTTTCGGAGTTGTAAGATGCGATCACCGGGCGCTCGGCGCTCGTCTACACCGCCTGGAACTGCCGTACCTCGGCCAGTGCTTCTGACGTTTGCCGCTGGCTCGGATGTCTCTAGTCTAGTGGTTAAACATGAGATATAATTTGTCTTGTGTATATCTAACGGGCAATCTTTGGTCTCAATCTATAAATGGTTCCCCGGAAAATCGTTTTGGCTGAGGGCAAAGTGAAGAAAGTGAAGTTTCAAAACTTTATATTTAGGCTATTTTAACGTTGTATCCTGCTGTATGTTTGACTGAAGCTACTTCTGTTATAATGGCTATTACTGATCAATAAAACTGACATTTAACAAAGAGTTATATATTAAATATAAGTCACTATTTAAATTCTTTTTTTATTGTGTATATTCTGTAATTTATATTTCTTATTCTATTGCTATTATTATAGTATTATTAATAAACTATATGCTATTATCAATATTTTATGATTGTATATTATTGTACTTATGATATTATAATTATACTATTCATTACTATTTTATTTGTTGTATACTATTAGTTTATTTTTTGACTAAACTATTTACTATTACTTCTCACTTTATGTTATATTTACTATTTGTACCATAACATTATGTATTATCATAAAGAATCCATCAGTTATCTTTGTTATTGCTAAAATCAGGTCAATCACAGAAAATGCTTTTCTCCACAATGAGAAAACTTAAATTATATCTCAGTATTGGGGTCTTCCCCATTCTTATCCAAGAATAAAGAGCCAGATAGGCCTACATGACAAGCCTGAGCTTTGACCATTATTTAAAAAAAAAAAAATTTTTTACAAGTCTAACTATCGAGATTTTAAACAACTAGAGATGGAACTTTTTGTACACCACATACAAACCACTGAAATCGGTTGATAAATGTAAAAACAGTTTTTGTTTTTATCCAGAAAAAAAATGCATCTCACCCTTTTACTTGCATTTGATTACAGTGCAGTCTTGCCCTCCGCAAAATGGCGGACCCGTTGACGTATCGCAGCAACGTTCCTATTTATTATGTCAATGGATACTACGATCAATAACGGTCGCCTTGAAAAACCTTTAAACTTACGTGTGAAAAGGTTAAGTAAGGCTTACATGTAAATGTGTCTTTGTTTTGTTTTGAGTGTATGGTCAATAATATAAAGTAATTAAAAAGATGGGCACAAAACCTGTTTGTCGCGCCCCACTTTTCATGTCTCATTCCCCACCATACTATGAGAAACGCTGAGCTAACTTAACAATGGGGTACCTCCGTTTGGTCAGATTTTTTCATCTTTTTGGCCGGTGTCGACCAACAATGAAAAATTGTTGTCTGGCTGCCTTTCAGTGTCCTTTTGATCTTTCCAAAAGTTGTCAGCTTTCTACCATTCATCCCAGCGACTGCGCAAAATATTGAACAAACTTGGTAGAGAAAGCGGGTTGGCTGGGTAATACCAAGTACTCGGTGCGGTGGGGGTACGTTACAGATTATTTAATGATACTATCTTTCTTGCTGGCAAATGAATTTAATGAAGAAAACGAAAAAAAGTATTCATTCGAAATATTTCCTTTTTTTTTATCTGAATGATGATATTGGGGGGGGGGGGGGGGCAACAAACGGGTATTTTCAATTTAGAGTCCTGTAGTTCCAGGTCTTTCTAGTAGATATCAAGTCTGTTAGTGAGCTAGCTGTATAACTATGGACAAGGATTAACTCCAAGGTAGCTAAACTGTGTAAAGCAGACAAGGTTTTTTAAGATAATCGAGCAGTAATAATTCCTCCGTAAATAATCTAGCTCTACTGTTGGGTCATCTCTGGTTCTCATTGAAAACCATAGATATCACAAACCTCAAAATAACCTGTCACACACTTTTGTTGGTGTTAGCAAAATACGACGAGAGCGTCAAAGTGCCCGGAAGTCATTCATTTTCAATGAATTTTGCCGCTCTCGCGGCGGCGGTGTGAACGTACAGTTAGCCTAGCTTAGACTCAAAACACAAACAGCTGACTCGCCGAACCAGCTGGTGGCGTTGATTGACGAAACTACAGGGTAACTTGAGGAGCTCTTTTCCAAAACGCGATAAATCCATAGTTTTCAGGAAAATTATTTTTTTTAACTACACCCACACATTTTGTAAATATTCAATTTAGCCTGTTAAAATATTTTTTCCCCTCAGTCTGAGCATGTTGAACAATGATTATTAAATCAAACAACAATATTGTTGATGATAAATTCAAAGTAATTTTTTTTCAAAACGCTATAAATCCACAAAAGAAAAATCCAAAAATGGATGATTTTGGCCACTTAATTACGTTTTGTTTTGTAGAAAGCCTTTCTTTAAAATGAATTTCGTTTTGAATAAATTGTATCTTAATTTTAATACTTTTTTATCAACCAATTGCCTGGATTTAATAAATAAGAAGCAAATAGACAATATAATCATGACATGGAGGCGCCGGCGTGGTCACTTGCATTGCACGTGAACTGGAGCGCATCTCATCATAAATTAACCGAAACTCAGCGTATGCCTCACAGAGTCATGAGAAATATATCTATATAGAAAGCTTGAAATGTCTTTAAACGAAACAATTAAAAATAAATAGCATACTCTCTTATTATGTAATCCATTACATGCATTTCTCTCTAGGCCAGTTCACTACAGAGATGCTGATCGTCAATTTCATCTTTGCAGACACTGACACACAGAAAACAGTTGATTAATAAAAATAAAATAAAAATTTCGATTTTCGAACGATATTCAACTTTTGTTCCTTGATTGTCGAATGCCATTTTTGGCAGAAATTATAAACAGAAACCTTTGGCAGCAGCATCTACCCCCAGGTGTAGGTTTCACTGGCTCATCAAGGCCATCAAACGTGTTATCACCGTTTAAAACACTCATTTTGAGGAATGAATGAACATAAATAAACCTCTGTTCAGCGCGCCGATGTTGGAACGCTCACTGAATTCTGATTGGTCGAGAGGATTTATCGCGTTTAGGCTAAAATTAGGTTTGGCGCTTATCGCGGTTTGGAAAAGAACTGCATCTTGCAGTACATTTTAAACAAGGAAATATAGCGATTTGGCATGAAACATTGATGGAGCAGTGAATAGGTTCAGAACACAGCAAAATGACACGACAAACTCTTTTTTTTTTTAATTGCGTTAATCGCGTTTTGGAAAAGAGCTCCTCACTTAAAGACAAGATTAATTACATGATCATACACCCAATTGTATTCAAACAGTTATGGAATGATCACTGCACAGACGTCTATACTGTGAAGGTTGCTTATCTCATCTGGTTAGTGCTACCAATCGCACAACAACTATCTGGCATGTCGTTTACACCTCAAAACACCAACTTTTGTATAGTAAAACTGGCGACGTCCTGGCAAGACCCTTGATTAGTTTTCTGGGTTTCGTTGCTGGAGAACGACGTTCTAGCCCGCCAGCCAGTACTTGTGACATCACATGCAAAGTATGAATACATCCTAGTTGCCAGGCAGATTTCCTGATATAAACTTTTACAGACTAATGTAACTGAAGGACACAATTACTGATAATTCATTTCATTTTCAACATCAACATCATTGATTTTTCCCTATTTTCATAGGGGTTACATCAGCAAAATGTAATAGCAACTAACAGGCAGTGCTGGTCCTTAAGAATTTATTTTCTATACATTTTACTACACAGTCATATTTCGTTATCACAATTCACATTTGCAGAATGAAAGAAAGCATAGCATACTTCTCTTGCTATTAGTGCCATATGGGAGTTAACTAGTATGCTATTTTGAATTCAGCCATAAACTCATGTTTTTCACTGTCAATTCCATTGAGTTCTAATATCCCTCAGTATGACACCTCAGGTGATGGCTCTGAAATATTGTTGGAATTGTACATACAAAGACTTTCAGCTTGTGCATGTATATTGCTAACTATTATTGAGACAGAATTAGAATGCTAACAGATAGCTCTCTCCAGATATTTTACATAGGCAACTGAAATAGAATAAAAGTTCATATACTTATTTATAATCTTCAATCAAAGGGCACCACGCATGCATGTGTGTGGTGATGATGCAGGAGCTGGCGTTCTGACATATGATGTTTTATTAACAAGGTTAATATTAATAATAATAATTTGAAAAATGTATATAGCGCTGTTTCTGGGACCTCAAAGCGCTTTACATAGAAGGGGGAATCTCCTCAACCACCACCAATGTTCAGCATCCACCTGGATGATGCGACGGCAGCCATATTGCGCCAGTACGCCCACCACACACCAGCTTACTGGTGGAGAGGAGACAGCGATGAAGCCAATCAGTATATGGGTATGATCAGGAAGCTATGATGGACAGAGGCCAAGGGGAACTTTTTTGGGGGGGATGAGAATTTTGGGATTTGGGAAAAATGGGATTTTTAATGACCACAGAGAGTCAGGACCTCGGTTTAACGTCTCATCAGGCCTGGGGCTATAGCAACACCAAGGGCCCCCTTTCATCTGATTGCCACGCCACAGCCTACCACAATAAATATTTTTTTATTGTTATTAAAGCTGCAGTCCGTAGCTTTACCTCTTTGTCGCCATCTCTGTTCGAAAACTGCAATTGCAGTTATTTTTCGGGATTATCAATTTTCCGTGGGTTGTACATCGGCATGAAGCAGCGCGGATGAATCCAATGTTTTGAGGAGAGTGTGCGGCTGTTAATCACCGCGCCGGTGTGGATACGGGCATTCAGAATCACACATTATACTTTTTGGAAGTATGACCAATATTAGAATTTTCAACAGAAAATAATGTCTGAACAAGTAAGTAACATCCACTTTTGTTCTGATCAACTAAGGGGGAAAAAAGCATGGCAGTAAATCTTATTTTGTATAAACAAATAACAATCGGTGCTATAACGGTGTATGAACAGAATCCCTGTAATGCATAAACTTGTTATAATATAACATAATATAAACATCTTATGACAGGAACATTTTGATATGGAATATCAGGATAAAAATTACTCCACATAATTTCTTGGTTCATTTTGGGAACCTTTTATTGATGAAAATTTACCCCCTCCCCTTCCATAAGTGCATTTACTCCGAACTCAAAAACATAAAGGTTGCCAAAATCAGCAAAAACTTTACTCATACTTCAGTCATACTTCCTTAATAAGTACTTAACCATGAATAATTTAAAGGGATAGCTCAACAACATCACCCTCATGTTGTTCAAAACCTGTATGAATGTATTTCTTCTGCTGAACACAAAAGAAGATATTTTAAAGAATGTTGGTAACCAGACAGTGACAGCACCCATTGACTTCCATAGTAGAAAAAATATATATTAAGTCAATGACTACCGTAAAATGTCTGGTTACTAACACTATATAAAATATATTCTTTTGTGTTCAGCATAAGAAAGAAATTCTTTCAGTTTGAACAACATGAGGTGAGTAAATGATGACAGATTTTTTTTAAACTTTCCTTTTACATAAGGTCTTACAGTTAAATAGTCTTTTTTTCTAGCTTTAGCACAGCAGACATCCTTTATGATATTATTAAAGTTCATTAAAATCCAGTCACTGTTTTAATAAGCGAGTCATTCATTCAACCGATTTGTTCAAACGGCTGTTTGATTCAACGACGAAGCAAACGAGGAGTAATTTAATCATTAAATGAATGGATTCGTTCAAAACGCGGATCATTCAGTAACAAATCACCACTATCAATTTCAGAGATTGTTTCTGCTGTTGTTTCATTTTGTAATTTTCATCGGCGAAGTGACGATAAACCAAAACGTAACTCTCAATGTTAACTAATTGGTCAACTAATTTTTTGTTGCATAACATAGCCTATAGGCCTATCACATAAGCAATTGTGCTGATATTTGGGGAAAACTGCGGTTTTACTTGTGAATATATCACATCGTTTTATATTATGTAAAAACTCTTCGGGGCAAAAATGCCCATGTAGACCTTGGATATTGGACCTTGATGTTCGTCAAAAAAAAAGTAAATCAGCTTTTTTTTCTTTCTTTTTTTATAATATAAAAAACGTGGAAGACCCCGTGGAAAGTTTTACACGGGTGAGTGGTGAGACAAAAAACACTGACATTCTGGATTCAGACTGCAATAAAATCACCGACGAGCCCCTATAAATATTGAAAATAGCCTACCTTACGATCCACGAGAAACAATTACCATTCAAATAGTGCTTAACTCATTCATTTACTTCAGCTGCTTGTTTACCTTCTTCGACGTATAAAACACGCAGATCGATGACGACGCAGGATGACGAAGCTAACTGTGGGCTGCTGTCGCTGCACTCGGGGTCTTCCACGGGCACGGATGAAAGTCAAGCAAAGCATTTAGTTAGTTTAGGAATTTTTGCTTCCCTTTTCTGTCTTTCGAGTTTTTTTCCTTTTTTGTGCTCCATTATCACTTTTTTTCATAATTTTTGCACTCTAGCGAGCGATTTATACCCATGTTCTATCATGAAAGCATAACGAAAAGAGGCGTTTCTCAACGTCATGGCGCAAATTGTAGAGTTAATTTGATTGGGCGGTGAATTATATCAGTCAGGCACATTTTCCAATAACTTCTTGTTATTTTATTATACACAAATCAACCACCTATGATTTGACAATCTCATTTCCTCCAGCCAATCACGGGCTCCCTAATCCCGCGGGCCCTGGGGCTTCAGCCCCACCTAGCCCTTATGTTAATCCGGCCCTGCGTCTCATCCGTAGGACGGTGCTCTTTGACAGTATAGTGTCCCCGTCACTACACTAGGGCGTTAGGACCCACACAGACCACAGGGTGAGCAGCCTCTGCTGGCCTTAATAATGGCGCTTTTCCACTGCATGGTACGGCTCGCTTCGCTTTTCCACTGCGTGGTACGACTCGGCACGGCATGGCTCGGCTCGCTTAGCTCGGTTTGCTTTTCCACTGCCGTTAGTACCGCTTCAAAGTGGGTGGGATTATAGACTGATCATCATCCGCTCCTCGGAAACGAGATAAACGTCTGCACTTCGTCCACTGAACACGATTCAGCCATTTCTTTTTTGGAAGTTTTTTTTTTCTTTCTTTTTTCTTCAAGCAAGTTGTTTTAAAACAGGTGCTACAGCGGTGGCTGTTAGGCCTACTGGCTATTTAAATCTAGCGGGTTTGATATCCCGCACGCAAATACAATGGCTGGTAGTGACGATTCTGTCTGCCCAATCAGTGATCTGCAGTGTTTTCACGTCACATTTTAGTACCGGTACGGTACGCTTGGAACCTCAACAGAGGTGAAACCATTTAAAGCAAGCCGAAGCGAGCCGTAACGTACCTTGCCATGCAGTGGAAAAGCGCCAAAGCGTGCCGTACCGAACCGTGCCATACCATGCAGTGGAAAAGCGCCATAACAGCTCTTACAGCAGCAACCTAATTATCTCAGAAGGTCTTCCATCCAGGTACTAACCAGGCTCAGCCCTGCTTAGCTTCAATGGGCAACCAGTCTTGGGCTACCGGGTGAAATGGCTGCTGACTCGGGAGGCTCAGGAGGAACACGTTCTAATGATCAAACAATCAAGTCATTCCAACCAGCTGTCAGCAATCAGTAGTCAATAGGTCTACTCAATTAGCATGAGTAAAGCCTAAATATACTAGGGATGCACCATGAACATTGGGCTTTTTTAACCGAACCCTAGAATTTTTTTCCACCGAACCCTAGGCTTGCACTACACGCGCTACGTCGATGTCACGCTGTCGTTGATTACGGGAAGGTGTTTACCTTAGGCTCGTTCAACTTGGACACAGACCGATTGGTGAATGACATCAGAGAATATCATCAGTATGACATCAGAGGGAATAGAGAGCAGACGGCTCCTTATGCTTTTGAAATGCTCTCGCGGTACTTTGATGTCATAAACCGATCGGTCTGTACAGCGCCAGTTCAAGTCAAACAAGCCTGTAGTGTTACGCTTTGTGTCAGGAAGAAAACACACTCACGGAGGCGACTGGTGGCATCTCACAACTCGCACTTTATTCCCCAATCGAACTCGTGTTACTGTCTGTCACACGTTCTACCGTCCACAGCGTTACTTAACAAAATAAGATAAAAATGAGCATCAAACAGAAAATATAGCTGCGAGCAGCGATTGCGGGCCCAAGCCGGTGGCACCACCGCCCCGGTGCCTTTAGGGTTATTGTGCACGACGTGCAAAAACGTAACCCCGCTTTGACTGTTGAAAAGAAGTGTGCTGTAGGGCTCGCATCAGTGTGGCCTCTGCAAAAGTGCATATCCAGGGCATATATAAACCACAAAGTATGCGTGAGAAACCTTCTGAAACCCAAATTGAAAAATGAGACAGCCTATGGTCTCATTGATTTAACAGACACATGAAATAAGTACACAAGACCGAAAATTCATATGAAGTGTGCCATTTGGGGACAGGGCCTATGATCGTGAACCACAATAGCCACATATATGAGATCATTTAAATTTAGAATAATTTTTAGGTCAATATGTTTTGCAGCACTTAAATGTGTAAATCCAGAAGCCCAGTATTTATCTGGAGGTCTTTGTCCTTTCCTGGTTTGTCTCTGCTTTTTCTGTTCTGCCCTGTTTGCCATTGTTCTCCCTGCCTGTCTTGACCATTCTTAATAAAAAGCTGCAAATGGATTCCCCTGGCCTGACCCTGCCTCCATACAACACACATGCTGCATCTGCTCGCTATCTGCCGAACGGCTCTGGTAGTTCCGCTTCAGCACTGATGATGTTGTAGGAATAGTGCGCTCTGGTTGGTCTGGATTATTCGGGAATTTTTCTTTTATACAGAAATAAGTTATTTATAATCCATATAGATAGATAGATAGATAGATAGATAGATAGACATATATAAAGACACAGAGAATATTACTTGCCTTACCTGTTTAGTAAAATGAAAAAATAAAAATAAATAACTAGGGAAACCGAGATAATTATTCTGATTTGATGATACACTCAAAATATTACACAAGCAATCGTTTAAATTTAATGATATTCAGAACAGAACAAGAATTTTAAAAAACTATAAACAAGAAGTAACCGAAATAATGTAAAGCGAAAGTCAAAGTAAGTGGTGTTGGGCTCACGTAACTCTCTCATTAGAATCAAACTGTTTCAACATTTGTGATGTATTTGGATGCTAATTTTTTCTTTATTATAGGCTTTGTACTTCACTCACGTTACAATATGTGTGTGAGTGTGTGTGTGTATGTGTGTGTGTGTGTGTGTTTGGTGTGTGTGTGTGGTTGAGGTGTGGGTGCGATTGAACTGTTACACATAAAAACATACTCCGTCATTTTGTTCATCGAGGACGTAAATTCAAACTGCAAAGTGTTTATTTATATGTATGTACACTCACAATAAAACACAAAGTGGTTTTGTCAAACTATAAACTCAAACTGTAACCTACAACTGTCCCCCAACCAAAATCTCACCCACACACACCAACACCCACACACACAGTTTAAAAGCAAAAAATATTTATCCAACCTCGTTTAAAAACAGTCTGTGAGTGCCATCTTTTGGACATTCATCATATTGCATTGGTTTTAATTTCTTGTCCTCAAACAGAGCACTGATCTGTTTATTTTTAAGTTACACATTCTACATTGATTAAAATAGAAAATCAAATGTGTTTTTTTAATGGTAGTATTATTTTATACAATAATTTATAAATCTGATGAGAATAAATGTAGTGTGCATACATTTTTTAAGGAAAACATTGATCTAATATAGCACATTAAAGAGAGAGAGACGGAGGAGCGGGCGCGATCGAACTGTGTGTGTGTGTGTGTGCGTGTGTGTGCGTGTGTGTGTGACAGGGGCGCGATCGAACTGTGTGTGTGTGTGGGAGCGAGAATAACATTTTTAAGGAAAACATATTGATCTAATATAGCACATTAGAGAGAGAGAGACAGAGAGAGAGAGAGAGAGAGAGAGAGAGAGAGAGAGAGAGAGAGAGAGAGAGAGAGAGAGAGAGAGAGAGAGACAGAGAGAGAGACAGAGAGAGAGAGAGAGAGAGAGAGAGAGGCGCGGGCGTGATCGAACTGTGTGTGTGTGTGTGTGTGTGTGTGTGTGAGTGTGTGTGTGTGTGAGAGAGAGAGGCGAGGGCGCGATCGAACTGTGTGTGTTTGTGCGTGTGTGGGAGAGAGAGAGGCGCGGGCGCGATCAAACTGTGTGTGTGCGTGAGACAGAGAGAGAGGCGCGGGAGCGATCGAACTGTGGGTGTGTGTGTGTGTGTGTGTGTGTGTGTGTGTGTGTGTGTGTGTGTGTGTGTGTGTGTGTGTGTGTGTGTGTGTGTGTGTGTGTGTGTGTGTGTGTGTGTGTGTGTGTGTGTGTGTGTGTGTGTGTGTGTGTGTGAGAGAGAGAGAGAGAGAGAGAGAGAGAGAGAGAGAGAGAGAGAGAGAGAGAGAGAGAGAGAGAGAGAGAGAGAGAGAGAGGCGCGGGTGCGATCGAACTGTGTGTGTGCGTAATACAGGTAATAAATGAATAAAAGTGTGTATAAATACAATTTTGGACACAGGAGGGCAGTATGGCCCTATGAATGACTTTGTGTTTAAACTATCACCCGAAGATACCCCCTCCCCCTCCTCACACAGACACACACACACACACGCAGAGAATGGCAGGGTGCATTCTCTCTGTCAGAGAGAGGGAGAGAAAATTCTCAGAATCCACATTCAAACTACAATATCTGACTTTCTGTTGGTCTGAGCTAATGACAATAAAATAGAAAGTTGTTCGGCTTGACGAGAACAATATACACGCAGAGTTTTGTAACTGTAGGTAAAATTAACTAAGTTATAACACACTTTATGTGTCCTTTTTTAGTCATAAATTCATGTCCTCGCCACGGCCAAACCGTTCGAGATATCAAAAATCCGTTCGCAATTTAGCATCCTCAATGTCTTGACTTCACGCTGACCGAGTTTCGTGGTGTTTGGATTAATTCTCTAGGAGAAGTATATAAAAAATAAAAGTATGTATTTTCCAAACAACCCATAATAGCTGACTTCCTGTTGAGCTGTCGTAAAACTTAGAGCACGAAAGTTGTTCGGCCCGAAGAGATCTATAAGTGTACCGAGTTTCATATTATTACATGCAAGCATGTTTGATATATGGACAAGTGTTCGAATCCCGTTCCAGGGGGCGCTGTCGAGCCCCCCTGCCACGCCCGGGTACCATCTTCAGCCCGGCCCTGATGGCCGCGGCTTCTGACCTGTGTGCAAAGTTTCAAGAGTTTTCGAACACGTTAAGGGCCCCAAAACCTTGAAAAACTCAAATAAAAGCATTCTCACTCAGCAGACAAACCCCCCTCCCCTCAAACACACGGAGAGACGTAGGGTCAGAGAGAGTGGAAGAGAAAATTCTCCAAAACATCCACATTCAAACCAGAATATCTGACTTCCTGTTGGTCTGAGCTAATAAGTGTAAATTAGAAAGTTGTCCAGCTCGATATGAACATTATACATACTGAGTTTTAAGATTGTAGATAAAAGTATAGACCTAACTCCCCCTCTTTTGACAAAAGGTGGCGCTACTGAGCCCCGGCACCACGCCCGTTTCTGAAACTTTGCACATGTCTACTGGCTAATAAATGTGATGTGTCTATCGAGTTTCATGCAATTTCAAGTATGCTAAGAGTCTCAAAAGCATCAAAAAAGAATCTTAAAGTTTGATGCGTTACCACGGCAACAGTATCTAAAATATCAATAATCCTTTCACAGGTCTAAATCTGCCGTGTGTTTACATTATACACATAAAGTTTGAAGCAAATCGGGTAAAAATAAGAGGGTGATTTCAAAGCATTTTGAAAGTGACACACTTCCTGCTGCCAGTTGGTGGCGCTATAACTTTGACTCACAATAGTCACATCCATGTGATCGGCCTCTTACAGCGAACACACTGCTGAAGTTTCATCAAGATCAGTCAATGTATGCAGAAGTTATAACACACTTCCTGTTTCCATTATTCGCCATAATTTCGTTTCCTCGCCACGGCCAAACCGTTCGAGATATCAAAAATCCCCTGGCAATTTTTCATCCTCAATGTCTTGACTTCATGCACACCGAGTTTGGTGACGATCGGGTGAATTCCCTAGGAGGAGTATATCAAATTCCTGAACATGAGTTTCCAAACAACCCATAATAGCCGACTTCCTGTTGGGCTGGCGTAAAAAGTAAGAGTGCAAAGGATATATGAAATGATGAGATCTATATGTGTACCGATTTTCAGATTAATTCATGCAAGCGTGTTTGATATACGGACATGTTTTCAAATCCCGTTCCAGGGGGCGCTGTCGAGCCCCCCTGCCACGCCCGGGTACCATCTTCAGCCCGGCCCTGATGGCCGCGGGTTCTGACCCGTGTGCAAAGTTTCAAGAGTTTTCGAGCACGTTAAGGGCCCCAAAAGTGCCCAAAAGGTAGTAAAATAATAATAATAATAATAATAATAATAATAATAATAATAATAAATAATCCTAAGGAAAACAATAGGGCCTTCGCCTTTTCAAGGCTTGGGCCCTAATAACTCGCATATATGGGGTGTTCAAGGCGCACGGCACATACAATACAGACTGCAGACAGTTCAATAGGGAGCGCGCAGCTCTTAAAGGGGACACGTCTTATTTCCACTCGTTACAGTAGGTGGACCGTTCGAATGCAGTAGGCTGTGAGAAAGTGAAAATGGAACTTGAGCAGAAAGTGTTGTTTGGCAGTACTTTCAGTCAAAAGAAGGCAATTCCAGTCGAGCTACACGTTCAATTTGCAATGCAAATTTGTCTCATGGTGGCAATTAAGGACTCTAAAAAACATCATAGCTGTTGTTAAAATGCATAATGTTATTCTTTTTTTTACAGTTAAAATAAAATAAAATGAAAAATCCACTTTGTTTACTTCATTAATGTGTTTACTTTGTTAATGGACTGAGGATGAGAGTAGGATTCGGTATTCGGTTTCGGATTCGGCAGAATCTTAACCAGTGGATTCGGTATTCGGCTGAACCAACAGAGTTTCCGCTAGAAAAAAATGGTGCCGGTCAAAGTGACCGGCAGAGGTTTCGTTACTATACGGACATTTGGATGATATCCTGGTCAAATTTTGCCTCTTAATTTGTCAAGTTGAGGAAAACTGGAGGCAGGCTATGTAACTTAAAAAAATGACATAATCAGGCCGTATAGAATGCAACATGTTTATTAGCCTAACTTCCAAATAGACGGAAAAAAATATGAACGTCCGATTGGCGTCAATCAATGCCAATTGTTTTTACTATGGTTTCACATTCATAGTTTAACAAACCAATCCCCCTTCTCCACATAAAATATCTGAATAGCTATTGTTCTTGCTCAAGTGAACTTAATTATACACTCTCAGTATTTCCACCAGAAAGACTCGGGAGATAAGATACTGTATAATAATGCATTTTATTAACAGCCCAGCAAGCCATATATGCAATAAAGTTCGTTGGCGTAGGCCCCGTCTGTAACCCGCGACGCACGTCGCAGGCTTACGGCATCGATAAGAGGAGCGGTGTCCGCAGACTCAATGCTTGTAAAATGGCTAATAATACTTCTGATCGCTGGTTCTGCATATTCTTGAAGAGCTATAAGATAATATAATAGGTGAGAATGATATTAGAATTATAGGCCTACAAAAGAATGCTGCGCTTATTATAAATAGGCCTGTAGCCATGGGTCATTCTATGGAAATGTCAATTTTTCTGTCCCTAGCCTTTACAAAAATATTACACTTAAAAAACACTTTAGGGTTACAATTTAATTTCCTTTTAAAATAAAACAATATGTTATTTGAAAAATTACACATTCTTGAGCCATCAATGTGGCAATATTTGATTTTTATTAATTCTATAGAATTCCACCACAGAAGTGCTCATCCCCACAGTCATGTACAGAGGGAAAGTGCTTTATTTTGAGGCCAATAACAAGTTTTTACACCATTTAAAATACAAAAATGTATACATAATTATCAAATATATTTGATATTATATTTATACTATCAAATATTAAAATACAATGTCACATGTGATATAATAATTTTACATCCATTTAATTCTGCTACACTCAAAAGTTAAGATTTAAAGGATTGCATCACTACTTAATTTTAACCGGTTTTCAAATATTTTCATTGTCATAGCAAATACATGGTTGCGCAAACGAACTAACCTCATTCAAGCACACTTTTAACAAACCTGATTAAAATAAATAAAACATAATATCCTTATTTGTTGTATTATTATTATTTTTCGGTAACTGACTACATTGTGCTGAAAAAAATTAGAAATAATATTTAATAAAAACCTTTGAAATTGCCAAAGTAAGGTAACACCAGCAGTGTTAATTTTGACAAGAAATTTTTATTCAGTTTTAGTCTTAGTCTTTTGACTATAATTCTTTTTAGTTTTAGTCAAGTTTTAGTCATCTGATTTTTTTTAATTTTAGTCTTATTTTAGTCGACTAAAATTGCATGGTATTTTAGTCGACTAAAATAAGACTAGAATCAATAACAGATTTACTAGACAATTTTTTACCGCTGGTATAGGAAACAAACTTAACCAAAATATATAAAACACAAATTTAACTTTATTTCAACACAACTTTATTTCAATTCAAAAGCTTTTATGCAGCAAAATACACTGTCGTGGTAATGTAAACAATAACTAGCTGCCAATTCACCATCAATAAAAGAAAAATAAAGTTAGGTCCAGGACCTTAAAGCATACAGCTGAGCTGAACAATAAGTGCAAACATCTTTAAATTGAATCTAAAGTGCACTGAACGACATTTTCTTCTTGCTACCACAATGCTGGCAATTCAACCACAGAATACTAACACTTATTTACCTCTATTCATTTTCAAGAAAGCACTTCGTGCTAAAGTGACTTTTGCTCTGTTACGCTTTCCCCTGGTCAGGTCACCTGTGACACTAAAAACTCTCTCTGCAAAAGCTTGTGAAGCCGGCATTGCTAACAGATCTAATGCTAATGGTTTCAAGCTGTGATAAAATGTGTCACATTTCGCAGAAGCTCAGCTCATTGCATGAACTCATGTTGCCTTTTGCCGAACAGACACTGACTCTTCAGAGTGACACGATGTCTATGTCACTGATCGTCCCTGCCCTCTTAGATTTGCTTAGCCACCTTACTGATTTTGAAGAAAACGCAAATCATCGGGATTTTGCCACTTTTTAAAATTAAAGTCAATCTGAACCAGCGCTTTGCCTGAGTATTGGATCCATCCGATGAAAAGTTCTCTCCACTTGTAGCAGCTGATTTCTGATTTACTTGAAGCAGTAAATATTAAAGCACTAAACGCAAATAAAAGAGTGAAAAAAGTAAATATTTAATAAGTTGGCAGCTAGGTGGATAAAAAAAATGTAACAAGATTTTATAAGGTATTTGTCAGGTTGGTGTAGGTAGCCGAAGACGAGGACACAGGAATTTCCAAATAGGTCATTTATTTACTAAATACGCTTTCAGAAACACGGGAAAACACTCCAGGACATCAGGACACACAACCCTATATAGACGACGACCAACAATCACAGGGAAAACACAGGGCTTAAATGAACTGGGACTAATGGGATAATTAACAGAAGACAGGTGATGGGAATTTCTAATCAAACAGACAAGGAACAACTAACAGGACTTAACCATAAACCACAAAGACAGGGGGAAACAAGATCACAACACAGAACAGAACACATTAACAATGTGACAGAACCCCCCATCCTCCCCGCAGGCGTGTCCTCGTGACGTATAACATCCAAAGGGGTGAGGAGGGCGTGGTTGAACAGGAACGGGAAACCTCCAGGGCGGAGCTGGTAGCTTGGGGAACCAGGGCAGAACAGGCAGCGGGTGTGGCCACGGAGCTGTCGGACCCTCTGGCGTCCAGGGCGGAGCTGTCAGACCCTCTGGCGTTCAGGACGGAGCTTTCGGGCCCTCTGGCGTCCAGGGCGGAGCTGTCGGACCCTCTGGCATCCAGGTGAAGACCCTTCTGGTGGCCATGGCGGTGAGGACCCTTCGGGTGGCCATGGCGGTGAGGATCCTTCGGGTGGCCATGGCGGTGAGGATCCTTCGGGTGGCCACGGCAGTGATATTTTTCCAAACCTCCTTGGGTCTTTGGCCGGCCACGGCGAAAGCGTATACTGGCCAGATTTGAAATGTCTCACTCAATCGTTCGTTGTCTAGGTCTATATTACAGCCATTGTAGGCATGCGCTTTATTTGAAATGCAGCATGCAATGTTGTTTAATAACTTTCAAACGGTAGAGCCTGTTCCTTTATAACATAGCCAAAGGTCGGTGTATTTTTGCTTTATACATTTTAGGCTTATTCTCAAATTCAGATTGTGTTAGGGGGCTGGATTATTAGGCAATTTTAATCTGACAATTTGACCGGAGAAATTTAATTTTGTCGGACATTTAATTTTTTTTACCGTAAACCCTGGTTTACAAGCAGAGGAAGACGCACGTTCACACTGTGCAATTCATGCAATTCAATGCAATTCATCCTCTGTGTCGAAATCTGCAGACATGAACTGTTTTATGTTGAGCATGCGTCTTCCTATGCTTGTAAACACAGCCCTGCGTTTCTGGGTCATATGTCAGAATGCCAGCTCTTGCATCATCACCACACGCATGCGTCGTGGTGCTCTCTTGAACGCGTGAATACATAGCATTTCATAACTTAGGCCCAAAAATTGTGTAACACTAACATTAGAGGAACTGTCATTGCCGCATCAGGGTGTCACAGAATCCACCTCACCATTCTTTACGCCCTCAGCCCCAGACTCCTACACACGCTCCCAAGTCTGTATCTGCGTCTGCGTCTACGTCTGCCAGTCCTCCAGCCATTTCTATCCATTAAACTGCAACAGATAAGACTTTCATTCCCATACCAGTATCACCAGTACTATCTGAAGTCGAGAGACTCACCTGCCAATAACCTGTGTCCTTCATTAAACTCTGTTCAGATTTTACCTGTGTTTGCTATCTTCTGTTCCATGACAGGGCATATAATTTGTACCACAAACCTTCGACACTCACAAACACAATCATCATACAGAGGCAACAAATTTCATGACTCATTTTTGATCATCTCAGCTGTAAAATCAATGGTAAGAAACTGAAAAATCGTCAAGTAAAATAATATTATGTTTTTAAAGAAACAATTAGTATTTTACATACTTGTAGTTTAAAATGTTTTATGTTTAAAAATAACAATATATTTGCTATTGTGGATTTTACTAAGAAGTTCTTGTTACAATACTGTATAGCCCCGCTCGATCGGGTAGGCTTATCCAATCAGCGGGGAAGGTCTCTGCGCATTACTGTCTTTCCGTGTGGCAAAGGGATTTTGATTAAATGCAATACATTTTCTCATGTATTAACTTGTATATTCATCTGACTCCATAAATGAAAAGGTTTTAAAGATATTTGTGCATCATGAATTGTGAGCGAATTTTTGACTATTCTTTTAACTCTTTCATGAAAATAATGTCAGAGTCGATTAGAATAAAACCAAATGTTTACAATTTGTTATGACAGGTAATTTCATAATCAGTTCAAAGATAATCAATACAATAGCTTTGAATGCTCTTGAATAAAGAGAAGAGATGCGAACCCGACATTAAGAAATACTTGAGGCTGAGAGTCTCAGCCACTCTCAAGCCTCACTAGCCGCGTTTCCACTGTCGGGCCAGGGCTAACAGTGACCCGAGCCGGGCCAATGGCCTCGGGCCTCAAGTACCGGGCTTGCGTTTCCACTGCCGGGCCACTAGCCCCGCTGCGCTGCTCTAAACCCCGCCCTTAACACGCCTTCCTGGATTGAACGTCATACAACCGCACTCATTTCAGCTGGGATTATGAAGTTCATTCAGGCAAGACTCAACGATCGAAATGGAGAGGACCGAAGCGTCTGTTTGCTTTTTTTGGTGTTTGCTTGGTGGAAGATGAGCGTTGTTCGGCGAATACTTAGCTTAGCAAGTTCAGCAACAATGTACTTGATAACATCCTCACACGCCGTCAAATTGATGTTGTACTCTTTCTTCTGCCCAAATGTTTAGAAGAGCTTTGGTATCTTCAACAGACCAGTACAGGCGATTCTCCATTTCGTGCAGCGATAATTTTGCGCGATATCCAGAATCCAGAATCCAGAATCGGTCTGTCTTCGCAGGCCAAAGATGGTCAGCGCAGACCACAACAATCTGCCCAGGTCTGTCGGTCCTGGGCGAGCCCCATCCAATTATGTTCCAGATCTTGTCGTAGCGAGTCGCGCCATCGTGTTGCAGGACGTCCGCGTGGCCGCTTGATGTCGATCGGCAACCAGACGGTGACTTCGCGCGTCCATCTGTCGTCTGTCCGCTGCATCAGGTGCCCGGCCCAGCGCTTCTTGGCCTTGTTGGCCAAGTCCACCGCGTCGGCCACCCTGGTCATGGCCCGCAGCTGCTCGTTGCGGACGTGGTCGATCTGTTTAACCCCAATCATACGGCGCTCGATTGCGCGTTCAGTCGCGGCCAGCTTTTGCCGGTCGGCCGCCGTCATTGTCCAGGTCTCAGACCCGTAGAGCATGGCCGGCAGGACGGTGCTGTTGAATAGGGCGGCCCTGATGTCCGGGTCAATGGCTCTGTTGGTGACCGTCTCGGCAATTGAGCCAAAGCTGACCCAGGCGGCTCGGCGTCGTCGTGCCAATTCTCGACCAATCCTGTGGTCTGTGGTTAGCTCCTGGCCCAAGTAGATATAGCTATCGACTTGCTGGAGCTGGTGCTGGCCGACATGAAGGGTGGTGTCTGCCACCTGGTCGTTGCGCATCCACTTGGTTTTGGCCAGATTGATTTTGAGGCCGATCGGAGTGCCAGCCTGATTGAGCTGGTCGAGCCGCTGCTGTACATCGACCGCCGAACAGCCTATTACCACAATGTCATCGGCAAAGCGCAGGTGATTGAGCCAGCGGCCGTTGATCTTGATGCCGACCTCGTTCCAGTTGAGCTGCCGGAAAATTTGCTCGAGGCAGGCGGTGAAAAGCTTAGGCGAGATGGTGTCGCCCTGCTTGACCCCGCGGCCGACCTCGATGTTAAGCAGCCGGTCGAACAGGGTGATGGTGGTGGCGCAGTTGCTGTTCAGCTCCTGCAGCAGGGCCACATGCTCGTCACCGATGCCTTGTTGTTGGAGGGCGAGCAGCACGGCGTTGATCTCGACCGAGTCAATGGCCTTCTCGTAGTCGACGAAGGCCAGGACCAGCGGCATCTTATACTCCCTGGCACGCTCGAGCAGCTGGTTCAGTACCTGCACATGATCCATGGTGCTAAAGCCAGATCTAAATCCGGCCTGCTCGACGGGCTGTTGTTCGTCTAGCTGCTTGGCCAACCGGTTGAGCAGCACCTTGGTGAAGATCTTATATATGGCCGACAGCAGTGTGATCGGCCGGTAGTTGCTTAGCAGCTCACGGTCGCCCTTTTTGAACAGCAGTATTGTCTTGGCCGTCTTCCACTGTTTGGGGATTTGACATTGTGCCATGTAGCGGCTGAATCGGGTCGCCATGGCCGTCCAAAGGGAGTGGCCGCCTGCTTTGAGCAGATCGATCTCCACGCCGTCCAAGCCAGGCGCCCGGTCTGCCTGTGCCTGCTCGACTGCATGTCGGACCTCGCTTTCCAGCACTGGTAGGATGGGCGGCAGCTGGTCGAGCTGAAGGTTAGGTGGGGGGACGGGCACCTTGCTGGCGAATAGATCACTGTAGAAACGCCTGCACTCTGCCTCAATGCCGGACCGAGTCCTGGTCGTCCGCCCGTCTGCCGTCTTCAGATCTGGTATTTGGCCACGCTGCTGTTGCATCGCCCGCCTGCACTTTTTCAGGCTCTTGCGGCCCTCGGCTGTCGCCAGCAGGCGCCTCTGTCTGTATTGATCGAGGTCGGTCTTGAGCTGCTGCCGGATCTGCTTGCACAGCAGGCCGTACTCGACATGTGTGGGTCCGTCAGCGCGTATCTGCCTCCGCCTCTGCATCAGGGCCTTGGTGGTGGCCGAAATTCGGCTGGCCCGGCTGTTGGTCGGCACTGCAGCTGCATCACGGCTTGACTTGAGCAGGCCAATAAAGTGGTCGTAGTCCTGGTCGATGTCGGTTTCAAGCTGGGTCCAGTTGGTGTGGTCGATCAGAGTGTAGAAGGCGGCCAGGTCAATGGTGACCGGTTGCTTTGCCCGGTTGCTAGCTGCCAGTGCGCGCTTTTTGGTCCTGCCGTCGATGACCAGCTTGGCCCTTACCGGCCGATGGTCGCTGCCCGTGTCAAAGAACTTGCGGCCGATGACAGCGACGTCCTGCAGGATGCGGTGGTGGCTGCAGAGGACGTAGTCGATCTCGTTGGTTGTCTCTCCATTGGGGGACATCCATGTCCATCGGCGGCCGGGGCGTTTCTTGAACAGACTGTTGCCAATAAACAGCCTGTTGGTCTCGGCCATTGCAATCAGTCGCTCACCCGGTCCGTTCCTGTTGCCGCGGCCAAACGGGCCGACAAAGCGCTCGCCATCCAACCCCTTGCCCACCTTGGCGTTGAAGTCGCTCATCAGGACGAGGTAGGTGGCACGGGGGGTAGTGGCTGCCTCGACGGCCTCGTAAAACTGCTCAAGCACATCGTCATCTTGCTCAGATATAAAAAAGTGAAATGTGCATCTTGCCGCAGACCATATCTTTCCCTAACACCGATAAACTCCGCCTTTTACCTTGACCACGCCTCTAGCCCGAGCTGGCCTGCTTTGGCCCAAGGTATTCGACGGGCCAGAAATCCTGGCCGTTGGCCCCAAGTAAGCCCCGGAAGTGGCAGTGGAAACGCGACTGGCCCTGGCACACACTAGCACGGCTCGGCCCTGGCCCGGCAGTGGAAACGCGGCTACTGACTAATCTGAAGTAAACCCCGAACCCTTTGCTGCATTTCATTGTATGGACAGAACCTCTTTCACATGGAAACGTGCTAACAATGTAAATTTACATTCAGAGGTTACACCTTTTGGGGTATGGAGACCATTTGTCTAGAGATCATCTTCCTTCGTGTGCCAGTTATCTCTAAACTCTTAAAAACCTTATTACCTTTTGTTTTACTTATTTGGAAATGAGACATTTGTATCAGTCACCCTGAGACATTTCAAATTATACTAAACATGTATAATACTGTATGATAATTATTCACATTAAACCATATAGATTCTTGGGTGAACTTTGGTGATCTCCGCATGAAGGAGAAGGAGTGGGGGATGAGATTAGGATGATTCAGAGGTGAGACTTTAGTCTCGGATGGTGATGCTACCTTCAGAAGAGTGAGTTCAAATGTTCATTTCCAGCAAGGTTCTTTGTCTTCTCGAGGAGTGGTCGTTCCTCAACCAGTTCTTCCAGTTTTTCCAGTCTTACAATACCATGTCTTTGTTCTTGTAATGTAAAATTTGACTATATGTGGAAGACTGAATCGATGCATAACTTTTAGGCTTAATATTATTGATATTCTGTCTAGAACTTAGTTTGAAAATAAAATAATTTAAATAAATATTACTTAATGAGGCTCTTTTTGTAAAATAGTGGCTGAAGCAAGATCTTTCGGTCAAGTTAAACCACAGCGCCCTGCAGAAAATCGAGCATAAACCATCACAAATTCCTTGTTGTTCTAAAGTTAGAACTGGTATAGTGCTGGTTTTATAATACTAAAATCCAAACTGTTAGAACTTAATTTATTATATAGATATACAGTGCTGAATTTCTTATACAAAGATAAAAACTATTATTACTGTTATAGTATTATATTTATACTATTATACTATTATTATACTATTATACTATTATTATTACAATTTTAAAAAACTATTATTTTCATGGTAGCAGACCTAGCCATTTATTGGCTTTAAGACCACTTAATAGAAAATAAAAGTTCCTTTTATTGTGAACTAAACAGCTCTAAATTTAAATGCGAACTTACACCCTATAGTTATAGCTAGACCTATATCACTTGTTGAATTAGAATCATCGGTCAGAGGTATGAGCAAGGGGAAATCCCCAGCCCTAGATGGCATACCAGTTGACTTGACCTTCTGGGCCTAATTGGGTTCACTTAGACATGATGCAATATTCAATTGATCAAGGATCCTTTCCGGAAAATATGAACATGGCTATTATATCTCTTCTGCTAATAAAGATAAAGACACCACATTATGTTATCGCCCACTCTCTCTAATTGGTACAGATGTTAAAATATATGCAAAAGTTTTAGCCTGCCGTCTAGAATGCTTTATGACTTGTTCATCATGATCAAACAGAGTTTATCAAATCTCGCTCTGTCTCTGATAACCTGCAAAAATGCTTCACATAATTCACTCAGCAGAACAATTGACTTCTCCCTCTGCAATACTCTCTTTAGATCCAATGAAAGCATTCGACCATTTGGAGTGGAACTAATTGTGGGCAGTGCTAGATCACCAATGTTTTAGCTCTAACTTTATAAATATGATTAAAATCTTGTACGCTAATCCCTCAGGTACCATTCTTACTGGCCAGGTATGTTCACAATCTTTTCTGATTGGAAGAGGCACTGGTCAGGGTTGTCCTCTTTCACTTTTACTGTTTGCTCTATCTTAAGAGCTGTATGGCCAGAGTCATGTCAGATCTTGCAAAGTGAACGCACCTTCCTACCACATTCAAGAATATCTGTAATTAAAAGTAAGTTATCTTCTTTACAGCACAGCAGAACAGATGGGGGTTGGTCTTTCCCAAAGATTTATTTATACGCTGATTCCTTTACTCTTCGTGCACTGTCAACCTGGTTTAAACCAAGTGTATTGACTTCATGGTGGGCTAAGGGCTATTGAATAATCTCTTGTTACTCCACGATATAAAGCAATTGGTTTTTGCTGATGTCTCACGTAGACAATGTAAACTTCATTTTGGCCCTATCATAACACGTTTTATTTCTACTTGGAGAACGGTGACCAGAAAAATACAGTCAAATTTGATTTGGCATCGTCATTCACCTTTGTTCCATGATAATATTTTTTTTATCAGGAAAAAAAAAACATTTATTTGTCCATAATGGGTTAAATGTAAGGTAAATTCCTTTGGTGACATTTATAATGACAAAGGGCTGAAATAATTTTAAGATATTAAGGCTCTCTTTAATTTACCAGGAACTTCCTTTTTCATGTATATTCGCGTTAGACCTGCGCTTCGGGCATATGGAGTTCCCTGGGATTAATTACCTGTACATCCCTTCCAAAATATATTTCTTCCAGCTGATAATTATCAAGCATAGCATCAGTTCTGGCAGGTCACGTTAGTCAAGCTCACATCAGCTGACTCTTAGCTGATCCTACGCATATATATATATATATACTGAATTAAATATATTTCCATAAATTCATGTTGGTTCTGTTATGTTTACTCTAAGGGAGGTTATTGCTGCTCTCCCTGCTCTTATCCATGCTGGGCTGCGTAGATGCGCAGGGACTTCTCGCCCAGAATGGAACCATACCGCCACTCCAAACTGTATGCTAATCGTCAATCGTATTTGACGATAGTGGCCCTGACAGAACTGTTATTTCTGCCTCAGTTATTTACTCTTTTCTCCTCAAAAACTCATAAAAACGACTTTCCATATCAACTAACTGGTCTAAGGTTATCAGTGAGGACATCTTTATTCACTGAGCAAATCTGGGAGACAATCACATCATTCTCGAAAAACCTGAATCATCAGATGATCCATTGGAAACTTGTACTGAAAATGTTCTTCTTTGTTCAAACATTTTTATAGCATTGTTCAGCTTAGGCCCAGGCTATGTGTTATACTAGATTTGTAACTGTGACAATGTCACAGCCACGTCATGGCATATACTTTGCACTACAAAGCTTTGACACCCACAACCACTCAACCATCGACAAGTTAGAGAGACAACCTATAACTTGTATTTGATTATCTCAGCTCTACATTTAATGGTAGGTAACTGGGAAAAAAATCATTCAATTATTATTATTTTAAAGAGACAACTACTGCTTAACATCCTTTTTTTAATTTTGTATTTGTTTTAAAAATAACAATATTGCAAATTTTATGAAGGTATTATTGTTACAACTCTAGACTTTCATTTTTGTTAAGTGATGTTCATTTTCACAATAATCAAAATAATAATTTGATAGTAATATGGAAAAATTACTTTTCTCACTACAGATGAAGGGGCAGTTCCAGATTCACCTTGTGGTTTTCTGGGCATCGCTTCTCATGACCATTTCTGGAGAGGATGACATAGGTGCACCAAAAGAGTGTGAGGATGCTCCATTTGTTCCAGAGTACAATCTTGCTGGAGAGGGATTTGATGTTGTGACCATGGAGCGAAAAGGATCTTACGTGATCGACATGGAGAAATGGGATAAAGGAAACGGCATTTGTAAATTGCGCAAAAACAATTACATGAATGGAATAGAACAGAAGCTAGCAGCAGCAGTTGTATTCTGGAGGACCTTGCCAAAGTGTTCAATGAAAGTCTCCAGTCAGATCTTTGAATCAAGTGAAGCACTGGTCAATGATTCATCATCAGCACTCTCAGTCGGCTGGAAAGTTGGTTTAGATGTGAAGGCTGTTGGAGCTGCAGTCGGATGCACTCATTCAAGGGAAGCGAAATTTGGAATGACAAAATCAAAAGAAGATAAATACAGTTTCACCAAACATGAAGTTGCATGCAGCTTTTACAGGTGAGAAAGTTGGGTTGCTTTTCCTCATAGAATGACTTTGAGAAAAAAAATAGAAACCTTTAATTGTAAATGACTCCCTCTTTGATCCCACTGAATTAAAACGTATTAACTGTTTCTTTACAGATATCGTCTAGCTAAAAAGCCTGTTCTTCATGCAGAGTTTCTTGAAGCAATCAAATCACTCCCTGCATCCTACGATCCAGACGCCTACCACAGCCTGATCAACACATATGGCACTCACTTTATCACAGGTGTCAAGTTAGGGGGGCAAATGAAAGCCATAACAGCCATCAAAACCTGTCAGGCAACAGTGAGTGGGCTTACAGACACTGCAGTAAAAGACTGTTTGGATGTTGAAGCCTCTGGTTCATACAATGCAGTAACTGTGAAGGTAGAGACCCATTTTTGCAAAGAACTGAAAAAGAAGATTGGCACAAATCAAAACTTCAGCAGCATGTTCAATGAGCGCCAGACAGAGATCATCGGAGGAAACATAAATGGAGAAGATCTGCTTTTTTCTGGTTCATCACACCCAAATTCCCTTAAGAACTGGCTTGAGTCTTTGAAGAGCATCCCTGACATTGTGCACTACTCTCTGAAACCCCTCCATTTCTTACTGAGTACTAAACACCCTGCCAGGAAAGGACTGAAGAGAGCTGTTGAAGAATACATCATTAAAAATGCCCTTATGAAGGTTTGCTCAGAGTCTTGCCAGATTGGTAAGAAGTGCAGTGCAAGAGACCGATTGTCATGATTCTGCCATCAGGTCTGTGAGTTCTAGTATTTTGGCAGGATCATGACAGACCCATGTTCTGTGTGCAAGCACATGGCCTTGTGTTTTGGTCATGTGCTTGTGTTGTCTTGTCTCGTTACCCCGCCCCCTTGTTATCCTGATTCTGTCATTAGTGTTTCACCCGTGTCACCTGTTATGTTCGATTAGTCTTCCTATTTAATCCTCTTATTGTATACTGTCTGCGTTTGGGTTCATCTCCGTGTCTTACCGTGACAGAATGAACCGACCCATTCTGAACCCAGCGGACAGTATGTCATCCCCACTAAGACAACAATCAGCTGACCAGGAACTATGGTGGCAGTCAGCTATCAACGACAGCAAGTTGGGCAAGCTTCCTTTCCCTCCCCAGGGAGAGAGGTCCCTGAGAGGATATGCTCAGGCCGTGGAGGCAAAGAGAAATTTTTTACCGGAGAGCCTGGTTAACCGTTACCTCATCGCGGGTCTCAAAGTTCCTCCACCTCTGGCGGAACGGGAGAGGCTGGCCCACCGCCCGTTCCGGGACATGGTGGACTGCTTGGTTCGTCGGGAGTCACAGGGTCCCATGGTGTCGTTACCTCCTGCCTGTCTGCCGGTGATCCCGGAGGATCTGAGGTTAGGCTTTGTGAGGCTTGGAGAACAGACTCGTCCCAGTTCGACTCCCGAGGCATCATCGGCTCCGCGAATCAGGAGGAGGAAGAGGAGACCTGCGTCTGCCCAGCCAGAGCCAGTTCACGTCCCGTCTGTCCAGCTAGAGACTGTTCACGCCCCGTCTGTCCAGCTAGAGACTGTTCACGCCCCGTCTGCCTTCCTGAGCTGGGACTATCTGGAGCGTCTGGCTCGGATCTTAGAGAGGCCGGTGTTCGGTGTTTCGGAGCTGAACCCAGTGCCCGTTCCAGAGCCCGCTACGGCAAGCGCTGTTCCAGAGCCCGCTACGGCAAGCGCTGTTCCAGAGCCCGCTACGGCAAGCGCTGTTCCAGAGCCCGCTACGGCAAGCGCTGTTCCAGAGCCCGCTACGGCAAGCGCTGTTCCAGAGCCCGCTACGGCAAGCGCTGTTCCAGAGCCCGCTACGGCAAGCGCTGTTCCAGAGCCCGCTACGGCAAGCGCTGTTCCAGAGCCCGTCGCCGTGAGCGCGGCACCCAGTCCTGTCCCGTCACCAACCATGTTCCCCGTCAGAAGTCCCCGGACTGTCTCCTCGTGTGTCCCTGTCTCTACTGCCCCCGGACTCCCGTTTGTTTCCCCCGTCATGGTTCAACCTAGGACTGTTTCTCCGTCTACTCACACCACTCCACCCAAGTCCGTTCGGGTCCCCCGTCCTAAGCCCACACCCTGTAGTTCCAAGATCACCGTCCCGCCCACCCACCCTGGACTCTCGCTCAAAGACTCTGTTGTCCCTCCGCCTCCCCTTCCTTGTTTATTTTTTCTGATGTTTCACCCTAACCCGGTCATTGTTCACGCTTGTATGCCCCTGTTATTATTTGTCATGTTTTGTTGGGTCTGGTCTATGTCTCTGTCAGTCTTGTCCCGCGTTTAATGTCTCCTTGGGGAGCGTCTGGTAGCCGCTCTTTAAGGTGGGGGTACTGTCATGATTCTGCCATCAGGTCTGTGAGTTCTAGTATTTTGGCAGGATCATGACAGACCCATGTTCTGTGTGCAAGCACATGGCCTTGTGTTTTGGTCATGTGCTTGTGTTGTCTTGTCTCGTTACCCCGCCCCCTTGTTATCCTGATTCTGTCATTAGTGTTTCACCCGTGTCACCTCTTATGTTCGATTAGTCTTCCTATTTAATCCCCTTGTGTTTGCTGTCTTGTGTCGGTTCATTGTTATACGTTGATCGTGAGTACCCTCTGTACATCTAGTCATTGTTAGCATCTCTTGAAGTCTTGTTTGTTTTCTTGTTCATTTGTTTCCCAGTTTAGTCTAGTCAGTCAGGTATTCTGTGTTCCATCTGTTTTGCCCTCTCATGGGTTTTGTTTTCCTGTTTTTGTCATTAAACCGTGTCTTATTGTATACTGTCTGCGTTTGGGTTCATCTCCGTGTCTTACCGTGACACCGATGTGCTTGTGTTTGTGAAAGTAGTCAAATTATAAAGTCTAACTGCTGTCCACCTGAAAAAGGACTTGCCACCCTAAAAGTATATAAACTCAGAGCCAAAAGTCTGTATGGAGATGTAAATAGTCAAACAGATGGTGTTGTATCAGTTACATATGGCACACAAATCAAGCGCACTAAGACTATTCATGATAATGACAATCCACGTTGGCCAGAAACATTTGAGTTTGGTCCTATTAAGATTAGCATGGACAAAAGACTAACCTTTAAAGTGTTTGATGCAGACAGCTACTGGAACAGCGACCTCCTTGGTAAATGCTCTTTTAAACTTAGAAGTGGAGTTGTGAGTGACGAATGTGCTTTTAAATATGGCAACTTCTATTTTACCTATGAAGTTAAATGTGCTCCCAGTCTAAATGGTCCACAGTGTAATGGGCACAAACCTTCTCCAATGGCTTCCCTTCTGGCTGACATTTTCATTTCAAGAAATGGTGTTCTGGTTAAAGATATGCCCAGGCTTGAATTAGCTCGCAATAACTCAAATAAGTTCAACTTTAAGAGTACTTATGGAAAGCTATTTTTGCTGTGACCGGTATCTTGAATCCATATCCTTGCATGAAAAATAGCCATAATGTAGCTATTTTAATATAGCTATAATATAGTTATTTTTCCATTGTTTTCTTTTTTTTTTCTCTGTGTTTTTGCATTAAAAGCATTTTTAAAGACAGATCTGTATGTTTGTGTTCTTTTGGGTTCATTATTATTAGACTTGCAAAATGTAATAGCAACAGTGCACTTACTAGAGGCAGTGCTGGTCCTTCCCTAAAATTCTAATTGTTTATACATTGTACTACACAATCATTATTTCATTATCACGTTCACATTTGCAGGCAGAGAGAAATAGGTTGAATTTGAATACATCTCTTGAATACATCTCTAGCATACATCTCTTACTATAATTTGAGCATACATCTCTTACTTGTGCCATATAAATATACAGGAGTTTGCTAGTTTGCTATTTCGAGTTCAGCCATAGAGTTTTTTTCACTGTCGGTTGCAATAGGTTCTAATATACCTCAGTATGATCACTCACATGACACCTCAGGTGATGGCTCAAAAAAAATACTGGAACTGTACGCAATGATGACAACTTTCAGCTTGTGCATGTCTATTGCTAACTATTATTGAGATGGAATTGGAATGCTAACAGATTGCTCTCTCCAGATATTTTATAGGCAGCTGAACTAGAATACAATTTATATACTTATTTATAATCTTCAGCCATTTGCAGAATATTACATTTAAATCAATCAAGGACAGTTATGTGGACTGCTCAGTTATGTGAAAGGGCTTTGCCTTACTTTCAAGCAAATCATATTCTGGATGCATGTGCTTTATGACCTTCCTTTGGTTGACAATAATCACAGAAATTATTAAATTAATAAAAAATATTATTAATAAATTATGCTACATAATGAAGTTAAGGTCTCATTAGTTACTGTAGTGTATATACTCAACTAAAATATATGTAGGACCTAAATTGTGCTCCTTAAATCACTAAACTTTAGCTTCATCCATCACATCTCTTATTCATTAACCATGCAAGATAAAATGAAATACTATTCAAATAATATTTTTGCTTACGCCCATGTATTAAAACTGAAGTAGGCCTATAATTGATGTGATACATTTAAGTGTCTATGGTTTGTAAGTATGTTTTTGAGCTTCAGAAACTTCAGCGCTTCAGCGTTTCATTTTTTAAGGGGGGGGGGGGGGCTGTGTTCTAAGTAGGCTACTAAGAAATGCAAACAAGGGAATATATGTGTGAGAAACAATAGCCTCACTTGTGCAAGTTTATTAGAGACTATTGGCATTTGAAAATAAGTCTTACAAAAGATTCACCATCACTGAGTTTACTGGCAATAGTTCCACAATGCCACCTACAAATGACTGTAATATTTTACATTTTAAATCTAATAAGATCAGTATAAACTCAAACGGCATTTGTTTCAAAATTGTGACAGAAACACTGGGATTTATTCTTAATTGTTGTGGTTAATGCAAGCATAGTTAGCCTATTTATGTAGTTCCATTTTAAAGAACATTTTAAAACAATTCCAAATTAACATGCCAAAAAGCAAATCACATAAATTGGTTTGTTTAGTGACTGACGTTATAATACCAGTATCATCGCTGTCCCTTCAGAAGGCAAACTTACGTCCTATCACAACGTCAGAGTAATACATAGCTGTGATTGGCTGCTGCAGAAAGGCGGGTCTAATCTACAGCGCCTAGGAAGAAGAAGACGGCCATCTGCGTGAGGTCGCAGGCCTTTGTGGTGAGTTTAAAGGATGATCTTAAAGACAGAAATCACTGAGAATATTCTTTGCTAGAAAACCAGCCCGCATTTTTTATTCCGTAGTCTGGGTTTATATTGTTTTCAAATGAGCAAAATATCAGCTGCTAACTTAAGAATCGGCTGATTTAGTAGCATGCTATGTAGTTACCTAAACACGACACTGTTAGCCACAAACACATCACATACGTGAGCTGACATCAAGCCACATCGATACGGGCGATCGGTCGCCGAGAGTCGGCTGCTTGAAAAACTGCTACAACAGAACAGTTTACGATATAGGGCCTTTTACCACCATATGAACTGGCATGCAATTTTAAGTCATTCAAAACAGGAAAACGTGTTAATTCTGAAAATAAATAAAATAAATGACTGATGAATATGATGATGTATGCAGAATTGAATTTTTTTATTTAATGTAGTTTTTCCTTATTTATTATTAGTAGTACTATTTTTGGTGTTATTTTTATTATTATAATTATGTTTATTTCGTTTTATAATATTTTTAACTTGTATTCTCATTCTGATTTTGTTTGTTAAATGTTTTTTTTTTTTAAATTTCCATTTAACCGTCATCTTATTGACAGGTGGTAGTAACATTTGAAAAGTTAGATCTGATCTAATTTAATTAAATCTATTAGGTAAAAGCTATTAGGTAAATGTGTGTGATTAACTTTTTAAAAAAGTTAAAAAGAGTAAAAAATGTTTTTTTTTGTCCAGATGCCCAGACACTGCTCTGCTGTAGGTTGCAAGTCAAGAGACACAAAAGACGTCCGGAAATCTGGAATCACTTTTCACAGGTGCATATAAATGTTTCCAAATCAGTAGTGCCCATTTTGAATAACTGACTTAGCCTAATATTTTATTATTTGCATTCAGACCTTTTTCTTAGTGCTGTTCATGACACTAACAGAACAGACCTGTGACCAACAAGTTGGGAACCAGCTGAACAACCACTGTATAGCATGTTTATATTTACACTGACACAGGTGGTTTAATTTTGATCAAGCATTAAAAAGCTGATTTTAAAAATGACAATGACAATTACAATAGAACGTGTATGTGATCTACAGTCTAATAGTTTGAGAACTGCCATGCCCTCTGAATCAAAATATGCAACATTTTGGTCAGCTCAAGAGAAACTATAATGATTAATATCTGCCTCCTAGTGATCAGTTCGCTGAACTACATGGGATTGTTAATAATAATTTGCATTAGTCTCAACTTATTGTCCATATTCTTGTTTTGTCTGTTGAAAAAGAGTGTACAAAGAATATATGTCTCAGCTACAGTTGCTCAAGGGGGTAATTAAATGATCTTAACTTGTCAATATTGTTTATGATGTTACATTTTCCAGGTTGCCAAAGAAGGGAAACCCTCGCCGCACAACTTGGATTATCAACTCTCATCGCAAAGGCCCTGAGGGAAAAGGCCAGTGGGACCCCCAGAGTGGTTTCATCTATTTCTGTTCTAAACACTTCTCCCCTGATAGCTTTGAACTCTCTGGAGTCAGGTCTGCTGCTTATCAGACTCGTAACTTTTCATAGAAACAAATACCAAAAAAAGTTACGTTTATCATTCTGCTGTTAAAATACAATATATTAGAAGATTAGAAAATAGTGTTGATACCTCCTTTTTTTTTAGTGGTTATCGCAGACTGAAGGATGATGCGATTCCCACTGTATTTGAAATTCAGCCTCATGAAAGAGGCACTGCTGGGAAATGTGCAACAAAACGGAGAGGCAGACCTCGAAATGTGGATAAACGTACCAGGTATCTTACCTAAAGCTGCAAAAAAAAAAGAATCACCTCTTTTTATTGTGCTATATTGAATTCTGACCCTATATATGATGCAGTATGTTGGAGTAGCGTAAGCTTAGGTGAGAGCAGACGCCTCTCGCTGTTCAAACAAATACGGCTGGGCAACAAACTCAAGCTACTCTGACATTTCTCTTTAAAAATTCTCCTTTTAGACTTCTAATTCCTTACTGGTGTTTTGTTTTGCTTTATCCTCTGCGCTTCCGCGTTCATCGATATATCACTTTACCTGAAGCCAGTGATTAGAGTTTTTAAAGTTATAAATATGGATGATTTTCTTACAAAAACGCAAGTTTTTAATATGTACTGCAACAGGTACTTGATTTTAACTGTAATGTGTAATTCTATATTAAACGTACTAAATTGCAACTTCATCATTACAAATGTGTAGTTACAAAAAAAACTAATATTGTTAAATATGATGACAAATTAAAATAAAAATTTCTATATCAATATATTTTAAAATGCAATTTATTCCTGTGATCAAAGCTGAATTTTCAGCATCATTACTCCAGTCTTCAGTGTCACATGATTTTTCAGAAATCATTCTAATACGTGGATTTGATGCTCAGAAAACATTAATTATTATTATCAATGTTGAAACGTTTTTTTCAGGATTCTTTGATGAATAGAAAGTTCAAAAGACAATAGAATTATCAAATTATATCTAAAGCTGTACTTAATTTTTTTTTCAGTGTCAAGAACTCCAATGATAATGAAGGATCAGAAAGCCATGAGATCTTCAACAACGAGACTGTGGTGCAAAAAGTAGCAGATAATGAGTGTGAAAAAGGCGAAGGGGAGGTTAAGCATGGGCAGCCTCCTTCTCAGCCTTCATTTGAGGCTCCTCAAACTTCTGAAGAGACATTATTAGATAAACAACCTCCTGACCCCTCTTCTCCTCAACCTTCTCCACGTCCAACTTCTCCATCCTGCTACATGAAGCGTCTCCCCCCGCCTCCTGGCTTTTACTTGCCGAAAGAGCATAACTACGCTCAGTTGTGCCCTCTAGTGTGGCGAAAGCGCTATGACAAAGCAATCGACAGCTTGGAAAAAGCGTTGCGTCTTCTGAGTGCCGCCCGCCGGCGGGAGAACCGCCTACGCCACGCACTGCTGCGCCTCAGAGAGAACCGACTTAGGAGTACCCTGTCTCGCTCACGAGACGGGGTGAAAGGGAAGGAGGCCCGAGGAGGTAGGTTTTCAAGCTGGGCTGCTCAAAAGGTACAAGGGACGAAGGTGGAGAGAGGTTGCAATCTTGAGGGATTGGAGGAGAGTGCAAATGAAGGCGCTACTGATGAAATAGATCTTCTTGCTGAGGGATGGAACGCACAGGGACAGATGAGGGCAAAAGTCACAGCGGAAGAAGAAGAAGGGTGCTGTTTTTATTGCGGAAGGGACAATGAAGGAAACAAAATAAGTGGGTACAAAGATTCAACTGTAGGACCTGATGAGGTTCAAGGATCTCAGGCCAGACATAAACTTAAGAGAATCCAGGAAGTCAAAAGGAAAGCAAAGGTGCTCAAAGAACAAAAACCAGAGAACTCTAGGACTGATGTGGCACCTGTGGAGCAACAAAGCTACTACTTATATTACTGTGAGAGCACAGAGAATGAGGACACAATGCAGATGGTCACCATGGAATTGCAACCGCATCAATTGAACACCGAGGAGGAAGCATCTCTTGAGCTCCACGATAATGCAGGAGCAATCCAGGAACTCGCTCTACTTCATCCACAGACTGACATGCACACTGTGGCTGGACCTATTCAATACTCTGCAACAATACAGGAAACTTCTTCACCATTCCAGCTACAGCAAATCCAAGTGCTTCAGCCGCATCAACAACTTCTTCTCCCTGACCCCGCCACAAAAGATAAGAGCGAAACGGAAATCGAGCAGGGAGAGGGACAGCAGTTTTTCTGGGTTCAGGAAAAGACTGATGATCATGTCCTACTGATGCCAGTTGTTACTGAAACAGGGGAAAGGAACAGAGTCGACGTTGAAACTGTGATCGAGACTGTGCAGCCTCAGGCCATATTGGATAGATTTCAGACAAAGGCCACTGGAGAAAGGGATGGAGTGACTGTGAAGTGTGATTCCATGATACTGACATCTACGGGGTGGGAAAACGGACAGCTCACACACCAGTCGGACCTGAGGCACACAGCAGTGGGGGGAGATGTCAGAGAGAGACTGAAGGAACATTTAGAGGGGTTTCAGCTGCAGCTTAGCAGCGAATTTATTGACTGATACGTCTCTGTTGTTATATTACTATCTAATGGTTTTATTCTGCACTTACAGAACATGCACAGACTGTTCAGTTGACTTTGGCTAAGATGTATGAAAGACATCAGCATCATTTTCATATTTGGCAGAATATTGATTAATAGGCATTTAATACATTGGTATTTTAATTGGAAAGTTATTATTCAATAAAAACTCTTTGGCTACTAAAATGTGTATGTTGGGCAATGTTTAGTAATTGGATTCATTAATACAGATAAATCTTTTTTTGCTGACTTTGCAGTTAGACTGTGTTCAAAAAGGCCAAAATTATGATCAAGTTTTGCTTTTGTAAAGAATAGGAAAAATAAACGCTTTTTTTTTACTTTGTCAAAACATCCTTAAAAAAGGTTTCGCAGTTTCTACAAAAATATTAAGCAGCACAACTATTTTCAACATTGATCATAAGATTTTTTCTTGAGCACCAAATCAGCATTTAATTGGAATAATATTTCACAATATGAATGTTCTTTTTACTTTTGTTTTGATCAAATAAATGCAGCATTGGTGAGCATGAGAGACTTGAATCTTACCAACCCTAAACTTTTGAGTGGTAATGTAAATCTTTTTCACTGTCATCTTAGGCCTTTAATAAGGCAGACTTCATTTTCAGGTTAGTGATTTAAAGTAAAAAGCCTACCTAATTTTGTTCAATTCACAAAGCAAGAGAGGGGCTGGTTTGACTTATGCGATTAAAAAATATATTTCTAAAAAAAGTTTCTATCATTCATTTTACATGGTAGTTTTGTAACAAACAAAGTTCCATTTGCAACGTGTTTATACTTTCTCACTCATATACTGAGCGTTTACATTTACCTCCCATTATTATAAAACCCACAACCACTCAGGGCTCTTCTCTCTCTGCCCAGGTCAACATCTCAGCACCCAGCTTTAAAATTTAAACACTCCATCATATTATTATCACCCCTGCAAAAAATGCAGAAAATCTCAGTTAAACAGGATTAGGCTGTAGTCCAAACAATCTGATGATATATAATGGGCCTTTTTTAAGTGAGTTTTTGATGTGGAGTAGGCTTGATTCTGTTTTCGTCAGAATTCTGTGAATACTGTCAATTTTCAGTTGGTGAATAAAGGAGATAAAGCATGTCTATTTCACTGAAGGCGCATATTGCACGTAGGACATAAGTGATAGTAGGGTCAATTTAAATGTAACAATGGACAATATTACCATAATGGCCCCTATTACCATAACGTGAATTTCCTCTCATAAAAACTCCCATGCAGTATAGGCTACCTACAATGTACTGGTGCTAAAGTTATCATTTTGATGATTATGGCTTGCAGCTTGAAAACCCCAAATTCAAAATCTCAGAAAATTTGAATATTACATTAAATCAATAAACAATTATTTTAAATACAGAGATGTCGGCCCTCTGAAAAGTATAATCATGCATATGTATATAGTTAGATATAAACTAAATATATTAGTGTCACCTTTTAATTTGAATTACTGAAATACACAAACTTTTGCACGATATTCTAATTTTTCGAGTTTCACCTGTATTTTAGACCAATTTAGATTTAGTATGATTTAAAATTGATGCATTTGTTCTGTTGTAGCCATTTCTAAAATGTGCTTGATTTCCGTCATTTGTTAATGTGACCACCAGGAGGCCTACTACACCCATGACTATTCCCAGTATCGTGCTTCTAACTGAAGTAGAAATTTTCGCATATACCACTTGGCGTCGCTCTTTAATAATCAGAGTATGTTGACGTATAAGGAAAAAATGGACACCGAGTTTGCAGATAAACGATGACAGCATTCATAGTATGCTTACAGCAAGAGCAGGATCTGAACAATATAATTTAAAGAAAATAATTGTCATTTATCGGTTAATGAAGGCCATGGCAGCTATAAGGGACCCTTCTCAAGGCAAGCTGGAGAACTGCATTGTCATGAAAAAGCGTTTGCCATGGCAGATTAAGAAGGGCTATATGTCTGTGTTGAATTGCTAATTTAATGTAGTCGTAATTAGTTGCTAAAGATCATCTCATTAAGAAGCATTTGCAATTCATAGCCCTTCGCTGGATTGGTGTCATGCCTTGACAAGCCACAGTTGCTACTTACAATGTTGCAATAATAGTTGTACAAAGTTAACATAAATTATTTTTTTTTATTATAAGGCTATATTCACCAATCAATGTAGCCAATTATTGTTTATATAAAAAAAACCTTCATGCCTATTTCATAGTTTTCTCATATTTTCTCAATGGTACATTCGATAAAAATGTCTATTTTGCTCTTTATTTATCTAAAATACATAATTTATAAAAAATAATGTTTTCCTGTGCATAGAGAAAATGGATTCTACTAAATTATAGGCAAAAACAACAGACGCTCTTCGCTCTGATTGGTCAGTCTAGAGAGGAATCCCCGCCCAGGCATATTGAGACTATTTAAACACGCTTTCTGCGCTTCGGTACGCTTAAGCACCTGCACACTATTGGACTCTATCGACAGCCTGTACTACCTACCAATGGTTGTTCAAGTGAAATCACGCATTCGCTACAGCAGCAAAACCATGGAAGGCAACCAGCAGAAAGTGGAGGCCAACATTTTGTTACTTGGAGCTGAGAACGTTGGAAAATCTGGTAAGTTCTGCAGCAACATTGCCTGTACATTAATTTACAGTCTGAATTACAGTTCTAACAACCTCTGTTTATTCTTCACAGCCCTCACCGTGCGCTTTCTAACTAGGCGGTTCATTGGAGAATATGGAGATATAGGTAAACAGATTACTGATTATCACTCTCTTGTCTTGATCCCCATTGTAATTTGCAGTAAAATACCCTTCGTTTTGCTTAACTTTTTTTTTCTTTTTTTTTTTTTTTTACAGAATCAATATACAGCCATACTGACAAGATCGACGGGCGTGATATTTGTTTCAACATATGGGACTCGCTTTGCCACCAGGTAAGCATCTTTTTGCCAATTCTAAAGAATGATTGAAAGTTTTTGCACGGCAGTACGTAGTATGGCAAGCCATTTTAACATGAATTCCTTAAAACGATCTACTATATATCTAGTTATACATTTTATTAAATAAATCCATTGCAACTATCTGTTGGGATGTATATGTGTACTAGCATCTAAGAAAAAAATACTAGCCTAATAAATGACTAATTAGAATAGTAGCTTTTGGGGATAGTAACTAAGAAAGTACCTATTGAATAGTTGCTGGTAAAGCTGAAATCTGTACCATCGACAATTGGAGTACATAAGTGAATCGAATTAATGGATAAATCTCTTATTTCAGAATGGAGAGGAGTCAGGATACATCAGCGACAGACAGCTGCAGTGGACGGATGGCTATATCCTTGTTTACAGCATCTGTGACCGCGCCAGCTTCAATGTGGCGCGGCAACAAGTGCAGTGCATACGAGAAGCCAAGCAAAAACTGGCCAGCACTGCTCAGATCATCATTGTTGGGAATAAGAGAGACCTCCAGCACCGGCGTACAGTGTCAAGTGAGGAGGGCCGGCTGCTGGCGCTCTCGGCGGACTGTGGGTTTTTTGAGGTCTCCGCTGCTGAGACGTACCACGGAGTGCTGATGGTGTTTCACGAACTGTTTGAGCTCATCCGAGAGGCAAGGCCACTCAAGAAGGGCACCGCAGGCTTCAAGGGTATCGTGAGGAGCATGTCGGCCGTATTTGGAAGGAAGCGGACTGAATAGTTTCACATTTCCCCTTTAAAGTGGTGGAAGAATCATTGATGATCCCTTTATGAAATCCATATTGGAACAAAGACTGATGAATTATTGATCTCAACTGGATTTTTGCAAGTTGACAATCTTAGGGGCCGTTCACACTGTGTTCCTTCTGTGACAGATATCTTTGGCCATTATGTCGCTAGTTTTTTGCCACCTCAAACCATGAGCATCACTAAAGGCGCATGTCAAGTTAAAAGTAGTTCAACAACAAAAAAAATGTCTCTAGACCCCTCATGTTTTATTGTTTCGTTCTGTTTTTGAATGAAGAAACGTGTCTTGTGTGAGGCCCCAAATTTCTGAATGTTCAAGTTAGATTTGAGTATAATAATAGTATTTGGCCTCATTGCTCACTTTTTTTTTTTTTTTTTTTTTTATATATGATAGTTCTCTCCTTGTACTTCTTTTTTTTTTTTCTTTTTTCTTTTTTTTTTTATACTGTAGTTAATAAGTGCAATTGTTGGCTCAATGCTTCTTATCCCCTATGCAATTAAATGAGACTGGTTGTAAAATGTGGCCTCCAACACACGATACATGAATATTGTGACATAGCTTTTATTTTATTTTTTTGTGTGTGTGAAATATTTGGATTATTTAAGTTGTTTTGTTTCCAAGTCCATGCATAATGGTCAAATACAGTTTTTTACAGTCATATAAATTGATGTGAAATTGAATGAATTATTTCAAAATTATGCCTACTTTTACCATGGTTGATCCTTAACTGGTTTTGGTATTGTTTTTTTTTTTGTTTCATATAAAGTCCTATCAGTTTCATTGGATGCATTGGGGTTGCTAACTGTCAAACACACAGATGATTTTATATATATATATATTGCAAGTGTAAAACCATATGCTAATATTGTTTTATAATAAAACATGACAAATATTTGAATTATATTGCTTTTTTTAGGTATAGTTACAACACAATGTGCTGTTCCATTAAATGTGACAATGCATCTTGCCAAATGTAATACCAATAGCAAGTAATGCATGCATTAGAATCTGCAGTTCGCGTGTCTTAAACTGGTGTTTGGCCTTGTTGCTTCCAACTAATAACTCTGATTCTAGTCACTATTCAGACTATTGACAACTATATCCTTAATATATTATTTCAAGATTGTGGTGCTGGACAATGTCTGTGCTAAATGGATAATCGGCAACAGCTCACACATTTCAGATGTTACAAAAAATCCTTGAAAACGGACGGTTGTGAATGATATGTGTTTAGAACCGAATTGTTTACAGGGAGCAACTTAGTAGACTAAAGGACACTCAATCTGCTTGCAAAGACCACATGATGTTAGTTTTATTCATTTTAATATTTACGCATACTATAGCTAAGCTGAGTGTGCACTGTATTTTTCTCACCTGTTAAATTAGTTTATTTTGTAAGATCAAGATCATCACACATTATGTAAATGACTTAGAGTATAAAATTAAGGATTAAAGAAATGAAACTACAAAAATTAAATTACACTAGAAGCCGAAATCGAACAACCCATTACCTGTTCTTCCTCGCACTCCTTCAGTCTTAAACACTAAACATGAATAACCAGTAAATCTTAACCTTGTGAAGTCACTTCCTCTTGTCACCTGAGCACTTTTCTAAAGCTACCCATTTTTCCCTTGTGTAAATAAAGAGATAATCTTCCTGACCCTATACTGGAAGTAAATCTGTTGTGTCCCAAGTTCAGACACCTGAGCATCACATGTTCAGTCATTCACATGAAAGCAAGCTCAGAGTGGATCAGATCACATGTATGGCCCATTGCTGGCAGTTATGTGGGATTCTGTACATGACTTTACTGTTCCTACACAAAAATAATCAACACATGATACACTGGTAATGAAACCAAAAATTAGTGCAATGAAAATGTGTATCATATTTGCCAGACTGTGGCCAATGTATTGACTCTTACATATATATATATAATGCATAAACAGTACTTATGCATGTTTTCCACATTTCAAATGCTTCAAGGAGGCAAAAAGAACCAAGTTGCTTGTCCACGCTTTAGAAAAAAAATTGTTATAGGGAATGAGAGTATGACTATATATCAATTGAAGAAAAGGGAAACGAAAGAAAAGGGAAAAGAAAAAGATTGAGAAAGAGAAAGGGGCTGCTGGGTCTTTCTGACATTGCCCACCTCTAGCCAAGTGGGCGCTTTGCGGGGGAGCTGACTGAGACTGTGAAAGCTGTTGCTATGAGCACCACAATAACCCTCGTCAGTGATAATGACATCACTAACACCAGACGTGTCTCCGTCCATAGTACGCCTCAGTGACACACCAGCCTGAATTCCTCCTACAACCATGTGTACGCTAACGTTTACACACAAGCATACGCATGAATATTCACAGTGTGCCATGGGGCATCATTTTCTGGCAGATTTTATCATGCTTTCACAGCAAAGGCAACAATAAAAGGGTCTTTCTCAGGAAATGGTGCCATTCTTTTAACATTTCCTCATTTCATTTGAAAAGGTTACCTCTGAGCTTTCAGGAAATCATATTTTCCCACCTAAAGCACAAAGTGCCAGGGCTGTGAGCATCATAAACATTGGGAGTCCACATCTGGGGCTTTTTTTCCCATCAGCATTATTAAACTATTATATCTGATCCAACATATGTGGCAAGACATTAAAATCCATCAAATATTTAAACGCATATTATAGCTCTTAGTATTAACAATTCATCCATGTATATGTTTTCTTTAATAAAAAAACTTGTAATGTTTAATCAAAATGTCATTACTCAATCTCCTGGTAAAACAATAGACTTCTCTTTGGTGACATATGCAGTGGTTTAGTCCACTTAAAACTTCCACAAATGACCATCAACATTTCAGCTGAATATTACAAAACAAAACAAAACAAAACAGATGAAAACTTCCGGTTCATTGCCATTTTAAAACATTTACCTAAGCTTAAAGAACACCATTATTTCGGTGTGTTTGGAATTCACATTCTTAGAATGAGTAAATGCTGATCGTATTAGCCTTTTTCTAAATCACACATTATACCTGAAAACAAGTTAACCCATGAATTTTCTTATTTAAAACTTTCTTACGATGTTTTGGAGTTGAATGTAATGGGGTAGAAGATCTAATAATAGACCAATTTCATCTCACTACACCATATCAATGACAGTCACGATTGCTGTGCTTTATTCCAAGAACAATATTTTTCTGGAAAAAAAAGTTCACCGATGTTTTTAACAAAGTTATTTTGAGCTCGATAAGACAAATTTAGGTGAAAAAAATCCTGAAAAACTTATAAACATTGTAAGAGAAACGTATGTCTAAAAAATTGTTTTCCTTTCATAGCTTGTGTTCATGTTTTGGCATTTAAACTGATAAAATCTCTGAAATCTCTCTCTCTAACGTAGAAAAGCCGATATCAAGGCCATGTCTGCATCCTCATTTGCCCTTATGCAAGATAACAACATCTCAAGGTTCCCGACCATGGAGGCAGGGAAACAATGAAGATGTCTCTTCGACTCTGTCTGTCTCTCTCTCTCACTTTGTCCTTTTGCTGCTCTCCCCAATTTCATTTTAAGAGATAAAGAGTGCCTTCGGGCTCTTGGTGGTCTAGTACCTCAGCGCACGGTGAAGTGTGTGAGGTGAGACAGGGACAAGAGGGATTGTGGGAACAGACAGGCTCTGAACACTGCGTACATGTGGGATCCTGTACGTACGGATGAAGAACACGGAGTCAAGGGCTCTTCAGGAAGGAAGAGTGCTTGAATCAAGCACAACTGCTACTGCGTAGTGCTTGTCACCATTTATCTGAGGAAGATTCAGTGTGTACACACTTGTAGTTCAGTTCTCTTGGTTCTTTTGATCAAAAAGCGTATTTTTATCACCAAACCTAAAGATACATAACAAATAAATAGCTTTTATGACATTTTATGACATATTTTGCAACAGAAGTTACCAAACAATGCTGTGTGCTGGGCTAAATGCGCTTGTAGTTTGTGTGTAAATATGATAGTATTTTTACCAGCTTATAAAATGTGTAAAGGAGTTAAAAAAGGACCAGGAATTCCTCCGTTGCACAAACGAAGATCTGCTGGAAGAAGATGGCGGTTCTGACGCCTGTACCTGTAATGAGCAACATATGACAAGATAAACCAGGTATTCTTGAGCATTCTGTCCTTTCTAGGGTCGCATCTTGTGACATCATGCTCTGTTGTTAGTTTGTTTAGATGTTTTCCCTCTGTGTTGCATTCATATTTTAGGCAAACCGCACCAGAGTTCGCTTGGAAACTTACTAAGACCCCCTGAAAAGGTGGTGTCCACTGTCCGCTTTAGTGCACGCCAGGGTTCAGATGAAAGCGTTCACACTTATTCAAATGAACCGCACTAACAGAGCAGTCACAGCAGAGTGTGTTTTAATCGAACCAAACCTGTCGTGTGAACACACCCTCACTCTGATCTTCATCATATGGTACGATCTGAATAAACATCATTGCATGAACATCTAAAATCGCATCAAACCTGTCCTAGAATATCTCTGAAACAATGAGCAGAGATTATATAAGATTATGATTTGGTGGTTTCAGGGAAGATGGGCTGAAGAAACTGTCATGGTCATATTAACTACAACAGAAGGATGTAGAAAAGATGTGTGCAGTACATATATTGGATTTGAAATGTTTGATTTAATAAGAGGGATGAGATGGGAGAGTAATTTGGGTGATGGCATTACAATGAGGCCTGATTACCGGATATTGTGCTTCACTGTAAAATGTCTTAACTAATGCTGAAGTCGGCTCTCCATCTTATTCCACTCTTCGCTCCTGCTCTCCTGTCTTCTAATCAGACACTCCTGCAACCCATTTCAGCTCATTATGGACTATATAAACTCCTGTGCATTACAAGTCTCACCATGGACTAGTGTGACTGCACTGCTCCCTTGCATTATTTACCTAAAGTGTATCCTACTTCGTGTGCTGTAGGAGCATAACCTGTGGAAAACCTACCTTGGATCTTACCAGTGTGCTCCTCTGTTCATCTGCATCTTTTGTGTCTTTCCATCCATTGAAGTATTGGTTTTCCCTTATCTTAAACTGTTCTGCTGTGTTTGTTTCTTGCCATGTGAACGTCTGCAATAAAGCCTCCAACAGTTGGGCCCTCCATCCTTCATTGTGGTTTGTGTCTATAAGAGCTGAGAAGAGGTAGACTATTCTCTAGAAACGCACCCTTGCAAGATTATTCTCTAGAAACACACCCTTGCAAGATTGCATGAACTAAGATTTTAACTATTTATACAGTATATATTATGAATAAGTATTAAGTATTAAGTAGTATTAAGTGACATGTGAAGGGCAAGTATGGTAACCCATACTCGGAATTCGTCCTCTGCATTTAACCCATCCAAGTTAGGAGTAGTGAACGAACACACACACACACACACACACACACACACACACACACACACACACACACACACACACACACACACACACACACACACACACACACACACACACACACATGTGGGCAGCCATTTTGCTGTGGCGCCCTGGGAGCTATCGTTGGATAAGTGTCTTGCTCAAGGGCAAGTATTGAGTAATATCTGCCCGTATCGAGGATTAAACCCACAACCTGCGAATTACCATTCTGACATTCTAACCATTGGGCCACGAATGCATGTATATGCATATATATTTATATAGAGGGATATTAGAGGGATATACAGAGGGATGCTAAAAAGTACATTTTTAGTTTTCATCTTTTGTCAAGGTTTATAAAAGTACACTTATTTTAATGTTTTGACTAGCAAACTAAAGCACATACAAAGTACACGATTATAATTTGAACTCTAGTGTGCAATTCGATGTAGCATTTAAAGTGAATGTATTTTAAACATACTAAATTGCAACTTCATTAAAAATGTGTAATTACAAATGTATTTAAATATGTGCATGGCATTCAAGTGACATACAACAAAAATCCATTAATGCTTGTCAGTATATACAGCAGTACACTTTAACCATATTTCAAATAGAAGTCATTTTGTATATACAGATGTCCTTAAGTCCTTAAGTGGGTTTGAAAATACTATAAAGTTTAGCTAAATGTATTTAATATAAAATTAAATCAACATAGAATTAAGTGTACGAAAAACATTGCATTCAGTTCACGCTTTAGTATATTCTTTTAAAGTATATTAGTTCTGTTATAATTACTATTTTTAAAGGTATGCTATTTTCACAAGGGTAGCTTTAATTAGGGGGGTAAAACACATAATCCATAACTCCATATGACGATGGTATTCAATGGGAATTAGACCAGTACTCATTGCTGGCTAAAGTCAAGTGTTTGTTTTCTACCATTCCTAAGTGTTTGAGGGTCACTGCCCTGATGTAGACCTATGACCTTTGACAGACACATAACTTTATGATGCTGGGTTTAACTTTGTGCTTTAAAAAGCTTTAGTAGTGATTTCATCATTCCACTAATATATTCAAGGCAACATACTCACAAAAAATGAAGACTGCAGACCACATTTAAAATATCAGCACCGTTTCTAAATTAGTGATATTTAGAAGTCATGTATGTTATCAAAATAAATGTTTGTGGGGTGGAAACCTGATCCTAGTTCTATAAGATGCTATGAGAATTTAGCCCTGACCTTTGACCCCAAGTGGGAGGCATATACATGTAAACCTTTTTCACCTTATAGCCTTATGGTCATCGTATCCCCTACATACATTGACTCACAAGAATGTGATAGGAATTTTGACAAAAGCTGACCAAATCAAAGGTTGTTCCTGTTATGAGTCATGTCATTGGAGTGACATTAGCAGGGTATACTTGGGCTTGGGCTTTTGCTTTGTAGTGGAAAATTACTGAAAACACTTCTGTGTAACTCATTAACATCCACCAGGGTAGTGTGCAATGGACTGGTATTGCTCAGTAAAACCCTTGAAAACAATTTTGTAAGAAAAGAAAAACTTTTTAATTGGTAAAGTAAATTAAAATAAGATGAAAATACAGAGCTTCATGGCTGTTGTTGTACAGTAATTTTAACTGTTATCACAGCTGCATTTTCCTTTTCAAGTTTGCCATGCAGGTCAATTCAACTCATGACTGAGGTGATCAGGAAATATAAATATATTTAGGGTCCTATAATAAAGCTTCTGCAGTCTTCTGCTCAAACCCGTAGTAAATCACAGAAGTTCATTGTGTTAATGTTGATTCAGCTATAAATCTTGCCCTCCTGAGAGTGTAATGGACCTCAAGCAGCGTGAACTAATGATTAAACTCCATGCTAAATCCTTGGGAATGTAGCAGTCAATACGCAAATACAACACAATAACAAGGAAAAAGTCAGATTAATAGAACATTTTGAGAAGAACATTCTGGGTTTAGAACAATCTACCATGCTGTTAAAAATCACTAGACATATTTTGACATCCTTTTTAAAAAGAAATGAAATCGCAGTTACATTAATGCTACTGACAGAGCTTAACATGTTTTGAACCTGGAACATTCTTTTAAGGTCTTAATTCATTAGTTGTGAAAAGGATAAAGGCAATTAAACCGTAACATCCACATTTATTTGCAAATGCACATTTGAACAAATGTGGCTATGCAGAAAGAAATTACAGCATTGCTAAAGCCGCAGCTGTCACAGGGTCACCCAGGATATATAAGGTTGTGTCCTAAGAAGTCTCAAGGTTTCTATTTTCCCCATCGTTTTTTATCATTGTGGTGTCCTTTCTTCAGGACTCCACTGAGAAATGAGGCAGGCCTGAATGAATAGAGGGATTTGGTTTCTTTATCTTTTAATACTAAATATACTCTCATATCTTTTCACCAGCATTAATCTCACTGATCTACTGCCAGCAACCTTGGGATCTCTGCCACAGCAATATTCACTGCAGAATCATTACATCATCTACATTTTCGGTTTGCTGTGTTGCATCCAGTTATTATTTGAATTATAAAAATACATATATAAAATATATAAAAATATTATATGTTTTGCATTTTTAATTTAAGTTTGAGTAAAATGTTTTTATTATTTTGGCAGTCTAATCAAATAAGCAGTTAAGAATGAGATATTAAAAACCAGGGCATGGCATCCCTCAATGGAAGATCCAAAATCACATAGAGCACATTGCATGGGATACAGAACTATGTGCGATGTGCTCTACTGTTCAAATGAACAAATTAAGAACGTCTTCTAAGTTTTCTGTGCATACTGTGCAATATTATAAGTCTGTTATACTTTGTACAACTAACTAATAATGTCAAACTCCATACTTCATGGAAGAGCTGGTTTACTGCGACCTTTTAACCAAGTCTCAGCATGTGAAGACTTCTATGAACTTGAGTTGAACTCATTTATTGGAGGGGGTACATTTTCATGCATTTATTATGTCTGTCTGTCCCATATTCAGCCTATTCATGAGTGCCCCCTTTTAAGTTGAACCAAATAGTGTAATTTTCTTCTTAATGACACCTAAACATGGCATTTGTAGTCTATGTTGTAGATAAGCTCCAGCTGACTGTTTAAGTGTTTTGTAAAGGAGTGACTCTTTTGGCGTCAGTGAGGTCATAATGATTTGACTTAAAATAGGAAGCATTCCATTCATTCCATGCTGTGCTGCAATTCTGACGAAATTCCAAAGCCTTTATCTTGCCTTTAAAGCAGATTCATATTAGCTGAGAACTGTTGCACTTTGCCCCCTGTCAAACTACGCAGGGGATCTTAACATTTCATGTTTAGAGTTTGACCAAGAAATTAATAACCAACCAAAAACAGATTCTCAGTCAAGGTTTAACTCAACAGCTCTCTTACAAAGAATAACACCCTTAAAACTACAGTTACAACCACATTATTAACTTGAGCCTGCACAATGAAATCAGAGTTCACATCAAACCAGACCTCAAATACACTTCCCACTTCCTTGCTGAGAAATTGTGAAAAAGAAGTGCGATTTATTGTACTGAAGTGTATTTAAACAAAACCACTGGCATATAGTCCATTGAAGTACATTTGAACATTTGACAGTTGAAGTACACTTTAACCATATTTCAAGGACAATAGAATATATATTAGATGTACTTAGATCCTAAAAAGACACAAAAATTAAGCTAAATGTATATACATTTAAACTGTAATACATTTTCATTTAATTGCATGATACATTCAGTTCACACTTAAGTATTCTTTCAATTATTTTATTTCCATAATAAGTACTGTAAAAAATTTTTTACTTAAGTGTACTTCGTATTCACAAGGGCTCCCATTCGAGACAAAAATCATAAATGGTATCTCATTATCACAGTTGGTTCTCAAAGTCTAAATGGACATCAAATGGAAACATTTTCCTTAAGTGTCATGCTTTTTTTGGGTTCTCAGAGACTGCCGGGTCATATAAAAATAGCAGAAAAGTATACTTATTTAACTGGGATGGAAACATAGTTTCATGTTTCTTAACATGTTTTTAGTTTTTAAGTCCATTACGTCTCCTGAGCCATTAAAGAGCATTCTCCTCTAGGTTGTGACCTCCACAGTGTCCGCCGAAACCGAGATGTAATTTTATTGCAAATAAAAACACACCTGAGGCCCTACAGTATGTGTGCACACACTGAGGCACTGCAGGTGTGTGCTGAGATGGTATTTGAGACGGGCATTCCTGGCATTCCACCTCTTCCCCCTCCGATCCAGAATTCCATTCATTTTAGCCCAAATGCTGTACAGAGCGAGGCTTCACCAGCCCGTGCACCTGTTCAACATGACAGCTCACTCCTCGGCGCACCTGCGCTGCTGATCGCCGCTGATTGCTAAATTAAACTCACGTGCGAGATGTCCTCCTGCTGTCTGATTTTAATTTGATAAGAGAGTGGCCTGTAACAGCTCAGTCTGGAGTAACTCATAAGCAGTAGGCCAATATCAGCCCCGTGGAGAGGTTGACAAGTGAAGCTAAACGTTCATATGCTTCACTAATTCGACATATTAGAACACTGAGGCAGCGTGATGTCCAGCATGTTGTAGGCCTGCTTGTACATGGAAGAGTCACAAGCAAACTGTTTAGACTAGAATGTTTTTGGACATATAGCATACCTTATAGCACGTTATTTGCAATTGAATAAATTTATAGTAAATGCAAATAGTTATTTCTTTAATTGCTTTTTTTGACTCATTTAAGAAGATCTTATTTATGCATATTTTCATAATTACCCCCCTTGAAATATAGGCTAGTTAAAGTAGACTGCCGAACATACCGACAGTAATGAACTACAATGTACTTTAATGCCCTCCTCCAGACCTTTCTCAGACCCTAACCATATTGAACAATAAAAGTATCCTTGAAGAAGGGGCCTTTCCCACGAGGAGGCAAGGGTGGCAGTACCTCCTCAGAAAACTGGATGAGAAAATAAATCTATATTACAAGAATAAATCAACGTAAATATTACGAAATGTGACATTAAGAAGTGTATAAATCACTTGTTTTTGTAAAGTAACACTGTCCAACAGTGACACCCGCAGGTAAAGTTACAGCAGGAGTCCTCGTCTCTCTTGCCTCCCCTGAGCCCAATGACTTTTAACAGACCCCCTAAAGTGTGCGGTGGGTTCAGTGGGGGGTAATTGAGAATGAATGGGGGAAAGTCATGTGAGAGGATGCAATACCTCCATTGCTCGGATATGATTGGATATGATTGGTTATGATTGGACATAATTGGTTTGTGTGATAAAACCCGCCTCTTGTTTTAGTGCGCGTTCGCGAAACAGTCTGAATGAACATTATGATGGTGTTTACGGGAACAACTCAGCCACTTAGATATTACCGATATCAAATCAAAATCAAACAAGCATGATGACTGTGGGGGGGGTTAGTGAGCATTCAACATGATATGTCTTTGACCGGTGTTTACTGTGCTTAATGACTGATGGTAATTTGACTATTAAAAAGAATATCTAAACATCAGTTCACAAATAAAATATATTGTTTAAATTGATAAAAGAACACTTTGAAGTATAATCTCAGTAAAATACTATAGTTTTATACTGCACATATATTTATGTTCACATTCTTAACTTTAGGAACATATTTGTTGTCTTTATAAATCTTTAGTTATTAATCTAAAGTCTTTATACATATATTTTCAAACAAATCTATTGTATTCACCTTATTTTTCAACGTAGAAGTAAGGTGTTTTCTGTGAATATGCGAGACATCAGATTTATTATCCGCTATTGGGAAATAACGAGAAGAATATATCAAAGTGCAAACTGTAAAACTAAGTGAAAAAGTATTTAACAGGCTACTCAATCAAAAGAGAAAACACAACTACAAGCCAAGTATGCTTAGAATACTTAATTATACTCGATCAAAAGATTGACTACAAGTATAGGCCAAATGTACTTAGACTTTTCTGTCAGTGTAAGTCAAATATAGGCCTACTTAAATGTAATTTTAAGTATATTTCTGAGAGGTGCATTGAGTATATTTCTGAGATGTAGATCTATATATAAAGTAGATTGAAAGTATACTTTCTTAATTGCAGTTTAAAAGAAGTATACTAATAGAACACTTGAATAAACTTATTTGTAAGGGTCGATATTGCAGACAGACTTATCCATTATATTGATTAGATTATAATTGATAAAAATTCAGTAAATGTTTATAGTGCTTTTTTTCTCGACACTCAAAGTGCTTTACATATGGAAGGGGGAAATCTCCCCAACTACCACCAATGTGCAGGATCCATTTGGATGATGCGACGGCAGCCAGTGTGTCAGAACGCCCTGCAGACACACACCAGCTCAAAAGCGCATAGTGACCCACGTGTACTTGTGCTAAAGCAGTGTGAATAATGTCACCAACTCTAGCTGACCTACATTTGGCCAGATGTGTCTCTGCATGTGTCTCCAGCTGAAACGTGATAGCAAAATCAATAAAGCAATGGCTGACAGATTTAACATTGCTTTCTCACTCCAGATTGCCACCATAGGTTTTTCTCAGCATGTCTTACACATGTCTCACACGTGCAAGATCAGAGCATTGTCCTCAGTCTGAAAAGCATTTCTGTTTCGTTCCTGCCTCCCTAGAGAGAAGTGTCATACATGTGCTTGTTATGTTTACCTTGGATTATTCAGGAAGTTGAACTCTGTAACATTTCTGTCTGAAATAAAACAATTTTATGTACAGATATCTCATGTAAATTGTTTTACCTTTACTCATTACCTTTATTTTTTCTAATATATTAATTAAACTTATTTTGTGCAACAAATAACGTTATAAAAATTATATGCTAATACAACCCATGCAAAGTCAATTTTCAATACCAACAAATTTCCACTGAAAATTAAACCTCCTGTTTCAACAGAATACTATAACCCAACCTGATGTCTAATAGCTTTCGATACCTTTTCCTCAAATCTGAGCCCTCTAATAATCCATCATCTTAATTAGTGGTATACAGTTTAAGTTATTATCAAGCCCCTCGCGATTGCCTTCATTCTGCGGTGAACTAAATCTGACATGGCTAAGACTACAGGGTGTTGAGTCTACAGAAAGAAAGCTTCTAAAGTAGAGCTTTATGCGGAACTTGAACATGGGACTAATGTCAACCAGTTTTTGCTAAATCTTGTCTTTTTCCATACGATCCCAGAGCCTTCTGATTTGATTCAAATAAGGGGTCACATAAAGTGTCGCCGAGGCCACTCACGTGCTGCTATAAAAATAAAAGAATTTACAGCAGGAATAAGTAGCAATAAGTAAATATTAAGGTAGGAACTAGATTAAAGGCATTCCTGCTGCTGTAAAATCCATCAAAAGTTAAAGGGGTAAAGAAAGGGATAAACCAGTAGTTTTTGTAATGCTCTTAGATGGTTAAGTGTTTCAGATATTAAACCGAATTACTGTAATAAATCTGCATGCCGAGGAGAGAAACGTGACTCTGATCTAAACATCACATTCATGGTCTTTTTTAACACTGAGATTTTTATTTATTTAATTACATTTCATTTTTTAAATTTATCAAGAATTATTGGGCATGTTGTAAAGCTGCCCATAGGAAAGATAAATTGGAAAAGCAAAAGGCTTCAGCAAACGCCATCATTTCTCCATATCATGGAAGCCTATTTCTACCACCTAAAGAAAAAGATTAGATAAAAAGTCAAAATGATGAGTTCCTAAGTCATAATTACAAGTTCCCTTTCGAGGGAACTCTACACTGCGTCGAGAATCGACACTTTGGGGACGCTCCCTTAGCGTGCGCCTCTGAAGTATGAATGAAACTAATCCAATCCTGATTGGTGTTGCGTCGTGACGTAACATGTGACGGCATACCCGGATGTATAAAAGTGACGCTGTCACAACACACACTAGCTTTCGCTCTTCAGCAAGCGCTCTCTGTGAAACTGTCTGTCTTATTTGGTGTTGTTTGTCTTTGACAAAGCTCTACATATGGCGAGTGAACATTACACTAGTGTGTGTACCCCTGCCCTGTATATCTCACGGGCGGGGACACGCATCAGTTGTGTGTGTATAGTTATAGGAGCGCAGCACACACAGGCAGCTCTCAAGAGGGCTGCATGTGAACACTGTGAAGCACTTCCTAATAGAGTGCTGCGCTCCCGCTTGGCCATAGTATTTTCTTATGATGACCAGGCTCGCGATCCCCGCGATTCGGCTCCCGCGTCCGTTGAGGCGGCGCGGCGGCTTGGATCGCGGGGATCGCAGAAGGATCTCGCGGATGAGAAACGAGACTGCTGAGGCACTTTTTCGTTCATCATCTGCTGATTCTATAGCACTCGTTCATGACGCAGAAGCCCGCGATGCGGTTTCTTCTGCCCGTGACGAGTGCCTGTTGCTCGAGCTATCTGATTCTGAGGAAATAGATTATGCTCAGCATCGGGAACGAGCAACATGAGTCACACTCGCCGGCTCATGTTTCTGCTTATGTAGAGCTTGTGGAGGTTGTGATGCATACTGTGGAGTCCAGTCTTAAAATAAATAATTAAATATATATGTGTATATATATTAGCTGGCCACAAAATAAGCAGGATGATCCTTGTCAAAGCAAGAAGAGCTAGACGAGAGATTCCTGTAGCACTATTCACAACCTCAGCGCCGGGCTAACTGTGTTTTTCCCCAAATCTAAGAGACATCAGTGGCTAAATTTGTCTGGTACAAAAAAAGGGAAAGACAAATATTTTCTGCTGAACGCTCCGCTATCACCTTCTGGCCTGTTCTCCGACGCTGTAACTTCAATCGTCGACAGGTTTATAAATAAATTTAAAAAATATATATATATATATATATATATATATATATATATAAAAACTAACTAAATATATATATATAAAAATATATATGTTGTCCCGCCGTTTTGAACGTTTCGGGCTACATCGATTTCCAGCGAACGCACACCGTGGCGTTCACCCCAAGAGCTTGCAACCGGGCACCGAATATGGTCAAAAAAAAATTCTAGACTTTCCTGCCGGTCATCTGCTTCAGGAAATCGAGAATAGTGCTCGAGAAACACCCGAGGCCGGTCTCAAGGGGCTGGTACCCCTAGTAGATTTTGTAGAGGCTTGGTATCATCTTCCCAACATATCTGTGTGGGTCCTGCATATAATAAAATCAGGGTACAGACTGCAGTTCGCACACCGCCCCCCCAAGTTTTCTGGGGTGGTGCAAACTACAGTGGTTCCAGGGCAGGCTCAGGTGATGGAACACGAAGTACAGAGTCTGCTGCTAAAGGAAGCCATAGAACATGTTCATCCTTTAGACAGGGGGTCCGGGTTTTACAGCCGGTACTTTATAGTTCCAAAGAAGGATGGGGGGTTAAGGCCAATTCTAGATCTCAGGGTTTTGAACCGATCTCTGAGGAGGTTCAGGTTCAAAATGTTAACCATTCCTGCAATCGGGAGTCAGATCAGATTCGAGGACTGGTTTGTCACGATAGATCTAAAAGACGCCTATTTTCACATCTCCATCCTTCCATGTCACAGGAGATACCTGAGGTTTGCTTTCGGGGACGAAGCTTACCGATATCGGGTTCTTCCGTTCGGCCTAGCACTCTCTCCCCGCACATTCACCAAATGTATGGATGTAGCCCTTGCTCCACTGAGACTTCAAGGCATTCGTATATTGAATTATCTCGACGACTGGCTCATTCTGGCTCAGTCTCGAGAAATGGCAGTTCGGCATCGAGATATCGTCCTTGGCCACATTCAGAAATTGGGGTTGAGACTCAATACAAAGAGGAGTGTGCTAGAACCATCCCAGTGCACGATATTTTTGGGAGTCGTGTGGAACTCGATTACGATGCAGGCACGAATGTCTCCCGCACGTATCGAGTCAATTCTGGCGATGGTATCCGGGTTAAGGCTGGGCCAGGCCATCACTGTAAAACAATTTCAAAGAATGCTGGGCCTCATGGCAGCGGCATCCAACATCCTTCCTTTGGGCCTTCTACACATGAGGCCCCTTCAGTGGTGGTTAAAAACCAAGGGGTTTTCTCCCAAGGGGAATCCGTTTCGTATAATCAGAGTAACGCGCAGATGCCTTCTTTCTCTACAAATATGGAAGAAACCTTGGTTCCTATCCCAAGGGCCAGTGTTGGGAGTGTCATGTCGCCGGAAATCCGTTTCGACAGACGCTTCGCTCACTGGCTGGGGCGCGGTCATGACGGCCGCTTTGCCAGGGGTCTGTGGCAGAACCATCATCATTCTTGGCATATAAACTGCCTAGAGATGATGGCTGTGTTCAGGGCTTTGAGGAGCTTCCTCCCAGACATCAAAGGTTACCATGTCTTAGTACGATCAGACAATACGTCGGTGGTAGCCTATCTGAACCGACAAGGGGGACTCAGATCGCGCCCTCTGTGCAGACTGGCGCATCAGATTATTCTTTGGTCCCAGGGGAAAATACTGTCTATCAGGGCAATGTATATTCCGGGGGTTCAGAATCAGAGAGCAGACATCCTGTCGAGGCAGGGGCTGAGGCCCGGGGAATGGAGACTTCACCCAGAGGTGGTGAAGTTAATATGGGAGAGGTTTGGACCAATGGAAGTGGATCTATTTGCGTCTCGAGAGACGTCCCACTGTCCACTTTGGTTCTCCCTCTCACTTCCAGCCCCACTGGGGTTGGATGCCATGGTACAGGCCTGGCCGAGGCTTCGCCTGTACGCATTTCCCCCGATCGCTCTGCTCCCGGGAGTCCTGGAGAGGGTCCGTCAGGAGGGCATCAGTCTACTTCTGGTTGCCCCAATGTGGCCGACCCGAGTGTGGTTTTCAGACATAATATCACTCCTGATAGCTCCGCCATGGCAGATTCCTCTGAGGAGGGATCTGTTGTCTCAGGTGGAGGGCACAATCTTCCACCCTCAGCCAGAGCTGTGGAAGCAGTGGGTCTGGCCTCTGAGGGGGTTCAGTACCTAAATGCTGGTCCATCAGCTGGAATGGTTGAAACCATACTTAGCTCTAGAGCTCCATCTACTAGGAGAGTATATGGCCTCAAGTGGAATGTGTTTGTCACTTGGTGTAGAGAACATGAGTTAGATCCAGTAAACTGCCCGGTGGCTTCAGTTCTGGAATTTCTTAAAAATCGTTTCTCTGCGGGTCTCTCCCCTTCCACGCTTAAGGTGTACGTGGCAGCCATTGCGGCTTTCCACGCACCATTAGGTGATGGGCCTCTGGGGAGGGACCAGTTGGTCATTCGGTTTCTCCGCGGTACTTGGAGGATGAGGCCGGCAACCAGGTCTAGGGTTCCTGCCTGGGACCTGGCGATAGTTCTGGAAGGGTTATCCCTGGCCCCCTTCGAACCTCTAGAGTCGGCTTCGCCTAAGGATTTAACGCTGAAAATGTTTTTTCTCTTGGCTATTACCTCACTTAAGAGGGTGGGAGATCTCCAAGCCCTGGCAGTAACACCAGCTTGCTTGGAGTTTGCTCCTGGCAGAGTAAAAGCTTTTTTGCACCCGAGTCCGGGCTACGTGCCTAAAGTTCCATCGAATACGGCTCGGTCTACAGTCCTTCAGGCATTCCATCCTCCACCTCATGTGTCGGCAGAAGAAGAGAAGCTTCATTTGCTCTGCCCCGTCAGAGCTTTAAGCGTGTACCTTGAGAGGTCCTCTTCTTGGAGAAGGTCGGACCAGTTATTAGTATGTTTTGGGTCACCTAAGAAGGGCATTAGGTGCCCTAGAAGGGCATTGTTCAGGCTATTACTGAGGCTTACAAGGTCCGTGATTTGCCTTCACCTTGAGCCGTAAGGGCTCACTCAACTAGAAGCATGGCTTCTTCTAGGGCCCTTCTTTCGGGAGTACCTCTACAGGAGATCTGTTAGGCAGCCGGTTGGGCTACTCCACATACTTTTATTAGGTTCTACAGTCTCCACCTTCCTAGTACGCCTGGCGCACACGTGCTCAGTCCTTGCTGAGTGCCTAGACAGTTTCACTCCGGGACAGGCCTATTCGGCGCGTGGCCTAGTGGGCACTCGTTCCCCAAAGTGTCGAATCTCAACGCAGTGTAGAGTTCCGTCGAAAGGGAACGTCTCGGGTTATGACTATAACCCTTGTTCCCTGAGAAGGGAACGAGACACTGCGTCGTTCTGCCACGCCCCTTGAGGCCTTGGAGCATCTTGCTTCATCGCGAGGCTAGTGTGTGTTGTGACAGCGTCACTTTTATACTTCCGGGTATGCCGTCACATGTTACGTCATGACGCAACACCAATCAGGATTGGATTAGTTTCATTCATACTTCAGAGGCGCACGCTAAGGGAGCGTCCCCAAAGTATCAATTCTCGACGCAGTGTCTCGTTCCCTTCTCAGGGAACAAGGGTTATAGTCATAACCTGAGACGTTTAAATGTTTAAATTATGACATATTGAGTCAAAATTATTAGATAAATTAAAATTAAGACAAAAAGTCAAAAGGATGATATAAAAGTAATAATATCAGAGTCATAATTATAAGATAAAATAGTCAAAATATGAGATAAGTCAGAAGTATAACATATACTTAAAAAATCTAAATTATGAGCCATAATTATAAAATAAAATGCTGAAATTATTACTTAAAAAGTCATCAGGAGATACAAAAATTAAAATTGGGATATACTACTATGATATACTGATTATATTGAAATTTGACAAATTGTTAAAATTGACACAAAAAGTAATAATTATGAAAAAAAATGTTTTTAATAATTATGGCTTTTTATCTGACAATTAAAACTAAGTATGTAACCATTTCAGTTTGTATCTCATATTTATGATCCTTAGTCATAATATAGGCTTTTTGTCATCATTATGACTTAACTTAGTATGTCATAATTTCAACTTTTTACATCAAAATTATATAAATGAAATCATTAAATTAAATTTAAACTTGATATTTATAAGCAGTCATAAAAAATAACTGTTTACTTGCTATTTCTTGAAAACAGTACCTAATACATTCCAGCATTTTTCAGCAAAATCTTCCATTTAAAAATCAAATGAGAATTGAATGTACATTGAGTCATTTCTGCTCCAGCATGCTAATGCTATGTGATTAGTGCATACAAATCTTTCTAAAGATAGGGCATAACCTCCATATTAACACCAGCTTCTTGATGTCCTTTCACAAACATTTCAAAGGGATTTCAAAATAAGAATTCTAATCACCTTAGTCTCGGCACATGACCATATTATACAGTATATCCCACTGTCCAATCTCAATCTCTCTCTCTCTCTCTCTCTCTCTCTCTCTCTCTCTCTCTCTCTCTCTCTCTCTCTCTCTCTCTCTCTCTCTCTCTCTCTCTAGAAAAACAGCTCTCAGCTAACCACCCAAATAAACTTTCCATGATAATATTGACAGATGGGGTCTGGTAGGGTAACATCAGCTGGGGCTGGCTGGCTGGATCATGGGAAAGGAACAGTTTGTGTGAGGTCACCCTTTGGTGTGATCAGAGACCAGAATTACACTAGCTCTTAAGATATACACAGGTTAAGGTTTGAGCAAATGAAACTGGGTCTGGAACAGTGCAAAAAGGCACCTCATTCCCAGGAAACAGAAATACTTCCTTACTAAATATAATGAAGATATGCGTGATGTTTGTGTACTATGAAGTACGTGCACTCTGCCACTGTGCTGCCAGCGGATTTGAGCTGTTATTGGAAAGAATGTTGAACAAGGATGATTTAAAAAATATGTGCATACAAAGTCAAACTTTAATTCCATGGACAAAAAAAACAAACAATTGAAACATTGTTCTTTTGTGCTTGGCAGAAGAAAGAAATTAAGGATTGCAATGATATGAGGGTTAGGGTAAATAGTCAAGTCAAGTGTATTTATATAGCGCTTTTCACAATATAAATTGCATCAAAGCAGCTTCACAATATCAATCAAATAACACAACAACGTTTGTTTCTTAGTGAAAAAACATCCACGTTTGGTAAGGCTGATCAATGGTATTAATGCTTGGTTAATTATTTTGAATATCCCCAACTGAACAAGCCAAAGGCAACAGTGGCAAGGAACCGAAAAACTCCATAAAGTGACCTACTGGTGTCCTAAAACTCCATCAGGTGACCTAATGGAGAAAAAAAAAAACCTTGGGAGAACCCAGGCTCAGTCGGGGGCCAGTTCTCCTCTGGCGTTTATGAACTAGAGGCCGGATTTACAGTAACTGTAATTTGATACAGAATTTTGTTTTATTTTATCACTTCGGGGTGGGTACGCGAACCGGAATCACAACGTTTTATCTGTAGAGTGGGAAAGGGATCCTCCATAGGGAGAGGCTAGTTGGCACTTCAGCACTGCGTTATCATCGGGTCCAGGCAAAGCTCCTAGTCAGATCTGGATACGGCCTGGATCCGGTCGGCTGCGGGAAAACCTCGGGATAAACAAAGACACTAAAATTAGCGTAGATGCCATTCTTCTTATGATGATGTAACGAGTACATCAGGATTTAAGGGAAGTGTTCCCAGTTCCGGCTGACCTAATCTATGCAGCCTAACATTGAATTATAGAAGTCTATAATATATTATGTGTATGCTAGGTCAAAGAGATGTGTTTTTAGTCTAGCTTTGAACTGACAGAGTGTGTCTGCTTCCCGGACAATGGTAGGAAGACTGTTCCAAAGTTTTGGTGCTAAATAGGAAAAGGATCTACCGCCCACAGTCGATTTTGATATTCTAGGTATTATCAACTGGCCCGAATTTTGAGATCGCAATCGACGTGAAGGACTATAATGCGTTAAGATCTCGCTCAAGTACTGCGGAGCTAAACCATTTAGTGCTTTGTAAGTAATCAACAATATTTTAAAATGTATACGATGTTTAATAGGCAGCCAATGCAGTGTTGACAGAACCGGGCTAATATGGTCATATTTCCTGGTTCTAGTAAGAACTCGAGCGGCTGCGTTTTGGACCAGCTGTAGTTTATTTATTAAGCGTGCAGGGCAACCACCCAGTAGGGCATTACAATAATCTAATCTTGTTGTCATGAAAGCATGAACTAATTGTTCCGCATTTGTTAATGAGAGCATATGTCGTAATTTAGATATATTTTTAAGATGGAAAAATGCGTTTTTACAGATACTAGACACGTGACTTTCAAATGAAAGATTGCTATCAAAAAGCACACCCAGGTTCCTAACCGACGACGAAGACTTAACAGAGCAGCCATCAAGTGTTAGACAGTATTCTAGGTTATTACGTGTGGAAGTTTTTTGTCCAATAATTAGAATCTCTGTTTTTTCAGAGTTTAGTAGTAGGAAATTACTAGTCATCCAATTTTTTATATCAGCTATGCATTCCGTTAATTTTGTGAATTGGTAAGTTTCGTTAGGTTTTGAAGAAATATACAGCTGAGTATCATCGGCATAACAATGAAAGCTAATTCCATGTTTCCTAATGATATGTCCTAATGGTAGCATGTACAGAGTGAACAGCAGCGGTCCTAGTACTGAGCCTTGTGGTACGCCATACTGAACTTGTGATCGATAAGACATCTCTTCATTTACTGCTACAAACTGATAACGGTCAGATAAGTATGATTTAAACCATGCTAGTGCAATTCCACTAATGCCAACATAGTTTTCCAGTCTATTTAAAAGAATGTTGTGGTCAATTGTGTCAAATGCAGCACTAAGATCAAGTAACACTAATAGAGAGATACAACCACGATCGGACGATAAAAGTAAATCATTTGTAACTAATGAGAGCTGTCTCAGTACTATGGTGCGGTCTAAATCCTGACTGAAAATCCTCGCAGATATCATTTCTTTCAAGAAAGGAACACAGTTGTGAGGATACTGCTTTTTCTAATATCTTTGACAGAAAAGGCAGATTTGAGATCGGCCTGTAATTGACTAATTCTGAAGGATCAAGTTGCGGTTTTTTAACAAGCGGTTTTATCATAGCCAGCTTAAAGGTTTTTGGTACATATCCTAGAGACAAAGACGAATTAATGATATTAAGAAGAGGATCTATGATCTCTGGAAGCATCTCTTTCAGTAGCTTAGTCGGTATAGGGTCTAACATACAAGTTGTCGATTTAGATGAATTAACGAGTTTGCAGAATTCTTCCTCTCCTATAGCAACAAATGAATACAATTTTTCCTCAGGGAGACTACAATGCACTCCCTGATGCGATACTGTAGTAGACGGTTGCATAGTTATAATTTTGTCCCTGATATTATCAATCTTATAAGTGAAGAAGTTCATAAAGTCATTACTGCTGTGTTGCTTGGAAACTTCTGTGCTTGAAGCTTTCTTTTTCGTTAGTTTAGCCACTGTTTCAAATAAATACCTAGGATTATGTTTATTTTCTTCTAATAGGGTTGAAAAATAAGCAGATCTAGCAGCTTTTAAAGCCTCTCTGTAAGCAATCGAGCTCTCTTTCCATGAAATCCGAAATACCTCTAGTTTTGTTTTCTTCCAGTTGCGCTCCATTTTTCTGGCTGCTCTCTTAAGGGCCTGAGTGTGCTCGTTGTACCACGGCGTTGGACTATTTTCTTTAATCTTCTTTAAGCGCAACGGAGCAACTGCGTCTAAAGTGCTGGAAAAGAGAGAGTTAAAAGTTTCTGTTGCAATATCGAGTTCTTCTAAGCTATCCGGGATGCTGAGATGATGAAACTTATTAGGAAGATTATTGATAAAGCAATCTTTAGTGGCAGAAGTTATAGGTCTAACATATTTATAACACGGAGTCGGCTTTGCAGCCTTGGCTAAATGTAATTTACATGAGACTAGATAATGGTCTGAGATGTCATCGCTCTGCTGCAGAATTTCAACGGCATCAACATCTATTCAATGTGATAATATTAGATCTAGAGTATGATTACGACAATGAGTGGGTCCTGACACGTGTTGTCTAACTCCAATTGAGTTTACAATGTCTTTAAGTGCCAATCCCAATGCATCTTTTTCATTATCTACATGTATATTAAAATCACCAACAATTAGTACTTTATCGTTAGCCAATACTAATTCTGATAGAAAGTCCGCAAATTCTTTGATAAAATCTTTATGGTGCCCTGGTGGCCTGTATACAGTAGCCAGCAGAAATCTCAAACGTGATTTATCGTTTACACTATATATTTTTACATTAAGCACCAACACTTCAAAAGAAGTATATTTAAAAATAGATTTCTTAGTGGTTTTGAAAATATTACTATAAATTACAGCAACACCTCCCCCTTTGCGTTTTAGACGAGGTTCATGTTTATAACAGTAATCTTGTGGGGTTGACTCATTTAAAGTAATGTAATCGTTTGGTTTTAGCCAGGTTTCTGTCAAACACAGCACATCTAGATTATAACTTGAAATCATATCATTAACTATGAGCGATTTTGAAGTAAGGGATCGAATATTCAGCAACCCAAGCTTTATCATTTGTTCATCTGTATTATATCTGTTTTTTATTTGTTGAACATCAATTAAGTTTTTTACCTGACGTTTTTTGGATTTCCAAATTCGGGGAACAGACACAGTCTCTATATGATGATATCTAGGTGAAAGAGGCTCTATGTGATGGGATTTATCTGACCTTGGTGACGCGAGGCCGCTAGCAGACGGTCGGTTTAGCCAGTCTGTCTGCTTCCTGACCTGAGCCCCAGATTGTCATGTTTTAGCTCTAATAATGACAGAACTTTCATTTTTGGATGAACTGTCCCTTTAAGACAGAGGCCTGAGTTTGAATGACCACCATAGCTGGACCACCCTCAGCTGAGCAGTGCTGTATAATGTAATCACTGATACTCATTAGAGGCACCAGCCTCCTGACCTGCATCTCTTGGCTGCTTTTCATAGTTTTCATTACTGCTCCCAGGTGTCCAGTGGCTGCCGTCCTTGTTTTCTATGAGCCGAGCTCTGGAAAACGAGACAATAATGGCTTTTTCTGTGTCCCTGTGTAACATGGAGAACAGCAGACAACAGCACATTCTCAGATTGCATGAGATCTTTGATTTGTGCAACACTGTGTGTGTGTGTGTGTGTGTGTGTGTGTGTGTGTGTGTGTGTGTGTGTGTGTGTGTGTGTGTGTGTGTGTGTGTGTGTGTGTGTGTGTGTGTGTGTGTGTGTGTGTGTGTGTGTGTGTGTGTCTGTGTGTGTGTGTGTGTGTGTGTGTGTGTGTGTGTGTATGTGTGTGTGTGTGTGTGGTGTGGTGTGGTGTGTGGTGTGTGTGGTGCGTGTGGTGCGCGTGGTATGTGTGTGTGTGATCCAGACCTCTTTGCTGTTGGTCCTTTTAGGGCTTTCTGCCCAGCCATGCCAAAGTATCTGTGCATTCAGGGGTGGTGAGGCTGATCCGCGTGGAGCTGAGTTAAGCAGACAAGAAAAACGGCTATGAAACAAGGGATGAGGAACAGAAAATGAGAGAGAATGAAATATACTGTTTGTGGAAGTCCACTGTCTTATGCAGCTTTTAATTCAATAAATGGTCAAATAAAGCTTAAACCACCAAATCGCTTGCAGAACTGTCTTTTTTTTTAATCATTCCCTTTTTGTCTGTAAGCTCCACTAATATTGTTAGTCAACGTTTGTTTTTTTCCAACAACCACAGTCATATTTTAGTTTTGCATGACAATTTTCCACCCACTTAGGTTAAAGGTTGAGGTTAAAATGAGCCATTTTTTGCTACTGTGCCTTCACACTATTGTGAAGGATACTACTACTATTGTACTTCACACTATTGGAAGTACAATACTTCACACTATTGGATTCGAATCCCGCTTGGAATGGGTTGAGTACCGGTTACTCTAGGCAACATCCTCAGTATTTGAGATTGTATATTTAGTTGTCTTTGCTCTAATATGGACATTTACTATATTGCACTGCATGTATATTTTCCTAGTATGATCCAGAGAGTTATGAGGTTTAAGATTTGCAAATGTGTAAATGTAAAATGAACATGAACAGTATATGGCACCATTGCCAACAGAAGTCAGAGTGTCATTGGCAGTCCGTCTGTTATCTCCACGTTCCCTATCGGTCAGTCACTACGACGTAGGTCATGACTGACCAATAGGAATCTCGCCAGAGAGGCCAATCTACTTCGAGTGAAACTAAAACAGGCCAATGCACATTGGCGTGCAATCATTTGCATCAGCTGCGCGACCTCGTTAGCGCGGGTATTTAACAAGCAGCTGAGCGATTGCACAGTTAGCTTTTTGCTTCGGAGCCAAACACTTCGATGCCTCTACTGCAGTGGAAAACTTCTACAGGCTTTTCTTTTTTGAACTTCTCTCTTTTTTTTCTGGTGCTGGGCGCGACAGCACGGCAGCGTGAGCAGCCTCCTCTTTAAAGAGCAAACAAAAAAGCTGTTTTAACGGCTGGTAAGATCTCCCAGCGCACAGTCGGGTGCACATTCCCCTGTGATCGCTGAGGCTGCTCCCCTGCGTGCTTCAGCACCAGTGAGAGTAGTCCCTAAAAGAGCAAACACAGATAGTTCGCGTCTTTTTCAAGATGACGTTCTATCTGTGTGTTTCTGGATGCGGTCGTTACCTGGGATCGCGGGATGGTCACGATCGCTGCCTTGTGTGTCTGGGCCTCGAACACGCACAGGCAGCGTTCGTGGATGAGTCATGTACCCATTGTGGGAAGATGACCATCTCAGAACTGAGGTCGAGACTCTCGTTCCTGCAAAGGGGCGGAGTCCCCGTGCCTGCACCTCGGTCCAACCCCCCTTCGCGGGTTGCTTCCGGCAGTGACATGGGTGACTTGAGGATTACAGTGAGCGCGCTTCCTTCGGGGAACCAACCCCCTAGGAACCCCCACTCCTCTCATGCTCTGCAACCAGTTCAGCTGCCAACGGAACGCGCCGGACCATCCTCGAGATGCGTACCGGTCGTTTCGTTCGGCGCTCCCCGCGACGACCAGATGTCGATCGCTGCATCGGAGGGTGGGTCAGACCGCTCCGCGGACGACGGCTCGGAGCCGCTGCCTCCTTCGGGTGTGCCAGCGGTGCCCGAGTCGGACCCGGAGATGATGGCCATGCTTTCCCGGGCCGCCAACAGGATCGGGCTCGTGTGGAACCCTCCACCGTGTCCCGAGCCCTCGAGGCTGGATGATTGGTATCTCGGGGTGGCGCGCGCTGGTTCTCAGCAACCCACTCCAGTGCCTTTCTTCCCGGAGGTGCATGAGGAGCTCACGGGGACGTGGACGGCACCTTTCACTGCCAGAAACCGTCCCGGTGGCTCCTCCTCCCTCACCACCCTTGATGGCGGGGCAGCTAAGGGATACACGCGTGTCCCGCCAGTGGAACGGGCCGTTGCTATGCAACTGTGCCCTAACTCCACTTGGCGTGGGGAACCGTGTCTTCCTTCACGCGCCTGTAGGTACTCGTCGGACTTAACCGATGAGGCTTACAAGGCCTGCGGGGAAGCTGCCTCTGCCATACACGCTATGGCGTTGTTGCAGGTTCATCAGGCTAAGGCACTGAAGGACCTGCACGAGGGTGGTCACGACCCACAAGTTCTCCAAGAACTTCGTACCGCGACGGACCTCGCGCTTCGTGCGACGAAGGTTACCGCGCGGTCTGTGGGTCGTGCGATGTCCACTTTGGTGGTCCAGGAACGCCATCTCTGGCTGTGTCTGGCCGACATGAGGGAAACCGACAAGCTCAGGTTTCTTAACTCCCCCGTGTCCCAGACCGGCCTCTTCGGCGACGCGGTCGAGAACTTTGCCCAGCAGTTCTCGGCTGTACAGAAGCAGACTGAGGCGATCAGTCACATCCTGCCGCGGCGGTCAGCTGCTGCCTCCACTCCACCGCCTGCGGCTCCTCAGTCTGCTCGTCGCCGAGGGCGCCCTCCCGCGTCTGCCCCTGCTCCCGCGCCGCAGCAGCAGCCTCCACCTAAGCGGCGCCGTGGAGCCAGTCGCAGGCAGGGCGCCCTGCCCGTCCAGGCCCCCGCCAAGAAGGGCGGCAAAGCCAAGAGTAAGCGGCCCTAGGACGGGCGACCCGGAGATGGAGGGAACTGCTCTTCAGGAGACGATGACCGCATCGCTCCTTCCCCCGGAGGAGGGCCGGGTGGAAAATCTTTTTGTTCCGCCGCTGGCCTTAAAACCAGCGGTACCCACATTTTTAATAAGAGCAGTTTCTACCATCTCTGGGTCCGAAGGGGACCCGGAGAGCAGTGGGGGGACAGAATCCTCACCACTCTCATCCGCCTCCTCTATCGCCAGTGAGCAGCAGTGTGCAGTTCGAGAACGCCACCGAGCCGCCTCCTGCACCTCCTGCCCTGTGGAACCAGGTAAGTGCTGCACAGCGCACACAGACCCCGCTACGGGCCGCCTCCCAGAGAGAGCCCCCCGAGCCGCGTCCCTGTGTTCCACCTCGCTGCCCCACTCCGGGTACGCCTGCGGTCCCTTTGGTCATTCGGACCATCAGGCTCGGCTATGCGATTCAGTTCGCCCGGCGTCCCCCCAAGTTTCGGGCCATCCACTCCACTACAGTGAGAGCAGCCGATGCCCATGTCTTGCGTGCGGAGGTCGCAGTCCTACTGGCGAAGGACGCGATAGAGCCGGTCCCTCCAGCCGATATGAGGTCAGGGCACTACGGTCCCTACTTCATTGTACCCAAGAAAGGTGGTGGGTTACGACCGATCTTGGATCTGCGAGTTTTGAATCGGAGCCTCCACAAGCTACCGTTCAAAATGCTCACGCAGAAACGCATTTTCGAATGCATCCGTCCCCAAGATTGGTTTGCAGCGATCGACCTGAAAGACGCGTACTTTCATGTCTCGATTCTTCCTCGACACAGGCCGTTCCTGCGCTTTGCGTTCGAGGGTCGAGCATATCAGTACAAAGTCCTACCCTTCGGGCTGTCCCTGTCCCCCCGTGTCTTCACGAAAGTCACGGAGGGGGCCCTTGTTCCCATGAGAGAACAGGGCGTTCGCATCCTCAACTATCTCGACGACTGGCTCATACTAGCACACTCTCGAGATCAGCTATGCGAACACAGGGACCTCGTGCTCAGGCACCTCAGCCAGTTGGGTCTTCAGGTCAACTGGGAAAAGAGCAAACTCTCCCCTGTGCAGAGGATCTCTTTTCTCGGTATGGAGTTGGATTCGGTCACTCAGACAGCGCGCCTCACAGAGCAGCGTGCTCAGTCGGTGCTGAACTGCTTGAACACGTTCAAAGGCAGGACGGCGGTCCCACTGAAATTTTTTCAGAGGCTCCTGGGGCATATGGCAGCGGCAGCAGCGGTAACCCCGCTCGGCTTGCTTCATATGAGACCGCTTCAGCACTGGCTTCACGGCCGAGTCCCGAGATGGGCGTGGCATCACGGCACTCACCGGGTGGCAATCACACCGGCCTGCCGTCAGACCTTCAGCCCGTGGTCAGACCTTTCGTTCCTTCGGGCAGGAGTCCCCTTGGAACAGGTCTCCAGGCATGCTGTGGTATTCACAGATGCCTCTGCCACCGGCTGGGGTGCCACGTACAACGGGCATGCAGTGTCAGGGGTGTGGACGGCTCCCCAACTGCATTGGCACATCAATTGCCTCGAGTTGCTAGCAGTACATCTCGCTCTGAGCCGCTTGAAAAGGCCGCTACGGGGCAGGGACGTACTGGTCCGCACGGACAACACTGCGACCGTTGCGTACATCAACCGACAAGGTGGTCTACGCTCCCGTCGCATGTCGCAACTCGCCCGCCACCTCCTCCTCTGGAGTCAGAAGCATCTGAGGTCGCTTCGAGCCATGTATGTCCCCGGCGTGCTCAGCCGTGTGGCCGACGAGCTATCACGAGATGTGCTTCCGGGAGAGTGGCGACTCCACCCCCAGGTGGTTCAGCTGATCTGGAGAGAGTTCGGAGAGGCTCAGGTAGACCTGTTTGCCTCCTCAGAGACCTCCCACTGCCAGCTGTTTTACTCCCTGACCGAGGGAACACTCGGCACGGACGCACTGGCACACAGCTGGCCCCGGGGCCTCCGCAAGTATGCGTTTCCCCCAGTGAGCCTACTTGCACAGACACTGTGCAAAGTCAGGGAGGACGAGGAGCAGGTCCTTCTGGTGGCTCCCTATTGGCCCACCCGGACTTGGTTCCCGGAACTCATGCCCCTCGCGACAGTCCCTCCCTGGCCCATTCCTCTGAGGAAGGACCTTCTGACTCAGAGACGGGGCACCCTATGGCACCCGCGCCCAGACCTCTGGAAACTCCATGTCTGGTCCCTCGGGACGCGGAGGTTCTAGGTGACTTACCCCCAGAGGTACTTAACACCATCACTTCAGCACGGGCGCCGTCCACGAGACGTGTTTACGCCCTGAAGTGGAACCTGTTCGTCGAGTGGTGTTCTTCTCGCCGAGAAGACCCCCGAAGATGTTCGATAGGGTCTGTGCTTTCCTTCTTGCAGCAGGGGTTGGAGCGTAGACTGTCCCCTTCCACCCTCAAAGTGCCGCTATTTCTGCTTATCATGACCACATAGATGGCAAAACAGTTGGAGAGCACGACCTGGTCGTCAGGTTTCTTAGGGGGGCGAGACGATTAAATCCTCCTCGACCCCCCTCCATACCCTCTTGGGATCTTTCCCTGGTGCTTCGAGCACTTCAGGATGTTCCCTTTGAGCCTCTGCAATCAGTAGACTTAAAGCTTCTTTCCATGAAGACTTTGCTACTGGTTGCATTGGCCTCTGTCAAGAGGGTAGGAGACCTGCATGCATTTTCGGTCGACGAATCGTGCCTAGAGTTCGGGCCGGGTGACGGCCACCTGGTACTAAGACCCCGGCCTGGCTTGTGCCCAAGGTTCCTACCACTCCCTCAAAGACCAGGTAGTGAACCTGCAAGCGCTGCCCTTGGAGGAGGCAGACCCAGCCCTGGCTTTGCTCTGTCCCGTTCGCGCTCTGCGTATGTACGTGGACAGAACTCAAAGCATCAGGACCTCAGATCAGCTCTTTGTCTGTTACGGAGGCCAGCAGAAGGGAAAGGCTGTCTCCAAGCAGTGGTTGGCCCACTGGATAGTGGATGCCATCGCCTTGGCTTACCAAGCACAGGGCGTGCCCTGCCCGCTTAGGTTGCATGCACACTCTACGAGAGGCGTTGCATCCTCCTGGGCGCTGGCACGTGGCTCCTCGCTAACAGATATCTGTAGAGCTGCGGGCTGGGCGACACCTAACACGTTCGCTAGATACTATAGCCTACGTGTAGAGCCGGTCTCCTCCCGTGTTCTCACCCTAAACGGGTAGAAGCACTGAGAGGTCCGGCTCTGTCGGCTTGCTGCACCCTACTGTGCACCCTTATTGCTCCAGAGTGAAAAACCTGTCGAGTCCTCCAAAACCCCTCGGCCCGGACTTGGCGGAGCGTCCGGCGCCAGGCCCTTATCCGTTGAATCCTTGAGAACCGGATCTGGGCTGGGTTCCATATGTGTGACCCTACGGGGATCCCATATGTGTATATTTTCCACGGATGCTCCTATCGGAAGCCCGTGTCTTTCCCTTGGGCTAAGTCACCCATTATTTCATATGCAGTACAGCCTTCGGGTTAGTCCATATGTATTTCCACGTAACTCTTTGAAGAAGTGGCTTCCGCAGCGTTCCTTCCTAAACAGGAAAGGCACGCTTTCCCAGTGTTATCCAATATGTCACTGTGTGGGTTATCACGGAACAACAGTGTCAAACTCTCTGTGTAGGCCTCCTCCTATCGTCCTTCCAGGCAAGAGGGTGTAGAGGCTTGCACAGGGGCGCTGGATGGGGTGCAGCAGCTGTGGCGCTTTGGTAGGGATTCCTATTGGTCAGTCATGACCTACGTCGTAGTGACTGACCGATAGGGAACGTCTCGGTTACATATGGTAACCCTCGTTCCCTGAGGGAGGGAACGGAGACGTAGGTCCCGTCGCCACATCTGCTGCCGCCCGCCGGGGCGGCCAGCTTCTCAGGCTTGGCTCCTCAGCAAAAAACTAACTGTGCAATCGCTCAGCTGCTTGTTAAATACCCGCGCTAACGAGGTCGCGCAGCTGATGCAAATGATTGCACGCCAATGTGCATTGGCCTGTTTTAGTTTCACTCGAAGTAGATTGGCCTCTCTGGCGAGATTCCTATTGGTCAGTCATGACCTACGTCTCCGTTCCCTCCCTCAGGGAACGAGGGTTACCATATGTAACCGAGACGTTTCTCCTCTCCTGCTTTATCTCTGAGTCTCTGTTCGACAGCGCTGAGCCTCAGACCTCACGTAGGCAAAGCCAGGCTTTCATATCAAGCAGTATATCATTCTTCACCCTCACACAGACCACAAAGAAGGCTACGTTGTTTATCAAGATTAGTGACAAGGGCCAGCTGGATGCACAGAACACCAGAACATCCTTTGAAAAATAAAGTCTTTATTAAAATCTGCAGTGAAGCACATGGAAAATGAGATATTTATATGTTGTATTCTGCTCTGTTTGTCATAAACATTATTAAAATGGATCTGTTTTCAAAAATGGATCTGTTTTCAACTGGAACACTTGCTTGAATATGTTTTTCATTTAGCATTGCATATTTATTTTGCTTTGCTGATTTTCATGAGTGTTTATGACCCGTACTCTGCCTTGTGAAGTGCAGACCCTACATCCAGCCATACACAGACTCTCCCAGAGGATTCTGGGACACGCTGCATTGGAGAAGGAGGCTCGGTGGGCAGCACGTAGCTGCAGTATTTTTACTCCCCCGTGACAGAAGGACAAGCAGGGTTGGGCATATTTGGTCTTCACTCCCCTTCTTCAGTCCCAGAGGGATCTCTACTGCCGGGCCAGGCCCACACAGGGACCTGAGGCCATTTCGTAAGTCTCATACCAAACAACTGCCCTTGTAAACCCACGGCCCAAAACAGCATTGTTAGTATTTGAATGTTTCAGCTGCAGTTCATTTCACCATGTGGGAAATAAGGAAATTAAAATATTCAGCATGATTCTGACGTAGTCCAGGAAATGAATGAAACATTTGTTATGGTGATAAAAGCAGTGGTTTATATCATTAGCCATTGATTCCGTTCAAATAGGAAACAGCTTAAGCGGTTCGTCTTGTTTCAGTCTAAACATGTCACCCTGCATGTTTTGATTGCAGATCCAACTTGGTTTGATATTTTACCTACACTTTACAAAGTTATAAAACAGATTGCTGGAGTATGTTTTGCAAGAAAATACTATTTCAGTGTTGCTACTTCAAAATCTCACATTTAATATAATGTGTTTAATTACTTGCCCTTTCTTTGTTATTATTTGTGTGAAATTTATAGCAATACTGTAAGTAAATCCTACACCATTTTTTTTCAATTGATGCTGCTGCTTTATAAAAAAAAAAGAAAAGGAGAGGAAGAAAAAGATTTTTGACAGAAATCACTCGTGCTTCACCAAAGGTACATTTATTTGATCAAAAATATAGTAAAAACAGTAATATTGTGAATTAATATTACTCTTTAAAATAAGTGTTTCCTATTGTAATCTATTTTAAAAATGTAATTTATTCCTGTGATGTCAAAGCTTAATTTTCAGCATCATTACTCCAGTCTTCAGTGTCACACCCATAAATCATTATAATTGATTTTCTGCTCAAGAAACATTTCATATTAATATCAATGTTGAAACCAGTCATGTTGCTTAATATTATTCTGGAAACCGATAATTTTTTTAAAGATTCCTTGATTAAGATGTTGCCTTCTATCTCCAACTTCAAAAGACAACTAAAACATCATTTTATCTTAACCTATATCTAATTATTCAAAACTGATTTTTCATGGATTACTGGGATGTATATGTATGTTTGTATGAGCGAGTATGTTGTTGTAACATATGTCATAGTGTATTTTGTGTGTATTTATTGTGTCTCACTGTACCTTGTCAGTACCTACCTATTCAATAACTATGGCCCCTATTTATAAGCTTTTTTTTGCTTCTTTGGGAGACCCATTTCACTGTACCCAACTCTGTATCTTTACAACTGTATTATTGTAATGCTTGAAGAGGTACTGTGAATAAACTGGATAAACTGAAACTGAAACTGAAAAATTAATAGAAAGTCCAAAAGAACAGCAATATAAATCTTTATAAACATTACAAAGTTAACATTATAAATGTCTTGCCACTTTGGCCAATTTAATGCATCCTTGCTGAATAAAAGTATTCAAAAACAACAAATCCTACTGAACCCAAACTTTTGAACGATAATGAACCTTACACACTATAATCTTGTGTATATAATGAATGACTTATAATGGACTATAAAGTATAAAATATATATGGCCTATTTGAACTGCACAAACTATATTATATAAACCATAAACAATGACATGTTGACCTTTCCAGGATGGTGATACTGTTGATGTATCTAGATCAGCTGAATGTGGCAGGTATTCATATCACTTCACCTGATGTCCCCTTTGTCATACAGAGTTTTGCACAATGGCGTCCTGATAATGTCACAGGGCTGTGTTTATCTTCTGCATTGAGATGACAGAATGTCAAGTACGACCCGTGCCCTCCCCCCTGTGTTCCACTCACCCCTGCAGCACATATTCGGTTCATATGCAAGCACAGGACATGAGGGCTGATCCGAATCATCTCACACATCTGATAGGATTGTGTGCATAATAAAGACACATGATCCGTCCATTGAAACACTTTCTGTATGAATCAGCTCTCGACAAAAGATAAATCACAGACCTCAGGGCTGATTATTGTTCAGGACGGAGAGATAATATGACCTTATAGTACAATATACAGTGTGAGGTGGGGAAGTCCAGTCAAAGAAGTGTATCATTAAATGATACACTTCATAAAATGATCTGTGTAGGGAATACTCATGGGAAGGACAGTGACTCCAAAATTTTTTCCAAAAAAGTTAGTTAAACAATATTTAGCGTTCTCAGATTGATGGATGGATGGATGGATGGATGGATAGATGGATCAATTCCTGATTAAATAAGTTAGAACTGAGCATAATAGAAAAATTATATACATATATATATATATATATGCTTAATATTATTCATATCCATATATTATCATATAATATATTAATATTAATATCCATATATATCCATATATATCCATATATATCCATATATTAATATTAATACATATATTAATATTATCCATATATATATATATATATATATATATATAGAGAGAGAGAGAGAGAGAGAGAGAGAGAGAGAGAGAGAATATTGACTGAATATTGAGAGAATTAAACCTTTTTTAATTTCAACTTAGAATCTTAACACTAAACTAAAATATTTCCATGACTTGATTTTAGTGATTTATGATTACAGAAGAAAGAAGTATTTGTAAAATGTGTATGTAGGCTATTATGTATTTAAGTAAGTAAAGCAAGTAAATCAATATTTTTTATTGCACTGACAAAGAGCAATTTCTAGATGATAATATAATTTCGAGCTAAGCTTTAGTAGAAAAAAAAATATTGTTATTGATTTCCATAACTTCTTTTTCCTTGACTTGTCCATGAATGTAGGCCCTTTAGTCCTTTTCAAACCAACCAAAAATTTTCAAATAAAATAGAACGAATGAATGAATGAATGAATAATCATTTTATAGATATTGTACTGATAAAGAGCAAGCTGATCGAATAATTTAGAGCTGAGTGTAACTAAAAAAAATGTATATATTGATATTGATTTCCATCACTTTTCTATGATAAAATTAGAATCTTAAAATTAAGTTAAGATTATTTAAAAATTGCAGTTCGTAGCCTTAAGTCCATGGTATTGGAGTTCTAACCACTGTCAAAACATTGTTAATGCCCATTTCTACTGACAGTATTTTTGGGAGATAGACCACCTTGTTTGATGATAATGTGATTGGTTTAAGAGGTCAAACTTGAGCTTATGTAAGTAGTTCAGAGACAATCAGTTGTCTATTAACACAGTATTAAGCTCTTGGCACAGATTCATGAAGACTTGCACTGTTGGGACGAGCCAAACATTACTCATCCTCTCTCTCATCATCTTTATCAAAAATGGTGTGTGTCCTGGTTTAATACTGTCTGCGGCACTGTGTGTGTCCAGATCTTTGCTGGTGGGGTGCATATTTCTGAGACTCAGACCTGGACCTCACTGGAAGTCGTTGTGCTGATCTCAATCACATTCAGCGTCTCTATGACCACCACATTTTGGGAGCCTATAACACGATAATAGTATGTGGTCCCATGTCTTTAACTACATGTACTGGTGAGAAAACGGTTTGGTACGATGTATTGTGTGCATGTGTGTACAATAACTGAGATTTTGAAGCTCCAAAAAGCGCATCCATCCATCCATCACAAAAGGAATCCATACAGCACCAGTGTGTCAATAAAGGCCTTCTGAAGTGAAGCAATGCGTTTGTGTAAGAAAAAAATATATCTATATTTATTACATTTTAAACTGTCATTTTAATCACTGTCTCCCGATAACGTATGGCATCACTGTAAAAAAGAAAAAGAACAGAAACTTTGTGTGAACCCTTATTTTAAGAGTGTGGATGTAATAACATGCAGGTATATATTTTTAAGTACAAGTTCAACATAAAAACAAGCATATACACAATAAGTGTACATATCATATCACACTATATCATATGATTAATTTAAATGTTAGTGTATAGGAGTTAAAGAAACGTAATATAAAGAGGGTCTGTTTATGTACCAGGTAAAAGAGAAAAACAAAACTATAAAGAGTAAGCAAGGATGTAGAATGAGATATAAACATAAACAGAAAGCGAGAGAGCATCTGTTGTGGGTGACTGTGGGTGGTTTTGATGACCACTCTTACCCCCTTCACATCCTGGTCATCATTTATGTCATAAGCTTCCTACTGAAAAAACTCAAAATCAATACAAAAATCAAGACAAGTTTAGGCTACCTAGCATTTCATATAACTGTTCCACCAACGCACTCTCTTGAGAATCCGCATCCTGCCCAGTATAGAAACCATGTAGGCTTCTGGATAATTAAAGGTGATTTTGAGCCTGATTGGGGGGGGGGGGGGTAATGCAAAAATGCAGCCATGTGGGAGTGACACAGCATCTGAATCAGTGTGATGTAACTAATGAGAGAGTAGGAGGAGGACAGACCCCCACCGCAGCTTTCACAGCAGGAGGGAATGTGCTTTCAGTCTGTGCCATTAAACACATCAATTACAAACTTCCATTAGGACCATGCATAAGCATGTGATCAACATTAAACACTATAGCATATTTACTCAGTTTAAATTGTTTTAGTTTGGACATTTTTATGCAATTCAGGACTATATTTTCACACTTTCACACGATGTTTATCTTAATCGTTTCACATCAACAAACCCGTATCAGTGTTCTCAAACAAAACGTATTTGAGGACTTAAACTATTCGGTCGCAGCTATTTGGTTTAGTTATCTTATTTTCTTTTCAGAAAGCTGCTGTCTACTGAAACGATTTCATGTTTCCGGTAGTAAATGTTGTGTTATGTTTCCCTCTACTGGTGAGATGCTGCATTACAAGAAACGACAATGAAGGGATTCAACGCAAGAACAGATTAATCATTGATGGGCTTCAAAGCAGCGTTGACTCTTGCCAGAAAGTTCAAGGAACTTTGATTTGATAAAGTGTTTAAAATGGTTGAGATTTAATGCACAAGGAAAACCAGGGGAAAGTCAGAGTAGAAAAGAATAAAATTCAAGACATTGTTTATTTCAAAAGTTAGATTCACAGCTCCATCATGTCGACATTCAGTGGTGCATAGTATTAACATTTAGGAAGTTTCAAAATATTGTTCAGTTTAAAAGAAAATAGTCCATAGGTCACATACACAAGCTCCTGGCTCAAGGCTCACAATAAAAAAATAAAAATAAAATAAAATCTAAATAACAGAACAGTGTCAGTGTAGTTTTTATTTAGTTAAGAAAAATTATGCAATAACCTAAATTATTGTATCATTTTCAAATCTTTTTGGGTTGATATTTCGCTAAGCACAGCAACAAAAAAACAAAAAACAAGTAAACTAAACAAAATGCCGAGGTTCACAACTGCAGGAACTGAAAAGCAAGAAACAGCTTCAAACAGACACAGATTTAGAAAATCTACTGGATCAAAAAAAATATTTTTAACCGTTTTGTCATTGTACAATAATGTTTGGTAAGCACAGTTTTTGACACAAAAGGATTTTCAAATGTTTTAAGCGCTGTAATTTAGGGTGAATTTCATGAGAACTGTTTAAAAAAAACGTGAATGAACACTTAATGAACAAACTTTTTTTTTTTTTTTTTTTTGCTTTACATTTGCAAAGGTCATTATAGTATTTATTGTACTAGATTTAATTTATAAAACTTTTAAACATTTTTCATTTTAGGATGAAAATTGACCTTGACATTTCATCACATGATTCACCCTTAAGAGAAAGGTATGATTCTGAATAGTAAGTAAAGTAAGCATACCATTTGTAGTTCTGTGGTGTTTACTACACCAGAACTGAAAACTACACCATCATATGCTGACAGACTAGGACATTTTCAGACTTCCATTCCTTTAAACAAACATTTTAATAACGGTTTACCAAAGCTTTTTTGTTGGTTTTAATCAGATTAGGCCAGATCTTGTTTTTAGTTTTTCCACACAGAGAAAAATGGTTTTGAACTTGCAATTAAACTGGTATAAAGGAGCAAACATTCTTCTTTCCATTATCAACACAACCTCAAGAGAGGTTCTCTTTAGAAACAAAGCAACAGGATATGTAGTTGTGATGTGTGACTCAGGGCTTGAGTTTGAGCCAGGGGTGAACTATAGTGAGAATGGACAGGATAGAGGACGTGAGGCCGCAGGCTCCCACAAAGCCCGACCCCGTGGGGTACAATCCCAGCCGGTCCAGCGGTATGAACACGTCACACAGGTTCTTCAGGAGGTCCAGGAGCAGCGGAGGGTTGTTGCGCAGCACAGTGATCAAGAGACAGAACTGCTTGTTGAGCCTGGCTGTGAGCATCGGGAGGGGAGGCAGGGGAGACATCGCCGAGGAAGGAGACGGGGTTGAAGGGAACTCTCCGTTCCCTGGGGTCAGCGTGAGGGAAGACGGACTGGAGTTAAAGCTTTTAGCTGAACTGCTGCGGGACTCTCTCTCCATCAGCAGACGGATTTCATACGCGTCTCGGGTTAAATTGAGGATGAGTGCGAACAAATAGTATCTGTTTACAGGAAGTGAGAGAAAGTGAATGAAATGAAATCAAAAAATGAAACAATAAAAATTTAAACATTTCACACTGTGCTCAAAATAATGAAATATCCAGGCATCGCCATATATTTTAGTATAACATGGGTGATACAAATTCACAGAAGTTATTATCGTTAAATAAAACTGAAAGCATAAAAACATTTTCATAAATTTATATAAAATAAACTTTAACCGAAAAAAAAATATATATATACAGTATATATATATTTATATATATTTGTTTTTTTTCCATATGCGTCATTCGGTGGCTCTGAATTGTCAAAAAACCAAAACTCAAAATGCTTCCAATTGGATGCGAAAAATGCAGAAAATCGCAGAAAATCGAACCCCATCCGATATTTTTTATGACGGACAAAAGTTTCGTAGTCAGTGCGTAAGCGTGATTCACATAACGTGAGTTCGTATTTATTTTTTAACGTGTGAAAATTTCGTATGTGAATTTTGGACTCGGTGTGCAAGGACCTTAAAACTAACAGAACAGAATAAATAAAACTATAAACAAATTCAAAATATTAATAAAAACTATTAACAGTATATCAATACTAAAATAACACTAAAATTACACACACCACATATACAGTATATATATACAGTATAAATATATTTATATATAGATGTAATTATTTATCCTAATTTAGCAAAGAGAACAAATGAAACTAGCACTCACCTAAACGACCTCTGGCTCCATTTGTTTTGGTCCAGTTCGGGCAGCAGTCCTGTTTTGCCGGCCCACAGTACATTATCACAGGCAAAATACATAGCTCTGTTGAGATGGGCCACTGTGATGCAGAGACGCAGCACGCAGTCGGACAGATGCACCGTACGTTTCGCTGCTTCCAGAGCTTCAGCGGAGTTCCCTAACCGCATCACTGAAACAAACACAGACAGACTGCATCAATCAAACACTGAGCCATATTAACATAACTAGATTCTGTGAGTGAAAGGAGATTAGCCAACAGGGGCCACTTTATGGAACCACTTTATTAATATTAGTATTAGAAGGCATAATAAGTCTAAATTAACCCCCCAGAGACCCTTTAATATATTTAGGAAGATATTAGCTATATTTCATTGAGGCAAAAATTACATTGGGGTTTAATGTAGAAACAAATTATGTAAAAATTGCAATGCTGGGCATTTAGGGTTGTAAAATTTAATTGATACACATACTCAACATACAAGCATGCATACACACATGCAGACACACACACACACACACGCATACATACATATGTCAATTACTTTTTTTTCCTATTGCAAATAGATACATTTGATAATGTTTTTACCCATATTTAATTAAACAAATTATTATTTAAATGCTTTTTACAAACGCTGCTATTCTGCTATGCTGTGTCTCTCAGGGTTAATTATGTTCATTATATTTTACAGCAAATTTGCATTGGACTTTCTCTTATGAAAATGTGTAATTGAGCTGCATTTCTTTAAATTGCAGTTCAGTAAATTACACCCCTGCCATTCCAAACCAGCATCCTGTCAATTCAAATTCTCTTATCAAAACCCATAAGTCAAAAGAGAGCCAGCTGTGCCCAACCCCCATTCTACTGACCACTGCCTCTGGCAGAAGAGCTCAAACATACATTTTCTGGTGAGGCTCATGTGTGCTTCCAGCTGTTTAATGGTGCTGAGCAGCTCTGCTCTGGCTCCTCCTCTCTGCAGCGTGTAACCCAGCAGTGTGCAGGCGTACTGGGCAGCCCTGTGCAGACACAAACAATTATTGAAAATGAGCATTTACACTGCACCAACATTCATTTGGACAGTTACAACCTTCCTAATGTCTGAATATCTTTGCATTAGATCAGGGGTGATTGATTTTCCCTTTGTGAGGGAAGTATACAAATACAGTTCTGCTGATAAGTTTACATAGCTACTCTTGCAGAATATGCAAGATTAAAATTTTTATTTATTAAATGAGAGGTGTTTGTACTTTTTGTACTATCCCGAATAAGCTGTTTTACATAACATATGTCAAAATATAGTCCACAAGACAAAGAAAATAGCTGAATTTACACAAATGACCCTGTTCAAAAGTGTACAATCTAAATCTAATCTAATTTGAATCTAAATACTCTTAGTTCCCTATCGGTCAGTCACTACAACGTAGGTCATGACTGACCAATAGGAATCTCGCTAGAGAGGCCAATCTACTTCGAGTGAAACTAAAAGAGGCCAATGCACATTGGCGTGCAATCATTTGCAATAGCTGCGCGTCCTCGTTAGCGCGGGTATTTAATGAGCAGCTGAGCGATTGCACAGTTAGCTTTTTGCTTCAGAGCCAAGCACTTCGTATGCTGAACAGCTTGAATTTGAGAGCAAGCCTCTTCTGGATCTCTCCACTTTGGTGCGGGCGTGACGGCACACCAGCGCGAGCGGTCTTTTTCTCTTCTCTCTCTCTTCTTTGTTTGTTGTTTGTTGTTTTAAAACTGAGCAAACAGAAAAGCTGTTTTCACGGCTGGTAAGGTGCGCGGTTAAAGCGCTCAACGGCCGTTTTCACGGCTGGTAAGACCGGCGAGAGAAAATCGCGCACAGACAGGTGCACATTCCTGTCTGTGTTCGCCGTGACCGTTCCCCTGCGTGCCTCAGTACCAAGGAGAGCAGTCTCTAAAAGAGCTTACACAGATAGTTTGCGTCTTTTTCAAGACGACATTCTATCTGTGTGTTTCTGGATGCGGTCGTTACCTGGGGTCGCGGGATGGTCATGATCGCTGCCTTGTGTGTCAGGGCCTCGAACACGCACAGGCAGCGTTCGTGGATGAGTCATGTACCCATTGTGGGAAGATGACCATCTCGGAGCTGAGGTCGAAACTCTCGCTCCTGCAAAGGGGCGGAGTCCCCGTGCCTGCACCTCGGTCCAACCCCCCTTCGCGGGTTGCTTCCGGCAGTGACATGGGTGACCTGAGGATTACAGTGAGCGCGCTTCCTTCGGGGAACCAACCCCCTAGGAACCCTCCGTCCTCTCATGCTCCGCAGCCAGTTCAGCTGCCAACGGAACGTGCCGGACCATCCTCGAGATGTGTACTGGTCGTTTCAATCGGCGCTCCCTGCGACGACCAGATGTCAATCGCTGCATCGGACGGTGGGTCAGACCGCTCCACGGACGACGGCTCGGAGCCGCTGCCTCCTTCGGGTGTGCCAGCTGTGCCCGAGTTGGACCCGGAGATGATGGCCATCCTTTCCCAGGCCGCCAACAGTATCGGGCTCGTGTGGAACTGGAACTGGAATTGGTATCTCGGGGTGGCGCGCGCTGGTTCTCAGCAACCCACCCCAGTGCCTTTCTTCCCGGAGGTGCATGAGGAGCTGACGGGGACGTGGACGGCACCTTTCACTGCCAGAAACCGTTCCGGTGGCTCCTCCTCCCTCACCACCCTTGATGGCGGGGCAGCTGAGGGATACACGCGTATCCCGCCAGTGGAAAGGGCCGTTGCTATGCAACTGTGCCCTAACTCCATTTGGCATGGAGAACCGCGTCTTCCTTCGCGCGCCTGTAAGTACTCGTCGGACTTAACCGGCAAGGCTTACAAGGCCTGCGGGGAAGCTGCCTCTGCCATACACGCTATGGCATTGTTGCAGATTCATCAGGCTAAAGCACTGAAGGACCTGCACGAGGGTGGTCACGACCTGCAAGTTCTCCAAGAACTTCGCACCGCGGCGGACCTCACGCTTCGTGCGACGAAGGTTACAGCGCGGTCTGTGGGTCGTGCGATGTCCACTTTAGTGGTCCAGGAACGCTATCTCTGGCTGTGTCTGGCCGACATGCGGGAGACCGACAAGCTCAGGTTTCTTAACTCCCCCGTGTCCCAGACCGGCCTCTTCGGCGACGCGGTCGAGAACTTTGCCCAGCAGTTCTCGGCTGTACAGAAGCAGACTGAGGCCATCAGACACATCCTGCCGCTGGCGGTCAGCTGCTGCCCCCCACCGCCTGCGGCTTCCGTGGAGCCAGTCGCAGGCAGGGCGCCCCGCCCATCCAGGCCCCCGCCAAGAAGGGCGGCAAAGCCAAGGGTAAGCGGCCCTAGGACGGGCGACCCGGAGATGGAAGGGACTGCTCTCCAGGAGACGATGACCGTATCGCTCCCTCCCCCGGAAGAGGGCCGGATGGAAAATCTTTTGTTTCCTTTTGTTTGTGTTCCGCTGCTGGCCTTAAAACCAGCGGTACCCAAATTTTCAATAAAAGAGCAGTTTCTACCATCTCTGGGTCCAAAGGGGACCCGGAGAGCAGTGGGGGGACAGAATCCTCACCACTCTCATCCGCCTCCTCTATCGCCAGTGAGCAGCAGTGTGCAGTTCGAGAACGCCACCGAGCCGCCTCCTGCACCTCCTGCCCTGTGGAACCAGCTAAGTGCTGCACAGCGCACACAGACCCCGCTACGGGTCGCCTCCCAGAGAGAGCCCCCCGAGCCGCGTCCCTGTGTTCCACCTCGCTGCCCCACTCCGGGTACGCCTGCGGTCCCTTTGGTCCCGCTTGCACGGTCTCTGACAGCCTGGTTAGCGCTCCCCAGTCCGTCTCGCTGGCTCATTCGGACCATCAGGCTCGGCTATGCGATTCAGTTTGCCCGGCGTCCCCCCAAGTTTCGGGCCATCCACTCCACTACAGTGAGAGCAGCCGATGCCCATGTCTTGCGTGCGGAGATCGCAGTCCTGCTGGCGAAGGACGCGATAGAGCCGGTCCCTCCAGCCAATATGAGGTCAGGGCATTACAGTCCCTACTTCATTGCACCCAAAAAAGGTGGAGGGTTACGACCGATCTTGGATCTGCGAGTTTTGAATCGGAGTCTCCACCAGCTACCGTTCAAAATGCTCAGGCAGAGACGCATTTTCGAATGCATCCGTCCCCAAGATTGGTTTGCAGCGATCGACCTGAAGGACGCGTACTTTCATGTCTCGATTCTTCCTCGACACAGGGCGTTCCTGCGCTTTGCGTTCGAGGGTCGAGCATATCAGTACAAAGTCCTACCCTTCGGGCTGTCCCTGTCCCCCCGTGTCTTCACGAAAGTCACGGAGGGGGCCCTTGTTCCCATGAGAGAACAGGGCGTTCGCATCCTCAACTATCTCGACGACTGGCTCATACTAGCACACTCTCGAGATCAGCTATGCGAACACAGGGACCTCGTGCTCAGGTACCTCAGCCAGTTGGGTCTTCAGGTCAACTGGGAAAAGAGCTAACTCTCCCCTGTGCAGAGGATCTCTTTTCTCAGTATGGAGTTGGATTCGGTCGCTCAGACAGCGCGCCTCACAGAGCAGCGTGCTCAGTCGGTGCTGAACTGCTTGAACACGTTCAAAGGCAGGACGGCGGTCCCACTGAAATTTTTTCAGAGGCTCCTGGGTCATATGGCAGCAGCAGCAGCGGTAACCCCGCTCGGCTTGCTTCATACGAGACCGCTTCAGCACTGGCTTCACGGCCGAGTCCCGAGATGGGCGTGGCATCACGGCACTCACCGGGTGGCAATCACACCGGCCTGCCGTCAGACCTTCAGCCCGTGGTCAGACCTTTCGTTCCTTCGGGCAGGAGTCCCCCTGGAACAGGTCTCCAGGCATGCTGTGGTATTCACAGATGCCTCTGCCACCGGCTGGGGTGCCACGTACAACGGGCATGCAGTGTCAGGGGTGTGGACGGCTCCCCAACTGCATTGGCACATCAATTGCCTCGAGTTGCTAGCAGTACATCTCGCTCTGAGCCGCTTGAAAAGGCCGCTACGGGGCAGGGACGTACTGGTCCGCACGGACAACACTGTGACCATTGCGTACATCAACCGACAAGGTGGTCTGCGCTCCCGTCGCATGTCGCAACCCGCCCGCCATCTCCTCCTCTGGAGTCAGAAGCATCTGAGGTCGCTTCGAGCCATGTATGTCCCCGGTATGCTCAACCGTGTGGCCGACGAGCTATCACGAGCTGTGCTTCCGGGAGAGTGGCGACTCCACCCCCAGGTGGTTCAGCTGATCTGGAGAGAGTTTGGAGAGGCTCAGGTAGACCTGTTTGCCTCCTCAGAGACCTCCCACTGCCAGCTGTTTTACTCCCTGACCGAGGGAACACTCGGCACGGACGCACTGGCACACAGCTGGCCCCGGGGCCTCCGCAAATATGCGTTTCCCCCAGTGAGCCTACTTGCACAGACACTGTGCAAAGTCAGGGAGGACGAGGAGCAGGTCCTTCTGGTGGCTCCCAATTGGCCCACCCGGACTTGGTTCCCGGAACTCATGCTCCTCGCGACAGTCCCTCCCTGGCCCATTCCTCTGAGGAAGGATCTTCTGACTCAGAGACGGGGCACCCTATGGCACCCGCGCCCAGACCTCTGGAAACTCCATGTCTGGTCTCTCGGGACGCGGTACTTAACACCATCACTTCAGCACGGGCGCCGTCCACGAGACCTGAAGTGGAACCTGTTCGTCGAGTGGTGTTCTTCTCGCCGAGAAGACCCCCGAAGATGTTCGATAGGGTCTGTGCTTTCCTTCTTGCAACAGGGGCTGGAGCGTAGACTGTCCCCTTCCACCCTCAAAGTACATGCTGCCTCTATTTCTACTTATCACGACCACATGGCAAAACAGTTGGAAAGCATGACCTGGTCGTCAGGTTACTTAGGGGGGCGAGACGATTAAATCCTCCTTGACCCCCCTCCATACCCTCTTGGGATCTTTCCCTGGTGCTTCAAGCACTTCAGGATGTTCCCTTTGAGCCTCTGCAGTCAGTAGACTTAAAGCTTCTTTTCATGAAGACTTTGCTGCTGGTTCCATTGGCCTCTGTCAAGAGGGTAGGAGACCTGCATGCATTTTCGGTCGACGAATCGTGCCTAGAGTTTGGGCCGGGTGACGGCCACGTGGTACTAAGACCCCGGCCTGGCTATGTGCCCAAGGTTCCTACCACTCCCAAGACCAGGTAGTGAACCTGCAAGCGCTGCCTTTGGAGGGGGCAGACCCAGCCCTGGCTTTGCTCTGTCCCGTTCGCGCCCTGCGTATGTACGTGGACAGAACTCAAAGCATCAGGACCTCAGATCAGCTCTTTGTCTGTTACGGAGGCCAGCAGAAGGGAAAGGCTGTCTCCAAGCAGAGGTTGGCCCACTGGATAGTGGATGCCATCGCCTTGGCTTACCAAGCACAAGGCGTGCCCTGCCGGCTTAGGTTGCATGCACACTCCACGAGAGGCGTTGCATCCTCCTGGGCGCTGGCACGTGGCTCCTCGCTAACAGATATCTGTAGAGCTGCGGGCTGGGCGACACCTAACACGTTCGCTAGATATTATAGCCTACGTGTAGAGCCGGTCTCCTTCCGTGTTCTCACCCGAAACGGGTAGAAGCACTGAGAGGTCTGGCTCTGTCGGCTTGCTGCACCCTACTGTGCACCCTTATTGCTCCAGAGTAAAACCTGTCGAGTCCTCCAAAACCCCTCGGCCCGGACTTGGCAGAGCGTCCGGCGCCAGGCCCTTATCCGCTGAATCCTTGAGAACCGGATCTGGGCTGGGTTCCATATGTGTGACCCTATGGGGATCCCATATGTGTATATATTCCACGGCTGCTCCTATCGGAAGCCTGTGTCTTTCCCTTGGGCTAAGTCACCCATTATTTCATATGCAGTACAGCCTTCGGGCTAGTCCATATGTATTTCCACATAACTCTTTGAAGAAGTGGCTTCCGCAGCGTTCCTTCCTAAACAGAAAGGGCACGCTTTGCCAGTGTTATCCAATATCTCACTGTATGGGTTATCACGGAACAACAGTGTCAAACTCTCTGTGTAGGCCTCCTCCTATCGTCCTTCCAGGCAAGAAGGTGTAGAGGCTTGCACAGGGGCGCTGGATGGGGTGCAGCAGCTGTGGCGCTTTGGTAGGGATTCCGATTGGTCAGTCATGACCTACGTTGTAGTGACTGACCGATAGGGAACGTCTCGGTTACATATGGTAACCCTCGTTCCCTGAGGGAGGGAACGGAGACGTAGGTCCCGTCGCCACATCTGCTGCCGCCCGCCGGGGCGGCCAGCTTCTCAGGCTTGGCTCCTCAGCAAAAAACTAACTGTGCAATCGCTCAGCTGCTCATTAAATACCCGCGCTAACGAGGACGCGCAGCTGTTGCAAATGATTGCACGCCAATGTGCATTGGCCTGTTTTAGTTTCACTCGAAGTAGATTGGCCTCTCTAGCGAGATTCCTATTGGTCAGTCATGACCTACGTCTCCGTTCCCTCCCTCAGGGAACGAGGGTTACCATATGTAACCGAGACGTTTTTACCTGGATGATCCATTACTGGGTTTTGTTTTTTTGTGATAGTTGTTCATGAGTCCCTTTGTTTTTCCTGAGCAGTTAAACTGAGCACCATTCTATAGAAAACTCCTTCAGGTCCCGCACATTCATTGGTTTTCTACCATCTTCTGTATATTGGAACCCTTTCCATAAGTGACTATGATTGCTAGATCCATCTTTGCACACTGAGGAGAATTGAGGGATTCATACATAACTATTAAAAAGGTGAAAAGGGGACCTATTATGCAAATTCACTTTTGAGCATAAATGTGTGTTGGCAGTCTGTGTACACAAACACCGTATATTGATAAAAAATCCACTCCTTTTTTTTAATCCCCATAAAATCATACGCAGTGTGACGTCACTTTGTACAGGCCCCGCCCACGACTGAGTGAGCTGGGAACTGTTTGCCATTTTCTCCAGGCCGGAGCAGCTGTAGCAAAGGGAATCCGCCCCCATATATCTAAATTCATTTATATCTGAGCGAATCATTTTACACCACACTGCTTCGCAAACGAGGGTCAATACAAAGGGACAACAATACAACACAGATTTTGTTAAAAAAAGGATGGATCAGTACCAACTAGGGCTGGGCGATAAAACGATAACGATAGTTATCGTGATATAATTTTTCTCGATAAAACGATATCAAGAGTTCGATAAATGTTCGATAATGTTTGTGCGCCAAAAGCGGAACAAAACTCATCTGAACCGCGCGCCTCACGGACCATTTATCCGCTCGGCTCAAAGTCCAAACGGCAGCGCAGCGCGAGCTCACTAGCAGACGCGTTTACTCTGATCGCCTCGTCACGAGATCCAGTGAGAAGCGCTTGAGTTCAGCGAAGAACACAAATGTCTCAGTGATTTAAACCAGTTTAAAGGCAGATGAAACAGCGCTGACGAACAGGAGGAACACTGCGCGCAACGATACAGTCAGAAGCTTTTCCGGCTACAAACTCCCATTTACCATGGATTTACTGTAACGTTAGCCTACTAATATTAACTGCACTATGAAATGTGGGATATACATATTGAATTGTATTATATTATTATTGTAGACAATGTATTAAAGGACTAATGGAATATAATTACAGTATTTAATAATGTATTTAGGCTACTGTTTTTCATACAAATACCATAGAAACCATAAAGTAACATTTAGCCAACATAGTGAGGTGCTTTTATCTGTGGTTATCATGATCTAAATGCATGATGCTGGATGACCAATGGCTAATTTTAATTAAACTCAGTCAGAATATTACATTTTACCAAATAAAAATTAGCACATGCAGAAACTAAGAAATATTTTTTTCTATTAAGATATTTATTTTGTTAAGGAAAAATTACAAAATGTTTGAATGTTCTACCTCAGATTTGTTTGTCATGATATGTTCTGACAATAAGGAGTAGTTTAAAACCACAATTAACACTCTGGTTTCTACAACTTTCACTTAGGAGCTTGAAAAATCTGCTTGAAAGAAATAAAGATTTGACGTTTATCGTGATAATTATCGATATCGACTGATATAAAAAAATTATCGTGATAATTTTTTTTGGCCATATCGCCCAACCCTAGTACCAACTGTTTGTGATCCAGCTTACAGTCTCCGGAGCGATACTGTTCATGGCGGTAATGAAAGGGAGGCACACACTTTATTACAGTTCATAGGAGTTGTTTTTATGGATATAAATTTGGATTTATGGATTTATTAAGCAGGCATACGGTCTGTATTTGTTTACCGTTAGTTGTAACGAGTGTTTTGTGTCCTTTGCTGTGTATGATGATGATAATGAAATGGAGAGAGAGAGTTTATGGATCAGACTTTAATGTGCACTTCTTAAACTGTGTTTATTCAGCTCTTACAGTGATTTTCTGGAGTGAAACAGACGCTTCATCTTTTGTGTGAAGTACAATAAACTTCATGAAAACTCATCAGTAAAGTTTTGCCCATCATTTGGACGAGGTCTACTACAACAGGCTTGTACTAGTGGATAAATGCAAAATGACAGAATAAGTTATGACTTTAATTAAATTAAACTATAATGTTATAAATTAAACATTCTATCTTCACACAGCATTTATTCTCTGGCTCTGTAGGCATTACTGTCTGACTCCACAGTTTCTTACATTTTCAGTGCGAGAGATTGTCCTGTTTTGTTGCCGGTGTTGTGCCGAATTTCGACCCCCTGCCAAATTATTACCCCCCTCGTTGAAGTCAGTACCTGATTGCCTATTCCTAACCCCACCCCTAATCCTAACCCCTCCCCCACAACTAATCCTAAATCCACCAATGCCAGGGGGGTAATAATTTGGTAGGGGTCGAAATTCGGCACAACACCGGTATGAGCTCTTGAAGCTCCGCCCTCTTCTTGAAAGTGACAATCACACAAAACGGCAAATTTTTTTGCTCACCCTCAAAAAGTGTCTATTTTAACATGATATAAAAAATTATTTGTGGGGCATTTTGAGCTAAAACTTCATATACACACTCTGGGGATATCAGAGACTTTTTTTTACATCATGTAAAAAGGGGAATAATATGTGCCCTTTAAGAGATGCGGGGAGGGGGGAATATTTTTCTTATTTTGTTTAAAGATTAATTTTTTTTTTCCATTTAACACTGCCCTTCAGAAACTACCTAATGTTTCCCCGAAGACAAAATATAAATAATTTACCATGATGTTCCAATTCAAAAAGTTTACACCCCCCAGCTCTTAATGCATATTCTGCAAGGGGTATGTAAATGTATGAGCAGAACTGTAAATTTATTTATAAAAACAAAATGCTAGAAATAGTGTCTGGAAAAATACTTTCTTTTCTTACTTTTAATTAATTTGACAATGTATCCTTTTTTACCCACCAGAAATATAAACCTGAAGAGAAACATAAGAAACTAAAGAGCCATTAATCTCGGCATTAAAAAAACAATCATTAGAAATACGAATAAAACTGCTATAGTGTAATTCTGTAACTGTTTATTTTGTAATAATTATTTAGTTTTAGGTAACACTTTATTTTACAGTTTTCTTGTAACATAAGTTACACATTCTTATGCATAATTACAAGCAACTAACCCTAAACCAGACCCTAATCCTAACCCAGTCGTAAGTACATTAAGTTATTAATTAAGATTACTCAGTACTTCAGTGTATAATTGCACTGCAAGGACATCTAAAAAAAATCAGTTTTTGTATACATTTTTTTACTGAACTTTTTTGTGGGAGACCCCAGTTTGAAAACCCCTGCATTAGGAACCATAACAAGTGGCAGCATCTGCGGTTAAATGCCTGCTGCTTGGTGATATTTTTTTTGTAAACAATGTTTTTATAGTATAATTACAGTACACATGAAAGTTATGGAGGTAATTTTGAACTGAATGAGTTTTATATTCATATACCATATTTACATGGACTGGTACTCAAAGGCACAATACCATAACCAAAACCATGAATAGGCTATCACTGTGCTTTGTTTTTAGTTTTACTAATTGTTAGGTAGATGGGGGGAAAAGTATAGACTCCGACTTCCAATGCAGCACTTTCAAATATCTAAACAGGCTGCAAAGTTCACGCAGTCAAGGAAACATGTAGTACATGTAGTGGGTGTTTGTGTACCTGAACACGCGTTCTTTGGCTTGACTCTGCGAGCTGAATCTCACCCATGACTCCATCGTACACACACTGGGCCTGTGCGTCCTTCACGCGCCTATTCACTGATATTCAAGCCGACAGATACAGGTTAACCAAGCTGACCGTAAAGATCCTTGATGCTTTCAGACAATACGTACTTTTGAGAGCAGTTTGGTGCTGGAGGTATGTTGCATTCTTGCTCTGTGTTGCACTAGATGATTTTGTCGCTTTGACAGTTCGTCCGTGAACGGCAGCTGAAGAGGGACACGCCGTTCGCGTTTGGATTGAAATCGCATCATGCACTTGTCCTTGAATAACACGGTCGGTGAGAGACGCTTTTTGACAAATGGGGTTGAGATGTCAGAGATGGCAAGAAATTAACCAGTAAACTGTCTATTTATTTTGTATTAAACTAGATAACTTTAATATGTAACGACAAGCTAAGTTTTAATATGCAACAACAAAAGCTTTATGAATTTACTCAGTTTCAGGCGACTAGCCACCAGGGGTCGCTAAAATAAAAAGGTATAGATTTAATATTACAAATCATAACTATAACAAGAAGAAATAATAATAGTAATAATCAGACTATTTAATAGATTGGTAAAGTGATTTTTATTTGAGAATCTCAGATGACAATAAATAAAGGAAAATATAGTAAAACCATTCTGGTTAAAAATGAAAAATAAAATCTAATAATCACAAAAAAAGTAATAACATGAAATGCCAAAATGAACAGACATACCATTCAAATTTGATGCGTAGTAAGTGCACAGCATGTGAACAAGGAAATCCAGATAAGGACTCACCTTTTTAAGCCACATTAAGGTGTTTCATTTCCAACATTGACTACAGAAACCACTGGAATAAAAATTACCCTGTGTAAAAAGGAAACAATTTTCCTTTCCATCGTAATCAAGTTAGTAATTCTGTTAATGTCCTTAAAGGTGGACCTGAATTTTGCTCAGCAAGATTTCACAAAATCATTCATACAGTGTATTTTGCAGCTACATCATACAGCTCAGTTTCCATCAAACGCACTGAATCTCACAGAACCTTCAAGAACATGTCCAAGTCATTACCCATAATGCAAAAACAATAATTCTGTTACTATTCTGTAAATTGTACAATATTACTGTATTACAGTAATGAGAATCTAATAATAATCTCTACTGGTAATAATGAGAATTATAAACTCAAAAGTAAAACATTCCGGCACATTAAGTTATTGGGGGGGGAAATGTGCTTCCAATTATAATGAAAATATTTTCGCAAAGCAACCAATGGTCTAAATGATCTTAAACAGTTCTTAATGATCTTAAACGGGATACTTTAAATGTATATTTATATATTGTAAATTATATATAATTATTTATTTTTATTGGGAGAGGGGGGTGAAGATTTGCAAACCAAACCCTCATATTCATTTTAAAACTACAGCAATTGTTTTTAAATGCATCTAACAGAACTACAGCCATGTTAAAGGAATGGTTTACAGTACTCAATATACTGGCAGTTTAATATTTCTACCATAAACCCTTGCCTATTTACCAACCTCTGCACACACTTCGCTCTTTCTTTCTACTCTGCACATGCGCTCTGCTCTCTTAAACTCATTTGACCTTCATATTTTCCTGCAAGCAAATCTCTGACGCGTGTCTGACATCTCTTCACTTCAGTCTTTTCAAAACATGTGTGGCAAATCCTTCCAAGCCCTGTTTCCTACATTCCCATTTGTTAAAAAGAGGTATAACATTCCCCCTGACATTCACTTTCACAAAGTATAATGCTGTCTAAAAAAGAAAAGAAAAAAAAACTACTGTCAAGTTTAAGATTTCTTTCTTAATCTCTAATATCAGTAATTCAGCCCACGTCCCATATGACGAGTGAGTGTGTCCTGCACAGTGAGGGTTGTAGTCTAACCAAAATGATTGGAAGTGCTCATTGCAAACAATCAAATATGAACTATAAATACAGTTCCCAAACCATCTGAAAGAGGTGGGACTAATACAGCTGTAGGTGAGAGAACCATCATCTGGAAGGCCACGGTTTTCGAGCATGCCCTTCTCTGTGGCTCTCTCAGTGCTCGGACTGCTGTTTCTTATGGAAGGGGGCTTTAAGGCGACTCCAGAAAGAATGGCTGCGTCGGGTTTTCCTCTCGCTTCCCCGCACCATATCGGCCTCACGCTGGCGGATCTGACGCACCAGTGCGGCAAACACCTCGTCGATGTAATAACGGAACGCTGCGGAGGTCTCAAAAAACGGGCACTGGAACTCTCTCGCCAACTGTTTGCCCTCTTCGACAGACACCTGAAAGTGTAAGGACAAAATAAATAAATGCATGTAGAACAATAGTAAATATATATGAAAAAGTTTATAAATGTTATACAGTATATGACAGAAGTTTAGTCTCTTTTGCTCACCAAGATTTATTTGATAAAAAAAGTATATTGTAATATAGTAGTTACATTTATTTATTTTTATTTTAAATAACTTCATTTTGAACAACATTTTGTATTAATTTCAATGTAGAAAACAGGTTAGTATTTTTGTGTAAACTCTGATTGTTTTTTTTTCAGTATTCTTTGATAACTAAAAAGAACAGCATTTAATTGAAATCAGAAACTTTTTATAACATTATTGATGTCTTAATTTCTTTTAAAAAAAATCTTAAGGACCTTAAACTTTTGAAAGGTAGTATACAGTGTTTATATATCCTATATAAACACTATATTTTAAAGTTTGTCTCGACAAACTTTTTAATCTAGTTTTAAAGAGTCATTGTTACAGTGTAATTATATATTTAAGTACTGAGTAACATTATATTAGGCAACTACATGCACTTACTATAGGGTTAGGGTAGGATTAGGATTTGTTTGAGGGGTAGTTGCATGTAATTATGCATAAATTACTGTTATTACTATGGTAAGTACATGTAACATATGTAACAATGACACTGTAAAATAAAGTGTTACCAAAAAAATATATGAGTACAATAAAAAAAACGTTCACAGCATTTATTAATCTGTATATGTTAATATCTTGCAACCACACAGCAACACCCTCACGACCCCTGTGGTGGCGATTCTAGAATTGGTTGTTCAGTGGTTTTGGAAATATACCAGTTAAGGTACATTAAGACTCTTTCCAGGGCTTCATATATCCCAAATGCACAATGCAGCCTATTGTAAAAAGCTATGAAAATGTAGTACTTTGTTTCTGAATGTGAACAGACAGAGACATCCTTTAAAATCATTGGTCACACTTTAGATTAGGATCCAATTCTCACTATTAACTAACTATTAACTATGACTTTTGCCTCAAACCCCTAATTGCCGCTTATTATTAGTTAGTAAGGTAGTTGTTAAATTTAGGAACTGGGATTAAGGGATGTAGAAAATGGTCATGCAGAATAAGGCATTAATATGTGCTTTATAAGTACTAATAAACAGCCAATACCCTAGTAATATGCATGCTGATAAGAAAATAGTTGATAGTGGGAATTGGACCCTAAACTAAAGTGTTACCAAATCATGTATACAGCCAATAAGAACCTTTGCAAGACTGGCCATCAAGAAGCCTACAGCAACTCTTTAGAAGTTACAGTCAGTCTTCCATGACAGAGATGCTAGTACGAAAGAGTGAAGAACTCATGATATCATGGTTGCCGAGAGTTTGCCCAAAGGCATGTTGAAGGCCAGGAAGAATCTGTGTTCTTCTCAGACAGCACAATGCTAGACTGTGTTTGGCGCATATCAAACAGAGCACATCACAATGACACATCATCCCTACAGTGAAGCATGGAGGTGGCAGCATTGTGCATTAGGGATTCTTCCCTCTGGCAGGCAATGGAGACATCATAAAGACAGAAAGAACATGGATGGAGTTGAGAACAGAAAAATTACCTTCAGTGCAATGACTGAAAGCTGACTTAAAAAATAAAAAGATTAAAAGTACTAGTCAAAATAAAATAATCCAATACTAAGCACTGGTGGAACAGTTTAAATTAAATTGCTCCTCATAAATGGTATAAATGGTATTGCTCCTCATAAATGGTATAAAGATGGATTTCTTATCCATCTACCAGCTGGATAAGAAAAGCTCCCACTTGTCTGGGACATTAAACATCATCACGTTGAACAGCTTAAACTCATTTACCCACTCAGTAGTCTGCTTTTTACAGCCTCGTGTTTATAATCACGCTCTTGTTATATTCCAATTCACACTTTCAGGGAAAATATTTTGAAATGAAGACTGAAAGAGAGTGACTTTGAACTCATGCAACCGTAGTGTAGTTTGTTCAGAGCCTAGGTTGAGCTTTTTACTTTAGGATTCAAAATTCATTAAAGTTGTATTTATTTGTGAAGATTATCCTGATTAACAAAATGTGTAAGAATCATACATTTATGTTGGTCACAGAGCTTATGTTCTGCAATTTCTCTTCAATGTCCTGGGTTTTTGTTGAGGAACCCAGGTGAACTTACAGGTTGGCCTACAAAAATATGTCATCACTGCAGTGCTCTAAAATATATATATAATTTTGTATCCTATAGTATTTTGTGTTGATGTGATACATCATGGTTCCATAACGTAACACAATATTATGCAAGAGAATCTGAGGGGGGTGAATATTTATATAAACACTATTTCTATAGGTACAGGGGTTTCCGGTAAATTTTCTCACCTGTCTGAGATGGGCCAGGTCAGACTTGTTTCCCACCAGTACGACGGGGGTGTCCACGGTGCGTCTCACACGGTAGATCAGCTGCTTAAAGTGCCGTGCCTCCTGGAAACTGCGGCGATCCGTGATGGAGTACGAGATGATGAAACCCTCTCCTGCTCGCATGTACTGATCACGCATCGCTGTGAACTCCGCCTGGTTTAAGACAAATACATGAGGCCTTGTCCATCCACCTACCCATGAACATGACAACATCAGTTGATAAATTATAGAAATATTCCGAAGATCAATGCATCAATCAATGCAGCTCAATCAAGTGCATGTATGGCATGTTGTCGATTACCACAGACAGTTTCAACTCCTCCCTCAAGTTGTAAACCAACAAAAAGCATGTTTATAGTTATTCATTTACAATGGAAGTCTATTGGGTAAACCCATCTAATATTAATTAGATTAATCTCATATTAACCCTGTAAACCTAAAATAAAAAAAGTTTTTTTTATATAAATGGAACCGTTTTTAGAACCTTTAGACAAAATCTATAAAAAAAACATGTTAAAAGAAAAATTTGGTCATATTGTTTTTCTTTGAGTATTATATTTGATACATCATACATCAACATATAGTATGATATAGTGAGAATATGGAGCTCAGAGGCTCTAACATGCAATTTGCAGCAGTTGCTGATATTTATTTGGCCAAAAAGTAAGATGACATTCTGATAGCTTTTAATGTAAATCAATGAGATACTTTCATAAAGTAAATATAAATATCAGTTATCAATTTATATCTCCCAATAGGAGATATAATTTATGTATTTATTATTATTCGGCTTTACTGGGTAAATTTTCCTTTAAAAAAATATGAATTATTAGAGCTATTTGAACAGGAACCACTGTCATAGGCAGGTGAACATCTGGTTAAATTTTATCGATGTAATTCCTGTGGAATTTTCCTTGTATCTTTGTACATATCATGCAAAATAATGGAATTCACTGGTATTACATTGTCATGAAAGGCAGTGCTCACAATGGGTAAAAAAGTGCCAGTACTCCCGAGGGTTAAGAAGTGCAGCCCAATTCAAGCACTGATGACAGCCAACTGAGATCATATAGAAATTGACACAGAGGTTATTAGGCGATTTTACCACATTAGTATGGAATTTCAAAGCTGACATAATAATAAATATATAAATATATATATATATAGAAATGTAAAAAAACTAAATACATAAATATATACATAAATAAATATACAAAGAAATGTAAAAAAAATTATAACTATTTATACCTATATTTCCACATTTATGTATAATTGTATTTTTTTTCTCCACATTTATTTATGTATATTTGTATTTATATCTATATTTACTTATTTCCATAGTGGATAATTTCACATGCACATGCTTCCGTGTCGAAATATCTGTTATCAGATCTGTTGAAGATGTGGTTTCTGTTCATGCGTGCCAAGCCATTTTAGAAATCCCAACCAGATGATGTTTTACGGCCAAGCCATAAAGAGTATGTATAGTCACCCAATACACATACAGTTAGGGTGATATTAAATTACTTAAACCATGATTTAAGATTTTGGCCATTTTGCTCATAAGTCCATTTAATTTCCTGGGTGACTTGCAAAGGCTCGCGTTTCGTTTGGTCACACCACAAGAGCATTGCCAATCTGAGCTTGATTGCTATGTCTAAGGTAAAACACGCCCCCCTCATTACCATACGGACAAAGAAATGTAGAAATAAATAAATCTATAAATAAATGTGGAAATAAATAAATGTAGACATAAAAACAAATATACATAAATGTTGAAATAAATAAATGAAATATAAATAAATGTGGAATAAATTACAATTATACATAAGGAAATAAAAGAATAAATACACACACACATATATATATATATATATATATATATATATATATATATATATATATATATATATATATATATATATATATATATATATATATATATTTCGTATATATTTATTTATGTCAGCTTTGGAATTCCATACATTAGTCTCATGTTGCCACAAAATCTCACATCTAAAGGCCCGTACACACCAAGAATGATAACTATAACGATAACTATTTTAGCATCCACACCAGCAGATGATATCATTCTGTTTATTCTAAGCGAGTGCTTGTCTGTCACTTTAAATGCTCGATACAGCAGGATGGATTCTGATTGGCTGTCAATGTTTTTATCGTTCATCAGCTGGATAAAATTGTTCTGAAAGTGATTCCAACGATATCGTTTCTCTGTGCCGTTATTGTTATAGCAGTGGTATGAACTCTGCTATTCTTTAATATTGAAAATCATTTTTTGAACTACGTATTTTCGTTATCTTTATAGTTATCGTCCTTGGTGTGAATGGGCCTTAAGTCTTGTGTCTATACTTTTGGCCTCATAGTGAATTCCTGTAAACAATGATTTATTTTTTATTTTAAACAAGTGATTACTATAGGTCAAGAATTCTGACTTAATTGACATTATGCCACAGATGCATTATGAAACGTAAACTAGATTATTATACTGTAGGCAAAATTTCATTAAACTCGTGATGAGATGACTAATGTATTTTATAACAGTGCTGAGTGATCCAATGAGGAAAATGCAGCTGACTCAGAGAGAAACATTGTGCCTGTGTGTGTTTCTGTCTTGTGAAGCGACGGCCGCAAAGACGAAAACAGAAAAAGGGAAGTGAGACATATTGTTGAAGGAGAACGACCCTCTTATTGTCTGCAAAATAGAGTGTTAAGTTGACTTGGCTTCACTTAACTTTACAACAGAGGTTTTTGCACTTCACTGTCTGTCTGATTCTTGTTTTTTTCCATGTGCTCATCTTTATCACAACACCCCTCCCGCCTACCTGTCCTGCTGTGTCCAAGATGTCCAGGTTGGCTGGCTCATCATCAATGCGGATCTGTGTTTTATAGGCATCCTCTAAAAACAGTAAAAACACATGCATGAACATAATGCAATGGTTGATGAGAGATCGCAACAACATTAAACAGCTCAACTGAAAAAATGTATACATATATATACTGTGCATATATACATATATATATATATATATATATATATATATATATATTTACACACGTAGATACTGTACATATATTAGGACTGTCAACGTTAACGCATGTAATTAATTCAAAATCCTTAATGCATTAAAATATTTTTTACTGTACGTAAATTTATGTCACGCAGTTACATGATCTTAGAAGGAGTTTATCACACTGAGCATCTACAATGGTGCAAGCACCTGTAACTTTGGTAGGGGGACATTTTTTTATTCAAAACTATTTCTATTCTATTCTTAATTTCAATTTTTCTTCTCTGTTAAGTTTTCGATGTTATGCACATCGACGCATTGATCGCACATTGTATTTATGCACCGACACATTTCAATTCATTCACGTTGTTTCCACACACATTCAGTATAATGTTTTGATTTGTCATATGTATGAAGCTGTTTAGTAAATCTGAATGGATCCATGTACTGCATATGCAGTCAGGTCTAGGCGGATGGTTTAGGTTTTTATTTGACATCTCCATGTAGTTCTGTTCGATATCGCAACTTGACTTGTCTAAAATGTAAATGTGGCGAGCAGGACGATGTCGAGGGCGATGGGAGGACGGATATAGCAAATGATGACAAAATGAATGTGCTAAAAAGATAAATAGTTTATGCTTAATTTCACGACAAGTGTGCGAATTTACCCAATTTACATTATAAAAATAAAATTGACATCACCTCAAACATAAAATGTGTAATTTCTGTGACACTACCAAAAATGACTGGCTGCTCAGGTTGCTCATTCAACATGGATAGCAGAAAGTATTACAACCTTAAAATATATATATATATGTATTTATATTTATTCCATTAATTTGCATCAAATTAAATGTCATCCATCTTGGCTGAGACTCACTGGGCCACTTTTTGACAGTCATCCTGAATTCACTGTAATTCTTTCTGAAAATACTTTGTCTACCAGTGAGGCCACAAAAATGTAACACAATATCAATATGAAATGTTATATAATAATTAACTGTTAAGTTAAGACGACATGTTAGATATTTCCTCACCGATAGTAGGGTCATGATCCTCTGGAAATCTGTGACTTATAAACTGCATGATGATGGCTATGAGACAAAAAGAAAGAGACAAGCAGAGTTCTTAGTTACATAATTGTGGTATCATGAAATACAATAGAGGAGTGTAAACATCTCCCCCTTCTCCCTCATGTGGAGCAAACACACCCTGCTATCAGCATGTATTTGCTCTGTATGCGCTCTCTGCTCTGTTCCCATGGAGACAGTGATATAAAGAGAGAATATCAGTCACCCTAAAGAACCTTCTGCATTGCTCTCTCAAACAAGGAGACCAAAGCTCATGAATCCTAACCAGGTGACCCCCGCTCATCTCCTAGGCAACAGACTCCTGGAGGCGAAGGAAGTTGCTAGGCACCTGCACCTTCATAGCGACCAGACTGAAGCACTGAGCCAACACCCACACTTTTATTGTCTGGCTGCCAGGAACTGTATGTCTACAACTGTAAACCAGCCCACTGTCTGGCCACAATAATGGGCTGCAGTGAAAGAGGACGGAGAAAAATATCCCAATAAAAGAGCATGAAGAAATTCGACACAAGGGTCAATCGCATAAAAACATTTCATGTTAAATTCAAAGGAAGAAATTGTATGAAAATGTTAAAAATTTTCCATAATTTCCATTATTTTAAATGATGATCATATTAACTTGCCAATGCTGTAATATAGCATAGACAATCAGGGCTAGACATTAACTTTTTTTTTTTTCACCGGCCACTGTGGCTAGTGATTTTCCAAAGTCACTAGCCACTCAGCATTTTCCCTGGCCATAATTTTGACATCGGTACCATGGGGGAAAACTGTCATATAGATATTTTGAATATTATCTCATTATTTAGCAGCAGGTATATTAGGCTGCTGTCACTTTAAGACCTGACGCATGGACGCATTATGATTTATCTCTCTCAATGGTTTACGTTCCCTTAAAACACAACTGATTGAGTTTACGTGAATACTCGCCAAGACCGGCATTTTGACATTATTTTGTGTGTAATTGACTGTTTAAGTGCATTAAGCTGCGAAAAATAACTCAATTTAGTACTGAGAGGCTGCTTTATGTGCACGCACAAAAATCAAGCCCTGTAACACCAACAATATTGACCCGGAGGAAATGAAACGCTTGAGTGAGGGGAGGCGGGTTTATGTGTCATCTCGCTGTCGGAGAGATGAGAGAGCGCAGCTGGTATCGTGTATCTATTCTGCGGAAAATTAGTATTGGAAGCATTTCAGTTATTTCAGTATCGATATGTATCGAAAAAACGATATTTTTGACAACAGTATATGCACTTAGTTTATTATTTCAGCTTTTTAAAAGACTACAATTGAAAAAAAAAGTAGATATTACATATGATTCAACCCAACAAAAGGGCTAGTAGGATTGACTGCGCTACACACCATTGCTGAAATCCACCCAAGGTTGGCTTTTGTTGATGGCAAGCCCTGTAGACAATTTTAAGCAAGCCACTTGATTTCCTCAAAAAGTGTGAAAATTGTGATTTTGCAGCACTTTCAACATTGCTTTTGTTTGAGCATTTCAGTCAGCCTGACCAAAGAGGTCCATAATATCTGGAGAGAGTTATGCATTAACATTCTGAGTGGTCAATTGCTCAGCTTCAAATCTGCCATTTGCATACAGTCCCAAACCCTCTTATGAACTGTGATGTCACAAACAGTAGACAAGAGAGGCCCTTTTTTTTTTAAGAAGAAGAAGAAGAAGAGCCAATTGTTGCTATTTTGTAGCGATGGCGAAGTGAAGCTTTCTGAACCAGCGAAGCATTCAACACAATTGTATCGGACAAAGATTCATTGCTCAAAGCTTTTCATATCAGAGCTCGGCAAGGACTTCTGCTGGTGACAGTGAGGGAAAGCACTGTGTCGCAAAATTTCAAAACCTTCCAATGCATTAATCTTAGAAGCAAAAATGAATTTATGAATGGATGGATGAATAAATGAATGAATGAATCAATCAATATATTAAATACATGACAACAATCTGTTCCATTGCATATACAGTACTAGTAACTCAAAACAATAAAGAAAACATTTTGTATTGTGGATGTGGAAATGTTTCCTGTTTGTAAACAAATAAAACTCATGAATAGAGGAAGTAGGCTAATTAAATGCAGGTGCATACACACAAAGACACACACACACACTTTCACACGATTATCGTAAATCTGTATCCTACTACAGACCAACAATGTATTGTAGCCCAGATGGGCAAGGCTTATAGCTGCTTTGTGTATGTATGTAAATGACAGTGACACTGCTTTAAGAAATGCAGTCACAGTGGAATGAGAATATTTTATACTGAAACAATAAACGCTTGCATTGCAATACACCTTAACAAACCACGAGGGCGTGCCCTGTGTCGAGCATTTTTGAATCCGATTTCGAAGCAGTTACGTGGGTGTGTCTGAAACAAAGCTTCGGACGTCATTGGTCACGTGATTTTGATAGGATGAGTCAAGCATCCATACAAAGCTTAACTGAAAATCGTTTCATTATTTTGACACACGCCTCGGAGCTTTCAGTGTCACGGCTAACATCACAACTATTTTGTTTTTTTCTTTTGATTTCATTTTTTTTACTTAAGATTTTCACCTCCAGTATCTAGTTTCCTGCAAGTTTGTTCTTTTGTTTTATTCTTTGTTTGTAAGTTCCAGTTATTTATTTCTAGTTTTCTTTTTCTTTTATTTTGTTTATCTAGCCATAGTTATTTACATCAGGTTTTAGTTTGCCTCTTGTTTCATTTATCTTCTCTCTTGTCTTGTTTTATCTTGTTGTGTCTTGTTTCTTGTGAGTCTTGTTTTTCCCTGCCCTGCATCCTGAGATTTCCATGATGGCCACTGACCCTCACTCTCTGGCAGCTAGACTGGGGTAGCAGTCTGATTCTCAAGTGTCAAGCCTCTGGTTCTAAGGCCTCGTTTACACTGCAGGTCTTAATGCACAATTCTGATTTGTTGCCTATATGCGATTTTTTTTACCATCCGTTTACACGTTCTTTCAATTGTGATCCATATCCGATTCATGTGTTTACACTTGCCATAGATGTGAAACATCGCTCATGCTTAAAGGGGGTTCTTGCACAGATGGACGCGCAGTATTCTTGATGCTAGCTCTGCGATATATGCGAAGTTCGCCAAACATCCCCCATGATTCTGAGTCGGAGTAAACGGGCCATCATTGAGCCTGTGCATAAGCTTCAGTTATTGTGTGCGAGAGAGATCTCAGGACTAGTGGGAACACACAACACGATCTCATGAAAGTGCGTATCTGTAGAACGAATTGTATTTCTCGTGCCATTTATACGGCAAAAATAGAGTTTGCGTGCATGATACGCACTGTAAACTCCTTGGGTAGGATTAGGGGTGTGGAGTGCGTGCGTATTATTGCGTCTGGGTCCTCTCGCTCTCTCTTGCAGAACCGTGACAAATGATGCTTATGCGCAACAAACTTCCATAGTCTCTAAGGCAGGTTGCATCGCTTCCGGTTCCGGTCTTTTTGAATGTGCAAAAAAAATAATTAAAACAAAAAGATCAATTAGAAATGAAGATAAGCTTCACCCCAACCCCCCACCCCACAGTTTGGTGAGATATATATATATATATATATCATGGCAGGCTAAATCAAAGGTCATCGCCCACTGAAGTAGACGATGAAAAATGTTATGCTTTTGAGAGCCTCCAAAAAATTGACACAAAAAAAACATTTATAACATAGGCTAATGGATATTTTATAGTGCTTTAAAAACAAAATGTAAAAAAAAGCAGTAACATCAACAACAGAGAGACAAACAAAGAGAGAGAAGAGAGAGGGGGAGAGATCTACGTTACTAACCACTTTTGCCCACACCACCCTCTCCTAACATCACCAACTTGTACTCGCGGGAGTGACCCCCTGTGCTCCGTGAGGACTCCATCCAAATCACTGAAACACACATCACACAAAACAAAATCTTGTTTAAAATAGTTTGAAAAGTTTAAAGGTTCAAGTTTAAAGTATACTTTAGAGACGAACGAACGGACAGACAGACAGACAGACAGACAGACAGACAGACAGACAGACAGACAGACAGACAGACAGACAGATAGATAATACAGACAGACAGACAAATAGATAATACAGACAGACAGACAGACAGATAGATAATACAGACAGACAGACAGACAGACAGACAGACAGACAGACAGACAGACAGACAGACAGACAGACAGACAGATAGATAGATAGATAGATAGATAGATAGATAGATAGATAGATAGATAGATAGATAGATAGATAGATAGATGCTCCTAGGTGATTTGTCAAGTCATCATAATAAACAATAGAACACTCAGTATCTTATTCCACAGCTGCACTGCTGCATGAATGAGGGCCTGTAGCGGAACATCAAAAAAACATCCAGAAAAAAAACACTTGTCGAGGCTGCATTTGACACCCAAGCTTCTGTTTGATGGAGAAGAGGAAGTGAGTCATTCTTTCGAGCTATTCATGTGACAAAGTGAAGCATCCACAGGGTGGGTGTTACATTAACCACGGTCAATAATAGATTATCTGCCAGTGTACCCCTGTCTGATGCATTTTTCCATTGTCATTGACTGTGATGCTGCATTAGTTACTTTAGAGCAGGCAGCCCTTCTATGTGATTTCCAACAGTGGAAATAACACTAGACCTGAGAATCGTTTTTTACGTTTTGAGCAACTCTATTTAATTGTGTGTGTGTGTTAAACGCAGCTCCCCTTACTCTCATTTTGTATATCCACATGTTTGCTTGATAATATTTTGTGTGTTTGAGTTTTTGTGTTGCTGTCATAATTGATTGTCAATGTTTATGGGAAAACAATCGGAAAAAAAATTCATGAAAGAAAAAGTTTTGAGCAGCTCTTGTGGAGTCTAACATTGGATTTAACATTGTTAGTTGATAATAAATGGCTCAGCAATTTATTATCGAATAAATACCAAAAAGGGTTTCAATTATTTAAGTTGACACAATCATTATTCTACATCCCCTATTTTTGTCACTTTCAATCAGTCATGACAATCATATAAATTCAACCAATTGTTTCCCAAATTTGGCTGGTATTGGACATTCTGTTGCCCCTTCTCTACCATGGTAATTATAGTGCACGTTGGGGTACCATAGGTTATATTTGATTTTTTGTATTTACACTTTATAATATCTAATGTTTATTGTTAGAAAATTGCAAAAAACACAAAAATATGAGTTTTAAACTATTCAGTTATGATGCAAATTTTGGTAACAATGTTGGAATAGTATAAACATCACAAATGTACAGAAAATAAAGCAGCTAAACTTAGTTCGGCCTCGATATTCAAAATCAATTTATATAATTTGCTGACAGTTTTATTGTAGCTACATGATTACTGTAACTGTGTAACTGAGGTATGTTGGCGGAAACTATGGTTACTATAGTACGTTTGAAAGGGAATTTTAATATAAAGGCCTTTTGTCATTGAGTGGCACAAATGAACCTTGAATCCACCGCGTTAAATATATCCAAGTTAAAAGGTAAACTTTCACAACCACGAAATGGGAGTATTTTAAACTACCAAAAGATGAATAGCTAGTAATTATTTCATGAACGAGTTTGAAATGAACAGCACGACAGAACTGGATTAACTGCAATGAATGCAATAGTTTGTGATATTAATAGACAGAACGCCTCGACGACATTCATTGAGTTAACCTTTGACAATGCATCATATGTGTATATAAATAACTTTACTGGTTATAATTTCACCGTTTATTTTATAAACTTTTAGTGATCATCAAAATCGCCGCGAAACTTTTAACACTCTTTTGAAGTTGTTGAAGAACAGCCCACAATTCATCGATGTGAGTAAGCTTAGCCTAGATATACTGCAGCGACAGTTTATTAAAATAAACACTTGAGTCGTTAAAATAAAATAAACTAACGAAACATAGTTGCCGCCGCCGTTACAGTCATTTTGCTTTTAAAAAGTGTGATTCTGTAACGTGATTTAACAATGATTAAGCCGAGTGAGTTACTTGGTGGCTTACCTGTGTCACAGGATCTCTGTCTCCATTGGGTCTTTTGTATCGATGCAAATTATGTTTAAATATTTGATGTTAGAAAATTCCTGCCATACAATTCTCACTGTAAACATACAAAGCCATGGATGACTGGAGCAGCGAGGAGATGCTGGGTCCTAAAGTCCGCCCTTTATACAGGCCATTAACAATTGACAATGACCGTAATAAGTTATAGAATGAAATATAAATATCATAAATAAATGTACATACATAAATCAATTAAATACTCGTTAGTACAGTTATTTTTACTTATGTAGAACTATAATAAATTAAAAGTGTTTGAGTAAAGATAGAAATATACAACAGTAACATAAATATATGGTCTATAATCTCCATATTAAGAAGCTTTATGAATAATTTTTATCTTGTATAAATTGTTTTTGATGACAGTGGCTGTGTTGGTGTGTTGGTACCTACAGTCATGTTGCACATGATCAAAAGATGCTATAAAAGCCTACTAAATGATTACAGTATTCAAGGACTTGTTGCACTTTATTTTTCAGTATGTGCACTTTCAATGTACTTACAGTGTATTTACCCACAAAAGTACTGAGTAATGTTAGGTAACTACATGGCTTAAGGTAAGTTTAGGGGTAGGTTTAGTACCTAGTTATTAGGCTACTCAGTCAGTGTCACTACAATGTTCATGCGAAACAGGACTACAAAAAAGTGCTGCCCAAGCACCTATATTTATTGAGTTAGTTCACCCAAAAATAAAAATTCTGTCATTAATTACTCACCCTCGTGTCATTCCAAAGTCTTTCGTTCATCTTCGGGACACAGAACTGACTCTTTGACGCTTCATTCTCGTGTGTTACGCAGCATACACGCTAGCCTCTGTTTATGTTTTTGTTCTAGCAAAATAAATAAAAGACTAAATTCAATCTGTTCATCATATAAAGCGATCATTTCTCTTCATACATTTTTGACATAACCGCTAAATTCATATGGATTAGTTTTTCAAGTTCTTTAGGAACTTTTTGATGCATCAAAGTGGTAGTTGCAGCTGTCAACGCAGGGACATAAAGATCTCAGATTTCTTTTTTAAAAAAAACATTCATTTGTGTTGAAGTGTCTGAAGATGAACAAAAGTCTTATGGGTTTGGAACGACATGAGGGTGAGTAATTAACTACAGCATTTTAAATTTTCACTATCCCATGGTGCTCAAAGCTATTTCTAAGTACCATGTATGGATGTCCCAAAAAAAAAAAAAGGTTAGTGAACAGTTTTCTTGTAATGTAACTACAGAGGCCATGTGTGTAAACACAGCCACTATGTTTAAGATGACATGAAAAGAAAGCTGTCATAGGTTTTTCTTCCCTATTGTGATGTATATCCGTGTGAAACAGAAGCTGTTTCACACAAAGAAAAAAAGGTCTATCGGGAAATGACTGGATGGTTGTGGTTTGCTTTTGCTGTGATCTCATGGGACAGGTTGTCCTGCCCTCACACCTGCAAACATCAGAGAAGAGATGATGCTGCTACATGGAGGGGAAGTTATTTTGAAGAATATGAGGGTACATTGATTAAAAATAAATGATATGCACGGATATATTATTTATTATAAATACTGCAATATTCAATTAAAAAAGATTTTTTCCATTTTGATTTCATGATGACTGTAAGTCTGTATCATGAGAACTAGTCTAACCAACTAGCAGTTAACCAAAGGCCTTACTTTTCGGATTCAAAAGACTAATCTTTGTTTTTATGTTACTGACTAAAAAAGCTATGACATATTTAACTAGCTTGTAAGACTAGTCAAAGCAGTTTATGCAACCAGCCACAGCTCTGTTTGTCAGGTGTAGCTGTTAGTTTGAAAAAATATATATATACTATTTTTTGATCCATGCACTCCCTTATAATGAAAAACTTGCTGTTGTAAATTGAGAAAAATAAGGGGTGAGTAGGAGATAGATTACAAATCAAGTTACAACTTGAAATGATTTTGACAATGTATCTTTAAAGCAGAGAAAGAGATAAAGATCTGATCTAGTGTATCAGTTTTTATTTTATTTGCACTTCCATTGTGTTAACAACTTCAACATACAGTACAAGTCAGCATTAGTGCAACATACTGTATTTAGCATAAACCCACAGCAGTATGCAAATAATTTGCCCTCAAAAGCATTACACTTCATACTTTATGTTAGATGTCCCTGAAGATCATGTAGTGAAATGAGCAATATTAAGCTAGATATGTAAAGTACATGTTATTACACTGTACTTACAATGTACATAAACAACTTGTATTTACAAATATTGAAAAGGCCAGGTAACAACATGAACCACACTACAGTTGTGGTGAACTAACACTATTTATCATCTAGGTCGTTTTAGGGACACCTAAAATAAAGCTGAATCACTAACTTCACTCCACCTTCACATATCGACATTGCAGTATCCAAATGGACTAATATATTTATTACAATAATTTTCTTCTCAGTTCATTTTCTTCTTTGTTCAGTTTTCAATGTATTTTTACAACACACAACAGCAAGAAACTGAGGGATTGTTAGGGACCAGTGGCAGAGAGAGAAAGAGGGGCTTACATAAAAAGAAAGAGGGTGCTCCATAAAAAGATGAGGTTTACACAAAAAGAAACCATTTCCATTCCAAGTAAAACAGTTAGATACAAGAAGAGCAGAAAGTGCTATTGCCCACCAGTGCATTGGAACAAACACTCATTTACAGTTGGTTATATTCTTCTTTGTGTACTTATTGATATAAAACAAGCTTTTTATGCCCAAAAGACCAAAAACGTTCCAAGTAACACAAGGAGCTGAGGGTTAAAGAAAATCACGCATGTATCATTTCACTTAGGTTGCACTGTGTAATCTGGGTTGCTGTTTTTACAAAAGTGGGTTTTGCTGTCATATATAAACCACTAAAAACTGTAATATATACACCAGTTTTGAAGCAGAAATTTAAATAGTGAATGCATGCAGGGTTAAAAAAAAAAAAGACTATAGAAGGTGGAAAAGTTCATTCTTCTATTGTAAATGTATAGCCTGGAAGTGAAATAGCAAGTCTGGACTAAGATGATGGGCACATGGTTTTTTGATTTTCATGAAAATGTGATTGAAATGTGATTCATTTTCTCCTAATAAACAATGGCTAATCTCATTATATGGTCTTTAAAACTCACAATGAGCTTGACTGCAGAGAATGCTTGGGCCTAATTTACTGCTATATTAATTTTACATGTTAAACAAAATATCTCTAATGAGCCAGTCGATTTTTTTCCCCCTCCTCTCACCCTCCCACTTTCTGCCTTACTAATTTAATATGCGCTCATTCGCACTGGGAAAATGGCATTTAAAACTGCCTCAGGGGCTGTGGGCACCGAATGACATGATTAGGAACACATCCACATCTTCATTGCATGCCTTCAAACACAGACTCTGGGCCTATTGTGAGACTGCAGTGTGAGATGCTTCATCGCGGTCCCCAACGCTCCATTTTCTCAGGGGTGTGATATACACACCACAAAACGTTGGTCCATCTACTTTGGTTAGTTTTAGACAGCTGGCGCTGACTAATGGTTACTGGCTCATGCCAAAATCCTAAAATGGTCAGTTATTAGTCCTATCATAGTTGTTAGGTTTTGATATACCATATACATATAGATATTCTTTCTTTTGAAAACAAATCATAAAAATAAATACAGTACTCTACGAAAGTGCAAAAATTGTTCTGAATCTGCATATATCTGCTTTAATTCATATAGACTTACTGGTTACTAAAGTTATTAAGATTTCAAAGTTTGGGTGGTTAGAGATCTGGCTAAATTTAATTTCTGTTATTTTATGACACCCTTTATATGTCAAAAGGTTTAAAGGTATATTTGGCAATATTCAATTGTACTATGAAAATAAGAAATCGAAGAGTACCAGTGTTACACCCTATGATACATTATGTACATCTTGACCAAAGACATTAATAATTAGTTGCATTCTCATAAGAATTAAGTGTGGTCTTAAAAAACGTGTTTGATGGCAATTAAAACTGTGATGTTAGGTACACTTAAAATGTACAAATTTGCAGACAATACCCAAATATGCTAATATTTGTCACATTTGGCTTTGACTGTTAATTCATCTTTATTTCCCTCCAACTTTTTTGAACGAACCTTCCCTGATCTCTGTGTTATGGCAGAGCAGCAACTGGGTCAAAAAGTAATTTGCAGTAAAATGGAAATGTGCATAGATATGCCTGATGAAGAAAAGAATCAGTCAATGAATAGTAGATATGTTAAGATATGCATCAGCAAATATGTCATAGAAGTGCTTTGTCATCAAGATGGAGAAATTAACATTAAAGTATAAGTAATGCTACAAATAAATAAAGCAGCTACAGCATGAAGACAGTGTAGACTGGCTTTACTGTATGGAACATTAGAGTGTTTTCATAAATTAAATTCATTTTTAATCCTGAGCTGAAGATCACTATTTTTTTATTTGGTGGTTGGCTGAAAACTCTGCCTTAAAACCAAGTATTGTTTAACAGATATTTAGAGTTTTATTATTTAGTTTGATTAGTTTTTTCAGAGAAGTTACATCTCAATTTAAGCGTCATCAAAAGACTAAAAACGTTTTAAATGGATATAAATAATAGCCATATTTCTACCTTTCCTTCTGTGGTAAATATTAGCATGTTAGCAAATATGTTCATGATGGCGTCCAGTTTATATCACCATTCATCCGTATTTACTATGAAAAATTCACCCCATTATTTTCCTAAAAAGTGGTCTAGAAGCTCACTTTTTCTTACCGCCCTCCTTTACGCTGAATATAAAAGTGTCTCATTATCTCTATCATGCGGCTAATTGAAAGTAGCATATGTATATTGTGAATATGCCTGTATACTAGTGAAAGGCTCTGAGGATACTGTAGTATAACTCTCATACAGTTAATTCAGAGCCATCATTTACTTATTTTCTTCTTCTTTTTCTATGACTGAGATTTTTTTGCTATAAGTTTATTAGAGAACTTACTAAGTGGTTCTGTTAGAGTGCTCCTGGTTCTTTGTACTGACACACATACTGATCCACTCATTCACCTATCTATATAGGGAAGATGAGAGATTGTTAAATGGGCTTCTTTCTATAGAGGGGCTGACAGGAAGGAAGTGGAATAACACACTTTGCTTTCCAAATGTTTTAGCCAGACACTAGTACTCTGTAAGGTTATGCCATTTGGCAATCTGCCGCCTTGGGTTGTCACAGACTTCCCTCCAGTGAGTCACCCCTGATGGAATGGGGCTCTGACCACCCAAAACCAGGCGACCCACAACCTCATTCTTCGTGGTGCGGTCAAAATCAATGACCAGAAACTCCACAGAGATGTCCGGCATTAGCTCAGCGGGAACATCGTAGATAAAGGATTCATTGAAAACGGGATTGAGTGTGCATTTCTTGACATGCGTCTTCTTCTTGGCTATGCGCTTGCGGCCGTAGAAGACGTTCACTTTAACATAAGGGTCTGTTGGTAGAGAAGAGAAATAATGATGTGAGAGGTTAGATACTGATACGTTTTTGGCATCATCAATGGGATTATTTGAGTATCTTCACTCTTAAAAATAACGTTTTTTTTGGCGTTTTGACATTTCACGTCTATGGAACCTTTCCATTCCATCTTTTCTTTATAGTGGAAAAAGTTATTTAAATGGTCTTCACAATTCTTTTAAGAACCGTTCAGTAAAAAAGGTTCTTCGGGGAACCCAAAATATAATATTTGCAACCCCCCTCTTTTGAAACCTTTATTTTTAAGAGTGTGTATTTTTGTGTATATGTGTGCTGTACACTTACTGCCTGAAAGACCACTGATGTCCATGGTTGGCAGGTGTTTGGCCTTAAGGACCACCACATTAAGCCTGTGAGTAACAGGATGGTAGGAAAGTGAGACCAGCAATTCCCCGCGACTTTCACACTATGGAGAAACAGAACAGAAATTGAACAAATGCTCATAAGCATACACAAAAGTCCATCAGATAAATGACTAAAGTATCATAGGGATGAGCCACCCGAGATGACCTGTCGGTGATCCCACAGGACTGATGTAAAAGGATTGCCCCAACGACTCATGATACTCAGCCCTTTCAGACTCTGTTACATAGTAAGGTATCAACTATCCATACTTCCCAGAGCAGTGCTAACAAGAGGAGGATGCCTATAACCCAGTGTTGTGGTCGAGACCAACTCTTTCGAGTCCAAGGCCAAGACCAAGACTAGAAGAGGGTTGAGTCAGATACAATACAGAGACCTGAAGAGGGTGTGAACGATTCAGGCAGTGTAAATAAGTTCAGGGTGAATAAAACCTGGTTTTGCATCAGTGTCACACAGAGAAACATGATAGCACCATAGAGTGCATCATATGCACAAATCGGCAATGAGTCTGACTCAAGGCCAAATCCAAATGCTCCCAAGTCCGTGACAAGGCCAAGACCGTGAAAATATGGTCTTGGAGCTCAGATTTCAAGCAGAGGCCGGTCTTGAGTACTACAACCTTGTCCAAGTGCTTCAATGCCCATGACCATCATAGCCAAGTCAGTGTTTGATTGTTGAGAGACCTAACGGTACCCCTGATTCTGGGACAAGGTAGGTTTTGCAAGTAGGTAGGGTTTCTTTTTGAAAGTTATAGGATTAAAAGCTAAGGAAGTGTTGCAATACAGGAACACATCTCCTTGCACTCCTGACCTCTGGGACAAAACCAAACTAAAAGTAAGATGTTTTTTTTGGAAATTGTCTTTGGAGGGTCCCCTGGTCAAGAGCAGGGATTTCAAATCCTGCTCCTGGAGGACCACTGTACTGCAGAGTTTAGCCCCAATCGAACACACATGGACCAAGGTAATCAACATTTACTAGAAATTTCCAGGAAGGTATGTTGGGACAAACTTTAGCTAAACTCTAGGATCTCCAGAACTGAAATGGGATTCAACTGGCCAAAATGATGACTGCATATGGACTGCTGGCGTCAAGTCTTCAGAAATATTGGCAAGTACCTTCTGTCAGCAAAGTCAGGTCCTCCAAAACTCTAGGAGCATTGGGAGTGTAAGACTGAAAAAACTGGAAGAACTGGAAGAGAGGGCTACTCTCTGAGAAAACAAAGGAAATTTTATTTGAACTCTCTTGCTATATTACCATCAACATTCGAGACACGATCACACATGAGTTGATCACCTCCCAATTTAGGTGATTAATGCAAATTCCCACTGTGAACTCAGGTTTACATTTGAAAAGAGGTTTCTGCCTTGGTCTGAGTATTTAGGGAGATGCTGAAGAAGGCTTGTGGCGATTTGTAACTCAAATTAGCCTGTGATGCAGAGTCTATGCAAAACACTTCGCATCATGTATTTTATAATGTCAGGTTCGCATCTTCTCTCTTTATTCCAGAGCATTTGATGTCTTGTATTTATTATCTTTGAATTGATTAGGAAATTGGCATGATACATTTACCTGACATAATAAATGGTTACATTTGTATTTGTATTTGTATGTTACCGCAAGTCTGTGTCAGATTAGTGACGACCATTATTTGGCATCAATTCAAGTGTACTTGGTTTGCAAAGACAAGAAGTGAATTTCTGTTCAGAAAAGCAAATGCTGCTTGACCAATCTAAATTTGGGTGTGTCTTACCTCTGTTTTAATTCAAGGTTACTTTAGATAAGTGTACGTGGGAAACCACAGCGTGGCCAATCCAAAGCTATTATAAGAGAAGTAATGTTGGTCAGCTTATATCTGTATAGTGGTCATACCTCTACTAAAGTAAACGTCAAGTTAAATTCAAGTGTATGCAATTCCATAGGGGCTATACCAAAGTATATTTCATTGTGTAAACATGAATGTGACTGATCTCAGGTATATAGCAATTACCTCTGTTTTATGACCAAAACTGATAAGCTTTTGTACATGAGAATCGCGTTTAAAGTGGAGGACCTCTGAGCGACATAGTTTCCTAATTTGAACGAGTAAAATATAATTAAAGAGTTCAAAAGAATAATCAAACATTCGCTCACTTTTAATTATGCTCGGATATCATTATAACCTTTTTCATTTATGGAGTCAGATGAAATAACGAGTTAATACATATGAGAAAATGTATTTCATTTAATCTTGTTGTGTTGCGTAGAAGGAAAGACAGTAACACGCAGAGACCTTCACCCGTTCTATCGGACGCCTCCATTGGGCCGATCTAGACGGGCTTACAGGAGTACATGGGGCTTTCCTTTCAGTATGCTACTTTATCCCATATGTTACATCTCTGATAACCTGGATGAAGTCATTATCCACCTTAGGTGCTGGATGAAAAACCTACTTTATATCCTAGACAGTGAAATGAAGGAGAGAGCATTCACGGCAATTACACCAGAGCTTGACCTGCTCATATGATATATTAAATTGCCACTTATTTTCTAAGTGTGAGGGAGAACTGCAATGGTGAGCCATCTGTGCACCTGTCAGTTCTCCCTGAGCAATGGTGATCATATGTTCATGTGGGTAAGCAAGGTGGAATAATCAAAGGCACCTGTCCATTGTCACAAGAGAAGAGGAGAAAAAGAGCATTGGCATCTCAGCAAGCCATGCTTCAACTCCCAGAGGACATTCATTTCTAACCCTGTCTCTGCGAATACAGTCTTGCAATGTGACACTTATGAGCACTGAAACCTTCAGCAACAACCACCTAAAACAGCTTAAGGTGACTTTTAACCCAGAATTTTAATCATGAGTTGTTAAGCTCTGCCTCATAGTAAAGGCAGTGTAAATAGCAAATTGTGATTACTGTTATACAAGTTCCAAATGTAAAAACAGTTCCTAAATGTAACGGCAAGTTGTTTAGCAACAAGCAACCAAATATAAACTAGTTTAATGCTTTCCTCAATAAGTGTCACTGTGTTTAGTTTCAGTGCTGAACTTTCCCTTTCCTCAATTGTAGAACAATCATCCAGCCTTAACCCGATTGCTGAGACCATAAAAAACAGATTTAGATATAAATAAAGCCACTTTTGACATATAAAAATAGATATTTTTCAGTACTGTTCTTCACATTTATTTCCGGTCTACACTGCTACAAATTGTTGTTGCCTTATTTTTTGGGAAAAATATCGAAATGTATTTGAGGGGCACAATTGTTGATGAGCAAAAAGATTTTCAGAGAGTATATCTTGAATTCATTTTCAAGATATGCCAAATAGTTTGACCTTATTTTAAGTTTAACCCTGCCTACTGTTAGATTTATGTTCAAAACAAGAACATTTACATTTATTTTAAACTGTTTAAATGGGAGAAGAAGAATTAACATAATTCAAGCTATTTTCTTTAAAGTTTTGTTGTCTTATGCCATTTTTCAACTCATGTAAATGTATCTTATTTTTAGGATGTTTCGATATTTGTACTGGACAACAAGACAAAAATACAGTTTGAAAAAGTTTTTTGATTTAAATTTTTAGGGCTGTTCTGTTTTATTCTTTAAATAGCATGTTGTGACTGCTATTATTTTTGGCTTCTTTATCCGTGTTTTTTCCTCAGTCACTTTTTTATCCAAGCATCTGCTAAATAAAGAAAGGTAAAAGTAAAGATTGTTTTTTTCTGTGGCACAGACCTTCATCCACATCATATACAGAGACTTCTATAGACAACGTTGCCTTTTCTTTTTCTTGTTTTTCTCTTGCCGTCTCCGTCTTTGTTTTTCTCTTCTCTTCTTTGAGAGAGTAAAGATTCCAGTCCTGCTCCTGGTCATCACCATTGCAACTTGAATTAGAGGCATCCTGGAGCAAAACATGGACTTAAAACAGCCTTCATCGTAATGTGTAATGTCTGTAAGTGTTTGTGATTTTCTTTTTAGCTGTAAAATGAGACACAGTCTTTATGGGTGACTGTGTTCTTAAATTTCTTTAGACTGTATTTACAATATTAAACAGTATTATTTTACAATAAAGTACTGTAGTCAAAATCTACAGTGAAATCAACCTCACTTGTATGCTATACTTGTTGAGATTTTATGATAATCCAATTTATCCATGCAAGTAGTCAAAATAACTAGATTTCATTGTACATAAATTAGCTATTAAAAAGTCTTCGTCATGGTTGGTGACTGTAACACTCAGGCAGAGGTGTAAAGTCCAGGGGTCTGAAAATAAAAGTCCTGCCATATGTTTATCTCCTGGCTGAAAAACTGTGCTAATTAGCAAATCCAGTTGATTGGAACAAAATACTGAGGAGGACTTTTACTTTCCGAACCTGGACTTTACACCTCTGCACTCAGGAGATAAACTTGTAACAAATAACTGAACATGCTGGTTTCTGTTAATTTCAGGATCTGTTGAAGTTACATAAAAGGGATTACACTTTCAATACATTGATATTGTATATTTAAGTGTCTATTCAAATACAAATATAAACATGACTATTTTAAAGCAGATACCTACGAGTTGATTGAGGTCACCCTAGCTCCTCTTATTCTGCTCACATACATTTTCGTTCTCTTCCATGAAACTAAGCGAGCGTAACGAGCATGGCGCTGCCGCAGTATGTCACTCACTCCTCATAATCACCCATCTCTCCCTCACTGCACAAACTGCACCCCATCTGTTTCCTGAGCTTTTTCTCCTTCCTTCTCTCCCATAATCCTCTCTCTCTCTCTCTCTCTCTCTCTCTCTCTCTCTCTCTCTCTCTGCGTGAATCGATTGCCCACCACTCCCAGCCAACACCCTAATGCTCAATGTATTGTGGAGCCATAGGCACTGATTCAATTTAAGATACTCTCTTTATAGTAGAGTATAAAGCAGACAGGAAGTTCTCTGATTTGAACAAGCTTACTCTGCATATTCTGTTAACTGATTCACAAAGCGGGAACACAAGCTCAAATTCTTATTTGCCTCCAAGCACTTAAAATTTCCTGTGGCCAGAGAGAATGAGATTATGAACATCGCGTATAATGCTATTGTTCCTATTTTGATGGAAATACAGCAGTGTATTAGACTATGATTACTTGTTATGCAACCACTTTTAACAGTGTTCTGCTTGTGTTTGAGTGAAAATGGTTGCAAAGCCTTCATCATAACTTAATCACGCTCTCTCTCTCTATTTCAGTGGGTGTTCACTAAGCCCTCTTTTACACCTGCTATCTGTCTTGTGTGACCCATCATCACAGGCAGAAAATCAGTGCTCTAAATATAGGTGTAAAAGCGGTTCAAAACATTTTGTGATCACAAATTAAAGTATATTTCAAGGTAGTCAAAAATGCATGTGATCACAGTGGAGTGTAAACACCGATCTGCTCTAATGTCTCTCGGACATTACAGTAAATGCCTAGTCACCTCTCAATCATCCATAACACTAACAGAGGGTTTAAATTTTACTTTAAAAGATAAATATGGGGAAAACCAAACATATAAGCCTGGTGAGAAGTTCCACATCAATTAAAAAACAGTTGTACAGATCATGTAAAGCATATCCTAAGTTCAGTTAACACAGATGCCAGTATAAGGAAAATATCACTAATAACTAAAATAACAATGAGCATTCCACTTGAAACTGAGGTAATTTTAAGCAATAGTGCACCAAATCAATGCTTTGTTGATTTTTTTTACATCAGTAAGATTTTACATTTCAGTAAAGTTCATGTATAATGTTAAAAAAGATTTCTATTTCAAATATATGCAGTTCAATTTTCTATTCATTCAAAGAATTGACAATAATAAAAATGTTTCTTGAGCAGCAAATCAGCATATTACAATGATTTCTAAATGATCATGTGACACTGAAGACTGGATTAATGATGCTGAAAATTCAGTTTTGCAAACACAGGAATAAATTACATTACATTATATTATACATTAAATTATATTTCATTATATTACAATAGAAAATAGTTATTTTAAATTGTAATAATATTTCAAAATATTACTATTGTAATATTATAATATTATATAATTTCGGGGGATGTTCAGCCTTGGTAAGCACAAGAGGCTTCTTTTAAAAACATTAAAAATCTTACTGACCCCAAACTGTATATACAGTTAAAACAGCAGAGACCCTCCCTTCAAAATACAATCACAAGTGGTTATAGGAAACACATTTTCCATCAATTAAAGGCATCAATACCATCTGTAAAAAGGGGTAAGAAACTACAGAAGCATAGAAAGTATCAATAATTTTCATGAAGTGAATAACTGAAGATATGCTTGTTGTTTTGTTTGTGAGTATCATTGCTAATGATGTGAGTGTTAGTGCTAGTTTCCAAATGGTTGTACTGATGGATGTCTCCCCTGCAGTCTGTAACCTTTATGGCTACACTCTCTGTCTGCATAATGCCACTTTAATGGGCCGTGGATCAATAGACGCTCTCACCACCCATAAAGCCCATAGCCCATACATGTAAGGCGCACAATGGTGTACAGCTGCATAATATAACATCTAAGTATGAAACACATTATGATTTTAGAACGACGACATACAAAAATATGATTGATGTTTGTCCACGCAAAACTGTCAAGGTGGTTCGGAGTGTTTTTTAAGTGGTTTCTAATTCCCCACCCCCACATCTAACTTCCCATCATCACTTACAAAAGTAATAGCAACCTTTACTTAAAAAACCTTGTAAAAAAGTGTGCTGAAGTGTGCTTAACTGTATGGAATGTACACTTGTAGTATTGATTTAAATCTTAAAAATATATTTTTAAAAACTGTACTTGTAGATAATGCAATATTAATGAAATAATAGAATAGTACATAAAGAGAATAAACTTGCAAGACTCTTAACTTTTAAAAAATGCACTTTGTAACAATGTTTAATTGAAACTTTTATTTTAAAGTACATTTTAAATATTTTTTATATATATATATATTGTCATTTTTTAAAGAAGTGCACTTATTTTGATGTGTTGACTAACATACTAAAGCACAAGTAGTTAGTTATAATTTTCAGTGTTATTCGATATTACAAGTTAATATATTTTAAATGGACTAAACTATAACTCCATCGGTACAAATGTGTGTTCACAAATACCTGTAACATAACATACAAATAAATATATGACAAAAGTTTCATCAGAAATTATATTAAAGTATATAATTTTGTGTGTATGTGCATAATAATAATAATAATAATTCATTACATTTATATAGCGTTTTCCTCGGCACTCAAAGCGCTTTACATAGAAGGGGAATCTCCTCAACCACCACCAATGTGCAGCATCCACCTGGATGATCCGACGGCAGCCATTTTGCGCCAGACCGCACACCACACACCAGCTTACTGGTGGAGAGGAGACAGAGTGATGAAGCCAATCAGTATATATATGGGGATGATTAGGAGGCCATGATGGACAGAAGCCACTGGGCAAATTTGGCCAGGATACCAGGGTTACAGCCCTACTCTTTCGAAAGACATCCTGGGATTTTTTGTGACCACAGAGAGTCAGGACCTCAGTTTAACGTCTCATCCGAAGGACAATGCTCTTTGACAGTATAGTGTTCCCATCACTACACTGGGACGTTAGGACCCACACAGGCCACAGGGTGAGCACCCCCTGCTGGCCTCACTAACACCTCTTCCAGCAACAACCTGGTTTTCCCAGAAGGTCTCCCATCCAGGTACTAACCAGGCTCAGCCCTGCTTAGCTTCAGTGGGCAACCAGTCTTGGGCTACAGGGTAATATGGCTGCTGGCACATACACACACACACACACACACATATATATATATATATATTAGTCTTCTAATATTGTTCACAGTGCGTTGTTTACAGTGAAGTAATTGGAAACTGGCACACCTAGTGAATTGACATTTCGTTCCACTGCATACCTGTACATGCTTGTAAAGACACTAAACTCTCTCTAATCTAAACTCTAATGTAATCTTCGGCCCTGTTTACACCTGGTATTAAAGGGTCATGAAACCCAAAACCAAATTTTTTTGAGATTTTAACAGAGGTATGTGTGTAGAAAACCATTGAAGACAATGTTAGCATCTGTTAGATTTAATAGTAGAGTGAAAATGGTTAAATTGTAGTTTTTTTCAGTTTTTTCCGTCTTCCGGGTTTAAAATCTTCATCGTGTCCACATCACAGGTTGTGACGTGGCAGTGCACTGTGAGTGCGTTGATGACTCATTGGTGTCTCATAATTATTAATGAGACTGAGTTTTCATATCCTATGAGAAGACATTGTATCTTAATTATTCATGACACCACGTGGATCTTTCCAATGACAGACATGTCAAACTGTGATGTCGCGTAGTAGAGGAGAGAGACAATTGGTGCGTTCAAGTCATCTCGTATAGATCGTAATTACGAGTTGAGCACACTTGAACGCCACCACAATGTCGTAAATACCAGTGGGGAGCTCGGGATTTTCTTTAAGCCCCGATCTTTACGAGTTGGGGGCCTGTCACTGAGAAACATGGCGGAATACCACAACACTTAATTTAAATACTAGGGTTTTAGCAGTGATATTGCTAGACTTTTCTATTTACAGTGAAGTAAGCTAATTGCCTCCACCGAATATGATGGCATTATAATATAACAATGTAATGTAATGGTAAAGTTTGCAGTGGCTTCATAAATTAATTAAAAACATAAAAAACCAAAGCACACCTTATGCACATTTATTTGTTCTTCATTTTCTAGAAGTAGAGTTTAAGAAACTTGCTCTATTTGTGTGTAATTAATTAATAGAAAGTACACCGCCATCTTCATGGGACACAAGTGTTTGTTATTGTGGTGCAAAAGTCCAAGTGGGTTGAATGTGTTTCCCCACGATAATGCCAGGGCTAGACTCTGGCTCTGGGCGGTTGGTTTAACCACGGACACATCTAAACTATATGTGTGTGTGCAGCAAACATTTTTTTTGAGAGAGAGCTTCGAGAATTGGAGAATGGTGGACTTCGGCCTTGTTGACGACCAATTTGTAGGTTGCGTCTTGCGAGTGATGCGGTACCAAGTCCCGAGGACTTTTCTATCCCTTCAGAGGTATGTGTGTGTCTAAAAAACGGAAGTGTTTGGTCTTTTTTAAGCGGAAAAATTAATTATTTTCAAATATATGCATTTATAGTGTGTATATAAACAACTATATATTTTATAACTACATTATAATTATACATATACGATTACTGTAGGATAATATATGTAGCAGGGCATTCAGTTACTTTTGAAAGGACAATAATAAAGTGTCAGTGTATTTCATTAGATTTTAACTTTGCCAGCTATATAAAAAAATCTAGTATTTCCTCACGTTTTACCAGTGATTGTTAGTGACAGTCGATATGCATGGGCCACTGGCGATGACAGTGATGGTCAAACCACACCCACTCCCTCCCTTCTTCTCACAGCCACCCACGCCCATTTAAGTTGCATTTTTCAAAGAGATTGTGAGCTAGACTTGAGCTTAAAGAGGGGGGCTTCATGACCCTTTAAGATGCATTTTGTAGACAAAGAAGACACATTCTCGTTTATAACGTGTTTTAAACCGTCTCCTTTGTCCACTCTTTTAGTCCACTGTGAATGTGTATGTTAGAAATCAGGAATGATGAGAGAACATTGTGCTTGGTACATTTTAAGTGTACTTCTTTCACACTAACATATAAGTTAGAATAAATATAGAATAAAATATGTGTATTTGGCATGCTGTTCAAGGGGAGGCCTCAGAGCTTGGAATTTGGCCTGAATCCAGAGCACTCCCCCAGGAATGATTAAGAGTGAGGAGTTGGGGTGGAGGATGCTGGAAAAACTGTCATGGAACAGAAGCAAGTCGGCTCAATATATAAGCCTCCTCTCGTGCTGATTGGGTAATGATTATCTATATGTAATCTTCCCGAACTTTGTTAAAAAACATCATATCAGGAAAATCAGACCCTTCCTGTCAGAATACGCAGCACAGCTACTCGTCCAAGCGCTTGTAATTTCGAAAACTGGACTACTACAATGCTCTACTAGCGGGTCTTCCCAACCAGCACAACTAAGCCTCTGCAGATGATCCAGAATGCAGCAGCTCGTCTAGTCTTCAATCAACCTAAGAAAATCCCGTCACATCCCTCCTGATCTCCACTGGCTCCCAATTGTGGCCAGAATCAAGTTTAAAGTTCTAAAGCTGGCTTCCAGGCGTACCTCAACCCACAACTAAAAATGTATGCTCCCTCCCGCCAGCTCACTGAATGAGCGACATCTTGTAGTTTCCTCACAATGAGGCAAAAAGTCACTTTCCAAAACCTTCACTCTCTCTGTTCCTCTCTGGTGGAATGAGCCACCAATCTCCACTCGAACTACTGAGAACATCACATCTTTTCAGAAGCAGCTGAAGACGCACCTATGCACCAATGCACTTACACACACACAAACACAAACTTTTAAAAACACTCTGCATTTCTTCTCTTCTCTAGCTGGTTTCCTAACTAGTTGTCTAATAAACCTGGCATTATGTACTTGTACTACAAGGATTGCTGGCTCTAAGATGAATGCTTTGTTCTTTTGTAAGTTGCTTTGGATAAAAGTGTCTGCTAAATGCATAAACATAAATGTACAAATGCAGCTACAAAGGTCTCAAAAATCATAAGTCATATATCCTCTAAAATGCCAAAACAAAAAAAAGGTTCAAAATGTCAACACAATAAAATCAACACCTCTGGGACTCGATCTCAAGGATAGCTGTGGTATAATAGCTTCAATTAACTGGAATTGATGGCAGCGCTATCACTCTGAAACTGCTTGTATCAATCACAGGCATGCTTAACCTGGGGCAAAGATCTCAAAATCATTTCTTTTACCTTATTTCCTATATCAGGTTTATGTCTAGAGAAGCTGGAGAAAGCCTTTCACCCACAATGACTGCCGCTAACCGTAAAACATCTAGGGAGATCCATAAAGGTTCCAGCAGCCATCTCATGGGAATGATTAAGTTTAACGATTGCTGCGTTGAATAACAGCCGAGGAATATGATGCCGTTTGCATTGCCAGCAGCACCCAATACTGATGTTTTCATGCTTCCGAATGATTTAAGTGTGGCTTCATGTAGATTACAGAAACATGAGGCCACGTACACACTGCAGCTAAATTCGGTTGTCAATTCACCTTTTAGTGCTCAATCCTGTTCTGTACACACAAAGTTTTGTGATAAAAAAAATCATATGGCACGAGGTATGACCTTTGACTCATTCACATTGCCTGATTTTGTTAGAAAAAACACACAGAATAAGAATAAGCCCAAAATAAACAGTAATAATTTAAAATGTTTTATATGAAAACAAGACAAAAAAATCGTGACTTGCACCCCCTTACAAAAAATAAGTATACTATATAAGTCCGTGAAATATAATTTTGGTCAAAAATACTAGATACCAAACACAAAAGACGCTAGAACGTTGCTGTGGTGACCACGGTGTCAATCATCACAATTTAAGGAGTGAGTCGTGTTCCGTTACGTTAGGTGATTCACTTCTATATTTAAATGCGGTTTTCACTCCTGAAACTTTACAGTGTGTATGTGGCCTAAGATATCCCACAATCCTGTGTAAGATCAAGAAACACTCACCTGTGTGTTCCTCTTGCTGATTTGCTGGGTGATATGGGCTCGTCCCGTGCTGGGGTCTACGCCCACCAACGGCACGACCGCCTCCCCAATGACATCATCTCGTGCAAAGCGATCAAAGCTGAGCACTAGGAAGTGCAGCGTAAGCTCGGGCAGCAAGCTGTACGGGATGCCGTAGAAGGTGAACGTCTCGTCAAACACGGGCTCCAGAGTCTTCCTCAGTACACGTGTCTTCACCCGGTGCTTCTTCTCGGGTAGGATGGTCATCTTCACGTAGGGGTCAGAACTGCCCGCCTGTTCGTCCACCGCGGGGAGTCCCTGCGCTCCTACGATAGTGACAACGAGGGCCTTCTTGGGGAAGTTGTAGTCAATGGCCAGGCTGAGCGTTCCCAGAGAGGGCGAGTTTAGACTGTAGGGTGATGCCGTTTTACTGGGTGCTTCACTGCTGCTTCCTGAGCTGCTCTCCATACAGCAGTAGTCCGCCCGGATGGGCAGTGCCCTCTCCAGTCTGGGAGGACCCATAGGGGGGACCAGATGGTTCATCTGTAGGTGCGTGGTACCACCTTCAGGATCTGCATCCACATGGAGCACGTCACCGTTTCGGGATCCACGACTCCATTCTCTTAACAAGGAACTCGATCCTGAGCGTTGGCCCACCCGTACAATCTTCTTGTTGTTGCTGAGGGTCTCGGGGTAGATGCTGATGCCTTTGAGCATGTGGATGAACTTGTAGGGGGGGTCAACGGGTGGGTCGTAGGGGCCGCTGGTCAGCTTGTATGCACCTGCCATTTGACGATATCGCCGCTGACAGCATGTCCACAGGAAAACGGCCACTGTCACGGAGACAACCAAGACCCCTGCACCCAGAAAACCTGCCAGCACTGGGGACACATCTGAAAGAGACAAAACAAGAAATTAGATCATCTCTTGGGGAAAAGAAATACATTTTAGCATTCTTTTAAAAGGGGTACTTATTACAGAATTAATATATTTAAGTATAATAATTATATATATATATATATATATATATATATATATATATATATATATATATATATACATAAAAGTGCAAATTGAATGTAATGTTTTTGGGCGCTTAATTGCATGTTGATTGCAATTAAATGGAAATGTATTATAGGTTATTATAGGGTATTATAAGTGCCTTGAAGCATGCAGCATTAATCAATGTGTTGACGTAATTTACACTACAAGTGCACATTCAATACAATTAAGTATCCTTATTTTTCACAAGGGACATCATGATTATAAATTCAAGCAGAGAGTCTCGAATTCACATCTTTGACTCTTTGACATTTTAACTGACTCTAGAATTTACTTTAACACTCTAACACCAAATTAGAGACTCGAGAGAAAGTGTTAAAAAAAAGTATATTTTCTGAATAACATGACATTTAGAATAAAAGAGAGTCTCTTGGCACTCTCTGTCAAGGAGGATGGAGGATTGAACAAGAATAGCACATAACAAGCATGCAGCCTTTATTTTTTGTGGAACTTTTGCCAAAGAAAGATATAAATACAGGTGACCACATGTCAAACACTGAGGGCAGTTTTAGTATTTACTATAGGGATAACAAAGATAACTTTCCTATTGAGTGAACATTTACAGAAGAAAAAAACAGCTAAAAGTTCATGTTTCTTTTTTCAAGGAACTAAATAGCACCTTACTTTCCACCTAATGAATGAACACTAATTTAACAATTTTAATTTAAGATAAAATTATCTTTCACCATTACATGCCATCTTTTAGATATAAATGATGTAATAAACAAGGAAATTCCAAAAAATGCATTAAATTGGCGAGCGAAAAGATTTATAAAACTAATACCACAGGGAATTTGATCCTGACATGGACTCTATATCAGATATGAATATGTCTGCATTCATGGTAATAAAATATACCTCTACAACATACAGTACTAAAGCAAACTGTGACCTTGAATAGGCTAAATAAATAAAATAAGATCTCAAAGAAAAGCACAGAAAAAGTTTATCAGACTGCAGATTTAAGATGAAGGAATATTGCAAAAACAGAGAAAAGCAATAATTCATACTGCAAGTGATTAGGCCTAAGTTACAAAATAAATATACTTGAACTTGGGAAAAGGCCATCATTTTATTTGTTGTCTGTGTTGTTTGTACTTTTAATATGCATTTTGGACATTTATAAAGAAATTATTTTCAATTTGTTATTATTAAATATATTTACATGTTGTCTTGTCTTTTGTCTATTCATGAATCTTTTTTTTTTTGCAAAATAAGAGTTCAGAGAACATAAACAATTTTAACAAGAATGGATAACATTATCAAACTTCACGTTATGCTGAAAGCGTTTTTACATTGAAAAATATCTTAGCTTAAAAATGTGGATCCAAAAAGCATCATTACTGCGGCAGGACTGTAACTAAATCTAACTAAATACTGTCCACAAATCATTTTTCTTCATAATTTATAATAGTTTAATTTTAATTGTGGCCCACTTTCACACAGAGCTGTGGGTGATGTGGAGTTGGATGAGGTTTCTAGAGAAAATCATCTGGTCTGAAAGTGAATTAAACAGAACAACAAACACGGACACCGATGGTCTCAAATTGAGGTAAGAGACTGACCCAGTTAGAAAAGAGAGTTACGGGGAAGAGAACACAGAAAAACAGCAGCAGTGCCTTCAGGTTAGTACAGGCAAATGCAAAAACATGCATATGAAAAAAACAGCAAAAAAAGAGTTATGGAATATACTTGTTTGTGTGTGAGAAAAAAATCACTCAAATTAAAAAATGAGCTTTCTAGGTAGGCTATCGAAATGATCCATGGTAATGAAAAACAATTTTCTGGGTATATTGCAGGATAATTCTTGCTCTTGGCTGCAGCTTGGATTCTTTCCTGTTTGATTCATGACTGCATGTTTCTTGCTTGCTTCACAACCATTTGCTATCTAATGGGGCTGATGCTGAGCACAGCAGTTATATTTATGATCGTGGATTCTTTATTACACCCCACGAGAAGATAAAGCACAGCAGTAACATTCACCTGGCCGGAGCATTTACTGTTATTCACACAGACCTAATCTCAACATCCAGACATCTCTTCTGTTTCATTAAAGGTGACAAAACTGACACTGAAACAGAATCTGGTCATTTATATGGCTGCCATATCTGACTCATTAAAACAATTCCCCTGAAACTTTCAAATGCCAGACACAGACCATAACAAGCTTAACCGGAGCTGGCAGGTTCTTCTTTTGCCCTATGCTGCAGGGCATTCAATTAGGAAACATCACACTGTGGGCTCCCTTTGCCCAACACCTTTGATAACAGACAAAGTAGCATGCCATTGTCCGGAGGGCTCTACACATGGCTTTAGGACAAAATGAAACAATCACCACCCATTTTACTTCAGTAATATTTTATTAATCTGGATCTGGATAGTTCTACAAAAGTTGGTGTTTCACAATATCTCATTTTGTGGGAGTATGGCCTGTGAATGCTGACTCTGATTCATTCAGAGGTCAAATATTCCACTGTCGCTCGTCATCTGGAGTTTCTGAGCTGGGGGCGAGTTGGTGAGAAAATGTGGGGCAGAATAGATGCAGTGGTAAATATTTGAAAATGAATGATTTTTTTTTCATTTACATATAACTAGTGCGATTCAATTTTTTAATCGCGATTAATCGCATAATTTTCTTGCGATTAATCGCATTGTTGTGCACAGAATTGAATAATGAATTCTAAATTAGTGTATTGCGCACTTTTGATTTAAATGTACTGCTATATACACAAAAGTGCAATAACATGTGGTTTGCAAAAACTTTAAACAAATAAGGTGCTTTTATACCAGCAGTATTCCCTTTACACAGTATCAATAAAATATTTATTGTAAATCTCAACTTAAACATTAATGTAATCAAATCAAATATTTAAACAAAGCTATTTGCCACTGCCAGGGCATTACCTTTTATCTAGCTTGTTAAAAGGAGTACAGTTTTCTTGTTTTTTTACTGAACAGGTATCAACAGGTATCTTGTATCAGGGAGCAGCAGAAACAGTCTATGTAGTCAGAGGTCATGATCACTACTAAAGATATAAGTCGACCAACTACTTCTCTGATAGTAGCTTAGGTTTGATCATGCCATGGTTTCCCACGTAAGATTACATTAAACAGAGTGAGGTGAAGTGGTCGAGCACATGGTGCAGCGTCAAGCGGGTGCGTTCCTATGAAAGTGTCGCGGTCATGCTCGCCGCACGCAGGAGCCCGCGACCGCCCGTTGCAGAAGTTCAATTGTCTATTTTTGTACACGACGCGCAGCACAAATCATTGGAAGAGAAACTTATCCTCGGCTCGCTATGTGTGAGTTTCCAGAATCTAAATAGTTATCTATAGGTTTTATAGGTACTGAATAGAGGGCCTGTCATTCACTCGCGGAGCGCTGTCTCCCTTTCTGTTCACCTGAGAGAACCTGCCAAAGCCTCTCCACTGCTGGTTTGGGTGGGTTATATATCCCACCCCTCCTGTGATCATGATTTGACTGTAGGCCTATGTGTATTCAGAGCCAGTGAGCAACGGACTTTCAAAATAAAAAAAAACTGCGTTAACGTGCGATAAAAAAAAATTGTACACATTAATTAATAAATGCGTTAGCGCGATAATAACGCGTTAACTTGCCCAGCACTACTATAACACATCTACAGTAAGTTGCATGTGCAAAATACCGCATTGTACAAGCTCAATAGAATATAGCAATTATATTTAAAGCACCTTCTTAAACTGAATAAAAAACATATAGCAAAACCGCTACCAATGCGCTTTATTCATCATTTTGTAGTTTGTAATTTTTTTTAATTTTATGTAGAAAAGATACATTGCCATTTTGGTTTGACTAAAATGATTTGAATGCGCCTGGTTATAATTACAACTTCCAAACTCATAAAAATGAACTTCCCAGGAGGACTTGAAAGAGCGGACTTCAGTCAGTGTTGCATTGTTGCAGTGTCTTGTTTGATTGTTTTGGACATTGTTTCTTCTTTAAAATATCAAGAAAATACACAGAAAAAATGATAAAATTTGTATTTATTACATCAACCTCTTTTTTGATGGCTGATAGCCAATATATAATATGATATCAAACTATATATACTAACATAAATATTGTAAGTCAACACCCAAACAAACAATTGTGTGAATATTTGCTAGATGTCTGTTCTGTGTGTGCTGATTTTTTTTGTTTATTGTGTTTGTACATAGTCCTGGCTGTGTAAACGAAAATAAAAACAAATGGAGGGGATGTCCATGGAGCACTAAAACACTCTTGTAGCCAATCAGCAATAGGGGGCGTGTCCACTCATGATGGGGGAGGAGAGAGAGTGAGCAAGCGGGGCATTTGTAGAAAGACTGTAGAAAGAGAGATGGCTGAGATAATACCAAAGAGGAAAAGACCTGAGAAATGTAATTGGAAAAAGAAGGGGTTTTGATCAGGCAAGAGAAAGGACCTGCGTTAATATTGGAAAAGCTTTACAGCACTGGAGAGATGTTAGAAAGCGGGAAGGCCTAAAAAAACAAATGCTGAGGTTGCTTTGTTTTTAATTTATACGTGAGTAATATAGGTTTAAACTGTGCTACACAGATCAAGATATGCTGTTGTAAGCTGTTGTTGTTGAATCACAGTTGATTCTTCCATACTTGCGCCAGTGGTCTGATGTGGCAGCTGTTACACTGCATTCACACGGGGCGTCTGAGGTGACGTTTAAAAGAGGCCGTGTCTGAAACTTGGTGCAAGTGACAACAGCCAATTACATTACTTCCAGCTTTGACTTCAATGGGCTAGGGTGTTTGCATAAACGTGCCTGCATTGGAAGAGTTAACACTGACGCTGAGAGTGAATGCTCCGTTAGTCGTTGCCAGGTTTGCATAACAAACCAGCCCAATTGCTATACAAATCCCACCCAATCACAGCCAAAACTAGCCCAATTGCTTTTGGTGGGAATTCCCTGGTAGAAATCGAGTTCCTAAGAGGAGAAGGGGGATTGAAGATGGTTGGGGGGTGTTGGGGGTAAAAACCATGTCCCGGGAGAGGGGTGAGTACTAGGTTGCTTCAACTTGCGAACTAAAGAAGAAGCTGCGGTCACAGTGTTAAAGGAGCCCAATTTCGAGAGAAATCGCAGACTTGGCAGCACTGGTCGTTGCCTGTGTTTCATTGCATGGTTGTTATTTTGGGGGCGGAGCAATGACGGGAGGGGTGTGTTTCTTTTGGGTAAGGGGTGTGTTTGTCAGAAACCGCTGTCTGCACCTTTAAATTCACATTTATTTTACATAATATTTACTAAAATAAATAGAAATATATTATTTGCAAGTGAATAAACTTCAGAAAATAATTTGAACTTGATTAAAAACAATCTGTAATATAGACGCACACTCAAAGATATAATAGATGGATTCGCAGAAGTTTGCGCGGTTTGTGACATTAAATTCTTGTTAATATCATAGAAATCCGTATTTGCTGAACGCTGACAGCATATGAAAAAAGGGGTATAGCGTTTGCCTTTCTATTATTAGAAAGAACTGTTCAACAAAGATAGTAAACTAATGAAGACTGACAATGGGAGTTCCCTTTCGTGGTCACTCCGAGTTACGTCGGAATGACGACGAAATGGGGTTTCGCTTAGAAAGCCTATCAGCTTCGAGTATTTAAAAACGAGCCAATGGCAAAGAAATGCCATGGGTCTGCGGAATTTGCATGACGTAACTCCGCCCCACCTCGTGGGTATATAAGGAGGACGCCGGCAACATGCAGTTATGTTTTCGCTTCGGAGCCAAGAGTTTCTTTTCACTCCACAAGCCATCTCTGAACTGTCAGCTTCACGAACGAGTTCCTCTGGTGTTGGTGTGATGGCGATATCCAGCGAGCGCGTGCTTCCTGCTTATCTGTGCAGTGGTTTGCCAGAGAGTGCGTGTCTCCCCGGGCGCTTCAACACTCAGAGTGTTTCTCTCTTAAAAGAGCTTGCACGCGGCACGTCTTTTTAAAGATGCCTCGCCCGTGCACTTCTGGTTGTGGCAGGCTGGTGTCTGACTCTGATGGGCACGAGCACTGTCTAGTGTGTTTGGGCATGGATCACGCTAGAGCAGCGCTCGTGGATGAGTCATGTTCTCTCTGCGGGAACATGACCATCGCGTCACTTAGGTCGAGACTCAATGAACTCGCAAGAGTGAGAGTCCCCTCATCCACACCCCGATCTAACGCTCCCCCGAGGAGTGCTACTTCGGCTGGTGGCCAGGGTGACCTGAGGGTTACGGTCTGGAACCAGCCGCCGACTATGTGTCCGCGACCCCAGCCCCCGTCCTCGGTGACGGTGCCCGCTAGTGAACCTCCGATTCCCGCGAGTCGACCTTCGGGTGGCCCGCGAGTTTCGGTTGAAGCTACAGAGGAAGACGCTATGTCTGTAGCAGCATCACAAGGTGGCCTTGATTCTTCCGGAAGTGAAGATTCAGCGCAGCTGCCACCTTCCGGTGTGCATACGGCTGTGCCTGAGTCGGATCCGGAAATGACGGCCATGCTTTCCCGGGCAGCCGCGAGCATCGGTCTAGAGTGGAGGCCTCCACCCTGTCCTGAGTGCTCGCAGCTGGACGATTGTTTTTTGGGTAAGGCTGCCGACCCCCGTGGTCCACGGCAAACCCCAATACCTTTCTTCCCGGATGTGCATGATGAGATCTCGAAGTTCTGGAAGACCCCCCTGTCTTCTCGGGACCGCTCGCTGATCTCATCCGCCTTTCCTCCCCTCGATGAGGCGGCTGCCCGTGGGTACACTGGGCTTCCTCCGGTTGAACGCTCTGTTGCGATGCAACTGTGTCCTCAGAGTGCTTCTTCTCGGGGCGAGCCTAAGCACCCATCCAAGGCCTGTAGATTTTCGTCATCTATGGTGGCGAAGTCTTACAGTGCGGCGGGACAGGCGGCTACCTCTCTGCATGCTATGGCCACTCTGCAGGTCTACCAGGCCCAGATGCTCAGAGACATGCACGAGGGCAGGACAGACCCAGGGCTCTTCAATGAGCTGCGTGCCGCAACCGACCTCGCTCTCCGGGCGACGAAGGTAGCCGCTCGCTCACTCGGTCTGGTGATGTCCACTGCGGTGGTCCAGGAGAGACACCTGTGGCTGAACCTGGCTGACATGCGGGATTCCGAGCGGACACGTCTGCTCGATGCGCCCCTGTCCCAGGCCGGCCTCTTTGGCGGCGCAGTTGAGGATTCGCCCATCAGTTCTCGACTCCACAGAAACAGACAGAGGCTATCAAACATATTCTGCCCCGCCGGCCCGCTGCTGCCTCGACGTCGGCCGGGCAGACGCCTCAGCCTTTTCCCGCCGAGGGCGCCCTCCTAAGGCTCCCGCCCCTCCCGCTCGGCCAAAGCAGCAGCCTTCACCCAGGCACAGTCGCGGAGGAAGCCGTAGGAAGGCGCCACAGCCCTCTCCAGCCCCGCCCCCCGCCAAGCGCCGGGCCAAGCGGCGCTCCTGAGACGGGCTGCTCAGGGACGATGGTTGTTTCTCAGGAGATGGTAGCAGGACCACTCCTTCCCCCGGTGGAGGGCCGGGGGAGAATCTTTTGTTCTCCACTCCCCACTGCTCACCCACGGGTGGGCAGCACCCTAATGTGGTTAAAGAAAGAAACAACCCCCTCATCCCTGAGCACACAGAGTTCTCGGACGACACAGAGCGCCGCCCACAAGCCGTGCTCTCCTCGTCCCCCTCTGTCCCAGAGTCGGTTGACACGGCGTGCCGTCCATGGACCGTTTCGTCCCTGTCCCCCTCTGTTGCCAGACCCCTGGCAGAGCAGGCCCCCGTGGAACGCTGGTCCTTCCCTGGCCTCCTCTGTCAGGGCGCGGATGATAACTGCGCCCCCACACCGGATCGCTATGCCGTCCACGTCCGGGCCAGTTACTCCGCTTCGCTGCCCCTCCGGGGGGACGCCTGTGGTCCGCATGACCCCGCTGGTACAGTTCTTGGGAGCCTGGCTAGAGCTTCCCTACCTGTCCCGCTGGGTCGTCCGCACCATCAGGCTCGGCTATGCGATTCAATTCGCACGGTCTCCTCCCCGCTACAGGTGAGTCTGCTCCACTTTGGTCGGTGGCAATGCCCCCATCATGCGAGCAGAGATTGCCACCCTGCTGGCGAAGGGTGCAATCGAGACTGTCCCCCCAGCCGAGATGAGGTCCGGCTTCTACAGCCCTTACTTCATTGTCCCCAAGAAAACCGGTGGGTTAAGACCAATCCTGGACCTGCGCGTACTGAATCGCTCCCTTCACAGGATGCCGTTCAAAATGCTCACCGCCAAACGCATTTTTGAATGGGTTCGGCCCCAGGATTGGTTTGCAGCGATCGACCTGAAGGACGCTTACTTTCATGTCTCCATTCCTCCTCGACACAGACCGTTCCTCCGGTTTGCTTTCGAGGGGCAGGCATACCAGTACGCGGTTCTCCCTTTCGGGCTAGCCCTGTCTCCTCGCGTCTTCACGAAGGTCGTCGAGGCAGCCCTTGTTCCCCTTCGGGTTCACGGGGTTCGCATCCTGAACTATCTCGACGACTGGCTGATCCTAGCTCACTCTCGAGATCAGGTTTGCGAACAGAGGAACCTTGTGCTCCGGCACCTAGCTCGTCTGGGACTTCGGGTCAACTGGGAGAAGAGAAAACTTTGCCCCGTGCAGAGGATCTCTTTTCTCGGTATGGACATCGACTCAGACGCCATGTCCGCGCAGCTTACGAGCGAGCGCGCACAGTCACTGCTGACTTGTCTGAGACAAATTCAGGGCAAGAGTGCGGTTCCACTGAAACATTTTCAGAGGCTCCTGGGGCATATGGCATCTGCAGCCGCGGTGACGCCGCTCGGATTGCTTCATATGAGACCGCTTCAGCTTTGGCTTCGCGACCGAGTCCCGAGGTGGGCATGGCAACAAGGCACGCTCCGAGTACCAGTTACTCCGACCTGCCGTCAGACCTTCACCCCGTGGTTGAACCTCCGTTTTCTCAGGGCTGGTGTCCCCCTGGAACGAGTGTCCCGGCATGTTGTTGTCTCAACAGATGCCTCCACCACGGGCTGGGTCGCCATGTGCAATGGACATGCTGCCGCGGGCTCCTGGACAGGACCCCAGCGCCTATGGCATGTCAATTGCCTCGAGTTGCTGGCAGTACGCCTTGCTCTGCACCGCTTCCGGGCGCTGCTCATGGGTCAACACATACTAGTCCGATCAGACAATACCGCCACTGTAGCGTACATCAACCATCAAGGTGGTCTACGCTCCCGCCGTATGTCGCAACTCGCTCGCCACCTCCTCTTATGGAGTCAGAGGCATCTGAGGTCCCTTCGTGCCATTTACATTCCCGGAGCCCTGAACCGTGCTGCCGACGAGCTGTCACGGCTTCAGCCCCTCCCTGGAGAATGGCGACTCCATCCCCAGTCGGTCCAGCTGATTTGGGACCAGTTCGGGGACGCACAGATAGATCTGTTTGCCTCCCACGACTCGACCCATTGCGCCCAGTATTATTCTCTGACCGAGGGCACGCTCGGCACGGATGCTCTGGCGCACAGCTGGCCGCGGGGCCGCAAATATGCGTTTCCCCCAGTGAGCCTTCTTGCGCAAGTCTTGCGCAAGGTCAGGGAGGACGAGGAGCAGGTCCTTCTGGTTGCGCCGTACTGGCCCACCCGGACTTGGTTCTCCGAACTAGTGCTCCTCGCGACAGCACCTCCTTGGCCAATTCCTCTGAGGAAGGACCTCCTTTCTCAGGGACGGGGCAGCCTGTGGCACCCTCGTCCCGATCTCTGGAACCTCCATGTGTGGCTCCTGGACCGGACAAGGCAGGTTTGAGTACCCTACCACCTACGGTGGTGGCTACCATCACATCCGCTAGAGCGTCATCCACTAGGCACGCCTACGCGTTGAAGTGGAACCTCTTCGTCAACTGGTGCTCTTCTTGCCGAGAAGACCCCCGGAGGTGTTCGATCAGTTTCGTGCTTTCCTTCCTTCAAGATGGGTTGGAGCGAAGGCTGTCTCCCTCCACCCTCAAAGTTTATGTTGCCACTATTGCCGCTCACCACGACTTAGTGGAAGGTAAGTCCATAGGGAAGCACGACCTGATCGTCTGAGGCTTAATCCTCCTCGTTCTCCTCTCGTTCCCTCTTGGGACCTCTCAGTGGTCTTAAGTGCCCTGCAGAGTGCTCCCTTTGAGCCTCTGCAATCAGTGGTGCTTAAGTTCCTGTCAATGAAGACAGCGCTCCTGGTTGCTTTGGCCTCTCTCAAGAGGGTCGGGGACCTGCACGCATTCTCCGTTGACGAAGCGTGCCTGGAATTCGGGCCGGCTTACTCTCACGTGATCCTGAGACCCCGGCTTGGATATGTGCCCAAGGTTCCTACCACTCCCTTCCGGGACCAGGTGGTGAACCTGCAAGCGCTGCCCTCGGAGGAGGCAGACCCAGCCTTGGCACTGCTCTGTCCAGTACGCGCTCTCCGCGCCTATGTAGACAGGACGCAGTGTTTCAGGACCTCAGACCAGCTCTTTGTCTGTTATGGTGGGAAGCTGAAGGGAAAGGCTCTCTCAAAGCAGAGGTTGTCTCACTGGATAGTGGACACCATTGCTTTGGCATCCTCTTGGGCTCTAGCGCATGGCGCCTCACTAACAGACATCTTCAGAGCTGCAGGCTGGGCGACACCGAACACATTCGCCAGATTCTACATTCTCCGAGTGGAGCCAGTGTCCTCTCATGTACTCGCTTCAACTAGCTAGTACCGAACCCGCTCAGGTGTCTTCGCTTGCTCGCCATTCCACTCCACGGACTGGATACGTGCGATATTCTGCTCAGGTGAGCTTCTCCGCAAGCCCTGAGTTCCTCCAGCACCCTTGATGCTAGCGTCAGTGTCTATTGCCTGGGCGTCGGCTAGGTGCCTCCCGTGTGCATGGTCCCTCCCAGGAGCTACCCCCACACGTGTATTTCCACTGTAAGCCTCTCTGAGCATGTGTCTTTCCCTTGGCAAGCCACCTTGCCACACCTGAGGTTGAAATATTCCACCTGCGGCTGGACACCTCAGAGTTTCTCCATATGTTTCCTTCGGGTCATATGTGTATTTCCAAATGCCCCCCCCCCCCCCCCGGGTTGGTGTTCATTGCATATTTCCTCTAAAGCTATGGGATATGCTTCCCAGTGTACCTTGGTATTCCTGTGATAAATAGGAGTCCTTCGTCCAAAGTCTCTCGAGGGCTCAGATTTACGCAGGGCACTGGAAGACAGCTATGAAGGTGCCGTGATTAGACTGTTAACCCCATTTCGTCGTCATTCCGACGTAATTCGGAGTGACCACGAAAGGGAACGTCTCGGTTACGTATGTAACCCTCGTTCCCTGAGTAGGGAACGGAGACGTTACGTCTTCCTGCCACTTCCGCTGTACTGCGGGGATCGCCTGAGTTCAGTCTTGGCTCCTCAGCGAAGAAACATAACTGCATGTTGCCGGCGTCCTCCTTATATACCCACGAGGTGGGGCGGAGTTACGTCATGCAAATTCCGCAGACCCATGGCATTTCTTTGCCATTGGCTCGTTTTTAAATACTCTAAGCTGATAGGCTTTCTAAGCGAAACCCCATTTCGTCGTCATTCCGACGTAACGTCTCCGTTCCCTACTCAGGGAACGAGGGTTACATACGTAACCGAGACATTCTCAACACTGCCAAAACTAAAATTCGACCGATATTAACTACTATTGAATTATTGCATGAACTATTGATAAGAATGTAGAAACTTACAACATTAGCTAAGAACAATGCCAAAATAGCTATTTGATCACTGGTTAACCAATAAGTTTCACCAGAAATCACCAGAAAATGTGTTGTTTTAGAGAGTATATTGCTTTAGAGATTGAGCATTTCATGTTAACTTATGGAAACTAACTCGTTCATTTTGTCTGTAGCACGGTAAGTTTTAAGAGTGCTTTCTTTGATAGATTCGCTGCCAGACTCCATTTTCTTTGCCATTTCCTCTGCAATCTGCTTTGTCTGTCTCATTCTCTTTCATTTCTCCATTTACTTACTTGACACTCCTCCCTATTCTTTTTTTTTTGTTATATTCATTTCACAGTCTTACACCCCTCTTTCTTTGCCCCTCGCACCTCCCTTCCAGTTCTCTCATCTTTTCTTTCCTCTTGCCAAACTCCAAAGGCCCTGGTGGTGAAGTGTTCAGGTCGCCGTGGCAACAACAGGTCCCATTCTTTCGTCATGCTGGTCAGAGCTGATTGGAATTCTAAGTTGGGCCCGGGTTCAGTGAGCTGATGAGAACAGGATGTGCTCTCCTGCTCCACACAACAGCCTTAAGGAAATGCCAGCCAATGGGAAGACAGAAACCAACAACATGCCCAAGCAACAAAGTACAACAATAAAGTTTAGGGAGACAAGCCACCTGCTGAAAATGTAATATTATTTAATGGTACAATCTTTAAAAAAACAGGTTCTTTATGGCGAAAAAAAAAAGTTTTATTAATGAAAGGTTAATTAGGGACTCAAAATGGTTCTTCTGTGGCATTGCTTTGAAAACTCTTTTGGAACCTTTATAGAGTGTATGTCACGAAATATCCCAGTCAAATGTGTCGGTTGTAATTTAAAATAATAATAAATCACACAGAAGTAACTTTATATCCAATTTGTGTGGCCAACGTGCGCAATTTTTGCTAAATTCCAGATGTGGATTCCTATTGAAATTTGACTGAACAGCTGTAAATGTGACGAACCTTAAGCCAGCGCTCTTAAAGATTTTCAGAACAGCGTTGGAGTTTTTTCCCCAGTTAAGACGCTATGTGCTATATACGAAATATCAGCCGAAGTGTAGTATCTGATTTCCCATATAGTTTGTTTCTAGAAATAAAAAAGTCGATACAATGTAAAGTATTTGCTCTGGCTCTTGTTTTCAATCATTTTGTTCCATTGTTGTGCCTGTTGTTGTTGTCTGTTGCCTTTGTCCCAGCATGACGTTACGGTTGGTCACTGTGGTATTTTTCCCACCCCTCATCCACTGTGATTGGACGGCTGGGTAAAGAGTGACAGTGATGATCGCTGCGTTTTACCCAAAGTTGAACTTTCTTCAACTCTCGGCCACCAGAAAAAAAAACGCTGAGCACTCAGCGTGAAATAGACACTCAGCGCATTGTCATGTTGCTGCCAAACGCAGCACTCTAACGGTGCTCCCATTGAAACCAATTGGAAAAATACGCTAGCCTTGGGGGGGAAAAAAAACGCTTCACGCTGGTGGACACTTATATTATATGCAAACAAATGACCTCAATTGTACTTGTCTCAATTTCTGCAAAAATATATCACTTTTCACCATAGCTAAGATTTATTTAACTTTATCATAATAAAACATTTATTAAGTCTCACTAATCTCCTTTATAAACTATAGCAAGCATGTACAAACACACACCCACTACTTCACCCACATAGAATTCTCCACATTTCATACAAGATTACCGGCAGCATAGTTTGTTGCTTTAATGTAAAACATCACTAATGCTCTGCTGGCCTCAATCTGAGAGGAAGATGGTGTGCTGCATTACCAAAGAACTTGCCTATTACTGCAGCTTACCGACCACTCAAGAGTGACTCATCCAAGACTCTACAGGTTTCCTGAAAATTGTCACGATGTGGGTGTTGTGTTTGTGTATCTTGTTCTTGTCTGTCATGTGTTCCCCTGTCCTTTCATGTTTCAGCTGTTCCCTGTTTTGTTGATTAGTCTCCCCATGTGTTTCTAATTAGCCACGCCCCCTTGTTATCTTGTTTAGCTTGTTTGCCTGTCTTTTTATACCTCTGTGTTTCAGTTGTGGTTTGTCGGTCGCTGTCTTTGCTTTAGTGTTCCTGTGTTCCTTGTTTCTCTGTTATTTTGATTAAATATGCTGCAATTGGATTCTCTCTCTGCTTCGTCCTTCCGGCATCATGACAAAAATTAAGGATGAAAACCTAAGACCTCTATTCAAATAAAATATTTAATTTAGGCTGTTAGTTAATGAATGATGGCTGCCAATGGAAAACTTGTCAACATGGTTGCCAAGGCGTTGCTAGGCAGTGTTTATAGAGTTCAACAGTTGGAAAACATTCATTTTCTCCATTAGGAAATTGATTTTGAATGATAAATTATACACCTTTAAAAAACATACCTACTGTGATCTAAGAGGTTGTTAATCCATTGTATTTACTTCTGCTGAAGCCGTCAGCATGTGTCAGTTTATTTTTTAAATAATCGTGTTAAACAGTGGAACTCCTAGTGAAAAACTACATTACTCATATAAAATAATTACACCAATCAGAGAGTCAAAAAAGCATCAAGCTTCAAAATAGCTCTTTAGCTCCACCCAATCCCATGAAGCGCTGCGTGTGACGTGAGTCAGTTGATCTCACTGTGCTCTCAAAATACTGAAATGTTTGTAAATGCATTTTTTGCTAATTACATTTCGCTATCGTTTAAAATTAGATTATGCTGTTTGCAATTCTTCATAGGATTGCAATTCTTTCCCTCACTAAAACTGTTAAGTAGGCCTACACAGTCTTGTACATTAGCAAATTTTCCTTCAAAGTTTGTATTGTTGTGATTCATGTGTAGTTTTGTGGTTCATGGCTTATAACTCTTTAACCCACTGGTCCTATTCACGTGTCGGTCAAAAATGACAGAATTTTTTTTTTTATTTCAATGAAATGAATGTACTATATTTCAGTTCGATAATTATATTTTTGCTGTATTTATAATCCATTTATTCTCTTTTTTTAGCATAGACCTTAAATTTCCAACTTAAAGGGGTTATCGGATGCAAAATTCACTTTTATATGGTGTTTGCATATAATTGTGTCTTTGCAGTGTGTGGACACAACCACCATACAATGAAAACTTTTTTTTTTAATCCTCAAAAAGCCTAAACACTCAATAATCAAGCTGTTTGGATTTTCTGAGCAATATGATGTCCTATTGCTCATGCTCCGCCCACGACCGCTGATGGACTGATGGACCCGTATTAGCATATTTCCCGTATTAGCATATTTCAGTCATCAGTCATTTATATACTTTCTGCAAGGAGGTTGCCATGGCAGCACTTTACATGTCTTGTGTCATACGCCCCATGGAAGAGAGGGGTGGTGTGAGCAGTTGCTCATTATCATTTAAAGAGACGTGCACCGAAACAGGTTGCTGTGAAGCTGTTTTTGAGGAGGTAAAAGGGGTGTTGATTTACACACCCATTGAGGAATTTTAACCAAAGTATGTTACAAACTTTACACGAAGACAAAGAATCATATCAACTTGTGTAAAATGGGCATCTGATGTCGTAAATCTTTAAAATAAAAATAAACGTAAAATTTTACGGACCAAAGAGCACAAGAGGGGGAAGGCTATTTTAAAATCCCTACGGGAAAAAAAAAAGAACTTCCAGAACCAGCACAGGTGAAAAGCAGGTACTGTTGCACACTATTAACGTATTGCTAGGTGGTTGCTAGGGTATTCTGAGTAGGCCTACTTACTTATGGGGCCAGGTCAAAACAGCCCACCCTTAAAGGGTCACCCAAAAATAAAAATCATATAAAGTTATTGTAATCATAATTATAATCATGTCGCTCCAAACCTGCAAGTTCAAAACAACAACAAAAATAACGACTTTATTCAACAATTTCTCCTCTGCTGAGTTAAAGGCACAATATGTAATATGTTTCGCCACTAGAGGGCGCAGTTTCCAACAATAACAAAGGCGTATTTTTATGACGCAGTGACGAGCGCTGAATGATGGGACTTGCTGTCAAGCTGAAAGATCTAATAATGTTTATGGATGAGTGCAAACATTCATGTTTTTTAACATTACAGTGGTATAAAGCAGGTCGCGATTGCTAAAGAGACAGATATCACACGCGAGTCCCGCGGATATAAAGGAATAAGGACATTTAATTATACCGATCTACCCGCAAGTGCTGGATTACTCACACAGGACAGATATCACACGTGAGTCCCACGGAAATTAAGGAATAAGGACATTTAATTCTACCGAACTACCCGCAAGTGCTGGATTACTCACACAGGACAGTTTATTAGACGAATTAAACTTGTGAGGTAACGCAGCGCTGCTTCTCTTGGTCTAACGTTACACTATCACACCAAACGGCATTTAAATGTGTGTTGAAAGTTATTATGTTATTCTACGTGTTAGTTTGTTTGCTATACGAAACTAGCAGTAACATTAACGTTAAGCTAGATCAGCATTAGAATAACATACTGACCATATTCCATTTCTAACATTTCATCATGTTGAGCTAACGTTATATATCATTGACTTGTTTTATGTACCCTACATTTGCTCACCTGTCTAATAAAGCTGTCAAGTCGTGAATCGTGAAGCTCTGTCAAGTCCAAGTTAGTCGCGGAGGTGGAGCTCTCGGCATCTCAAAAACGCCAACGCTGATATTGATCCTTATTTTAGTTCTCCTTGTTTGTTCCAAAGTCTGATTGCCATGGTCTGTTTGAACGAAACAAGAACTGCACAAACGTACGCACCTAGTTGTCCACGTCTGTCGCCATGGTTACGTCATGGCTATGGCAGTTCGAGCAGAAACCGAGGATAGCGCGGATATTGCGTCATTGACAGGCGACATTTTTTTCCGGGACGGCCACTTATTTAAAATTGGAATTTCTCTGTAATAAAAAATCTTTGGAGACTTTTGGGATATTGTAAGTACACAACTGCAGGAAATATATCACACTGTGCAAGTGATTTTTGGATAAATTATTACAAAATTCGTACATATTGTGCCTTTAAATAATCCGGAAAAGATGAGCAATAGTAATGCTTGCCTTACACATTAAAGTTCATTTCAGGTACCATAAATCCCAGAAGAACCTCTCTTAAGGGTGTTGATTAAAACGAAGAAGGAGACATAAGATGTTTGAAATTCCTGATTGAAACCAGCATCTTTGATACAAAACTGTATCTGTCATTTTTCTATAATGTGACCCTGCTGGCTTTATATTTCCTGACATTATACCTAATTATTCTTGCTTTCTCTTTGATATCTTTTTTTCCACCAACCCGCCAGCCTCGGCCGTCCCCGCCCTTTTACTGTCTACACAAAGGATGCACCCCTCGGGCGCTTCAACCACCCCGGAGGGATTCCGGGCCAGATGATGTCACTTTTGGCTGCATGTTGTAAAGCCAGCTGCTTCTGTTGCTTAGAAACGACCCCTCCAAGAGAAGAAGCACAGAAAATAATCATTTTGCCACCTAATACACTCAGCTCTCGCTCTGGTAATTGCTTCATAAATGATAAATTAGTGTCACAATTCAAACTGAAATCTGACATACTAGGAAATAAGTATCTAAATGATCTCTGAAATAACTATTAGCAGTGGATGCTCAAGCTAATACTATTACTGTTGCTCATATTTTAGTAATGGATTGAACAAAATCCTAACCTTAAGTATTACACCGCACTGTTTCTGTTAAAGAGACCTCAAATTATGCAGATTTCTGAAAAATGTGCCGTTACATTTCAGTAATAGTAAGGTCATCAAACGTGTGCACAATGTGTACAAAAACGGAAATATTTTCCTTTGGATTTTTCACGTACAGACAACACTACCGTCTAAACGATCCCGTTCACACGGATCCGTGAAACCGATTAAAAGCTGTATTATGCTGCCAGGCCAGTAGTAGGCGATGTCACTTTGAAAAGAAACTAGACTGAACACATAATGCACATGCACATGACGTCACTGGTTTCACAAATTCACATTTTTGTAGATTACACAGAGACAATAACGGTACCGTTTTCAAAAACTTGCACATTGAAACACAATTCCAAAGTTTGCATTTTCGGGCCCCCCAAATGGTCCCCATGTTTTTAGTTAAACTGCCCCTTAAACATATTATTTCCATAATAAATACTCTTTGTAAATGTATTCTAAAGTGTGCTTTCTTTTCATAAGGTTCTACAAGCTAGAATATCTGGTCTTCTGGGTGGTCAAAAACCGGACTTGACCTCAAACACCCTAACAACCACTTAGTAAAACACTAAAATAACTCTAAACATAACAACGCCCTGGCAACCACCCAGAACACCCTAGCAACTACTTAGCAACATGCTAAAAGAACTCAGAACACCTTAACAGCCACATAGCATAGTGATGGCAACTTTTTCACATGCAGGCAAACATCTCTTTAAAAAAAAAACTAATTGTAATAGGTGTATTTTTTCCTTATTAAATTAGAATTTTAAAAAATGTATTAAAAATACTAAATTTTTTAAACACTCTAAAATGTGTGCCACTTATCTCAACAGATATTAATGTACGTCAGCGCGGCTCATTTTTCAAAAAAACAATACATTACCTGCGCTGCGCCAAACACACGACTGATTATGACACACTCCATAATGTGCGTCAGTTGCGCAAGTACACACAACTGTGTGTGCTGAATATGAGTGTGTTTGCGTGTGGGCCCAAATGATTAATAAGCTGGACAAAATTGCCCACAAATGAGAAATGATCCCATTGTCTGTCACCATTGAGCTTCACAGCAGGGTGGGGTTTGTGATGAGTAGAAATGAAGAGAAAGCAGGATAGGAAAATGATGAGGTTAAGAAAAAAGGATGTGCTGGTCACGAAGCGGACAGGTGTGAATAATGATGCTCAGCACTGGCAGATTCTCAGTTTTCACCCTTTCTTTTGTTTACGCTTATACGCCACCCACAATTTTGCTCTCCGTTCAACAGGATCACGAAGAGGTTTAGTTAGCTGCCATATCAAGACGGTTCCCTCTCTTTGCTGTCAGTGGTAGTATGTCAGTACCAGCAGCGTGAAAATGAGTATCACCAGCAGTCGTGTTGTAGAGACACTGTGTGCTGGATTTCAGCAGGGACAGAGAAGACTTGTCACTCTGACACCATTCACACGCATAAATCAACCCATTGTTCAATCACTGCAGCTTCACACACCCTCTACACACACAAGAGAGAGAGAGAGGGAGAACAAGACATACACACTTAGATACCAGATATGTGTGATAGGCCAAGATCAAATATAGTCAAGGCTAGAACATTACGTCAAAGCCTCTTAGTCTTCAAAAACAACTCTTAAATTGAATTATTAATGATTTTTGTACTTTGCACAGTTTGCAGTAAAAAGAGTTGGAACATGATTCGTTTTAATTGCTATAACAGTCCAAAATTTATATAAAAAAATGCAAATTTTCAAAACAAAATAAAATAATATTAAATAAAATACCTCTCCATCACACATACACATGGCTGGGTCTGAGCACATAAGAAATTCTGCAACACTCTCTGAACTACTGAAATCTGTCTACAAAAATGTTCACCTAAAAATGTGCTTCATGTGGTAACATCAAAATTATTATTTATATATTTATATTTATCAAAATATTATCACAGAATCAACCTAAAATAAAAACTATCAGGATAGACACTAAAAAAACTATATTTAAGGGTTTAACTTTGTTATACTACCACACTACTGAGATAATCATTTCTGAATGTTATGTTACCAGTAAAATTAGATAATTTTAAATCAGACTCATTCAAGTAACTTGACGTCACTCTATGTACTTTTGCTGCCAATATTAATGATCCCAACTAGACTGTGAATATCCATAAAACAAGCAAAAGAGAGATGCTATTAACGTTTGAGACTTGGCCTGGTCACCTTCCTTCCTGAAAGCACTTTCTTGATTCTATTTTGCCCATTAAAATAATGTCCTGAAAGGTCATTCCACTCTCTGCCTAATCAATGAATGCAATGTTATTATTTGAGAGGACTTGCCATTTGATTAATATTGATACAGCCTTAATCTGACAGAATTCAGTTTGAATTCAGAAACCATGCAGTTTCTTGTTTCACTATTTTCAATCATTTACACCGTGTTAACCAGGTGTGATTTGTCTTTTCACACTGAAACCAACAATGCTATATGAAGGAACAAAATCAGAACATAGTTGCAGTGTAATATACAGTTATGTAGAGTGGTATTATACCAATGATATATTCAATGTGGGGCAGAGCTAACCAGTGAAATTAGAAAGCAAGCAACCGATCATTTATCTGGTAGGCATCGATATCTGTTATTACTTGTCAAATGATCATGTCGGACCTGACTAAGACACAGTGATATACAAGCTTGTTTGATGTCATATATCAGCAATCTTTATAAAGCTACCAGTCCTTGTGAAAACTGCACTCAAACATACTTTTTAAAAGTACCTATTAATACAGAATTAATGTCCTTTTAAAGAATCTAATTAAGTGTGAACTGAATGTAGCCTAATGTTTTCAACACTTAATTGCATAATAGTATGTCATGTATTTAAATATAGTTATAAGTACACATTTGTAATGATAAAGTAAATTAAATGATTTTAACTTTAAAATAATGTCGAATTACAAACTACAGTTAACATTAGGCTATAATTAAGGACATGTGCTGTAACACACATGTATGTTAGTCAATAAATCAAAATAGGTGTACTTCTTTAAAGCACGATAAAAGATCATTGAAACATAATGATTTAAAATGTACTTTAAAGCTCATAATTTGACATTAATACAAAGTGCACTTTTTTAAAACAGTCATGAAAGTGAACTCTCTTTAAGTACCTTACGTGGCCTTTTATTTCATTGATATATCTGCAAGTATACTTTTAAGATTTAAAATACACGTGTACATTCAATACAATTATGCACATTTCTTTTCCATAAAGGTAATAATCAGCAGGATTTCCCATCAACAATTATGTTTTAATGGCTTTGTTTCTATTTCTGTGATATTGTGTTTGATAGCCTCACCCACCATCTACTCTCATCTGTCCAAAACCCCATTTCACAACCGTACATGCACACACCTGTTCAGATTTTCTATTGTCCTGTCACATCATATAGAATTTCCTCTTTAAGAAAGGACAGACAAATCACTGGAAACTTGTAATACTGATGGAGTAAAGGGTTTTATTTCCTTCATGGCTTTACCCAGAAACCCTAAATCTGTGTTTATCTGGCTGGACTAGTCCGGGTTATTTTCTTCTCGAGCACACATCTTGCTGCTGATTCTGTCTCCAGGCAACTCCCACGTGGTGGGTTGTGATCCAAGATGCCTCAGACTTGTTCCTAAAATACTTGACCCAAACTACATCACACGCTTTCACCAGGAAACGCGTCAAAACTGCCCACCTCCCCCAGCCTGTGATATAATCCCCCAAAAGACTAACAGCTGATACATCTGACAGTTAATGGTTTTAAAATCATTGAACAACTTAAAATGTAATTTTGAACTCAGATATTAGATTAATATCGTGGTTTATTTTTCACTAAATATTCTGAGCAGTATTATCTGGACAGTAAGTTCAATAGGCCTTTTGATCTTTTTAAAAATAATTTGATATATTTTAGTGAGTTGGGCTACCAGGACAAGTAACAACAACTATTTATAAAATAGACAGAAGATTTTAATATTCATTTTTGCTATTAAAAAATTAGTGGTGTTTTTGACTAAATTCAATCCTATTAAAATCATATAGCCTATGCTACGTGGTATAAAAAATAGGACCAATAATGATACTGTGATGACAAATAAAATGTGGGCATAAATGATTTGTGGCATGTCACAAATTTGATATTTATAATAATGGGAATAGCATAATGCTTGAAGTATATAATTCAAGTATATACTTGAAGTTTAGCCTATACAAATATGCATTATACAGTTTTTTATAATGTCTTAGCCTATAATCAGCACAATTTTAAAATGTTAGCCTAATATAGGGACCATATACACATACATAGTTAGAATTTTAAATAGTAATGTATGATATCATGTGTTCATTATACATTCATAACAGGAATAGGCAAGTTATAGGTTAACTGTAATTTGATTGTGGTTACCATCCCTTCTGAAAACATGTAGGCCTAATCGCGATAGAGATTGTATTATATAGCATTATTATGAATATAATACATAATGTATTGAGGTAAGGACACAAACTGATCCAGCTGACGCCTCGTGAACAGTCATGACGTCATACACGCAGTGTCTTCAGGGATGCGAGAGTTTAGTGTATCTAAACGCGCATTTTCCTTAAATAAGTAGGCCTAAATGTATTACTACTTTGAGACTTATTCAAATGAAATAAACAATCACATGACGCAGCATGTGTGTGTACATAAACACACATAATCGTCTCAGGTGAATCACATCGGCTTCATGTGCGTATAGCCTATTTCCGGTGCTGCACTTTACACTTGATTGGTGAAAATTAGGAATTTCAGTAGCCTATCTATTTTATTATCAGTTATTACCAAAATAACTTGCCCTAACTCACTATACATAATATAAAATGGTAAATCAGGTTATACACTAAATAAACATACTACCCAGAAAACATTGCTCAGAATAAGCTATTTAAAAAATAAAATAAGACTCCTAAATAAATTAAAAAAACAAATAATACTTATGTCGAATCATTAAGCCTAGTAGCACCATCGCAGTTTCAACAGCGTATACTATACAGATTCAGTAAAAGCCCATCATTACGTAAATATAGACCCATTCACTTACCATAGGTTGGTTTTAAATTAGTCACCTCGGCCATTTTGAAGTCCATTGTATTGGCTGTGATCAGAAAACAAAAAATAAAAAGCAAAGGGAATCAAATTCTATTTTATTTCCATGAATTTCTTCAGGCCGATCCTCCAGCTGAATGGGTGGCCGAGCTGTAGGATGTTTTCTTCTGTGCCTGCGCGCTCCTCAAAGATGCGCTCGGTGACGCGCCCGCGCTCCCGCCTCCTCCGCTCCAGATTCGAGTGTGATGGAGAGGCTGTTCACTGCAGAGCCAATGGGTAGAGCGTGACGTCCAACTCCCCCTCTTAGAATGTCATCTGGGCGTAATGGGTGGAGCTAGAAGGTCCAACCACACCCTAACCCTACACATGACCATATCCCTCCACAAATCAATAGAGATGGAGCTGGGCTAGGTCAAGCTTCACCCATGACGTCCAGACTCCAGAGAGGGGGAGCTGGACGTAATTTGGCTCTGCAGCGCCGACTGAACTTTTTTATTTTTTTTTATTTAAAAACAAGCCCTTCAGCGTCCCCTACAGTGCAAAAAACAGACAACACTATGAACCTGAAGTGTTGCACTGCATATTTTATTCGAAAATAATAGCCTATTATAAACATTACACAATTGTATTTATTTTTTTCATATAATATGAATGATATAGTATTTGTGTTTTTTATATTAAAATTACAATTATATTCTAATTATTCTATCAAATTAAATATTTGAATATTAAAAATTTGAATATTAACTTTTCCACTAATTCATCATTTTTTAGCTGTTTGTCATTACTAGAAGAGTATTTTTAAAACTCATTTTATGGAAACTGTATTTGCATAGAATTACATGACTCAAGATTCTATTATTTCAAGGGCCGTAAAGCACTTTTAAAATCGTCTGATATTTCCAGTTTTCCATGAATTCATAACCTTGATTATATAACTGTAGACTCTTTACAGGCATAATTTGACTACATGTCACAAAGAAATACAACTCAAAACATATATGTATCAAAACGATTTTTTTTTTTACTTTGGTGTACAGTCAACATACAGGAGCAGAATGTCCTTTTAACAATAGAATAATTATAATAACAACAATAATTGACAATATCAATAAAATAGTCAATTCAAATATATTCACACTGGATAACATACTGATAAATACTTGTAAGAAATAGGTTTCATATATGGAATGCTGTTGATTGACTTCCAGTTGGGTGATTGTCATGTTACTGACACACATGTTGGCTTCATCATGTGTTAACCTTACACAATACAGTATGCCAATCAGTGAAAACACACAAATTCTAGAAGTTAAAGTGTTACAAGGGACTAGGCCACATATTTTGAAGGGGGGGGGGGGGGGGGGGGGGGGGGCATCATTTGGACTTGAACAAAAATATTTTCTAAACCTTTGATACAGTGAAAGAAAATCTAAATTACAGACCAGAACACAGTAGCAAATGAAAGAGAAGTAATTTGAAGTTACTCTTCAATGACAATAGTAACTACACGTCTATGTCACGATGACCTTTGGGGTCGATTGTAACATATTTTCTGTTTTTAAGGCAAAATAACCACCCAATGACTGAGGACCACGTGATTTTCAGTGTTGGGTGTAATGCATTACTCTAAAAATTGATCAGTTGACTTAAAGTGAGGAAACCCGTTGCCTTCAAATGATTAAGTACATACACTTCATGCTTAATTGAAAAAATTAAGTAACGTGAACTTGCCAATTCCACATAAATTATTTTTTTCAATTACGCATGAAGTTTATAAACTTAACTTAAAAAAAGTGAGGAAACCCATTGCCTTAAGTCAACGGATAACTTTTTACGGTGTAATTAATTACTGTAATTTCATTACTTTTTCCCTTTAAAAAGTAAAGTAATGGATTACTCTTAATTTGTCTGTAATTTAATTAGTTACTTCTGATTTAATTGCATTAAATACTGTATAGACTATGTAACAATTCTATATATAAATAAAATGTAACATCTGATGTTAAAATGTAACCTCTCTTTAAATATTTCAGTCAGTTCAAGAATAATGTATGCAATTTTATATTTATTTAAAAGAGATGTTTCATGTCTGTCCTTGTTTTGTTCAAGTGGTTGAGGTTGATATGGGATTTAGAAAGTAATTAGTAAAACGTTTAGTACTCTTTTTTTGGAAAAGAGTAATTAGTACAGTAATCTAATTACACTGTTAAAGATGTAATTAGTAGCTTATTTACTTTTTTAGAGTAACGTACCCAACACTGGTGATATTTTTTTGGCAAACTCTTTAGACCAACAAAATGCTTCGAATCATACCTGTAATTCTAATCAAGCTATGCACTGAAATTGCTAATGACATTTAGATACTTGTCTAAGTCTATTTTTATAAATGTTTCTATCTTTAAATACAACAAATATGTTATCATGTTAATCGGATGTGTAATGCGAGAGCTTAAATCTATTTCACCCAAAATGACCTCAAGATAGCATACCGGTTTAAAGATAAGTCAACACTGATTGCGTACATTCCAAAGTGCCTTTGAAATTTGCATTTAAACTACAGCTTTACTGTAATTAGCCTTTAATCTGTAGTGTATGTATGGAACACGTATCCATTGAAATACAGCACAAAGTCACTCATCGAAAAACAATGAGTGTACCTGACATCTAATGTGTTTTATAGCAACTGACGTTCAAGAAAAAGAAAGAAAACAAGGCATTATGCTTTACAATAAATTGCCCGAAAGGCTCATAATTCTCAACGTGACCTGAGCCGATCTGATCAATCCTGCAGATGTAGAATTTGCATCTTTTGCATCGCCCAATTTACAAACGTCATACAGGGTCAAAACGAAACCCGAAAAAACACTCTATGACTGTAAGACGACTAAAACATCCCTGACGTAATTCATTGCTTAAAACTACTGGAATATTTCAGACCAATAGAAGGTTTGCTAAGTTTATAATCAATATGAGAATAACTGGGATGGGCTTTTTTAGTTATTTCAAAATCTATCTATGAACAAAGGAGCACAAAGGGAAAGGCACAAAGATTATTACTTTACTGGGAACGCAGAACATCATACAATCCTCTACTAAATCGTTTCTCTCAAGTTGTCATTGACCACAGCTAACACTTGTCAAGCACTAAAAAAAGTGAGGATCTGATTAAAGTCAACATGAAATGGCATTCGCAACCCATTTTCTTTTGTAACTTAACATATTTCTCAGCCAAATACTGTAATACTGTAATAAGTGGGGGTTGCAAAAGTCTCTTATGCTCTACAGTACAAAAATACAGTAAAACTTACAGAGCCCCTAAAAAAACTATTAGTTATGGTAAAATAAAAGGTGGGAGAAAAAATTACATTTCAAATGCTTTGGCATTCGCTAACAAAACTTTTGTGATGGAAATAATACGATGTTGGAGGAAAAAACTATACTTAAGTGATTTTGTGAGTGAACACAAAGTTTCTCAGAGAAACGCAATACTTATGTAAGAGAATTTATTTTTTTTAATTTCATGTTGACTTTACCATACTATAATGAGGTTCCACTTTTCTTTTTATTAGATTTGCATTTGTATTGGATGCACATACTAAATAAACCAATAAAAAGGGTCTTTCAATAAATGCATAATTTCCTGTAAGTGTACAGTAAAATATAGACATTTCAATTTGGAAAGGCAGCAAAACAATAATATTTAATGCTCAAAGTTTCGATGTTCTACCCGTTTGCAAAAGGTTATAGTGGTATGGGGCTGACTGACTGAATTTCACTCCCAATCGAGACAAGAGTTGCTGGGCGAGATAAATGCTAAAGCTGAGCAATTGGTGTTGGCAAAAACCCATTGTTTGAAATCGGTCAGTCGGTGCATCAAGGCTCTACATTCAGTTCAAGACACGCCTTGTTTTGATTTGGTTAAAGTATGAGGTGAGCATGACATCCGGAAAGTAGAAGATTCCAGACACATTTTGGCATAAAGAAAAATCCACTGGGTTCATGCTTGATTATTATGAGGTATTCTGGCTCTGGTGAGTTACACCACATGGCAAATGATTTGGTTACAAACACCGAACTGCATCACAATACTAATACCACCATTTTAAAGCTGAACAATTCAGGCTTGTTTTTTTTTTTCTTGTTTTTTTTTTTTTTTGGTATGAAAATAAAGGAGCTGGAAGGCTATTGCAAGTCTAACTAATAAGATGCCTGGATAGTAAGCCGTGTAATAGCTGAGGTCCACATGTGGAGGAACACAGCACAAGCAGAGATGAGGAGCGTTTTGTTTTGACAGTTTGTCCTGTTATCTGTCTGGTACAGTTTGTCTCCCAGAGGCAGGTTTGCATCTACATCAGCTGGTCCTTTCGAACGGTTCCTGAAGTGACCAGCGCCAATATAGCGATATACATTTGCTCTGAGGCATTTAGTGCTACCAAACCCGTGGATCTCAAGATATTCTGAGTTTTTATGCAATGAACTTGGTTGGAGGTTGAACAGTCTCTTCCTCACTTGTGTAGTGTTGTGTGTATGTGTGTTTATGTGATACCAGAGTCTAATAGAGCACAACACAATGTTCCACAAGTAAAAAATACCATTCATTTTCTTCACAAAGATTCGAGTCAATCTCGCTGCACTCTCAATATTATAAGTAATTTAACATTTGAATACTTTTTGAATATTTGAACAAATATTTTAGAACAAACTTCAAATATATAGTATACAAGCTGATTTAAATTCACAATGCATTTGTTTTTTTTGCAATGTTCCATCTTGTAGCTATTTGGTTTGGTTCAAGGATCAGAACTCTTTACGGAGTAAGTAAATGGAAAAATACTTCCGGAACCAAGGCCATTGCAAAAACGGCAGTTTTTCGTGCTTTGTTTTATGTTCAGACACTGACCCATAAATTAATTTCTTGCGAGGACATATTGTAAGCATTTTATACCAGTATTGCAAAACTATTAGGCTCTAATATTCTTAGTATAACTGCATGGTGTGCAAAGCTAGAAAGGCAAATGAACAATAAAGCTATTTCCCTGAACTTAATCTGCAATCAACCCTGTGTAAACTTGCATTCATTAGTAGACCTGTAGCGCTAAGGTATATACATCTAATTTGAATGGATAAATCTCACAAATCCCATCAAGAACATGTTCAGATCATATTTCACCATAAAGTGAAGAGAAAGTAATAGAAAAATATACTGTGTATAAAGTGAAAGTAACTTATTTTCAGAGGTGTAAAGTCCAGGGGTCAGAAGTCCTGCCATGTTTATTCCACCCATAACTCAGCCAGCTGATTTCACTAATTAGTTCTATCTCCTGGCTGAAATATTTGTACATCATTGTAGTATATGTTGGACTGCCTTTAATAAAACAGAATCACTGCATCAGTTTTTTTTTTTTCAAATAAAAAAATATGCAGTACTCTCATCAGAATCACCATTGCATAAACTCAAAAATAAAACATCTGGAAACATGTCAATAATGTACATTTTGGGGGAAATGCTTAATTAATTAAAAATAATGTAACAATAATAATAAAAATCATGAAAACAGGCTTAATTCTCTTTATAGGATTAGTTCACCCAAAAATGAAAAATTCTGTCATTAATTACTCACCCTCATGTCGTTCCAAAGCCTTAAGACATTCGTCTTCGAAACTGAGCCAGTGTTCTGACGTAGAACCTGGAAGCGCTGCACTGTATTTATAACATAAACAGCATAGAAGACTGACGCAGACAAGAAGAAATTGTTGAATAAAGTACATTTTGTTTGTTTTTTTGAGCACGCAAAGTATTTTCGTCGCTTCATAACATTAAGATTGAACCACTGTAGTCACGTGGACTATTTTAACAACGTCTTTATTACCTTTCTGGGCCTTAAAAGTTGTAATGACATTGCTGCCTATGGCTGGTTCAGAAAGCTCTCGGATTTCATAAAAAATATCTTAATTTGTTCCGAAGATGAACGAAGGTCTTAAGAGTTTGGAACAACACAAGGGTGAGTAATTAATGACAGAAATAAAAAAAAATTAACCCCTTTAAGCAAAATATAATTTTTATATTTGAATGAAATTTGATCTAGACATGTTTTTGTGAGATTCATCCGAAAAGAAATGCAACATTTCACTATAGAACAATAAAATGCACTGAAATATCTTTCAAAAACATGAATTTTAGAGTAGTGAATTCCTGTTTTGTTTTCATTGGGATTCTAATGACTGATAAAAGAGCAAACCACACTGTAGCACGTAATGTGGCTTGCACGCTTACTGTAGTGAGTCCAGTATCTGTGTTGTGAGTGTTTTCTGTGTATTGTTCCCTCTCAGTTAGCTGGTCCAGGATCTGCCAGTGGCATAGTGTGCAGCACCTCATCCAGCAGCTGCAGTGCCCGGTGCAAATGCACCTCCACCCAGCAGGGGGTGTGCTTGATGCTCTGCCGGGGGTAATCCGGCCCCCAGCCCTTCACGAAGCTCAGGCGCAAGATGCACAGCCTCCTGAGGTCATCCACACCAATCCCTGCTGCCGCTGAGAGGCCTGTAAATAAACATTTGTAAATTCACCAACCACTCAGTTTTTGAATTTGCACTGATTCTACAAAAACTTTATCTACAAAGGAATTAGGTTATCTAATAATACCCCCATTTAAAGCATTTTTCTATCCTATGTTGACTTATTTCCTGTTGAAACAATAAGTTACATGCATTTATTACAGAGATGGTCATCTTTTTGGGAGGTATGATGGTCCGCAGCTCTACCATTGGAGAAAGCAAAACTTGGATCACTTGTGACTTGATAACCAATCACATTACAGCTTTGACCTCATTGAATTTCTTAAATCACATTACAGCTTTGACCTCATTGAATTTCTTCTCTTATTAAACAGCAATTTTTTTGTTGTAAACTTTTAAAATAGAATCCAAAACATAGAGATAAAGGAATCAGATCTCCAGTAGTTTAAAGTGATATGATGAATTGGACCACATTAACTGGACATATACCGTTCTTCCACATTCCAGAAATGTAAATTACTCTAACTTTTTATTTTTAAGATTGACACTGAAAAAACTTATCTCATTAGAATTGGGAAGCTTTTGTTGTCTATCTTCAAGTAAAATAAAAAGATATCATATATTGTTCACAGTCCAAATGAAAAAAAAATTATTATTCAAAATGAGAAAATATGGACTTTTATGGTTCTTCGTCTCAAGGCTTCATTTTATAAGAGAAGGCAGAGAAGGGAATGTCGCGACAAGTAAGACTCATTTACGGCATTACCATAGCATTTAATAGTAATATTGAGTGATATTGTATATTATTTAAAGAAAGTAAAAAATACTAATGCTTTCTTTCTTTGGCTTTCAGGTTTTACCAGGTGTGAAAAGACTTGAATTGTAATGACTTTTATAACTATTACAACAATTACAATGATTTATGACTACTGTGTCTAATATGCTTTTAATGGATGAAGGTAAAAATACATATTTTAATGATTTAAACATGTATTAAATTACAATTAAGATAGAGTTCATGTACTCTTAAACGTAGTTTTATGCGTCCTGCAGGGACTACTTTGCAGCTAATAGAGATATTCACGCTCTTTTTTCCCGCAGTAAAGCACATTCCACAAACAATTATCATCCGCCTTCAGTTACTTTTGGATGTATAAAAAAGATTGTTATGCTGCTTGATATTGCAAACTGGTATTTCTTACCCTATTATTTTAATGTAGTGGCTTAATTATAAACATGCTGTTTTGTAGCGCAAACAGTTTTACCATTTACTGCACTTTGTATTTTTCCCATTATTTCCCTATAGCGGCTAATGAATCGGATGTATCGCACATTCACAGAAAATAGCTTGGTTCTGCATTGAAAAATAAGGTGGATAATAAGACAATCTCAGCAGTGGTCAATACAATAGCATCGCTGTATAATGACGGTCATCCAGTTATTTGAGGCCGGTGATTCTTTCATGTCTCTCGTATTACACTCTCCCTCTCATCGCATTCAAATGCAGCTGGTGCATCTTGCGTATCAGTAATCGACTGTATTAACTGTAAAATAGAAGGACTTCAGTATTAATAGTAGGCCTCCTATATTAGGCCTACTACAGTATTATAATATAATAAAGAGGTGCGATTTTAAAACGGTTTCTTCTCAAATCAATATTTCATGACCCAGTCATTATTTATGTGGTGAAAAGCTGTGTACTAAGTAATAGGACTGTACATTATCCCTCAAATGTTCATCTTGTTTTAACTTGTTTGTTCCTCTAGGCTCAAAGCCGCAGCTAGGAACTGTTTTTCTGAGCAGAAGCTTTGCATTTAATGTGCTAATAAAATATTTCAAGTTGAACTCAAATCAATATCTCGTGTGATAATTTACAAGTGTCTGTGTAATAAGAGGGATAATGTACATCCAGTCAGTCGTTACTGCAAAATAAATTGCAGGGACCTGATCACCCTGTCAGGGTTTATTTTGCGATAACAACCAGCTGGATGTACATTATCCCTTACCTGATGACCTCAAAGCTAACAGACATGTCATTTTGACCACATGGGTTTTCAGTGAATAAGGCAGACACTCACTGACTGCAGGCGCGATTCCACCAACACTTCCTGGTCCTGGAATATTCCCTGCTACCGCTGCGGCCTGCGCTGCTGCTGCCGCCTGAGCCGTGGCCGCCTGTTGCTGCATCTGCCTGTGGCACTGCCTGAGGTCAAAGACCTGCAGGAACAAAACAACACAATAACTCTTTCTGCTTTCAGCACAGCATTGAGGCACACAGACCTCACTGCCGTGTCCTAAAACAATGGCTGATGAGAAGTCATTTAGACAGGCTTGAATAAAAGTGAAGCTCTGGATCAAGCAAATCTAATGTGACAGGAAGCAAAAATACACACAGAGCTCTCAAGTGCACAAAGGTATTTACTGCCCATCGAGTCTGGCATTAAAGGGGTCATATTATGAGAACTTTTCCTTGATCTTTAATTTATTAATAATAATAATAATAACGTCATGTAATTTTAATAAAATTACATACAATGAAAATATGAAACACTGTAAAATCACAATAAAATAAACACGCTTTTTTAATTGTAAAAAAAAGATACTTTTTAGAGCTAAAAATAAATAGAATAAATTCTTAACCGCCCACAATCTAATTTTCTACAAAAAGTCAATTCTAATTATAACGTTGCACTATTTCCGCTCGTAAATAATATATAAAATATGATGATGACCCCCCTTTTAGCTTTTTATTAGTGACGTCCGAAGGATTTGTGGGTTCGAAGCTTTTACCTTTATGTAGGCCCCTGGGTAGATTTTGTGCACCGCATCTCCTGGCGCTCGGCCTGCTTCTCTGTCCAGGTAGTAACTCTGCACAAAGACGGCGTGATCGCTCATGCAGCGCATCCATACGTCGCCTTCTCCACGACACTCTAGCTGCACGCCTTTACCAATGTGCAACCTGCAGACAGGATGAGAAAACAGCTGCAGAATCAATGACTGTAACATCAAATAGTTACATAACACAATTGAACACATGTCACCGAGTGTCATAACCAAAACCAGATGCGCCTTTGTTGACATGCTTGCATTCTATTTTGTCAGGTTGTAAAAACCAGTTATTTCTCGATTGTTGTCCTTGAATAATCTGTTTGTTTATTATTGTTCATCACAGTTTCATTCTGGCACAGTAAGCAGATTTTGCAAGTGCGTGTTAAGGTAAACATCAAACCTGTGAAATTCATCTATACACAAAACAAAGACTCACACACATATAAATAGCCATATGGTCTGGACAGTATAGCCTAATATTTTTCAGTCTTTTGGCGATATTAAGAGTTTTAATGGCAATATTTAGAGCAAAAAAAAAAAACACCTTTCCCACAGAAGAACCAAAATTTCAACCTTGGTCATTGCTGCCAAGTAGATTAACCACCATAGACGATATCATGTTTACATGCACATCATTTTCTAATTAAGGTTCATATCATGGTTAAACTTTTATTACATTTTTTATTTTTTTTTATAATATTTTTTATATGTGCTTTTGTCATTTTTATTAGTTTAGTAATTTTAGTACTTTTATACTTATTTCAATAACTTATTTCAGTTAGTTGCCAAAGCAACATTTAATTTTTTTTAACCTTTTAACCATATTTAATTTTAATTCAGCTTTATTTCAATTAACTAAAATTATTTTTAATATTTTTAGTAAACATGACAAAACTGCTTGAATAACTTACTAAAAGTGGTGTTATTGAAGTAAATATGAAACTATATATATAAAAAAAGAAATTATATATATATATATATATATATATATATATATATATATATATATATATATATAATTACATGAAAAAAAGGTAACTTAAATTAAAATATTGAAATGTTTAGAAATATTGCCTTGACAACTAACTTAAATAAAGATTAAGTACTAAAAAACACGAAATCATTTTTTTTAATTAATTGATGTGCGCAAAATCTAATAATTCGCTACTACATAGTATGTGAAAAACAGTACGCCAGAGTAAAAACACCAAAAAAAACAAAAAACAATTTAAATCATTGCTGTGCCCGAAATCGAATACCTCCTTACAACATAGTATGTTAAAAAACAAAACGCCAACAGAGTATAAAGTCTCAGAATGAATAGTATTCGAAAACAGTAAGCAAAAAGTCCCCGGATGACCAACTACTTCTGGCGAGATTCTGAAGTGTGCATTTAATAGACACTTTACTATCCCAGTGAAGTGATGCAACTGACACTGACAGTAACATAGCTGATGCAGTACGTCCGGATTACTAGTACCCACATTCATACCATATCGCATAGTTTCTTAATGGTCACGAAGTAAATTCAAATTCAAATGTAGTACCTACTAGAGCCCTGCACGGGACTGTTTTCTTAATCCCGCTCCCGCTGAATTTCTGACCATTACCGCCCACTCCCGCAACGTGTGTGTTCCACTCCCGCCCGCACCCTCAAACATTCTGTTACAGCTTGTAGAAATTGTGGAAAAAATTACACCAACATTAGGGCTATGCTAAACATTCAGAATAACAGAAATTGCATTTAATTACACTGACCACAAGATAAAGTAATGCTAGCACGGTAGCACCACAAATGACAAACACATTCAGCCAGCTTTTTATTAAAACAAAACATCCCATCTAGTGGAGCCTAAAAATATATTTAAAGTCCTCCTGTAGTCAATAATTGTATCCCTTAAAACTCACCTTTGATCATCAAAATGGCATATTTAAAAGTTTTTTTTCCTGTGAACATTATTTATTCACGGCTTAAAATAGCTTGTAACTACACCCTTGCTTCATTTAGTATACACCGAACCATGAATATGCAAATGAGCCCCGCCTCCACTATGATCCAATCCCAATGCAGCCCTCTAGTACCTACTCAAACAGCATGCCATTTCGAATGCAGCGCGAGACGTCTCCTTCTCGTCCAAAAATGTCTTTCTTAATAGCTGACCTATGAGGGTATATCTGGTGCAATATAACTGAACGCCTGTGACAGTGAAATGTGTTGTTATAGAGAATAGCCACATGTGTATCAGTAAATTTGACAGATGCACAACTCACTTCTGCGCACATTTCACGGTGGACTTGGTGCAAAAGGGAGAGCGCGCGAAACTTGTCACTTGAAAGCAAAAAAGTGTTTGAGATTCGTCGCAGCAGATTCAAGCAGCTGTAGTTATGTACTTGTGTTTGTGCTAGAACAATATACAAGACATTTGTGAGGAAATATTCTACAAGTGTGCAACTGTCATTGGATTAATTCACATACTGATTTGCAGATGGGCAAAATTTCTCCGTGACTTCACATTTTTTGATGGAGGTGTGTAAATGCGTTTTGCACCATATTCACTGCAGCAACTGTGGCAAAAATGTGAGCGTACGAGTCTCTTAATTTGTGATTTGTAGAGTAGGATTTGTGCACCTGCAATGAAGAATTTGAGAAGGTATAACTGTTGTTGTATTTGTGGAAGAGAAAAAAAAGTCTACAAGTTTGCAACTCTTAAAACATTTCTCTCTGTGACTTCAAATTTACTGATACACATGTGTGGCTATTCTCTACAACTACACATTACACTGTCACAGGCGTTCAGTTGTATTGCACCAAATATACCTTCATACTGACCACTGTCAGTATATACTAACACCAATAATTACCTTCTTTATTTTAATGCCATTAAAAAAAATATTAGCGCTTTAACACTCTAAAGTTGTGATAAAAGAAGAAATATGGAACTATCTACTGGCACTGGTCTTTAGAAAACTTCATAGCTAAATAAAAAGCACATTAAAATTGTAATATTCACAATGCAGGTTTTATATCTGCAACAAAATAATACTGCACAAATCATAAATATTCAGTATATCACCCAGCTCTGACAACCACACTAAGATATTTTTTCACTGGAACAGTTGTTGGATTGCGGCACACATACCTGGCCCGCTCACTGGCGTCTGTGCGGTGCACATTACTAAGCTGACCCAGGCAGAAGCGGTCACCTCCTGAGGGGTCCACATACCCGTCAATCGTCACCACCGGACAGCTGGACAGCACTTTAAACATCTCTCCAACCTGCACGTCCATCTCAAAGTACGAGATGGAACACCAAAACTCAGGACCTGTTGATGCATTGCATATTGAACTGTAAGTCTGAGAGCATAAATAGAAATTAAAGTGTACAAAACTATTTGGGGTCAGAGAGATGTTTTAATGCTTTTGAAAAAAGTCACTTATGCTAACCAAAGCTGCATTTATTTGATCAAAATATAGTAAAACCATAAAATTGTGAAATATTATTACAATTTAAAATAACGGTTTATTCCTTAATATTTATTTTTAGCTGAGTGTCACATGATCCTTCAGAACTCATTCTTATATACAGATTTGCTGCTCAAGAAACATTTCTTATTTAATTTCTAATATTTCTGTGGAAACCGTGATTCATTTCTTTTCAGGATTCTCAGATGAATAGCTTTTATTTGAAACAGAAATCTTTTGTAACATTATAAATGTCTTTACTGTTACTTTTGATCAATTTAATGCATCCTTGCTGAATAGATGTATTAATTTCTTTCAAGCAAAACCTTTTTTGTTAACATAAAGTGGAGATTATATAAAGTAGAAACCTGGATGGTTGGAGACTGGAGGAGGGAAAGATGCTGTACTGTGATGTTGAGACCCTGATAGAGGAAGATATTATAATGGATTAAATTAGTTATATATAAATAATGGTATATTTGCATACATGCACATTTAAGTGAAGTGTTCGTTGTAATGTTTAAGGCAAACGTACAGTAGTGTGGGTGGTGGAGAGGAGGTTGGTGGCCACGCCCATTTTGCTGGGGTCCTACAGGAGTGTAGGAGGCTGTGCTGCTGCCTGTCCAGGTTGCTGCAGCAACATAGAGATTAAAAATGTTTTGTATATGAAGCAGTGAAAATGCGACAAGTATTTTATCGGTCTACATCGAAAAAGAAAATACCAAGCAACATTCGAAAACCACAGCCAATTAGAATATATTAAATGAAGGTTAATATACAGATTTGTGGGATTTGGACCAATGAGATTTCATTGTGGGCAGGACTACAAAAACAGAAGTTCCCTTTCGAGGGACCTCGAACTGCGTCGGTGATGGCACTATGGGAACGCCCTTCAGCATAGCACGTAATCCAATCGTATTGGCGTTGCGTGATGACGTAGTGTGTGACGGCATATACGGATATGTACAAAGGCACGCCAGCACACAGCAGAGTTAGCTTTTTGCTATTCAGCAAGCGCTCTGTGTGTGTGAAAAACAGTTCTATTTAGTGTTGTTTCGTCTGTTATACATATATAACCCTTGTTCCCTGACAAAGGGAACGAGACACTGCGTCGGTTCGCCACGCCTCACCCTGCCTGCAGCTAACTCTGCTGTGTGCCGGCGTGCCTTCGTACATATCCGTATATGCTGTCACATGCTACGTCATCACGCAACGCCAATAGGATTGGATTAGTTTTCATTCATGAATTCAGACGTGCTACGCTGAAGGGCGTTCCCATAGTCTCTTTCCCTTTCTCAGGGAACAAGGGTTACAGTCGTAACCTGAGACATTTTGTTAAGTTGTTAATAATTCTAAAACTATTAAAAATTTTCATTAATTAAAATAAATAATGAATTAATTATTTAAGAAAAAGTTGGTTTAATATATGATTAATACTATAATAGTAAATAAATAACACTGCTCAAAAACTCAAATTAAAATAAACAGGATTTATCATTTGACATTATGACTGGTTATGAGAAGTGTAATTTACTGTGAAAGGAGCTTTGTGTCTGGGAGTGTTTGGAGCCGTTGTAGCCATTCTGGTTTGGTGGAGGCTGGGGTGGTACGGGGGTCTGTGGGGGTCCATGTGTGGGGGTAGAGGGGGGAGGTGTAGGGGTCATGACTTGACCCTGAGGAGATGCAATCTGTAGTAAGCCTTCACCATGACCTCCCTGCATCGGCATCATAGAGCCTGAAGCTGAAAGACATGAGAGTTTGGAAGATGACACAACGACACTATTACAACGACACTATTACAACTGCACAATTTAACCTCTCAAAGTCCTCTATGGCCAAAGGTCAGCACTTACCGGTGGGGGAGAGAGGCATATTAGAGTAAAGGGTGACCGGTGGGGGTGCGCGGGTGGGTTCTGAAGGCAGCTGTAGAGGAGGCAGTGGCTGGCCGTAGTGGTCTGGAGGGGGGAGTTTCATCACCCCCTGGTGGTCCTGCTGGGGAGGCAGGCATGGGGGAACGTCCATCTGAATGCAGTCGTGGCTGTACTCTTCCTTTATCAGTCTGCCAGTGGGACCTAGACACCAGAAAGAGGACAAATTATGCTATTTTTACTGAATCGGTTCATTTAACAATTCACTAATTCATTTGAGACTTAATCGAATCAGTGAATCTTTTTTGAACCTATGCGGAATAGTAAGCCATTTTTCACTTTTATTTAAGCTTAATGTTGTCATTCTTAAAAAGATCCCAATGATTTAAAAAATAAATTTAAATCTAAATTAAATCATATATACACACTGATCAAAAGTCTGGGGTCGGTGAGATTTTTTTAATGTTTTTAAAGGATAAAATAGTACAAATATTGTGAAATCAAAATCATAAACAGTTTCAATTTATTACACTTTAAAATATTATTTATTCCTGTGATGGCAACAGTGTCACATGATCCTTCAGAAATTATTTTAAAGGTGCAGTGTGTGCATTTTAGCGGCATCTAGTGGTGAGGTTGCGAACTGCAACCAACAGAAGTTACGGTGGCCGACAGGAAAATATGTCGTCGTCTGAGACAGCAGAGAGCCAGTTAAGCAATGTGGTTTCTTTACAAAGATAAATGAAAAAAAATTATGTTTACTTATAAATAAGTAATATTCGCAATAACATATCGTTTTACTGAATAATTGTTACTTGTTCATCATTGTGTCAGTGTTATATTTGATGACTTTAGCTAACTTCTTTGCATGAAGAACAACAGTGACGAAACGCATTTGTCCGTTTAGGGATACTGTAGAAACATGGCGGTGCAAAATGACCATTTCAGTGTAAGGGGACCCGGGGTGATGTAGATAGAAATTACTCATTCTAAGGTAATAAAAACGGTTCATTATGTAAGGTCTTTCTTTATACACTACTGAAAACATAGTTATGTATTGATATATTGAATTTCTGTCAACAGATCCTCCTAAATATTAAACAATGCACCTTTAATATGCTGATTTGGTGGAAACCGTGATAATTATTCTCAGAATTCTTTGATAAATAGAAAGTTCAAAAGAACAGCATTTTAAACAGTATTTTTTGTAAAAATGTAAATATCTCTGAATGTTAGCATTATATAGACTAACATTTAAAAGACGTTTATATTGTTACAAAAAAAACTACTTCAAATAAAATATAGACAAATATCTGCAGATAAAAGTGTTTAACTTACCCGTGTTTTGAAGACTGAGACCAACTTGAGAAGAGCAAAAAAAGAAAACAAAAGAGAAAATCATATTGCAAATTGACCAAAGTTTTCCTGCACTTTGAAAAAAATTGCATAACACAGCTCAGTAATGTCTTTGTTCATGGTGATGAATAAAAGGATAGACTCACCGATGCCTGGTGACACCACTCTCTCATAATGGTAAGGGTTGACACAGACATTATCGTATTTGAGGTCAAATGCGTACTGGCAGAATTTCACATGCTTGAGCTCATTCTTGTGAAGGTCGGGCCAGCGCCACAACCGTGCGTAGATTACATGAGGAAAACCTTTACGACCGGCAACCTACAGATAAAAAAAGAGAAGAGTAAAATAAATGTTCCTGAGGAGTACAACATAGTATAAAGGAAAAACTAAAGGAAAACAGCACAATCTCTAATACTGCACAATTAACAACATAGATATTAACCTGTCATGAGAAAATGTTAAACTTTAAAATGTTCCAATCATTATTATAATATAGTCCACTGACATAACTATCAATTCAGTTCCACTGTCAATTCAGTTAATTTTCCAAACTATTGATTAAATGATGCAGCGATACATCATGATATCTGAAATCGGGTCATGATTTGATTTATTTTTTGGCTATTGATTATTTTGATACATTTCATAGTGCTTTGCCAATCTATTACTAAATTTGGATCAGTACAGCATTGTTTTAGTATTTTTTTATTATAGTATTTATTTTATTTCTATATTTTCAGTTCAGAAAATTGTGTTGTTGTATTTTATTAGTCATTTTATTTTATTTTTTTATATATAGCTCTAATTAATTTTATTTCAGTTTTAGTAATTTAACTAAATGTATTTATTTCAGTTAACATTTCTATTTTTTGTAAATTTTGTCTTTCCAGTTAACAATAACAACTCTGGTTCAGCGCATTTAATTTTATTGTCCGATTTATGTATTTTTAAACTCAAGTATGTTTCATGTTTCAGCGCATATTTGGTTCAGTAGCATATTCAAACTATGTGAAATACATGTGATTTTGAAAAAGCAGTTGTAATTTATATAAATGCATACTCCACAGCATAAGCATTGTTTTAAATTTTATTTTTGGCCTTTATGTCTATTGAATGGCCAGAGGCTAAAATCAAGATCAGGTACTGAACATTGGATCACATGACCTATTGTGATGCCACTTCCAGTCAGAGTTCTGCTAAGGACACAGCACCATGACCAAAACGTTTTACCATAGCAGCTATTTGACAGGTAAGCACTGCAGTAATATGACAAAAGAGCATCACATGATCCTGGAAACACAGTGAGCGTAAGGTCATGTGTTGAGTTTTGAGTCCGTATCACAGCTGCCTGTGCTTGTTTAGTGTAGTTGAGCAGCAGGGAGGACGTGTGTGTGATATGATAATCCGTTGTAGATTAACACTAAAGGCATGACACTACAGTTGTGCGCTAGTAGCATGATACTAGAGCTGAGGAGAGGGATAAATCCAGCTGTCAGTGCCATTTAGGACTGAAGACGGACTGAAACAAAGACAGAAATGTGGTGGGGCTGGTAACCAAAAGGGCCAGGGTTCAAACCCCAGAGGGGACAAGAGAGCTGTTGAGGTCCAGGTGGACCTCCTTTACACAACAGAATTTCAGAAAAACATTTAAGTTATTAATTACTATAATTAGTGTTTAGAAAACCTAATTATTGAAACACATCTGACAAACATTGGTGAACTGAACACATTCTTATGTTAGTGATTTTACTGCGGTTATAGGATGTTGTTAGGCATGATGCTTTACCGAGTGCCTAAAATCCCCTAAACGTAGGGCTGAAACTAATGTCATGTATGTCATGGATTTAAATATATTTGTAATCACACATTTTTTAAAGATTAAGTTTCAATTTAGTACATTTAAAATATATTATATTACCTTTAAATATAGTAATATCAAACAGAAAAATTAATAAAGGTCTTTGCATGTGGCTTAGCATGTTATGCGTACATAGTACAGCCATTTTACAATTGTAAATGAAGGTCTCTCTTTTTTGCTCTCACTGGGCCTCATTTATAAAACGTGCGGATACACACATTTGATCTTAGAGTGTGTTTACGCTAAAATCCATGCAAACGTTCATATTTCTAAAAACGGTTTAAGACATGAAATAGTGCTTAGCGACACACGTCAGGGTCTCAGCAGACGTATGTACTTTTCCTTGAGGCAAAGTGTCGAAGTACTGCAGGTATTTGCCATTCTCAAGTCAAGGATTTTGACTTTGACTGGTGCTCTTTTATATGTTAATGACATTAATTAGGCTGTGTTTACAAGGCGGAGATCTGAAACCATTCAGCTGCGCACAATTTCAAGATCATTTGCGATTTATAGATTTCACATCTGGAAGAGAGGCGTACACACGTTTTTTTTTGTGTGTGTGCGTACGTTCGTTCTCTGAATCAAATGCATGTAGGACAGTTTATAAATGAGGCCCACTGTCTCTGGCAAGGTCAAAAAAGGTAACACATTACGTCTCGCTCAGTAGTTTGGTTTTATTGCACCAGGTTCTCTATTATAGCACATACACGGTTTCTTCACTTATGTTGCCTAGATATCATCACATCTTGTGTGTAAAGAATAGAGCATACTATCAACCAGCAGCCCTTCTACACAGAGGAAAAAATACACGGCCTTAAGTTAACCCAGCCCCTTTCCTGTGTTTTAGACAAAACAACCTTCACAACCTCTCCTCCACCCCTCCCTCTAAATCTGCCCATACGAAAGGGTGGGGAAACTGCGCAGACATCGTCCTTACTCCATATAAACCACCACTTTAACTTTGAGGTTGTTGAGGTTTACAGTCAAAAGGCCTTGTGATGAATGTCTCTCTTTGTAGCTGCTGTCAATCATCTAGTATCCATGGACACTGACGCTACAGGCAGGAAGCCATTAGAATTGTTGAAGCATCGACCGCATCAGTCTCCCATATGAAAGCCGTATGTTCACATGTGGGTGGTGTGGATTTGATTAGCGTTGGGCCCCGAAGCAACACCCAATCACAAGTTTATTCAATGGACAATGCCTTGATTATTTACATTGTCTAGCTTTATTTATCGCAGGATTCACAAATAGATTAGGGGGAACACAATTGTGTGAACAATGTTGACCGTTTTTCTAGGCAGAGGGAAGAGTTTATACAGTGGTTGACCGACATGGATTTTTTTTTTAAGCGGCCGATGCTAAAAACTGATACCTAGTAGGGCTGCACGATTATGACAAAAATCACAATTGTCGATTATTGCCTTAAAATTGTAATTACGATTATTAATTACGATTATCACAATTTACATTGAATGATTTTTGGACAGCTTTATGCCATATAGTTATATCAAAATAAACCAGCTGTAAACTCCTCCTGAAAAACATTAATTGGTTTGGTTTCTTTAAATAATTTGACATTTGAGGCTTAATGCTATAGAAAAGCAAAGTAAAAATATAATATTATAATGTTACACTAATTAAAATTAAAACAATGGGGGAAAAAAAATAAAATAAGCTGTAGAAAGAAAAAAGCACATCATCTTCAGCAAACAGAATAATGTAAGTGGACTTTTTGTAACTGTGCCTTTGAACGATTACATAATTGTGGCATTTAAAATTGTAATCGCGATTACAAATTTGATTAATTGTACAGTCCTAACACCTAGAGAGCAGGACCGTCGATGAATCTTAGAATCTACAAACTCTCGCATTTTCTGTGCCGTCTTTTTTTGTGTGTATGGGGGGGGGGGGTCTGTTGTATGGATTTAAACATTTCTAACGATGATAACTTGCATTATCGATCAAAATATGTTCAATGTGTGGTTCTGTGAAGTTCTGTGTGCTGCTGATGACCAATATAACACCAACATACACTACCATTCAAAAATTCAGGGTTGGTTAGATGCTTTTGAAAGAAATTAATACTTTGATGCATTAAATTTATCAAAAGTAACAGTAAAAACATTTATAATGTTACATGTATAGATTTCTATTTCAAATAAACACAGTTTTTTTGGACTTTATATTCATCAAATAATCCTGAAAGAAATTTATTAAGCAAAAATATTAAGCAGCATAACTGTTTTCAACATGGATTAAAAATTGTTTCTTGAGCAGCAAATCAGCATATTAGAATGATTTCTGAAGGATCATGTGACACTGAAGACTGGAGGTATGATGCTGAAAATTCAGCTTTGCCACCAAATTCAATTCAATTTTTTTTACAAATTTCACAATATTACTGTTTTTACTGTATTTTCATCAAATAAATGCAGTCTTGTCGACCCCAAATTTTTGCCAAATTAGAATTTTAATATTTACTCAAATGAGAAAAAATTTGCCATAGATTGTTAGAAACTGTTAAGAATGAATGAAACAAAGGAAGCTTGACCGAAATGTTGATCTCCATGAAATATTGTATTTCTTAAAAGGTTGAAACCATTTGGGTGTGTGTGGGATGTTTATTTATTATTATGTTACATTTACTCACTTTTTTTTTTTTAAATAAAACACTCGGAACGGACACAAGTGGAAACAAGCAGGGAAGAGGACAAGTTTATTTGGTTATATACCAAAAAATCAGCTTGGTAAATGTATTAGTCTATTGCTAGTTTTTGCTTAGTGACAAATACACATGCTGACTGAACAGGTCCCATGAAACTCTAAAAACACCTTTACCACTGTGTCATGTCCAATCAAACACAATGACAGAATGACACCCTAAACAGCTATACGTCCATGTCTGAAAAACCTATCTAACACCAAGTAAAGCAGACAAGAACAAATCTGCCAAATGAGGAAATGGCTCATCCATTCATTCAGCATTAACATTTGGAGGGGTACCTGTAATTTACTTGGAAGAGCATAAAAGCAAATGTTAATGGTTCAACGTCAATTACTGCAACTGCGGTTCACCTGTAGGCGTCCGTCCAGCGTCCTCTGGATGGTCACGCACTTGCTGGGGTGGACTCCGTTGGTGGTGATGGCGGTGATGAGGGAGTCCAGCTCGTCCTTCTTCTCCTTCAGTTTCTTGACCAGGCTCTCGATGGCACGCTTGGCGAAGCCTTCGTTTTCGCCGCCTTGCCTGTGGCACATGAGACTGTGCACGATACTGAGGCAGGCGTCATTACTGTTGGGAGGGTTCACGGACATCCTGCTGCTCCGACAGATGGGAAAACAGAACAGCAGCATCAATACACAATACTCTTACACACTGCATGTAGTATGCTAACACACAGTCAGTACTGTAGTAATGCTTTATGGAAATTAGCGGTACAATGCCTTATAATATAACCATTATAAATCCCTTGTAATATATATAATGCACGTATAGTATACACGTTATACTGCCAACTATTTGCTGAATATCGATTTCAAAACAGTGGGAATTGCACCACGGTAAACCTGTCAAACAATAGATAAAATTGATGTTAAATGACCATTGCCTTGTATGTAAGTGACATTGTGTTCTCATCTTGGAAATAGATTATTAGGTTATTGTATACAGAGCCGAGAACATGGCCACAAATTATGAATTTGTTCCCCCTTCTTTTTCATTTGGTTAAACTGTGGCGACCTTGTACACATTCATTCCCTCGTTTTAATTAAATAGTGGTCACGTTGTAACAATTTGTTCCCTCATTTTAGTTAAAACATGGCCTCCTTGTACAAATTTGTTCCCTCTTTTTAATTAAATCGTGCTGTAGTGTATTTGTTTTCTTGTTTTCATTATGTTAAATTTTGGCCAAAGTTTGCTTATTTTTAAAGTAAAAAAATGCTTTATTTAAATATATATTTTTTAATAATAAAATGTTATGTATGTCATACAGTATTCCATAATGCAGTGTGCTTTGTCATTTTACTGCACATGTTTGAAAACATAATTGGTTAACTGCTTCATGTAGACATAAAGAAAAAGTGCATACTTGGCACAGTATACATATGGTTTACAGCAGAAATAGTATGAGTAGTAGTAGATTAGTATGCAAGTCCAAAAATAGCAGGCAATGTTTGAAAGAGCTCAAAAGCAACAGCATTTACAGCGGGGAGCCATCCAACCAACAAATAGCTTACTTATATTCTCTTTGCACAATAAACTGGGATGGGAGAAAGCGTTTTAATATCCAAAAACACTTTATGCATATGCCATAAGAGAATTAAGTAAGATTCATTTAATTCGTATTTTGTACATGAGAAGCAGAACTTCATGGAGCTGCTAAAAACCCCTGTGATCTTAGCATGAGATGTTGCAAGTGCAAAAGTGTAAGATTTCTGGAGTGCAGTAATTGAGAGCTGGTGGAGCGCTGACGGATCCTGGCACTTCAGATCTCTGAGCATCATCAACGTTAATCTGGGGGGAGCTTCTCTGAGACCCTTATTATCAGACGCAGTGATGCTCTCCATGTCTGCACAAGTGGCCCTTGAGGCATGAGCGCCAGAGGAACAACTTTACATTAAGACAGAATGTACAATACTCTTAGATTAAGTAACGGATTTCTTACACTGTAATATTTGAGAAAGGGGCTTCTTCTTACTCTTGACTGACAGTCATGTATTATTCCTTTCTTCGTATCTGGGTGTGTTACTCTGTTATTTCATCATATATAGTACAGTGTGCTAGAGTAAAGCATACATGGCGGCCTGATTAAAGGCTTCAGACTCAGTCCTTGCTTTATATATCAGCTATAGTATGATGAAACCTCAAGGTTTATGATCCCATCATAAGATACCGACTCTGATCAACAGATTTAACATGCAAAAATATCTGTATTACATCATGAAATAACACTGATGTCAGGCCTAATTCTAAAGGAGATGAACAGAGCCCTAATGCCTAAAACTATACAAAACCTTAGCCAAGACATTCCCCCTTACTGTAGAATAACAGTTAGTATTCATAAAAATGTAATTCAAAGTTAAAGCCAAACTGTTGACTGCTCTGCGGGCAAACAAATGCAGCGGCGCAGATGCCATATTTGGTCACATGACGTCATCGAGTCCGCCGTCTAAACATTTCACGAGCTCCTGTTGGATATGAGCACAGTTGAGATGACATGCAACCCGTTTGTGCATTCCAACTAACTAGTCGGAATTCGGATCAATAAAATCAAGGTGAACTGCTGAAGGAACAGACTCTTTGTCGTGAACTTGCAGTGAGAAGGTGGACATCATATGTCAGTGCTCGAGACAGTATTCAAAAGCTATAACAGTAACGAGATATTTCAAAGCTCAGACAAGGGCAAAGATGAATTATTACGACACGAAAAGGCACACCTTTGACGTAATATTTTTTAAACGAGGGAAATGTATCGCCAAATCGACAGTCCTGATCAGTTTCCAATAAGGTCTCGTCTCGAATGGTGCAGCGTGCGTTTAAAAATTAATAAATAAGCTCATACATGCACAAAAAAATACTCACACATCGGTCGTATTGTTAGAGAATTGCAAAAAGCAGTCTTCTGAACAAGGACGGAGAGGTAGAAATCCGCGTCCCCTTCCCCCTCCAACATCTAATTTGAGTCGATACCGGACTATCAAGCTCGCTGTCTCCGTCCGCGCATCCTGCCGCTCTCCTCGCGCTCGCTACAATAACAAAAGCGGGTAGACATTGTGCGCGTGAGCGTCTTGTCCGGCTCCAACCAATAGGAGTCCGAGTCTCAAAAGGACGGCGGTGCTCATCCAATCACGACGCGGCTCTCACGGCTGGGCCCCCGGGCCAAGGTCTGTCTGGGTCGCGTCTGGATTGACATATCGGCGCGACTGTTTTTTTAAGGTGGCGCCGCTGAGATTACTCCGCCCCATATCAGCTCACCCCGCCCCATTCATCTCTGCTCAGTTTCCATCGATGATTGAAATTTACAACAGCCAGTGATGGCTACTTTTAGACTAGCTCCCCAGTGGCGCATGTAATAGGCAGTAGAAAACTTGTAACATATTCTTTAGTCAGCTTTTTAATAAAGGACTAAAATATATGCAATGGGGCCCAATGGTTTGAGACCACATTGAAAAATCCCTGATTTCGTTCATTTAAACCTGGAAATAAGCAAAACGTTGTAAGATTATAAAACAAATAAATACAATAAGAAGACTTAGATTGGAGGGTTTTCGATGCCACGGGCACCCAGATCATCCTGCTCCGATGGCCCCCCATCCTAAAACTTAAAAGGCAGCTATATATTTTCATATAGGCTATAAAGACTAAATTTAACAGTGAAAATTAATATTATAAATTTGTATGTACAAATTTGTAATATTAAGCACGTGAAGACACTTGTACAAAATGTCCAGCATTTTCACTACTTTTGGACTCAAAAAGCTATATTTTTCAGGAACAACATACAGTAGCATGCAGTTATCTTTTAGTCTAGTTTGCCTATGCAGTCACCATCAAATATAAACACTTCAAATGGCCTTTACTCTCATTTTACTTGATTTCCAGCAATCTGTGTTTAATCTCTCATCAACAAAACGGCTTTTAGGAGGCCCCTCGTGTAATTCCAACTTCCTCCTTGATAGATTCCCTCGCTTGACCTTTCACCTGTCCTGAAATCTTTTCCTAACCCTCTCCCTTTCAGCTAAAAAAGAGGTCACCTTCATCTGCCCTTTCTGATATCCTCTTACAAAGCATCCACCATGTGCATACCTAAGATGTTACTGCTGATTCAATTATAATGCAATGCTATGGATTCTGGGGAAGTTCATTATTTCCATCAAATTGTATTTCTAAACACTTATATTGGCTTGGTGTGTGATTTGTAACCTCAATCTACATGTAATTATGACACTCCAATTTCTTATCATTATAACTAAATTAATAATAAAATCAACATCAATGAATAATATTAGTCTACTGTAGGCTATATTAGCAAAGACTATTTTAAGTTGTACAAGTTTTAAATGTTTAAATTGTTTTCTATGTTTTTTAAAGGGACAGTTCACCCTAATTGCAAGGTTACATCTCACAATTATGACTTTTTTCTCAGAATTGTGACATAAACTCGCGATTGCAAGCTATAAAGTCAGAATTGTTAAGTATAAACTAGAAAAAATAGAACTGTAAGATAAAAAGTCAAAAACATTTTTTTTTATTTTTATTATGTAACAGAAACGAGCTTGCATATAAAACCAAAACAACAACAAAAAAAAACGGTTAGAAAATAATTCACTATACTGCTCCACATGTGAGCAAAAATGTAAAACTATAATCTGCTACACTGATTAGATCAAGACTGGGAGGAAGAGATTTCCTTATCCGGTACATTAAACGGGTTACCATCTCGGACATTAATGATAAATACTTTGATAAATTTGCAAATAATTAGGAAATCCAGAGCATTGCAATAAGAGCATTTTTCAGCATCTGTTACATTCATATTCATACAGACAAGTCTTTTTATTCAAAAGGTCATATGTTGAACAAAGAAATGAGTGCATATATACACTGCTGTCTCCCCGACTACTCTTAAATGAACTGACATTAATTCTGCTGTAGCAGTGCTTTGCATAGCCCAGTGCCCTTTAACAATGTGAGGAAGATTCTGCGAATCTACAGCGGTGGTCCTTGGCATTGAGCACAGTGTAATGGTGCATTCTCAAAATGTGAGCAACAGGACATCATGGTTTGCTGGGAGAGCGTGGGGTAAATGCTCCTGATGCCTCAAGCATGGTCTTCCTTCGTGCGGTCTCCTTAGCAACATTATGGTTCAACCTCCGCAAACGTTCCTGAAACAAACATTTGAGAAGATGAAGTAGAAAACAAAGGACAATAATGTGCATGACTGATGTTTTATATTCAAAGTCTCTGTGTCTTTTACCTGTGCATTCTGGAGTATGTTATTGACAAGCACCACTCTTCTCCTGGCATTAAGAAGTTTTTTAACATATGGGTCTAAGTCTAGTGCCACCTTCTGATGGTCATTGATCCTACACAACTCTGCAGAAGAAATGTGCACACATAGCATGTATTAGATGATACAATATTCATGAATTCTGCAGAAATCGTTCTACATCACAACTAAACAACAACAAAATTTAGTAACACACCCAAAATTGAACAAAGTCACCAAAATGAACCTATGTATCATCATGTGAGCCATACTGGTCAAAATGTTTGGATGTTTTTTAACCATGGAAATTTAATCTTTTGTTGACAATGACCACTTACTATACAATATTTCTAAACAAGAATGTACGTTTTGTATAACTTAATGCTATTCTGTATCACATTGAGCTTTTCAACAGATTTTAACAGCATGTAAAAGTTTACTGGGAAAAGTCAATATTGTAATACACTAAAAAAACAATAATTATGTATACAGTAAATTTATTTTTGAAGCAATGTGTTACATGTAAACAAAAAATTCACAATTGCAAGTCCATTTCTACACATTTCCTAGATGTAACCTACTATATATACTGAACAAAAAAAAAATGCCACAAAATGACATCCAGGCAAGCTCTAACTATGCTTCAAACCTTCACTGGTAAAATTGTGATTACCATTTCATTACTAAGGCAGGTCATTTGTCAATTAAGCTGACATCACAATCATGCCATGTTATAAATATTTACAGAATATACATGTATGATTGACCCATTTTTGATAACTGAATGGATCACGTTGCATTTGAAGGCTCACACAATAAATGAAGGTTTAGAAGTTGTGCAGATTATGACAATTTCATAGAGAATCAACTCTATATGCGTTTAGTTATTGTGCAAATTGTACACAATTGTATACTATTTTGCACAAGTGTCAAAACACATGACATTTTTTTTTCTTAAAATGGATAAGAAATTCAAATCTGAAGTTAACTAACATTTACTAATTGTTCAGAGATCTGAATTTATTATCTTTATTTATTTTTTTAAATAAAAAATAATAATTTGAGCGACCAAAGCCAAAGCGACCGAGAAAAACTGCAAATGCGTAATCACGTCATAACTTACCAGATGCCAAATTATCAATGTGTTCCCTAAGTTCCACTTGGCTTTCTCTGTGAAGATAAATTTGCAGTATAGTAAACGACAGCTGTCCATATTTATGCACGCTTTAAAATAAATGACTATGAATCATAACTTAAAAGCATAAATCGTGCGAAACTGCTTACTGTAACAAACGAATAAATTAACTGTGATTGTTTTACATGTAATATGGTCACAGCATCTCTGAGTCACAAGACAGTCATGTTGACAGTGATTAGCATGCTAGCAAACAGAACTGCTTATTGTAAATTAAACATATCTAGGGTTTAAAAGGGTTTTGACCTCCCAAAATATACTACCTGACTGAGTGCACATGTAAGTCAAGCTGCTCTACCGCGGGTCTCAAGAGGTCCAGCATTCCCTCCGCGAGCGCATCTTTCCCTGATGGGGTTTCCACAACTGCTAACGCTGCCATCTTTACTGCGCTTTAATTTGATACAACAGTCACTGCGCCTTTAACAAATTTTATGACATATAGGCAATATATATACAAACAGTGCCCGTACATGAGCAGTGTGATGATTTGTAAATCAGCGAAACTCCAAGTTTCCGTACATTCTGCGTCACACATATGGCTGTGTACAAATCAGCGGTCACCTTCCTGTCTCTCTCTCGAAACCAACACGGAAGTGACTTAAACTCCAGTCTGCATCGACTAGGGTCAATACCATAGACATAATAAATACATAGACACCCTATTGGCTGCTGGAGCTTACGTCAACGGCGCCGCCATATCAAGGAGGGCAACTTGCCCATACCTCTCATGATGGGAATTGAGAAAAATGCCTGTTTCGTGCGCTGCTTGGGGCTGTACAAGTCGCCACACAATTGAAAACAGGTCTCAGGGAATTACCTTTACAAACAAGACGGAACATTTTTTTCTGGTTGTATTTGGTAATTATATAATTAGTAATAGTAACGTACACCACGTGCAAACCACTGAAATCGGCTGATAAATGTAAACGTTATTATTGTTTTATCCAGGAAAACCGCAGCTCACCCGTTTACTTGCATTTGTTCACAGCGCAGTCTTGCCCTCCGCAAAATGGCGGACACGTTGACGTATCGCAGCAACGCTCCAAAGCGGCCAATAGGGCGTCTATGTATTTATTATGTCTATGGTCGATACAGTCAATCAGTGCAGGGGTTTTCGAACTAGGATGCGCGAGGTAAAAGGGGGTCAGTCTAGAAAAAAATGTGAAAATAATCATAAAAATAGATAGATAATAAGGATTAAAATAAAATAAAAAATAAAGTTAGATTTAGGCTAAATGAATAATACAGCAAAAAGTACAGTACGAAAGAAAACAAATGTAATGTAATAAAAACTAAATATTTTCAACATAATATTTTATATCACAGTATGTCACAGTGGCTGCCTTTGTTTTGTTTGTTTTTAAATGGGAGTCCCTCACACAAAGATCATCATATTTGGCGGGGGCCTATCATCCTAGAGTGTGATTTTTATTTAAATAAATAAAAAGATTATAGCCTACAGACATGCAATAATCTATTCTTAAATCGTTGTCTTACCACAGAAAAATTATTTCAGTTTTTCTGCGGTTTAAAATGGTTAAAACTTCAACTTTACTTAAAAATGCTCAGCTCAGAGTACCAGAGTTTCCTCTGTTCTTTTATATACATTTTAAGATGCAAAAAGTTCATGTACAAACCCTAGTACTAGTATGGAAGTATTCTATTTGGGACACAACCTTTCACGCTTAAATCTCGCGATATATGACGTAGTAAGTAGTGCTCCATTTTCCGAACTCGGGCAGTTGTTAGCACCATTTTGTGATGAATGAGGGGAGGGTAGGCAGATTGAGTTGCAGATTTAAGTAGACTGGTGTTAAATTGCCTATTCTTTGGGATATATCTTTGTTTTTAGTTCTTAAATATATTTAGAAGAGGGGAGATAATTATACAATTTCCGGCCGTCAAATTGAGAAAGTTTTGAGTAGGGATTTTGTCGAGTCAGTCTGCTGCTTCAGCGACGCGCTAGCCTCACAGCTAACCAATCTGCCCTGACTCAACTCCACGAGTCGTCCAGAAAAAAGGTAACTTAATATGTTTGAAACATGTATACATATTGAATATTCCTTAAACATGAATGAATGTGTTATTGAATTGGTTAATATGTGTATCCGGATAAGTTTTGTGTGAGTTGAGTTACGGTGATATTACTAGGGTGAACCGTCAGGTATGCAAGTAAGTTAACGTCACATTGTTGTCTGACCCATAAACCCGGTAAAACTCGTTGTTGTTGTTTTTCACTATGTTGATGCCTGTTATGAATTAAAAAGTGTTTTCAAAACAATGGTTCTGCTACACAACATACATTATTGGTATTTATACTGGCTGCTTTTAAGCATATTACATATTGCAAGTACTCAAAATTATGCCTAGGTCGGGATTGTTTTTTTTTATTTAAAGAGCAAACAATACGTGTAATTTTTTTTTTTTATATATATTATGGTTTAATATAAACTAAATATTTTCCAATTAATATTTTAGGCCCATTTATAATATAAATGTTCATGGTATACATTCGTTCTTTATACAAGATCCTATATAGATGGCATTTATTCTAGGATGGGGGTCCCTCACACCAGGATCAAATTGCTAGGTTTTAAAATGCAGCCAATTTGTATATGACGTCAAGTCTCCCCATTGATGTCATTATGTCTGTCTGAAACTTTCACTTTCATGCAATTAAGATATCATGTTTATTCTGCTGTGTTTCCTCTACAGGAGAGATCCCTGCAAGTCTGAAGAAACATGAGTGCCCCTTCTTCTCAAAAAGTCGTGCTGAAAAGCACCACCAAGGTGTCCCTGAATGAGCGGTGAGGCGCTACGCATCCTGACAGCATTATCTCAAGGCCGGGGGGAAAAGCATACAGAGATAACTAAGGCATGAAGCCTCAAGACACGTGTACTATGGAGGTCATTGAGGGGGAGACATCAGATCTGACATGGACGCTAGACTGCCCGCACGGTGTGCTCCGCTTACCCAACAAGATGTCGGTTACTTGAGTCGATGTATAAGATCTAATAATGTGCCATGTTTGGCGAGGCGTCTCTTGTGTAAGCAGCGCACACCCGGAGGTGAGAGGGTAATGGTGGTGAGGTAAGCTGACTGCACTTGAGTTCTCTGCAGAAGAGCATCCTCGGCCATGGGAATGAGTTGATAGTGCAGGATGGTATGTGTGCCATCCATATTTCTTACCCTCTCTCACACAAAACACACTCTCTCTCTCTTAGATGACCTTTTTCTGCTCCTTTGCATTTCTCAATTTCTCTCTGTCTACGGATTAAAGGTGCCCAGTCCATACTTAAGACGTGACCTGTCCCCCAACCCCCTTCCCTTCTCAGAAGAAGCATCTTACAGAGCAATTTAATAGGTCACGGTCTTGGTTGTAAGTGGCTGGGTGGCCAGACACCCCTCTAGCCCTGGGCCAACTCACCGTGTGGTGTCTCGGACTGATGACATCACAGTAGGTTGATGGCGGCCTGTAAGTGGCAATCACTCTGAAAGAAATCTACCTGCCTCTTTTCTGTCTCTGGCTGCATCTACATTAATCCAGATACATTTGAAAATGGCGTTTTCATTTCAAAACTAGTGTTTCCAAAAGGTTCTTGTCCACACTGCAATCATCTTATTGCAGAAGCATAAAATACAATATGAGCTCACTGAGATGATGCAGAGAGACCAGATATGAAGTTCTGGGACGCTTTTTCTGCCACATTATGATGTATCTCCCCACTGGTGTTTTCAGGTCGTACTCACAATCGCTGTTCCGTGTATAGTCTAAAATGCTATTGCCCTCATGTTTTGCTACAGGACAGCAATTTTCTTTCGTCTTAACAGGAATGTAGTATGAAGATTGTACAAAGTAACATTTATTTTTAATAACACTATGAAAATTAATAGAAGGCACAACATTGCAGGTATAATCATAGATATCCACGGGTACAATATGGGTCACACGAGTCTTCGAATACCACGGTTTTCATAGTTTGCACTACAATGTGGCCAAAAACAGCATTTTCAAATGTATCCGTTTGTGAAAGGGTTTTCAAAAGTCTCAATTTTTACAGGATGAAAATTCTGTATCGGTGTGGAAGGAAGGCCAGAACGTTGAGGAAAAAGCTGTTTTCAAAAGTATCTGTATTTGTATTAATATTGATGTAGCCTCTGTCTTTTCTGCCATCCCTATATTCTCAAAACCATACTATAAGCGTTCAGTTTAAACCAAACGACTGATTTGTTGGGGTGTCTCCACATGTAACTGAGAGAGAGAGTAAATAAAAGCGCGTGTGTTCTAAAAAGGGCATTCACTATATTGCTACACGAGCCGCTGTAGCTGCGTCCATGCTGTGTGAAATGATTTGATTTGGAACCCTCCTTTCCTCGTATCCCCCTTTCCCTCCTCTTTCTCTCTCTCTCTGTCTCCTTCTGTTGTTCCAAAAGCTTCACAAACATGCTGAAGAACAAGCAGCCGACAGTGAGTAGCATCCGGGCGACCATGCAGCAGCAGCACATGGCCAGTGCGCGCAACCGCCGGCTCGCTCAACAGATGGAGAACAGGCCCTCTGTGCAGGCTGCCCTGCAACACAAACAGGTACGAGATGAAATGCTCAAAGACGACTTAAATGGCACATTCAGGTTATATAGTTGGACTCGCAAATTGACTGATGGCTGCATCGCTGTATTTGAAAACTAAATGTATTTAACATGTACACTACTTTTAAAAGGTTGGGGTCAGAAAGATTTTTTTCAAAATTTCTAAATATTTATGTTTATTCTGCAAGGATGCATTAAATTAATCAAAAGTGACAGTAAAGACATTTATCATGCAAATAGGAAGTTCTTTATACCTCATCAAAGAATTCAGAAAATAATCAGTTTTCACAAAAACATTACAACTGTTTTCAACAGCACATGAGTGATGCTGAAGACTGCAGTAATGATGCTGATAATTTAACTTTAATTCAGGATAAATTGCATTTGAAAAATTTCAAATAAAAATATATTTTAAATTGAAATGTAATTTCACAATATTACTGTGTTTTTGATCAAATCTTGTATTGGTGAGCAAAAAGACAAAATAAGAGAACAAAAGTTACCAGCGCTAAACGGTAGTGTACAATTAAAGTCATGAAGGTAATCAAAATGGTATTTTTTTTTACTTTTGTATTACACTTAAGAAATATTCTGCACAAATGACTCAATGTATTCAAAGGAATGTATTCAAAGGAAACCAAGTTTAATTGCAGGCTTGTATTGTGTTCAGTCATTCTAGTATGAAACCCTTGCTTTTTTTCTTGCCCTGTTTCTGTATTCTGTAATACATTACAGATAGATTACGAAAGCCATTTCATTTTGCCTTTAAATATTAATAAATGTGATGTGCCTAATAAAGGAACAATTCATTATATTACCTATAGAGCCTGAAGCAGCGACTTGGGAAGAGCAACATCCAGGCCAGACTGGGTCGGCCCATCGGCTCATTAATGCCGGGCGGTGGCAGAGGACGAGGTTTTCCTGGAGGATTGCGTGGAGCTGGACGAGGACTGCGAGGAAGAGTGAGAGGCGGTTCCATGAGAGGAGCACTCTCTCTTAGAGGTGACAAACAGTCTTTACATGACACTACTGCTTTTATTTCCTGTTTTCCCAGTGTGCTTATCAGATCCTGTCCTGCATTTATTTAATAAAAAGCCACACTAGGTAGGGCTGTGCGATTAATCAAAATCGTGATTTGAGCATGCGCGATTTCTAAATCGCTTCATAGCACCAACGTCCCAGTATGCTATCTGAACCAATCAGAATGCAGCGCACCTAAATTGAGCGCGAGAAGAGAACAGACCTGGCGGGTACCATAGATTCAGTGAACTGCGAACAGGTGCGCGTACCTGAAGGGAGCGCGAGTGCATGGAAATATTAGCGCAAAGGGGCTTGCCTCACCAGTTTCTTTCTCTGGGAAGGTAAGGGAATACCATTACTTGATTGGTTTACAAGTAGTTCCCTCCGCTGCGGCTGTCAGCCATTCTCCATTCAGCGTTCAAACAGCGTGTCGCATTCGGTTAAGACAGTCAACGATGAAACTCTCCAAGATGATTCAATGTTAATATTATTATACTTGATCTGTAGATAAAGCTCTATGGTTTCGCATTAAATGACTGGACTGTATTGCTGTACTTTAATCATGTTCCTTTCTACCGTGTGTCTGTTAGATCACAACACTGGAGAGCACTATCATTGTTCTTCACGCGCACAGTAACTGAAATTTAAAACTGTTAAAAGAAAAGGCTCGAACTGTTGCATAGATAGATACTGTATAAAACACTATGCATCGATATATATTTCCTTTGTGCTTTGAACTTTTCAATGCGGACTCGACGCGCCGCCTGCGCTCTGTGACTGTTGCTTCAAGCGCTTCATTCTGCGCTCGGGATGTGCATAAGCGCTGTGTGCCGCACTGTATTGGAGTCTTTCATAATCATATCATAATACTTTTGCTCAATGAAAGATTATTAATAGCCTTTTTTGTTCTGTCCTATCTATCATATGTTGTTGCCTCATTAAATAGCTGTGCTATACTTAATGTCTTAATTTTATAGTAGACTATATATAAAATAATTGATCTTTTTGATTTTTGTTATCTTGTTTTTCATGAATGTATTTTACAACAATGCAAGCAATGTGTAACGTTTTACCAGATTTAGTGCTACACGATAAAGCTCTAATTGGTTTCCTTTGGAAATGTTTCAAATTCACACAGAATGCATTAAAACTGTAAAGCATGTCTGTTTGTCAAAATTGTCATTAAAATCGGAAAAAAAATCAAGAAATCGTGATAGGTTTTTTTGTCCATATCGCACAGCCCTAAGCCACACCCTATTTATAAATTTATTCTGGCTTGCTATAGTTCTCTGAGGAAGCGATGCATGTGTTTTCAGAATAAAGCTTTCTTTGCTGTAAGTGCAGTGTGAGCTTAACATGTCAAAAGAAACCTGTTTGGAAAGTGTCAATCATTGCAGTACAGCTGAGATGATGTTTTTCACGTTTAGCCACCCTCTTTCTAAACTTTTCGTCACGCTGAGTGGGCTAAACTGTCATTTTATGGCTGTTAGGAGACCCCTGCTGTACTACTAGATTTGTAGTTCCTGCACCTGTTGTGCAGTCTCTAGGTGGTAACAGGAGGAGACAGCTGAGCCTGCTCTACTGTTCCCCTAAGGAGTGTAGATGATTAAAAGAGCTTTTTTTTAGCTATAATGAAGTTTATAGAGTATCTACTAATTTTATCCAGTAGTAGGGGTGGGAATCGCAGGGTACCTTGCGATACGATATGCACGATAAATGGCTCACGATACGGCAAATTCTCCGATATTCAATATATTGCTAGATAATCCTATAATGATGCATCATGATATCTAACTATGAAAACAAAATGCCTGTGAGAAGGTTACTTGCAGGTTTTCTCTCTTTATTAAATTATTTTATTATTAATTAATAAACTTTATTTAATGTTACATTTATTTTAGACTGAAAAACTTAAAGTAAATTAAACATTTGATGTTTATATTTTTAAAAAGCTTAAACTTTGCTTTCTGTGTAAACGGACACATTTAGCTGCTTATCAACTTGTTTTATAAACCTGGTACGTTTAAAAGTGTCCCAACCTCTTTTATTTAAACTTGGGAACATCTCTGTGTTTACCAGCTTCCTAAAAATAAACCTGGGAATAGTGTTTTTTTTTTTAAATAGGGAAATTTTAATGTGGCGATACCAGCATTTCCCCCTGGCATATTGAGCGTTGAGCGGATTCTTGAGCTCTGATTGGCCATTGTGTTCACACGCTCAACATGTCTATGATTGGCTACAATGATCAACGCTTCAAAAACAGGCTGTAAATAGACATCTTTGACACTCATTACAGAGCGCTTACACTGATACACACGGGAGCGTTTGAAAGCAGGCGTCTATCACTGATAGTTGCCTGCTTTCAAATGCTCCCGTGTGTATGTGTAAGCTGTGGTAGATTTTCCCCTATGCGCCTTCATTTAAGTTAAACCAGGTGTCCCAGAGACCTATGAATTTATACTCAACTAAGCTTACTTCAATACGTCTCAACCTTTTCTGAACACTATCACTTGGGAATAAGGTCTAGTGCTCGTCCACTAAACACTATCACTTGAGAATAGAAGCAAGATCTCTAGTTTAACCTGCTGTGCAGCATTAACTAGACAGACTCCAGACAATGCCTTCGAATATGCTTTAATCGCAGCCGGATGACCTTAGACCAATTTCAGAGAGAAGCCCACCAGCAAAAAGAGTACAACTGTTTTTATAGAATAGGAGCATGGCAATAGTGACATGATTCATTACATAATTTTTCTACAATATGATTGGTTCGTCATATGTATAATTCAGCAAACCCTTCTTTTTACTAGGTAAAAGCAAATCCTGATTTCTTTGTTACTCAAAAGTCACGAGTTTATATATTTAAACATGTCTAATTTCATATCCTCTTTTGTTATATTCGGAAATTATTCAGGCACGCACTGACTTATGCCAAAGTGTTTGGGGACATTTTAGGTTTCAAAAGCATGTAATGGTTAATTCTGCAAGAAAAAGGAATTATAACAAAGGAATTTACCATTACATCATTTACAACATGTTCGTCCTATAAATGGTATAAAAGCCAAAGCGCGTCCAGACTTTGGACTTAAACGGTTGGGCATCTATTATTTTGCTCAAACTGCTGTCCACCATCCTGTTAAAAAAACGTCCCCTTTTTTTTCTTTCTTAGAAGACTAGTTAACTTTAGTTCACGTTTCCCTCATTCATGTGTTGAGCGCCACCTCGAGGAGTCATGTCAACCTAAATTGAATTTTTTGTTAGACAGTGGTTTACTGAACAAATGGTGTCTTTAAATGAATCAGTTGTAATTTAAGGATAAAATTATCTCTGCTAATGGTGAAAACTATTAGGGATCCCTTACTTGTACACTACTATAATATTAAAGGTTCACAACAGAGCCCAAACTATTAGCCTAAATTCAGTTGCTATTTATTTTTTAGATATAATCAACACTCAATAATTTAATAATTTACACACTGGCTGTCATTCTCATGACAGATATTTTAAACCTACATTAAATAATCAAGACATCACTTACAGGTTAAGTCAAATATAATGAATATATAGGCTGATATATTGCATATGTTTAGCCAAAGATTTCTCTAGCTGATTAACAAGCTGTGGACACCGAAGGACTTGCCTGAGGTAAATGTAATGCTACATGCGATATTCCGCCATTGAAACACTGATTGAGTGATTACACGAGATATAATACGTTTCATTAAGTTGTACTGTATCTTTCAACATACCTTCAAATGTTGATTCATGTTTATTTGGAAGAGATGATTGCGTTCTTGCACTGCTGCTTAAACTGTGGCGCCTATATTTGTCACGCCACATTTAAAGAGCGTCAAAACAACATTTATTGTTTGTATTTCGTGATAAAATGTACATAATTTGAAATGACACTTTCTCATCAAAAGTAGCAAAACGCGGAGCTTACTGTGATAAATGGTGGTTAGGCTGCAACGCTGTTTGTCTTGAACGCATAAGACATCTTTTTCGGGTTAGGTTTGAATATCTTTACACCTCTACTGCATAGTCTACACTGTATAAGTGAAATATAATCGATATTTGTTATAGCTACAAAAGTTATTGTCTTTGTCATTAATGTTAACAAAACAACAAAAGAAAAGAGATGGCAGAAGGTATATTAGCCTGCTCACACTTTAAGACCTAATGCACAAATCCAATAAAATAATGCGCATTCGTTTTCATGAGTTCAATTCAGCTATAAAGCAGCTCTGTAGAAAACGTATTTTCTATGTTGACAAAGTCGATGCTAAAATTATATATTGTGCAGCCCTACCTTAAATCAGTTTTTAAATTGCTCTTTTATAGTATTTTTACTTTGTTACAAAGAATTTAGCCATTAAAACACCAACCAACCAATATTGATCTTTGTATTCTCAACTTAGCAGTCCCTTGTGCATTCTGTAAATATTTTTACCATTAATTTTCCTTTAGTAAAACTGTTGTTTTTATTTCTTAGGTGCGGGTCCGATGAGAGGTAGGGGTGGTCCTGGACGTATCGGTCTCCGTCGAGGCATGCGTCAGCGTGGAGGACCTACAGGACGAGGAGCTTTTGGTGGTCGAGGTGCAGCTCGTGGAGCAGTTGGAGGAAGAGGTATAATAGTAGATTCTTGCTAGATTGCCTTAAATTGAAATACACATATTGCTAGTTAGTGTTTTTTGTATTTCTCTTGTATGCTTAAGTGTTTGTCTCAACTGTTCTCTCTTAGGCCGTGGGGGTCTGAGAGGTCGTGGAGGGTTTGCTGGAAGAGGTCGTGGACGGGGCAGAGGCCGAGGAGCAGGTCGTGCCATCGTCACACGTGAGCAGTTGGACAACCAGCTTGATGCTTACATGTCCAAGACCAAGGGCCACCTGGATGCCGAGTTGGATGCATATATGGCCCAGGCTGACCCCGAGAGCATGGAGTAACCAAATATCTGCAGATAATAGACTGACTGACTCACAACACACAGAACCATTAAAGCTGTTGCTCTTGGACACTCCCTGATGAGACATTTAAACTTGAAGTTTGTACAAAGTCGTGTATCCATCCCAGTTATGTTCAAACATCTGAGTCGCTACTCGCATTTCCTAAACTGAATGCTGTACCATCCATAAAGCCTCACAACAATTTATGGTTCCAAAACACAGGTCCTCTTAGAAAAGTTTTGGCTGTGAAGTGAAGGGGAAAAAAAGTTTTCCATTGAACTAAAATAATAATAGAGATTGTACTTGCTATTTGTTGGCCAAAATTCTGAAAATGACCCAATGTATGAGGAACTGTGTGAATGATCTGTTGGTTAAACATTGTTTATATAGATGAACATTACAGCGATGTTCTTACAAATGTCATTTACCTTTTTATTATTGTATTTTTATTACGGTTTAAAAGGTAGAACTTTTACTTGGTATACGCAATCTTGATATGTCTTTTTTTTTTTCAATGTCATAAGATGTTTTTAAAGTATATTGTAACCCTCAACCCTCATTGGTTTCAAATAAATCTTTGCCAATAAGACCTATTTGCTTACAGTGACTTCCCAAACAATATTACCAACATTAACTTTCTAGGCATTTTCTAAAATTCAAGTCAGTGTTTTGTGGTTAAGAATTACCCCCCTTTATTAACTAATCAAACCTTGTGTGGAAGTGTCTTACCACCTTCAAATGTTCAGTATTTCCACTAGATGGAGACAAATTAAAAGCCTGGAAAATGGATATACAGGAAGATATAGGTGAGGCAGACTGGGGAGATGCACACAAACACAGACAATGAATACAAGGTTTAAATGACTTCAATATAAAAGGTTAATGAGAATCTAACACCTGTCAAACTCCATCAAATGTCCGGTAATATTCCAGATGTGTGTTTTAAATGCTTGGATAATAAAGGTAACCTACATTATATCATTGCCTCTGGGAATGTCCAAAAATTGCAAACCTTCTGGAAGGAGGTTATAAAATGTATGTTTAACATTAATATTCCTTTGAAAATAAAACTGTATTATTTGAATATATCCAATTGACTTTATACAAACATTAAGACAGATTAAACATATAGACTTTGGTCTGCTTCAAGCCAGTAGAGCTATTGCATTATGCTAGAAGAGTATGGAGGCTCCATCCATGAAAATGTGGGTAAAGGAGATATCAAACTGTATCGGACTGGAAAGGCTAACTTATATTGCTAAATGCAAGAGGAAAGACTATGATCAGCTGTGAGAGCCATACATAAATATCATGTAAACTTGGAAATGTAGACCTTACAGAAAAAGACTTTGTAAACACTGTAACAAATTATTTTATTATTATTTACTTATTATTTTTTATCTATCTCTTTTTTTAAGCTTTTCTTCCTTCAAGAAGTGTAAATTGGATATATATATATGTGAAAGGGTGTGAGCATGTGTAGTTGTTCTGTGGTTATAAAACGAGAAAAGGACAATAAACATATTAGGGGGAAAAGAAGAAGAAAAAAGAAAGTAAATATACTGTACACAGGAGTGTTGTAGCGTCAAAAACATGAGATCAGAACTTACAACCTAAATTTTAAATAAATGGCCTTAAAGCTTAAAATAAGATCCTATATTTTTTTAAATTACTGACACATTTAAGAGATACTGTATGACAAATGGAAACTAAACATACTTGGTGAAGGTATTTGGGCTTCTGTATTAAGTATTTACAATTAAATTATTTGTAAATGATCTTAAAATATATTTACAGTGTGGTCAGTACTGTGAAATATGCTAATAAATTAACCTTTTACTTTAAGTATTATATCAATAAAATACTCATTTACATTATACACGACAGAAGCCTCTTCAAAACGGAACTGACGTTTTGGGTTGGGTGACGTTGACAGCGCACCATGGCAACGCTCTTATGCGCTTGCTTCAGTGTCCAGACAGAAGCAGCAGTGCAGTCGCAGGTTGCGCGTAGTCAGATCTTACAAGCGGAGATTTGCAAACTACAGCATTTCTCTGTGCTGGACATATGCAGGATATTATCACAACGTCACTGAATATTCGTCGTGTCGTTTGGGCGTTTCATTATTTTAGATAAAACCATTTGCTTTACGGGTGAAAAGTTGAGATTCACAGCGCGAGCGAGATGATGCTTGAATCCATTGAAGTTACAGGTAAATCTGTCAGTTTACGCTAATGTTACAACACAATGTTTTTCAATGAATTTCAAAATGACCTAATGCTTTAGGGAACTGGTGCGTTAAATTCAAATGTAAGTTAATTCCTTAGAATGAATTACAGAAAACCTTCCGTGAACTTGAAAGCAACCTGATTTGATACGTTCACTAAAATTACTGAGACACCGGTTACGTAAAAATAATTGCAATAAAGACTGAAAGCATAAATTTGTTCTGAGGAAAGGGTGTTTATCACTTTTTTGAATCGAATGCACTGACATTCATGTTTAGTGTGGTCAAATGTGCTTTTCAATTTCACGCATGCTACATGATATCTGCCAATGAAGCCCCACAGATCTAAACAAACACAGACAGTTTTGATTCTTGGCTAGTTTGGCTCTCTGATGCTGAGACGGTGGTCCTTCTACTTCAGTGCACCTGTCAACTGATCTATGATGAAGCGTGGGTTCATTTTGCAGAGACATGTGCCATTGTGTGCCACAGAGTTGCTTGACACAACTGATGTATCCTTAGTCTATCCTCCTGAGATGATAGAGTAACAAACAGTTTAAACACTAAAATTTAATGATTTAGCAGATGTTTTTATCCAAAACAATAAATGAAAGCCTGCAGGATCATTGAATGCAGGCAGGGCTGGATTATCCAGCAGTACCTGTCATGCTGAATGTTAAATAGTTTTTGTTTTGTGTTCTAATAGGTACCTGGTCTATGAAATCAACTCAAGGTTGATTTGTACCTTTGCGTCGAACCCACGCCGTAGCTATGGCGTAGCCTATGGCGTAGCCTGACGTGTACCTCTCCAAAAATGTAACGCAATTCTACGTGGACCGCAAGCGCTGTGACTGGTCTGCTAGAACCCCTCCCTCGGGGGTTACACATGCTCCCTCTGCATGCGTAATTGCACGTTGTTGCGGACAAAGATGCAGAAGTATAAATGAAATCAGACGCTTAGAGGCTACGGCGCAGAAGTATAAATCAGCCTTCACTAGACAGTGAAAGAGCTGCTTTCAAGAAGCTTAATTTCACTATGCTGTTCGGATCTGTTTCTCATCTTTTGTTGAAGTCAAGGGTAAATGGGTGAAGGAGATTTTATTTCCAGTGAAATGGGGACACAACACTGAACTGACAATGGCGCGACTGGTCTCAAATTTAAGAGTAGATTCAAGATTCAAGAAGAGATTCATTTCCTTCACTTGAAATTCCATCTGGTGTTCTCTGCTCTCCCCTCATAATATATTTCACAGTACAAGAGGCTGCGATGCTGTGAATATAGTAACAGCTAAACCTTTGTTAGGCACAACTAAGATTCACAATATAGTAGTTTTATACTGAAAAAGACCAGAGTTCTCTATTAGCCCACACCCCAGGAAGTCAACCATCCTCCTCAGATGACCATAGATGGGACAAGAGTTGAAAACAGTTTATCACTTTACTTGGGAAGCATAATTTCCATGGATGCCATGGTTGACTAAGAGATTGAGAATAGGCTGGCAAAGGCCAACAGCGCATTCGGTAGACTGTACAAAAGAGTCTGAAAAAACAAGCACCTGAAGAAGAGTAGAAAGATTAGTGTGCTGTCTCCAATTCATCCACTGGTTTGATTTTTATTTATTTATTTTTTGCAAATACCGAAATCTTCGAACCGGTGGCAGTCTCCAGCTTTAAGGCCATTCTGCTGAAGACGTAGCAGTGCTGGGTAGGTCAAATCTCTAGGATGGAGGACTATTGCTTAGAGTTGGGTCCGAGTCCACCTTTGTCGAATCCGAGTCGAGTCCAAGTCCTTAACAATTGAGTCCAAGTCTGAGTCCAAAGAGGGCCGAGTCGGACTTGAGTCCGAGTACTTAACATCCGAGTCCAAGTCCACAAAGATTTAAATGATTAAAAATTGACCTTTCACAAAGACCCGCCCTTCTTAGTTACTGTTGCTAAATCCGACCAGCCATTCTGCTCTCACTCCACATGTTCTCACACAGTGAAAAACATATTGCGGAGCAAAGAGAACATTGACAATGCGCCAACATACAAGACAGAGCAGCCTACTTTTGGTATGAAATAAATTCTCATCTTTCAAATTTGATAATTATTATGAAATCAGTTCAAGCAGCAAATGAACTGATAATATCTTCTATTTATAGCACAAATTAAACATGAATGAAAATCAGAACTGCAAAAAGAAATCAATACACACCATTTTTAAAGTTCAAGTCCACTGACTTTAGTCTACTAACTGGTTTGGTGTGTTTGTCTGACAAAAATGGCGGGTATCTGCATTATGATTGGTCAGATCACCTGTCGATCAAATTCCGGCGAAAAGTCTCAACACTGAGCTCTTAAATTAATATTTTAAACCTTACAAAATGATTGCAATGTATAGTCACAGTCATACGTTTTCCTATTGTACAACTTTCAGAGTCTGCAAGGTAGCCTAATGCTCAAGAATGCAACACGATGCATTAAGAGCCAGGGGTAAACTTTTGAGCAAGATGATGGTGATGTTTACATTTTTCTTATTTTGTTTTACATGCTAATATCTTTTTTAGCCTCTGAAGGGCAGGACTAAATTTATTAATCAATTTTTAAACAAAATAAGAACAATTTACACCAATTTACATCCAGTTCAAAAGTTTACACCCCCCTGGCTCTTAACGGATGCTTCCATCTTGAGCATCACTAAATGTTTGTAGGGTTTGTAATAGTGGTGTATGAGTCCCTCAGTTGTCACCAGTGCGAAAAGATGGATCTCACAATCATAGTCACTGCTAGTAAGGAGTCAAATATGCAGAATATGCTAGAAAAGCAAAGAATGTGCAGGAGCTGGAGGATTTTTCCTCATGAACAACCATTACAAAAACAGACAAAAACAGTTGTGGATCATTCAGGTTATGACACAATATAAAAATCAAGTAATTTGTCTTTTATTTTGTCTTGTGGACTAGGCTATTAAACATGTTATGTGAAAAAGCTTTTTCAGTGCAGTACTAAATAGAAACTATGTTTTTATGATCCTTCTTACTAATAAATAAATAAATAAAAATTACATTTTGGAGATTCTGAAAGGTGTAGGCCTATGTAAACTTATGACTAAAGTGTAAATGTAACAAAAATCATAAAATTATTAGACGCCAAAATGTTGCTATGGTTATCACGTTCTCATGTTGATATGATTACTGTCAATCATCGCAATTTCATGACTCACAGGACTAAAATTTAGCAGATGTACTCCCACATTTAAATTAATTTATCACTCTTTATAATTTACTGTGTGAACGTAACCACTGGTTCTCTAGAAGCACGAAAAACAAAACTATTTAGATTGTCAAAAGTGCTCCCTTTAAGCCCTCACTTACTTACCGTGGTCTGCACTCTCCTTAAAACTCTCGTCATAAACACTGAAGTTGTCCGCACTGCTTATTTATCATTTATATCACTACTCATTTATATCGCGTCTAGACTTTGTTGTTTTTTATTGCGAAAGGATAAAGCTTGTGCTTATTTTGAACATACATTTTAAGCGAATTCTCCGCAAGTTGACTCTAAAACGCCTCTGATTTGCCACTGTATTCATGTGCTTAATATGTATGTCTGTGATTGGCTACAATGCTCAACGCGGAAACAACATAAGTAGGCCTAGTTTTGTTTCGTTTTCGAATAATATTATTGTCCTCCAGTGCCCGGACTCGACTGGACTTGGACATTTTTCCGAGTCTAAAATGTCAGAGTCCGTGTCAAGTCCAAGTACAAACTCATCCAAGTTCGTGACAAGTCCGAGTTCATTCAAAATTGGATTCGAGTCCGGACTCGAGTTCGAGTACCCCAACTCTACACCTACCCAGGATCGTGATCTACAGTGAACTTGCCACTGGTCATCGCAACAAAGGAGCACCAATGAAAAGGTTTAAAGAAATCCCTTGGTGCGTGTCAAATTGACAACCACCAGTGGTCTCAGTTAGCCTCCCGATCTGGTAACCTGGATACATACCATTCACAAGGCTGTCAGCTGCTTTTAGCTGCTTTGAGTCAGTCATCTTGAAGACAAATTTAGTTTTTGGAAAAATCATGTCACTGCAACACTGAACTAGTCTTTCTATTGTAGCTTCTGTGACCGTATGGGCTTGTCTCGCATTGGCCTCGTCATACACAAATACAGACAACACCCTATCTAATTCTTTGTTCGCAAAGTAAAGCCAAATAGTGCTCGAGATAAGGGGCCTCGTTTCTAAAATGTTGCTTTGAAACGGTCCATTTAATCTTACATTCATTTCTGAAATGTGCATACGAGTGATTCAGAGAATGAACGTATGCACAAAAAACGTGCGTACACCCCTCTTCCAGATATGAAATGTATACATCGTAAATGAATGGTTTCAGATCTCCACCTTGTAATCACACCCTAATTAATGAAGTTCCTAAAGGTAAGTTAGGGAGGAGCGAGCCCATCCAATCTTTCAATCAACAAACAGAGTATATAAGCAGCCGCTTACCTCTCCCTAGTATCAGCTGTTCCAGTATCCCTCCACCTCCCCAAACTCCACCTTCATCTTAGGTACCTTGCCCTTCAATGAACAGGTCCTACATTTAGCCACTGGGAGGTATATCAGAGCTCGAGTTGAAGCTGCTTCATCGAGCCCCTCTCCAGCGGACAGCAAGCCAAATAAGTTTAACCTAATATATTAAAGATTTTATGGGCAAACAAACTCGTTAAATGTCATTAACATATAAAAGGGCACCAGTCTATGTCCAAATCCTTTAGAATCTCGAGCAGCAAAAATGGCTAATTATTTCTAAATACTTGCAGTACTCCGACTCTCTGCCACAAGGAAAAGTGCGTGCATCTGCAAAGACCCTGACGTAGCTCTAAGCACTTTTCCACGTCAAACACTGTTTTATAAATTTTAATGTTTGCGTGGATTTTAGCGTACTCTGTTCAAATCTGTGCGTATGCACTTTTTTATAAATGAGGCCCCAGATTTTCATGGTCTTGGTCTTGTAATGGAAACTTAAGTATGTTAGATGTGACCCTCTTCTGGTCTCGGTCTTGACTTATTTAAATGGTTTCTAGAAAATAAAAAGAAGCATGACCCACATATGTTTGTTTCTTCGAGACATAGTCCTGTTATGCCAGGTAGTAGTACTGAGTAGACTATTGTAGTATTCCATCTTGTGATATTTCCTTCCAGAACTGCTCCATTGGCCAGGGCTAGAAACATCTAAGAGTTGTGTCCTGAGCTCCTTGGAGAAGCCTGTGAGCCCCAGTCAGCTGCGTCTGGAGCACATATCATCTGGCATTCTAAAGGACCTGTTTAACACGACCACCAGCAGCTACAACACACTACTGCAGAAAGAGTCAGATGCTCAGGAGAGCCCTAAAAGCTCATCTTACAAGCTCCCAAAAAGAATCTCCACGGCAACGCATCGCGACAGATCCCTGCCGACCCTTGCACCTCTCACAATGAGTGGGCTGGCTTTTGGTTGCAGAGACACCAGGCACACTCAGTCTGTGTTCTCCTGTTTCTCCACCAACAGTTCCAAGCAAACGAACAGCATCACTGTGCTGGGCAGTGCCATCCGTCTGTCCCCTTGCCCCATCCCCAGGCCCAAAAACAGCTACCCAGCCAGCACAAAACTCCCGCAGCTTTCCAGAGTACTCTCTACTGCACGTGATGGAGAGAACTCAATCAAGAAGCTGTGCATCCTCACTGCCATAAAGCCATCTAACGTGGAGAAGGAGAAGGCCAGGTTTTTCAAATCAGACTTTAAATACAACCCTCAGTTTGAGTACAGCAATCCTCTGCCTCCACAAGTACTATCAAAGCACAGCAACGCTTCAGACCGCTTCCTTGCACAGGTTAGTGCCCATATTCTCATAAATATCATATTAAGAACCTTTTTCATATTAATAAAGACATTTTTGTTTACTGTTACCTGTGGTATTCATCATAATCTAATCACAAACATGTACAATTTCGTGTGAGGATGTTCCCCATGCAGATTCCACATTTCAGGTTCAAGTCGGTCACACAAATTTGCTGTGTTGACCAATAATGCTTGAGAGGACTTCTGTGTGAGCTTTGCCTAATGCATCACTACACAATGGACCTTTTTTGTCCAAAAATTTTTGGTGAGATTTCACTAAGGGACCATTCGGTATTTATGGAATGGACCACCGGAGGAAAATAGGGGAGGGTCAGGTCTTTTTATTCTTTGTTGAGGGGAGGGTCATCCAATTTTTTTTAGTCTAGGAGGAGGGTCACCCAACTTTTGTATTCATGAAAAGTCTCTCTCAGTCTCGGCCCCCCATCGCTAGCAGTCTGACCCAACAAAAATTGTGCATCATGTCAGAACAGAACGCCAATGAAATGTTTACCCGGCAAAGCTTTAAAGCACAAGCAAATAAGGAACTTTTGTGATTGCGAATAAGTGCAGTGCCCTGTGAGTGTGATTCTATCGCTACATTAACTTGTGATGTGAATGTACGTCGAGTTTTACAGTATTGGGACTGAGGCGCCAGAACTGCAGCTGATAGAATGTGCGCTGTAGCACTATACTACCATATTTCTTCAAAAGCAGATCGTGGAGACATTAAATCATCCACGATCAAAAGTCGTGATATCTCTTAAGCACAAGTATAAAACGACCGTTACCATGTCTGAAAGCAAACACAAGTAACAAAGTTTACAAAACTGCATCGCACACGTGCTACAGTGGTACATTTATTCATCGCACAGACCAATCTTTTTGTAGCACGATAGGCCTACCAACTAGGCAACATGACAGGAACACGAGTTTGGAGTTGCTTTCTTTGAGAATGCAACCCTTTAGCTAACTGCGCAACCTGTTGCCGAAGTATCGTCACTGACATGAAGCTGGAATATAGCTGACTAGCTCAAAGGTTTCAAGTTGCCAAGCAACTAAATATTCTTTTAAAGCTTCAAACCAACAGCAGAAATGCTAGGAACATAAACCATGTCAAATGTAAGTAACATAACATTATACCTGGTAGAATTTCTGGCAACTTTCAAATGTCTGACCCAACTCGGCCTCTGGGACTTGCAAGTGGTCTACTGGTGTGCATCCACAGTAGCTGTAGGCATTGCTCTGTGCTGGCAGGTTGTAATCATCGCATTCTTCACACTTCAGGCACCTACCCCTCTGCACACACCACATTTATCCTTCATTTCCTTCTTTCTTGAAGGGTAGGGGGAGTAAAACGTTGGCTACATTTTCAAATATCCTTTCTGTCCCGGTGATTTGAAATTGTGCTAATGACAGCCTTTTCAAGGCATTTGAGAAGGAAGGAGGGGTAGCATGCAAGCTCCCAAATTGACGCTTGTCTGAGAAATGGAGTTTTGGAGTCCATAGCAACCAGTTAATGTGTTAAATTTGTTATTACCCAGTGCGCTTTGTTGAATGGTCTCAATGTTTTATTGTTTTATTTCATGTGAATACTAGTTTACTAGAGGAGTAACTAGTATTTGAAGTAATGCAGTAATACAGGAAGTGTATTTAGTTTCCATGCTTATTGTGTTTCCACAACAATGTTAGTGAGTAAATTTACTGAAATGGACACCATAACAGTGGAGTGTGGTGCGTAAGATGAGAAAGCAGAGGTTAAGTTGTTTGTCATGGTTGTAAAAAAAAAAAGGCTATCTGAACATCTTTGCCAAGTGCAAACCAGTACAGAAGTAATCAATAAATTATCGGGGAGGGTCATGCCTTTTTTCACAATAATGTTGGAGCGTCATAGAGAAATGTATTGGTGGCGAAGGGAGGGTCAAGTCTATTTTGACTATTTGACTCAAAACTTCTCCGGTAGCCCCTTAAATAAAAAATGAACAGTCCCTTATGTGCCCGCACCTTTATATACAACAAAGGCTTGTCCAATGCATCGAGGGGTCAATAGCATTTTCTTCATGTAAACGTTAACATCTAGCTAATTTAATTACCCTAAAATTCATAATCAGTTGACTAAGATTCATTCATTTAATCAATGCCACTTTTTACAACTGATAAAGTCATTGGAGAACCATCCCAACCTCATAATCTTCCATTGTGCAAGGGGTTGTGGGCAATACTAGATGTAAAATCATGCATGGTTGCAAACTTAAAAAATTAGCCAAACAGTAATCTAAATAACTTCAAGGACCCAATATACTCAGGGCATATATTTTTTTGATCTTCACTTAGAGGAAAAATAGAATTGAAGTACTGCACATCCCGACACCGCCCACGCTGCTGGGAGCGGCGTTTAGATAAATATGCAAATATGTGCTGCGCACTTTCCTCTCAATAACAACATAAGCACACAACAATACAGCGACAATGACAATGACAGCGGAAGAAAACAGCAGTTAAGAAAGCATCTGATCATAGCGATGTGAATATTTGCATGAACTGCAATTTAGCACTCCAGATAAGTCATGAAGTTTATTTATCACTTTATAACTAGAAAGCAGCTCTTTAATATGTTCATGTTTCTCAACGAACTGAGCAGAAGAAATAAACCGGATGAGATTTTCACAAAGAAGACTGAGCCTTGACCTAGCTATTACGTAATCGCCACTGACCAGTGGTATTTAAAAGGCATTTACCAGCCGGAGCTAACTTTTCCGTAAAGTTCGCTTTGGCATTTTGTTTCGAACTCCCGAAACAAAGTCTAAACATACTTTGTTTTGGCCTGATTTGTTTGAAATAACGTCACACTAGTTTTTTCCATTTTATTTGAAGTATAGCAGGGCCTTTAGTATACTTTTATCAGTCTTGTGAGGTGGTATGCACTAATTCTACTCTATTTAAGATGGTTAGTATGCAAATTGAGATGCAACCTATAAGTAATGCTATTATGTCAAATGGCTGTATTGTCATTTATTGCTCGCTTTGCTTTAAAGGAGTCATCGAATGCCCATTTTCCACAAGTTGGTATGATTCTTTAGGGTCTTCATGTAAAGTTTGTAACATACTTTGGTTAAAATTCCTCAATGGTTGTGTAAAATAACACCCTTTTTACCTCCTCAAAAACATCTCTGTTCACTGTGGCCCGTTTTGGTGCACGTCTCTTTAAATGATAATGAGCAACTGCTCACCCCACCCCTCTCTTCCATGGGGCATGTCGACACAAGACACTTGGCGGACAGTATACAAATATGCTAAAACAGGACAGTCCATCAGCGGTCGCAGGCGGAGCATGAGCAATATGACATAAAGCTCAGAAAATCCAAACGGCTTGATTATTGAGAGTGTTTAGACTTTGAGGATTAAAAAAAAGGAGTGAATGGATTTTTTTCATTGTATGGTAGTTGTGTCCACACTGCAAAGACACATTTAAATGCAAACCATATAAAAGTGAATTTTGCATCCGATGACCCCTATTTGGGAGAGAATTAGCAGATGTAAATAAGGACGGCATGTGTGTCTAAGATCTCTGAGCTGACCTTGTCTTAACTTGGTTCAAGTGCTGTAGAGTGCCAGAAGTCACAGCAAATCTGACGTCAAGGTCTTTGTCACTCTCTCCCACGATCTGACGCATTTAGCATTGCATTCATTCCCCCTCATCCTTTTATGCTGATATCTACTGTAAGGTTTTGTGTTAGTTACTCTTATTCACATCGCATAAGGTCAGTCCTATAAATGAGATTAAATGGAATTACTCTTGAAAAGAAACTTTCTGACTCTTTAGTTCTGTAATATAAACCTGGATCCAGCAGCTCAAAAGCAATGTGTTACCAACAACACAATCAGACTAATAAACCTCTTTGAAGGATAAAGAGTTAATTAATTCAATTTAATTCAGTTTCCCACTAGCTATAAACACAGCCAACACTAAGAGATCCTACAATAGTGTTTCTGGCTCAACCGGCTGCAAAAGCTGATAACATATCAAGTTATAGCCTATGTTACCAACAGGTTAGATAATGTTTAAAAGAAAGTATAGAAGTGGCTGTATTAGGGCTCTATGTGCTGGAGCAGAGTCATTTCAGACCGTTATATTTATTGTCTCTGAGTGCTGAGCTCATTGTGGATCACCCTCAGGCTGATCGTGACGGATCACAAATCAGTTCTCATAAATCCACACTCAGCACTCCAACTGTGGCCTAGTTATTTACTGAGGTCTATACATTCATGACATAACAATTGAGAATAATTCTGCAAGCATGTCTTATTTCACTTATGCAGCCAGTGTTCCATCCCAAAGCACAAACAGATGTGTCCCAAATATCAGTCCAACTATAATTCTGAAAGCTGAAAAGGGAATTCTAAAAAGAAACCTGAGATTACTTAGGCTACAAAAGTCGATCTTACAATTTCAACCTTTGTTACTATGTTCATTGAAAAATGGATACTAAAATAAAAAAATTAAAAAAATATCAGTAGCTTCATAACCTTGAACACAAGACTGTCTAACTCATTGGTTCTCAACCTTTTGACTCAAAGGCCCCCCATTATCCAACACAATATTGAAAGGCCCCCTCTAAATACAGATATTTCTGAAATCTATTCTAAATCTATCCATTTTTTCATGATACGTCAAATTAATTAACATGGTTAATTTAACATGTTAAATGAATATTAAATTAACGTCAATTCTTTCTGTGATTCTAGAAGTTATGTTCTGTGTCCCAGAACTGTATGTTTTTCATTGAAGACAATAGTTACTGAGGGTAAATAAAAATGAATATTATTTCAGTTTACTTGATTTTATGCATTCATATTTTAATGTAAATTAAAGTTATATTTAAAATTCATTCATTTAAATACTTTTATGGCATCTTGCGGCCCCTTGTAAGTTTGCCAAGGCCCCGTAGTGGCTCCCGGCCCCCTGCTACCTAAGGCAACATTTTATCCTATCATATTAATTAGTAATATACAAATTAAATATATTTATGCGTAAATATTTTTCTTCAAAATAATAATCTGAAGTTTTGTAAAATTACTCATTTACATTAGAATCAAAATGATAAGTGGGTACCTGTTTTTTGACCTCTGACGTAGACAGGGAACCATTTAAATCATCAACGAAGCCTTGCTTTGCTGTATTTATCTTTGTTCTAAAATCTTCTATAAGTTCTTTCCTATTGCCCATGACTGAGTGCTTGCTGTTGTCTCAGGCTGTGAGGATCATGGAGTTGGCCCTACAGAAGTACGGCTCCTATGAGAAGTTTGAGCAGGCTACAGGAGGAAACCTCCTCACCAAGAGCCGCATCTGGTACCACGTCAAGAAATACATGGAGAAAGAAGGATGCATAGGAGAGGTGAGAGAGAGAGTGCGGTAATTAGAAATAAACGTTGAGATGGATATTGAGTTGGTTAACTGCACTTTTAATTTAACCCCTAAAAAGCGTACTAACCTCGAAAATTCAAGGAAATTACAAAAAAATATACACTAATGTTCAAAAGCCTGGGGTTAGTAAGTTGTTTTTGAAATAATTTCTTATGTTCAGCATTTGATCAAAATGCAGTAAACCCAGTAAAATTGTAAAATATTATTACAATTTAAAATATCTTCATGATCCTAAAGAAATCATTCTAATATGCTTCTTATCATTCTGCTCAAAACAGTTGAAACCAGTTACTATTATATTTTTGTGGAACTTTTTCAAGATTCTTTGATTAATAAAAAGGTTCAAAAGGACAGAATTTATTTGAAAAAAATCTTTTTAAGTGTCTTTACTGTGACTTTTGATCAATTTAATGCATCCTTGCTGAATAAAATTATTAATTTCCTTCAAAACAAATCTTACTGACCCTTAATATTCTAAACGGTAGTGTAGTTTATTGATTTTGTTTTCTCATCTTGAGAGCTTTATGAAGTTTAAATCTAGAAATGTCTCTCTCTGTAGATTGTGGTTCATCTTACTGATGACCTCCTGTCCAGAGCGTCTATGACTGTGGTGAACAGCAGACCTACACTCACCATTAACATCTCTACTGCCAGAGAGCAATGGCTGGAGGGGATGCTGAGGCATGAAATCGGTGTGTGTCCTTGTGTAGGAGCATCTGATAGCCAGTTGAGGCTCATATTAAATAACCAAATAAGACCCATTCAATACTTTCATGATCCACCAGCTCCACTCACTTGTGTTCTGTACTTTGGATCATGTCACGGTCACCCCATTAAAATCAGCCATCCGTGTCGGCAACAGCTTGTGTTCCTGCTGTCAGGGACATTTACACCCAGAGCGTATCAGAGCTCAGTGTCAGGAACACAGTAATTACACTCCCACGCTGTGTGTTCTCTCTCTCCTTCAACTTCTCTTCACCCAATTCAGAGAAAGTTGGTTTGGCTGATGGAGACATGGCCTAGCCTTAGGGGTTAGCGCTGTTTATAATGTTTTTGTAAAGACATTTTCAGTTAGTCACAAGAGAGTCACTTGTGAAAAAGTGTGATTAATTGTATTAAATATGCACTTGTAGCGTACCTTAAATCTTAAAAGTATACTTTTAAAAAACTGCACTTGTAGATAATATGATATTGTTAAAATAAAAGACCACTTAAAGGGATAGTTCACCCATTTCATTGACTCACCCTCAAGTTCTTCCAAACCTGTTTAAGTTTCTTTCTTCTGCTCAACACAAAAGAAAATCATTTAAAGAATATGGGGAACCAAACAGTTGATGGACCCCATTGACTTCCGAAGTATGGTGGAAAAAAGTACTAGTCAATGAGGTCCATCAACAACAAACATTCTTCAAAATATCTTCTTTTGTGTTCAGCAGAAGAAAGACATTCATACAGGTTTGGAAAAACGTGAGAGTGAGTAAATGATGACAGAATTTCTGTGAACCCTTTAAGTGTACTTAAGGAGAGTTCACTTTCTTGACTGTTTCTTAACACACTTAAGTACACTTTTTAAAAAAAAGTAATAATGTCAAATTAAAAGTTTTACTTTTAAAGATTATTAAAAACAGAATTATTTTGAATGTAGGCCTACTTTAAGTACACTTATTGTAATATGTTGACCAGCATACTGAAGCTCATGTAAAGTACTTGATTATAATTCTAAATGTAGTGTGTCATTCATACATATTTGAAGTTAATATATTTTAAATGTACTAAACTGCAACTTCATCATTAAAATGCCATTTCAAATACATGACATACAAGTTTCCATAGATATTACATTTATGAAATTTCAGTTTACCATAAATGCTTGGCAGTACACTTTAATTTCAAAGACAAAATAGAAATAATATATGCTTAATTGTTAAAAGCGCTATATAAATGAAGGTGACTTGACTTGACTTCAGTGCAAATTAAATGTATTGTTTCCCGACTCTTAATTACATGTTTATAGCAATTCAATTAAAATATACTACAGTTTAAATTTGTATTACATCCAATAAGCTGACCTTTAGAGTTTTTTGTGGTAGAACTTAAAAAATCTTTATTTTTAATTTCATATATTGTCTTTGAAATATGGTTAAAGTGTACTCTCGAATGTAATAATATTCATCAAATGTAATAATAATCAAAATGTATGTATGAATAACACACTACAAGTACTTTACTTGTGATTAGTATTTAAGTCAACACATCCAAATAAGTGTACTTCTTTAAAGCACGACAAAAGATTTTTAAAACATTATTTAAAATGTACTTTATAGTTATACTTTTAATTTGACATTATTACAAAGTGAACTTTTTTAAAGTATAAATATGTGTGTTAAGAAACAGTCATGAAAATGAGTACCCTTAAGTGGACCCTTAATATATTCATGAATATATTATCTGCAAGTATACTTTGTTAAAAAATACTTTTAAGATTTGAAGTACACTACAAGTGCACATTTAATACAATTAAGCACATTTATTTCTCACAAGGGTATACAACAATGAGCCAAATCTAGGGTTTTGGTAACTATTAATAGTTATTATAAAACTTAACTTTGATCTTTAATTTTGAAAAAGTTCCAGATTGTTCTGATTTGATTGGTAATGTAAACCTCTCTACATCTTTGGCTCAGGTACGCACTACTTCCGCGGCATCAACAACAGTCACCAGCCGTGGAGCAGCGGCGGGGCCAGAAAGAAACATGGTCTGCGTCCCATCAACCCCACGGAGGAGGGTCTGGCAAGTATCCACAGCGTGCTCTTCCGCAAGGACCCCACCCTGTGGCGCGCCGCCCTGCTCTACTACACCGTCTACCAGGCAAGCCGCATGTCCTTCTCACAGCTGTTTCACAACCTGGGCCGATTCGTCCACGACCCCAACACACGATGGGACTACTGCGTCAGAGCCAAACGAGGACAGACGGACACAGCACTTCCAGGTGCCACATCCTGATTCTCAGAAACATGACGTCTCACAGAACTATCATTGTTTTTATTCTTGTTAATAATAAAATATGTTTGCTATTAAGGTTGTTTCAGTAAGGACCAGGTTTATCTAGATGGGATCCTGAAGATCCTCAGACACAGAGACAAGATTGACTTCCAGCTGCTAATGGCTCTGGGAAAGGTTAGTTTGAAGTCAACATTAAAAACGAACCTTTAATTATTCAGATGAACAGTGTTATGCACACACTTTATTCAGAACGCACAAAATCGTCAGACTTGTGTGTGCGTGTGTGTGGTTGTGCAGGTGTCCTACGAGGATGTGGAGCGTCTGAAGGGTTTGGCTCTGAGGGAGCATGTGCGGATCCCTCACTTCCTGCAGGATCAAGCGCGCTACACGGAGCAGCTTCATAAAATCATGGAGGTCAACCAGTTAACCGATGAGGAGCTGTGCGCGCTTATTCCTGAACATGTGACCTCCGGCATGGACTGTTGTGTTGTTAGATAGGAAAAGGCTGGTGTGTTAACGGGTGAATGTAATGAAACCTGTCTAGGTAATATTTCACTTAAAAAAAAAAAAACTAAAGAAAGAAAGACAAAATGTAATATTTTGTATTTTCAAATTGTTTTCATGAAAATTAAAATTAAGGCCCTTTCCGACCTCCTATTCTTGAAATTCCCATATCCCAGTTAGCGTACATGTACAAAAATCTAATTCTGATTACTGTAATGTGAAGATTAATTATTGCAAAATGTAAAAAAAAAAAATATATATATATATATATATATATAAAATAGCAAAATTACAAAAGTTACAATAAAAAAATCTGAATAGTAGACTTAACTTTCTTTCTAAAAGCTAAAAAAAATTCTAAGCTAAGAAAAATTAGCTAAGAAAAGCTAAGAAAAAATTTTTTAATTAATTAATTTAGCTAATTCTGATTTTAGGGTGAAATGTGACCCTGACATGTTTTCGTGAGTTTCACTCTGTGTAAAATAAAGAGATGTAAGGGCCTATAGAGTTTTATTTGATTTTCTTTTTCTCTTTTTACATTATTTTGTAGCCAGTGCAGAGCATAAAGACTCCTCTGAAGGTTCTCAGTCAGGACGTGTGTGTTCTCCTTTGAGGGGATATTAAAAAGAGAAGGCCAAATCACATCACTTAAAAATGGCCAAATATATGTTTATATGTACTACAAGTTCCTTAAACTGTTTATTTCCTGATTCCCTGAGTTATAAACTGCTAATTTTGTGATATAAATGTTTATATATTTCTGATGGCATGTGTTTGACAATATAACTTATAATCAAATGTTAACAATAATCAAAAAGTTGATGATTACAAATTTGGGTGCCAAGGTGTAAAAAAGTGTCCTCTGTGGAAGTAGACAATGTCCTAAATGTCATATACTAAATATACAGTATATGAATAACTTCTCACTTGCACAGCTGCTCTACCTTGACTGTTTTGTTGACCTTTGACCTTGCTCTGTTCCTGCCATTTTCCTATAGATCATAAAGCACTAGCAGTTGCCTTTAAAACGCTTTATAGCCAATGACGATTTCCTCTCACTATGATCTTACTATATTTAAATTAATAAAATAAACGTGCTCTTTCAGAATGGCCTGCTCAGATGTTCATTTTAAAGCGTGTTAAAGATTGGTATTTGTTTGGGTCATGGGAAGTAGATTCAGTTTGTTCTTTCTACTTTGTGTCTTCCTGATTGTCTATGATCATGCTTTGCTTATAAATCATGTTTAATGTGCATCATACTGCATGTGACCATAGGACATTCGATCATTAATTACAGGATGTAATATTGCCTAAGTGGTCATTGTTTACAAGTGAGCAATGAGCAATCTCCATTCCCACAATGCCCTCTCAAACTCAATGTAAGTGATCTTTTGGCAAACTCTTTCCACAGGTGTCTTGTTCTCGCATGTCTTTGTAAGCAGATCCTGCGGATTGACACGAGGACAGACAAAGGGTTTGTTTTCAGATGCGCTTCACGACACACACACACACACACACACACACATGTGTCAAGGCTCATTAATCTCTGAAGTTTTAGCTTTCACACTTCCTGCAATTTGTGGGATTAAACTGGGATTGTGGGTAATCATGTGGACATTCATGATGCTCATGATATATGAACATATAAATGTTGAAATACAATATATTTTTACTTGGATTTGAGGCTTATATTTATCTGCCACTGCTGTTCTGTGTGCAGATGGGTTATCTTCATAATCACATAATAATGAGACTATAAAACCATCCTGTCCTTGTTATATCAGCACAAATTAATATTGTAGAAACATGCAAATCACAGGCACTCAAAACACTCACAGGCACACAATTGAATGGAGGACGAGTTCCAATTAAAAAAATAAGCGATTATCTATTTATTCATTTGAAATAAGTTATTTAATTCATGTTTAAAATATTCAGATTTAAATACTACATTAATAAATAACATTTTATTTTGACAGCTGCTTTTTGTTATCCAGGAAAAGGAAAGTGGCCACTAGAGGACACACACTGGACAGTCTCACTGCCCTGCAAGACACAAAAGCCCATGTTTGGATGGCCACTTAAAGCAGGAAAGCTCATGTCAAGATCGTGCAATACATATTCAGGCATGGCCAGCAGATTTTAAATTGAAATTAAATTAAATTTGTTTAAATATTTTTCAAATTGTTTCCTTGTGTAGAATTCAAATTACTTATACTTTTTTAACAACTGATTTTTATCATTGTTTTGTCTTTATAACTCTATAAAACAGGATAGCTGCTGATCAATGTTATCTTTGTGTGTAGATAGATAGATATATAGATCTCATTAAATCAATTTTACTTATTTTTTTATCAACACTGTCTTTTTTGCAACCTCCTTTTGCCAAGATAACAGCTCTCTTATGATGCCTGATGAGTTTGGAAAACACCTGGCAAGAGATCAGAGACCATCCCTCCATTCAGAATTTCTCCAGATCCATACACTCTCCTCTTTAGTTTTCAGTCGGATTCAGGTCAGGGGACTAGAACTGCCATGGCAGAACCTTCATTTTGTGCTCTGTGACTCATTTTTGTGTTGATTTTGATGTTTGTTTTGGATCACTTTCCTGATAGAGGAACCAACCAAGTTTAGATTTTTTTTTTATCTGTTGGTATTTGGCCATAGATACAAGTCCTGTTTGAAGGTCCAGTAATATCTGACAACTGAATATGCTACAGTTCCCTATACCAAACAACTTGTGATGTAGTTGCAGTTTGATTTTTTTGGGTTTTTTTTTAGGCTTTCTGTTATGACCCCAGAATATTTTCTGCAATTCTCCAGCTGTGATCCTTGGAGTCTTTGGCTGCTGAAACTATCCTCCTCACCGCGCATTAAGACAATATAGACACACGTCCTCTAAAAATGGAAATTTTCAATGCTTTAGCTATTTTCTTACTGCCACTTTTTGTGAAGCTCACAATCTTTTGCAGCACATCAGAACTAATATTCTCTGGTTTTACCTTTTTGTGATGGATGATAAAGGGAATTTGGTTTCCTCATATTTATACTCCTGTGAAACAAGTAGTCAAGGCTGGACATTTTCATGTTCCTAGTGTGCTAAAAAAAATAAAAAATATGAAGGGGAATATACTTGCTAATATTTTAATTTCCTGTACATAGGTTATGACAACACATTGTTTAAATGAAACAAGGGCTTGCATTTTACATGCTTTACAACCCAAAATAAACTGCTGCTTCAACTGCAGTGTGTAAAGTTCACTGATCATGTGTGTCAGAAGCTGACATTCAGCAAACAGGTGAATGTTTGCTCGATAAATAGCGGAAGTCTAAAAGCAGATAGACCGAAGTATAACAGAGGACTTTAATCTTTAGGCAATTTTCCAACTTCTACATGCTTCTACTTTAGTTTTTTTGCTAAACCCTATGAAGTAAGTCATGATGTGACCAATGTGAGTGAATTCACCACTGCAAAGAGGAAACAGATATGATGACAACCAGTAGGCTATCTATTGTATTAAAAGGATACGCATTCAGTTTACACAACTCCATTAGACTCCAAATACATTGACCAGAACCAATGAGGTTTGTTCTCGTGCGTCAAGCAGGTTCGGTTGAGCTTCGGTTTATGTTCGCTGATCAATGTTTATATGTGAATAAAAGCCTGAATTCAATCTTAATTTGAAATAGTAAAGACATTTATAATGTTACAAAATATTTCAGTCACTTTTGATCAATTTAACGCATTCTTTCTGAATAAAAGTATTAATTTCTATCAAAATATAAATAAATAAAACCCCCAAACTTTTTAAACTTATTATGCCATTCCTAACGGATCATATGTTACTGTACCTAAATCACCGCATATAAGGCAAATTTAGGTTGTAAACATTTATTTATTATTTGCACTTAAAAAGTTGGCACACTTGTCATTTGCTTCTTCATTTGACTTCATTTTATGTACATGTTTAATAAATCTGTTTAAATATCTCTCTCATTATATTGTTCTATATTAAAATCTAATGTTTGTTACTTCAGAATCTCTACTGTACATTGAACAAACAAAACTAAAAGGCAATCATGGTGCACTTCTCTCATTCTTTCATTTATATTCAGTCAGTCATTGTGTTAGTCCAGACGCTTGTGACCATGTAAAAGGTCATCGCTCATGTTTGGACATGGTGTCTCCTCTCTCCACCACTGCCACGCCGTTGCCACTGCACAGGTGCTCCTTCAGGAGGATGTTCACAAAGAACTCTGCCACTATAGGACAGTGCTCGGACGCCACCCCACCCCACGACCAGTTATCGGGAATCCATGGATTGGTCAGGCCCTTCCGCACCACAGAGCAATGACCTGAAGGGGGCAGCACAAATACACAAAACACTTTCAGTCAAAAGTGTGGAATCAAAGATGTTTTTGAAAGTCTCTAATGCTTTCCAAAGAGGCAGAGCTGACTTGTTTAAAGAGTAAATATTATCTAATGTTAAATCTTACACCACCCACCTGTGTAGATCTTTTTGAGGGAGCGACTGGCCCAGATGTTGTCCAGACAGTGTGAACCCTGCGGTGTGCGAGTGCTGATGTTCGTGAAGATGGACGGTGAGAGGAGGGCAGAGAGTTTTTCTTTCCTCAGGCACTCCATCTCAGGGCTGTCGGGAGCCATGCCAAAGTGACCCAGCACCAGCAGCTCTCTCTCACCTACACCAGCAACACCAACAGAGAAATATTGAGGGGATGTTGGCATCATTTATGTCCTCAAGCCTTGTTCATTTCTCTCCTTGTACTAGAACACACGGTATCAGTCAATACACAGCACAAACATACGACCATAAAGACTATGCTTCCACCTGATAGCACCATGGATCTCGCTGACACGGACACATAACAGATAAGGAGCTCTTGTAAGAGTGACTCCTGCAGTGATGCACTAAGTATCATGCTGAAACAGACCTTTGAGAGTTTCCTGGATACCAGAGCTCAGCCTGTACGCCTTGAGCTCATCACAAGTGTTTTTTCCTCTCTGTTCTGCAGGCGATGGTGCTTCTGTCAGGTGCAAATTGATCAGCGTGAGCTCTGACGATCCAATCTGTTTACAGAGAAAATTGGGTGAGATAAATCATTCAAATGATCAAATGTGAACATTACCTGTTATTTGTATAACTGAGATGAAAGAGTCACTATATTTAGTTCAATCACATTTCTGTTGCTAAAGAACTATATTTAACTGTTTATTTGATCAAAAAAACTTTAACGTTAAATCAAATTTCAATTCAAAATACATGTTTTCTATTTTAATATATTTTAAAATGTAATTTATTCCTGTGATGACTAAGCTGAACTTTCAGCATCATTACTCATCTTCAGTGTCACGTGATCCTTCAGAAATCACTCTAATATTCTGCTTTGTTGCACAAGAATGTTAAAAACAGTTGTGCTTCTTAATATTTTTGGTAAAACCATGACACATTTCTTCAGGATTATTTGATGAATATAAAGTTCAAACGCATTTATTTTAAATTATTTTATTCAACTTTCTGAATAAAAGTATTAATTTCCATTTTAAAAAAAAATGTACTGACCACCGATGTTTCTGTATGTGAACTACCATGAACTAACTGCATAAAACAAATCGCTTGACAGATAGAGCTGTATTCCAGGTTTACTTACATAAAAATGTCCCAGGTATGGCTGAGGATGAGGATGCTTCCCATTACCATTAGTCGCAGAATTTTCCAAGACAGTGGCATCCTTCATTTCAATCCCAGAAGAGCTGTCCCACAGGAAACCGGAGTACTCAGAACCCTACAGGATTACAGCATAACCTTAATGACCAGGATCTGCCATGGAACATTCATAACCCAACAACCATACCGTTATTAAAGAGAAAAAGCATTTTAATCATGACAACTCTAGTCTCAGAATAGTTTTAGCATTTTATTAAATATATCAATGTTAATGTATTTTCAGTTCAGTTCAAGTTTATTTATATAGCACATTTAAAAACAACCATAATTGACCAAAGTGCTTAACAAGGTTCAAGATCAAAGAGATAATATACACAAACAATACATAATATCCAATTCAAAATCACCAACAGTAAAAAAAAAAATAAAGAAAAAAAAAAGGGGGCCAAGATATCAAAGCTCAAATTGAATAGAAAGCCAATGCATAGTAATGGGTCTTAAGCAAGGGCTTGAATGTTTCAATGGTCCGAGCTTTTCTTACATGAATAGATTTGGAGCAGCCACTGCAAAGGCTCTGTCATCTTTGTGTTTTAACCTGGATCTGGGCACATCGAGGAGCATCTGATCGGAAGACCTCAGTGCTTTGACGGGTATGTGGACATGTAAAAGCTCAGATAAATAAGGCGGCGACAACCCATTTAAGATAAAAAAAAAAAAAATTAATACAATTTTAAATTCAATCCTGAAGCAAACAGAGAGCCAGTGAAGCGTGGCCAAAACCGGTGTAATGTGGTCGCGCTTTTTGGTCCCGGTTAAAAGTCAAGCTGCTGCGTTCTGGACTAACTGTAACCGACGAAGGGATGACTGATCCAATCCAACATACAAAGAGTTACAGTAGTCGAAACAGGACGTAATAAATGCATGTATGACTCTTTCAAAGTCTTTGTGTAGCAGGTATTGCTTGACCTTAGCCAAAAGTCTCAGCTGGAAGAAACTGGTTTTAACAACTGAACTAATCTGTTTGTCAAATTTAAAAGCATTGTCAAAAATCACACCCAGATTCTTGGTAAAAGGTCGAATATGGGAACCTAAAGTACCAAGAGCATCTACACAAGCATTGAAATGTACCGCACGACCAAACAACAATTTCAGTCTTATTATCATTGAGACAGAGAAAATTCTGATCCAACCAAATTTTGAGATCACTCAAGCAGTTCAACAAAGGCTGGACAGTGTCCTTCTCATTGTTTTTTACAGGCAAATAGATTTGTACATTGTCTGCAAAGCAGTGGAAAGAAATGATTGACCAATATTTGGTCAAGCAAGCATTGACTCGCTACTGCTACAAGATAAACAGACACGCTTTGTGAGTGTGTAAGATATGCTGCTGTTGCTGCATAAATAGACATACATAATCCCATAGCAGATCTAGGCAAGTGGAACTGGGGGAGGCGGAAGGGTCCAGAGTAAATCTGATACCACGCTACAGGACTAGCATATAGCAAACAATGAACATCACAATTTAAATGTTGAGTACGCAATCTCATTGGCTGCAGGACCAGCAGAGACCAATCAGCTTGTGGCATGTGGTAATTATGTGATTGCTTGCATATTGCATGTAAAGTAACTATCAGCCTGCGCCATCTAGAGTTTCATGACTGAACTAAATATATAATACAACTCTTGCACTTTATTTCAAGTTTTCTGAAGTCGTATGATAGCTTTGAGTGAGGAAAAGGCTGAAATGTAAGTATTACTTCCCTAAGAACACAAATATGAAAAAGCACAGCCAAGACATTTTGCTAAACATCTTCTTTTGTGTTCCAGAGAATATTAAGAAATATACAGGTTTGAGGTAAATGTTTTGGATTTAATTCAGAAAATTCTACCTGTGTTGTTGTTCACTAAAACTAAAACTATTAAAAATCGTTTTCATTCATTGAAATATTAGATAAAAAACTACAAAACAACAGCAAAAAACTAATAAAATGACAAAACACAAATTACAAAAATGTGTGTTTGAAAATGAATACTGAAAATATAAAAATAAAAGCCAATTCAAATATGAAGGAATAATAAAAAAGTAAATAATAATACTAAAATAACACTGGTCCATTACCCTTTAACAATAGCAGCTGCATAGGACAAGTGAAGCGTTTCTTTGCAGCACAACAAGACACAGCGACTCCATATTTGAATAGATAAAAGATTTGTGGATTTTTCATGTAAGCTGTGTGTTTAACTAAAGGCCACTGCATCATCATGACTGAAGTGTGTTAGTTTGGTTTAACAGCCTTTGTGCCTGATGTCCAATTTATATGCACAGAGGAAGCACAGCTAAGAGATCAGGGGAAAAGTACACAGTACGTGTGCATCACAACATCTCTATTGAAAGTGTCAGGTGTGGCTTTAATGGAGTTTGTGTTGAAAGTGGATGGTGATTGTACTTATTGAGGTGCAAATGAGAACCAGGATTTGTACGACTAAAAACAGGAACCTGAATTAATAGAAAATTCCTAATGTGAAATGTAAAAGGCTTATAGACACTTATAGATGCTTATAGTAATCAGATATCTCACACAGCTCCACTATAGGAAAAAATCTTGTCTAAGACATGCTTACAGCACATCGATTAATATTTACAGTAATGCTCCATGATGAAGAGCAGACCTCTGTGTGTCAAGAATGTACATTTCTCCCGTGTAATCTCATTCTTTTGTCCTACATGACATTACAGTCTCTGTGGAGTTTATATCTGCCACGTGTCACCGGTAAGATGTTTCCTGTGTGGGTAAACAGCGCTATCCAGAGAACATCTTGTGTTCGGCCAGACACCTCTAGACATAGTCCAGGTCTTTAACTATTGTGGAAGGCTTTTATTTCAAATACATGTTCTCAATCCTTAAAATGCAGTTGACACTGGTCAATTTTTAGATTTTGGGCTTTTTGCCTACATATTGTAATTTTTCAGACTAGTTTTATTTTATTACACTGTCTATTTGCATCTGTAGATTTTAACTACAATACACACTTCAAAAGATTTTATTTTCTCATTCACTGAAAATCTCCACTTCAGAAGCACTTACACCAGTTTTGTTCCTATCTACTGTATATTCTGAAAGTTTGTTCATGTAACATTTGCCTGATTAATGTGACGTTATCTCTAAAAACATGGTGATTATGTTTACTGCCTGTTGATGGTATTTTCTGATTTATAGAGTGATAAAAGCATCCCTTTGTAAAAGCATATAACTCTAACATGTCAATAAAACGAAACAACAGAGTTGACCCTGGCTTTATCATTGCTCAGATTTCTGTTCAGAAAATGTATGCAAATGCATATTTAATTAGTGCTTCATTTATTTAAAGGTTAGTTTACCCAAAAATAAAAACTCTGTCCTTAATTACTCACCCTCATGTCGTTCCAAACCCGTAAGACATTCGTTCATCTTCGCAACAAAAAACGAAAATCTTTTTAATGAAATCTGTGAGCTTTCTGTCCCTCCATTGACAGCCTATGCAACTACCACTTTCAAGCCCCAGAAAGGTAGTAAAGTAATCCACACAGAGTAAAAGTAATTACTTTTATGATGCCTTTACATCAAATTTTCATTTTTAGGTGAACTAACCCTTTAAACATTACTCTTCAGAAAACTTGTTTTACAAAACAATTGTCAAAGTACTGTAATCAATCAACAGGGAAAGTATGGTGACATCTGATATTTCACCTCTAGTGTTTTGCCTTAAAGGAGAAAGAATCAGTGGACAGCTTTCTGTATGATGTAACAGCAGATATATGCTAGTTAAGGCAATTGGTAAACATTTTGGACCTTTATCCCATATCATTTAACCCTGAACATTTTTAGGGTTTACATATGTGTGAATATGTGCTACAGGGGTCTAAACTTACATTACTGGACTGTCCGGTGGGACAGTCTGAAACGGCACATTTCCACAGGCCTCTGGCACTCTTCCACTTGCGTACGCTGCAGAGAGTGGGCTGATTCAGCTCTGCACAAAACTGACACAAACACAAAGGATAGCTGATTAGCAGTGACAAATGACAAAGTATTACATTTCCTTTTAGGGATGCCCTCTGTAAGCAGGAGTTGTTTCATTGTTTAAAATGGAGTCTGATATTGGAACCCTAACAACATGAGGGTGAGTAATTGATTTTTGGGTTAACTAACCCTTTCAGTGGGATTTAGATCTGCACTTTATTGCAAAAAAGGGGTGCTATTTGAAGAGTTAATAGCATCTTTCATACTTAAACACAATGCCTTTGATGGAGATGCAACTTTCTGATGCTGTAGTGTGTTTTACATTTTGATTTCCTCAAAGCAGACAAACCAAAGCATCTGTAAGTTTGCTGATAGACCTCTGAAACTTCTAGCAAATAAAACCTGGCCTTATCCTGCCAAAGAGTACGTGCTGAGCACGCTCACTGGAGCTGGGAAATCTGATAAGTACATGTGTCACTCCCATTACCTCAGACCCCCCCCCCCAGTTTGGTCCTATAATTAACCAGGAGCAGTAGGGGAGAGTTTCCTGCAGGGTACCAGGGGACAGAACCAGAAGTTCGCTATCATCAGCTGACCTGTAAAGAGCGCTTGAGGAATGTGGGCAGGACAGAGACATTTAATGCAACAAACCTCTCCATTGACGTCAAAACAAACTCAGAACTAAAACAAGACACCCAAAATACCTCAGTCCTGGTGCCAAATACGTGTCTGCTCTGCAGCTGGTCGTGTGGGTAGTAGAGCTGCACAATTAATCATTAATCATTCATCACTACGGAAGCGATCAAAATAGAGCATATCACCTTTTGAAAGTAACATGGCGCTTCAAATAACTATAGTATCGTTTGCATTGATTGGCTTTAAAAAATGTATCTGTTATGGAATCACTCATTCAAGAGATTCAGTCAGAATCGTGGGAGAATCGTTTTTGAACCCCCCCCAAAAAAAGAATCTCAAGTGAATCTCGATTAATCCAGAATCATGCAACTCTAGTGGGAAGCGCTTGAGTCAGTAAATATGTGAATAGCACAATGAGGGACAAGCGCCCGGTAGTCAATACAACTAAATACAGGTGATGACGCCAAAGAGGGCTTTGGCATTGTGTTTGTCAATGGATTCGCTAAGGTATGTAACAATCTAATTTACCACAAGATAAAACCACTTGTGGAAGTCGAGCAGTGGATTCCCACACGTTGACGGAAATGATGGTGAACTGTGAGCACTGAGCTGTTGATCATGAACAATTACGGACATTACTGTCTTCACTGGCAGCTGCCAAGCAGCCTAACCCTCATAAGTGATTGATCTGTAACACTCTACAACTCTGTCGACTGCACAAAAAATGGTCCTAGCTATTAAAAAAAAACATTTAATAGCTGAATTCTTGGCGAATAACCATCACCTATAACCTTAAAGAGAGATATACCAGAGAAGCAGTGTTATTTTAGTATTATTTATATACTATATATTAGAGCTTCACGATTAATCGCAATCTTGATTCAACACAGATGATCAAATTCCTAAATGATTCACCTGTGTCTATTAAATGAACCTTTTGACAATCACGCCAGAGCATTCAAATCTACATTTGCACTGCCTCCTTTCAACCACACAGTATTGTTCTTTCGGTGTTAAAAATATTTAAATTATCACAGAAGTACTGAGATAAAAGTTTATAGTTCAGATATAACACTGTTGTCCACGGAAGTGATCAAAATCGAATAAATCACCTTTTGAAAGTAACTCGACTTATCAAATATAGATTGTATCGATTAAATTGTTACACCAGTAGGTGGCGACAAGTGACTAGTATTTGTCATTGAATCATTCATTAAAGAGATTCATTAAAAAACGCTGATTCTTACAGTAATGAAATTAGTGAAGTATTAATGAGTGAGTTGTTGAATCATTCATAAAAACCGTTTTTTCAGAACCTCTAGTAAATTATTTTTTTTTCGTAAATAGTTCAGAATCGTAATCTCTATTTGGTGGTGGGGGGGGGGGGGGGTGCAGTAACTATCAATTTATCCAGAATCTATATACTATTATACTATAATATATAGCTTTTATTATATAAGTTTTATTTTAATTTTAGTTCAAGTTTTAGTAATTTTATGTCCTTTTGTCCTTTTTATTTATTAGCTTTTGCTTTTTAAAAAATATTTTATGTTGCTTTTTAGTACTTCAACAAAATTATTTTAGTTAGTTACCAAGGCAACAATTCTAATTTTCAATTAAATGTTTCAAGTTTGTTTTTATCTAATTTTCTGTTTGTTTTCTATTATCTATTATCATTATTTCAGCTTTAAAATCAATGCAAAAGAGCTCAGCAGGAATCAGCCACTACTATTAAGGCCTTGTGAAATAGGTTATTGAATCAGTCTCCCAACACTATCAAACTATTGGTAGGCTACATATCTCAATAATATATGTATAAAATATTATTATTTTGTCATTCAAAATGTTTCATGAAATGAGAAGTTCATTCACTCCTGGGTAAATGTAAGTACAGTTTATAAAAAAATAAAAAATAAAATAAAATAATAATAATAAATATATATATATATATAAATAATACACATATACACACACACACACACATACAATTCTGCATTTACATGTATTATTGACAAAAAAACAAAAGAGATTTACATTGAAGGAGTGACCTGAGCCATAGACTTTACTGTTAGTTGCTCACTCAAAAGAGTATGTGGCAAACACCTTAGGTTCACTAGGCGAATGACTGACAATTTCCATGAGAGCATGCAATGTATGATTGTGCTCTGAGGGCGAAACAAACAGAACTTTAGCAAGATGAGGAGGAGATGGTAGAGGAAGTGACTTTATTGTCCTTTCGAGAGGTTCTTTAACAAGAGGTTCTTTTGCCCGCTAATAAACTCGATGGTGACGCACAGCTCTTATTTCTAAGGGAACCCGCTTTGGTACTGAGAAGTTCAGTGGAAATATGCATTATAGCAGAGCAATAGCTAAACCACAAACTCCATGGAAACCAAGACAAGCAATAAACAAACAGCCCAACACTCACTTTGTGTTTTTCAAATCTAAGTCCAAGCGTCATGGTTTTTTGTCCATGATAGCTTTATGAAGATCTATATGCCAGTGTACTTAAAATAAAAATTCACCAGACCAACAGTAGACATAAAATTCACTCTATTTTCTAAATTCATGTTATTATTAGGGCATGTTTAAACAAAAACAATGTACTAAAAACAGAAAAGCTTTTCAATTGCGTTTTTTTGTACTACAACTAAACATGTTTTATTATTGTGCTGCAAAACCAGTAGTTGGCGATGTCACTTTGTAAAGAAAAAATATGCAGCTATAGACTGAACACATAACACACATGCGCATGACGTCACTGTTTAAAAAAAAAAAAAAAAAAAAAAAACACGATTTACACAGAGATGATGGAATCGTTTTCAAAAATTTGCACTTTGAAGCCGGTTTTCAAGTTTGCGTTTTTAGGCCCTGCAAAAAGCAGTTATCGTGTAAATGAACTGTGTAATTTATGTAGTTTTTTATTCAGATATAACTTCATGAAAGGACAGACTTCTCTCTGGTGACTTATGCTGGACTTCTGCAGTCATGTAGTTTGCTTATAATTTGCTTATATTGTACACTCTGTATTGTATAAAGCGTTACACAAATCAAGCTGTTTAAAAAAAAGTATTTGTCATTGAATCATTCATTGAAGAGATTTGTTCAAAAACACAGATTCAAGTATTTATGAGCGAGTCATTGAATCATTCCTTCTAACTGATTTTAATAAAACCAAGTCCTGGCCTATATTTTTTTCTTTTTGGATAATATGTTACACTCAGATGGGCGTCACAATACGAAAGAAAAGATCTGTTGCTACTTGCATTATATCACAACATTTACCATTTCCTCTTCAAGGAAAACAGACCGTATATTGTTGAAATCTGCTCACGTATATAAAACGCACTATAAAAATACAAACTGACTAGCAATAACTGTAGCAAAGATGAGGATTTTGCTGGGCTGTGTCCTAAAACTAGGATACTGGCTATTAATACAAATACGAGCCCAACTTACTGTTTCAACAAGAAATATGTCAGCAAGGAAATTAGGTTTTAATCTACTACTTTCTGCTCAACGTTTTTAAAAATGTGACAAATCAATTCCATTTAAGATAATATCCTGTCTTTGAAGTCATAATATTAATTGGAAGTGTCAGGATTCCATGAATATCATTTAGAGAATGATGGAATTGCAGACGTTGTCTAAACAGAGTTAATCTCAGACTAAGCCGGAGTCCAGAGAGACATTCAGAACACGACGTCATTTCATTCTGAGCCAAAAGTCAAATAAGCATGCCTTCCCATCTTAGTCTGGCCAGTCAGCACTTGCAAAAGCAGTGTGGAGGAAAGAACGGCACTTCAGGTTCACTGCGGCATAACACCAGCAGACAGTAGCACTGTTAAAATCATTCACAAAGTCATTCACGGCCCATATGACTCCCAGTTACACAGTAATGGCATCAAGAATAAACTCAAGGAGAAGGAACAAAAATAAAGACTGCAAACAGAGAATTGAGTGAGTAGTTAATTACCAGACACTTTTATTCAACGCATTCTAGAGTACAATCCATGAATAAGTTGTGGTTGCCAGATATTTATTGTTAAATAGCTACATTTAACTGAAATTATGCTAATATCCAATGACTAAAATCTGTTTTTTTAAACCTTCATAATATATTGACATCCACCTCGGTAAAAAGAAAGTCACATGATGAATCGAAGTTCAGCGTTCATCATAATAGCTTTTCCGAGGTAAATACTAATATATAGAAGGTGTCATGCACATAAATACAAAACACTATCATGGACACATGTAACACTAAAATAAAGCAATAAACATTCATTTAACAAAATAAAATGTAACATAAATCCCAAATGCACATAACATATCTAAAAGCTAATTAGAAACATAAATATTAAAATGAAAAACCAACAAATGTCATGTAACAGAGAATGCTGGGAATGTCACTTAAGTTTTATTTACATTAAAATATAGGAGGACTTGGTTCTTTTTCACTTCCAAAAGCTGTACATTTAACAGTGATTTACTGTAAAATTACATGAAATGTCCTATCAGATCCATTACAGTTTTTCATAAAGAGTAAGGGAACTTTCCGTTGACCAATTTTTACAGTCTCTTATTGTCACAACAATTGAGTAGTTAAATTACTGCGCATTTACATGAAGTTGAACTCAGCTTTGCGGCATAGCTAAAGGTTACTCATGTTATCTTAAACCACCCACTCTTATTGAAAAATAATTATTTCAGATTGTCATTGATAATCGCTGTCATTGTGTACGCCTCTTTGCATGAATATTTAGCCTGGACCTCAAGGGCGCAATGGTGATCAGGTCATAGCTCAAACACCGCTGGGATTGAACCGGCAACCTTCCAATCACCAGCCCAGAGCTTCCCATTATGCCACACCAAATAAACATGATGTGTCCAAGAAAGACAAGTAGAAGAGTAAGAACATCTCAAGTCTGTAGTGAAAGAGGATATGGGAGAAAAACTGGTTGACTTTGCCCATGTCCTCTCACTGCTGCCCTGCTAACCTACTTTACAAGTCTATTCCCAGCATCACACACTGCAGAGAAGACCTCAAACACACACAACACACATAGCTATTTGTGTACATGGTCAGGGTGGTCTTTTCGAAAATTTAACAAAAAGACAACATTGAAAGTTTGACCATACATGATTTTCTTCACTTTTTTCAACAGTGCTTCATGGGAGGGGACAGATCCTGAGATCTATTTTGCTTGTCACAATTCGTTGATTGGATAAGAATTCTCTGCAAAATCATAATGTAGTTCTTCCTCAGGAATGCCGCAGTTAAACAACTTATTTTTTAAGTAGATGAAATAATGTGGACTGATAGCTTCAACAAAATCTTATACGTAAGGGATATTGTATATCCAGCCAGTTGTTATCGTAACATATACCCCCAGCAGGAGTCTCGAATCACCCTGAAGGGGTTTATTTTGCATTAACAACCAGTTGGATGGACATTATCCCGCTTATTACATGGATACTTGCCATATAAGTAAGTAAATGGACACAAAATATTGATATGAGTTTAAATATTTTATCAGCTAAATAAATGCAAAGCTTCCACAAAAGAAAAAAAAGTTCCAAGAAGCTATGAGCCAACAAGACAAACCAACAAGCATTAATAATGAATGGGACCTGAAATACAGATTCGAGAAGATTTTTTTTAAATCTTACTTGTTTATTATCTTATACTCAATTACAGTACACAAAAGTCCTCTAGTTTTATTTTACAGTAAATTCAGTTCATAAAATACACCAGCTGTGTTTGAATGAAACGAGAGAGAGAGCGCTTACGCGGTGTGATCCGAGAGACATTAAAAGAGGCACGGCCTCAAATTCCCAGACAAGTGTTTTAATACAGCGTTGGTTTTGAAAATGGTTATTATCTGAGAATAAATGACCTCGTATTGTTGTGATAAAAGGAAGAGGTGTGTGTTGTCTGCTAAATTGTAACACTACCTTGTCTAGAGCCTCCCGATCGGCCAAGTCTTGAACCGCTAGCAGGTTAATGCTGGAGAGAGGGAGAGAAAAACAAGGCATGTGAGACCACTAGTATATCAACAAAATTGAATATTTAATCAAACAAATTAACAATAAGAATAGATTGCATGTATTCAAGCCAAGGTGTGGTGCCCACCCTACAAACAGATCAATAACATCTTCAACTGCATCATTTAAATCCGCCGGCTAGCACTTTTACCTCCTGCTGTGCGCCGGATCCCTTCAGCATAAATGATATATCTTGCAAACACAAGAACAAACTCAAGGTGAGGACAGTGGAGGTTATGACAAAGCCCTGGAAGCAGTGTTGATGTTTACAGCCCTAATAACCACTGAGCTGTTTGTTTTCGAAGGTAATTCTCCTGGTTATTGCTCAAACAATATAATACAGCAAACGTAGAAAAAAGCAGATGGTTCCGTGGATATTCCAGTAATAATTACTCAAACACACAAGCACAAATGTCAAAGCTGTGCTTTTCATCAAATAAGCGTTGGAAGGTAAGATGGCATATTATAAACTGTCACACACACAAAAAAAAAGATTTTTTTTTTAGCTTTCATTTATTTTTATTTCAATTTTAGTTTAGTTTCTTTTTTGTCTACTAAACCATCATTCCCATTCCTTTAAATGCTTTGCCTACCACTCATGAATATTCATGAGCAGATGGCCCGACCGACTGGAATGGCTCATGGAGATTCGAGCACGCACCCACGATTCAGGTCCACTGACACCAGACTCACAATATGAATGACATGCTAGTCAAATTTATAAGACATAGCCTACACATTCATTGTCCATTTTATTCCAACGGATATAACGGCAGTGCATAACTTAATTTAAACCTCTCGGAGGTCCCGGTTTCTACAGGGGTATATAAACATATCTACACTGGACCCATTTAGAACTTCAAATTGGAGCCACAAAGATGACATGAACTAGAAGACCTCATTGTGCATATTCATGTGCACATTCAAGCAATTCATACAGTGAGCTTAAACACATCGCTCTTTTACAGCAGATTTAGTTCACAAACAACTGACAGTCGTGACCTAAATTATTTTTAATTTACAAATAAATTCTGAAAAACGGCATTAGTAACTTGTTAACTGGAGACTCACTCTGAAAAGATCACTGAATCAAGTGAGTTGTTGAATCGAGAACGGATGCAATCGGATCGGTGCAATTCATGAATGAATCGTTCAGTGCAATTTGAGAACCGATTAAATTAAAAGAATCGGTTCACTATTCGGACAGCGCTATTGCATCACTGAACGGGCGAGGATTTCTTCATTTCAAAACTAAGCAGATGTTGTTGAGTAAAAAGTACAATGTTATGCTTTGGAATGTAGTGAAGTAAAAGTTTCCCAAAAATAAAAATACTCAAGTAAATTTTTCAAGTATTTGTACTTTAAGTACAGTAACAAAGACAAAATACTTCTTAACTTTCCACCACTGTAAATTACAGCCCTTTATCTCTGATAATACTCTCCTAAAATGGTCCTGGTCTAGAGTTACAAGTACAGATGCAGTGACTGATCAAGAAAGAGAAACAGAAAAACAAAGCAATACCCAGGAGAGAGTCCATCTTTATTTTCCAGCCAATGCTGGAGCTAATAACTCAGATCCTGTTTTGAGAACAAACAGTCAGAAAGACAACACCCAGTTCCCTCAAAGGTGAGCACACGGTGTGAGTTTTTGTGTGTGTGTGTGTGTGTGTGTGTGTGTGTGTGTGTGTTTGCTTAGCTATCCCGATGGGGACTTTAACCTGAATGCACACAGACTCATGGGGACACTAAATTGAGGTCCCCATCAGGAAACAAGCTTATAAATCATAAATAATGAGCTTTTTTGAAAATGTAAAAATGCAGAAAGTTTTCTGTGATGGGTAGGGTTAGTGTAAGTGTCTATGGAGAGTCCCCACAAAGATAGTGAACCAGACGTGTGTGTGTGTGTGTGTGTTCATTCATTTGATTATTTGGTATTTATGCGTGTAATAAAAACTCTTAAGACCTTTTCAAACCTTGACCACTTATCAAAACTCAGATCAATAAACTTTAACAATGAAAACAAAGCAGCTGCTCACTCATAAAATAATAATACAATCTCATAAATCTCATAAAAATTGACGGACATTAAGCAGTAAAATGATTATATAACCAACCCAGACAACATTTTCAATGATCATGAACCATCATGTGTACGAGGCATAAACAGGATTAACTTTTTTTAACGGTCTATACGACACTGATTGAGGAGGGAGTGAATGCCAACAGTATGAATTTAATTATTTTATTTTTGCATTAAATAATGTTAATGTATATAACATCATTACAAAGTGCTACCATGGCAATGTTCCTTTCACCTAAAATCGTTTAGTTTTATTTTAAAAAACACCACCAAAATCAGATAAATTGAAGAACAGTGTTTTGCTTGTCAATTGTCAAAGACAATTGAGTTTGAATAAGAGGTTTGGCAGCATAATTTCATCAATGTAATCACAATTACATCACAATGTCAAACAGATTCATGAGATTTTAGCCAGATGATGGAGAACATGGTGGTGTTGATTGGTAGATAACCAATGTTTCCCTGCAGATCAAACCCCAGTGGGCTACTGGTTCATGTTACTCCTCTGCTTAACTTGGGCTGTATTACTGTATGATAATCTACAGTATATTCTCTTTCCATGCCAGTTGAGTCATACGTTCCCTCACATAATTATTCATCTTGTTTGTGGTCTTGTTGCGTATCAAATACTCCATTCTAGAGAGTCAGAATTTCCAGTTTCCTACTTGAAAGAGTGCAATAGAGCGCCACTTGGCATTAGTGCACAATCTGATGTGCACGTGTATGACATCATGCGGACACGGAGGCACACATGATCAGTTATTGGATTCCTCTTAAACAAATAAAATGTATCAATGAGTTGCAGTTCTTATGATGATAAAATCTGTTCAACAAGCATTTTCAGAGATAGATCTGCGCGAAACTCTGTAAATGACCTTCTCTGCTGGTATAATTGGTCACCAGTAAAACAGAAGAATCTACAATCTATTCAATAAGAGTTGCATATATTTTTCTTGAATATTCCTCAGTCTAAAAACAGCACTTGTTACATGCAAAACCATCTTGTTCCAAAGTTATTGGGTTTCATTCTGACAGCATGCAGTGGCTGTTTGCTGACCAGCATCTTTGCCCATTCAGTCAAAGTGACATAATAAGGAGGAAATGGGAAGTTTGGAAAGCATTGTTTCTCATTTGAGAAATTCACATGCAAAGAAGGTGTTTACATAGAAGGCACAGAAGCAAAACTCATCTCATTCGATCAAGGTCTGAGAGCGGGTGGCACATGGTCATGTAAAACTACTCAGATTCTTATTTAAAATAAAATGAAAAGAATGTTCTATTGTAGAATGATGCAGTCACAGTTCTGAGCAGTGCTATTATTGCTAAAAAATAATTTGGTAATTTAAATTAAATATTTATAAACTTAAAAACATAAGCAAACAAAAAATAGAACTGTTACTTTTAATGAATACAATATTATTTCAGACAATATTATTATAAACTTAAAAACATAAGCAAACAAAAAATAGAACTGTTACTTTTAATGAATACAATATTATTTCAGACAATATTATAATTAAAAAATGGAAAAAGAAAAACTAATTACAAATGTTTATAACAAAATGACTAAAATGTAACAAACAGTTTTTTTTTAAATAAATATAATCATAAATAATACTAAAATGACACTGGTTCTGAGCTGGTTCTGTTTTCTTGAGTCTTTATTTACATATATTGCCAAATTAGCATATTTTCACATGAGCAAACAACACTGTTCCTCAAATTTTTGCATGTTATAGACCAGGTCAAAGGTTACCCGTGGTTGTGCAGCATACAGCGCAACAGCCTGGTCCTAATAAAACAGTACAATGCTATTTCAAGTGTACAGTATGTAAAGCTGTACAACATAAAACCTCAAACCAGAACTCAGAAGTCGTTTTCAACGGCGACCTATTTGTACTGTATAATCTGTCAGATAAACCCACCAATCAGTCAGTAATTACTTTATTATTTACTGAGGCTCTAAAGTGATTAGTCACATGGTATTTCTGTGTCAGGTGACTGACTCAAAATCCTGTATGGGAAAGAGGCAGATTCCAAATCAATTTTTTCCAAGGGCTCCTATACAAGTAGAGCAACTGCCATTGAGAAAGATTGGTAATGTAATGTTAACGGATAGCTTTCAGTTTCTCCAGGTATTATAGATCATTCTCAAGACTACAAGTATAACAGGAGCTGCAAATAAACTGCTCAGTGCTAATACAACAGTAGTGACAGTTCAATCAATAAGAGCACGATCAGACAAGGTTCAACTCTGTCAAAATGTAACTGGTGAGTCTGCAGTTCCTAACGTGTTTGGCAGTTCATTACAGCACTAAAGGAAAAGCACACACACACACACACACACACACACACACACACACACACACACACACACACCCCAACAAATAGGTCTACACATCATGTCACATTGTGCCACTTCCAGTACTTGTTTTTATAATAATGCTGCTAAGCCATTTTGTGTCAGCAGAAATGGAAAGGTTTCCAGAGAATTGAAAATGTTGACTTAGATCCAACCGCGTGTGTGACCCTGATGTCAGTCTTGGAAATAAATCAATAGCAACTGCTGCTTTTACACAGTCTCTCATTCTCGTCAAACTCTCCACAACCCAAACATGCCAACACCTTGTTTTTGTTGCAAGGAAACATTTCGAAACCTATTTATTTTGCAATAAAAATGAAAGCTCTTGCAAAACTGACTGTGACACTCAACATCCTATGCAGTGTGGCAGGGCCTGAATTTTGGTGCTGGATTGTGGAAATTGCACATCATTTGACAAATTCCCACAGGTTCCGCACTTATAATGAGGAGAATTCCCGCACACATTTATTCACTATAGGGTGGTAGGTTGAATGAGAACATTAAAACACACAGATTGTCAGATCAAATCAGAAATTTGAAAACTATGCGAGACGCAGATTTTTGCACTTAATCACATACTCTCACAAAATAATGTGAAAATACCCGCCTTGGCGAGTATTCACGTAAAAACAGTTGTAATGCCTTAAGTGGTCATAAACAGTTGAAAAAGAAAACCCATGTGAACAGACAGGATATTGGATCCGAGCTCTCAGCCTAATATACCTGCTGTTGTCTGTGCCAATAATGTTAATCAAACAACAAAAGACAGAAAAATCACTCACTGCTCTTTACTGAATAACTTTTGTAACTTTAGTTGTAAGGATTAACCTTTATTTAATTATGTATGTTATTTCAATTACATTGATTAGGCACCTTTATTTACATTTCTGTACCTGAATTAGGGTTGTCAAATGTACTGGTATTACAGGTACCAGTCGGTACTAAAAAAAAAAGAAAAAACAAATCGATGGAACCAGCATTTCGGCAGTACTGGTAGTACAGAGTAGGGTATATTTGGTCCACGCTCATAGACGCTGCTTTCAAAAATAAAAAAAGTCAACTACAGAATAATGTCAGAAGAAAAAAAAAAAAGCATAAACTGAAAGAGAGGGGGAAGCAGAGTTAAGTCAAATGAGGAACTTTTGCACAGACAAGCACCGCTCTTTCAATAAATATAGTTCCAATCTGATATTCCAGTCGAACCAAAATTACACATTAGAGATCTGAAACTGTCTTTTTGTAGATAGGTCATCATAATGTAGTACAGCACCATGGAGATTAAACACGTGACGTGTGCCACATGTCAGTAAGTTGACAGATTAGTCAGATGAGTCGGGTTATTTGGCTTGGTGCGTGTACAGTGAGGTTACTATAGGCCGTCGCTGTGTAAACTTATGAATACACGAACTATGGTAACCTCTGATCAAGCAGTCTGATGGCTTCCTCCACCCTGTGTGTTTGAGATGAAATTTGTTGCAGTATTTCAAGCACTGAGTCAGTGGGTTTTAATGTGCCCTTTTACCCTGATAACAGATCAGTCTACCAGATAGTGTTTCATTTTCAAAAACAACCCAAACTGGAGACCATAAAAGTATACCTAAAGGAGTTTGTAGTGTTTCACAACTGTGGTGATGATACTTTCGGCTGACTCATTCGTGATGACTGGAGACGGTGGCATTGGGTGACCTGCAGTGACTCCTAGATAGAGATGTTTGTCTGAGATGTTTACACATAACTTAAAGTATTAAGCTTTGGTGCCAGTTGGCTATGAACATGAATGACATTGCAAATCCTGCAGCTTGTTGAGAAGAGTTAGGCTATTACTTATCTACGCAATGTGACAAAATGGGCAAAAAAATCTAATTTGTTTTCTATTTTAATATATTTTAAATGCAATTTATTTCTGTGGTGGCAAAGCTAAATTTCAGTCTTCAGTGAAACATAATCCTTTAGAAATCATTCTAAAATGTCGATTGCTGCTCAAGAAACATATCTTATTATTATTAAAGGTGGGGTAAGCGATATTTCAAAAACACTGTTGGACATGTTGATATTTGAAATCAACCCAAACAAACACATCCATCTCTTCATTGCTCCACCTCAAAAATAGGGGTGGGAATCTCTAGGCACCTCACGATTCGATTCGATTACGATTCAGAGCGCTGCGATGATAAAACCATTATCGATGTATCTTTATATATATATATATATATATATATATATATACAGATTTTCTTTTTTCTCACTGTGTGACTACTTGGTACTTTTAAAGCAAAGTATTTCTAATGATCCATAATGAATTTACTTCCAATATATTTGATTAATTAGACAAATGAAAGTGATTTGGCAATACATTTTTTATATGGTTTATAACAGAATTCTGTGCCGAATTTGAATTCTTCCCATTAGATCTCGCTGCTATGTGATTAATTTTGAGTTTTTTCAAATACGCAAAAAAATACACCAGCCGCTTGTTGTTGTTATACTTTTTGTTGTCTGTTGATGATGTACATTGCAGAATGTGGCGGTTGGTCGGTGTGGTATTAGTCCCGCCCCGTCCCGGAACTACTGTGATTGGACGGTTGGGTAAAAAGTGACAGTGATGAGCGCTGCATTTGACCCAAAAAGTTGAACATTCTTCAACTCTCGGCGACCAGAAAAAAAATGCTGGGCGCTCAGCGCTTCAGCGTGAAAAAATGCTCAGCGCCTCGTTAAGCTCATAGCGTTTAAAAAACGCGGCGCTCCCATTGAAAACAATTGGAAAAATACGCCAGCCGAGTGAAAAAACGCTTTGGTGGACACAGTGCCTAACGCAGGTCCTAAAGCTCGATCTTGCCCAGTCATAACCCTTAATTTTCCAGTGATTTCTTCTGAGCTTTTCTCTTTTGTATTGCATCTTATCTTTATTTTCTGCAGTCTTTCTTTTGCTCGTTCTCTCTCCTCCACCGTCATCCGCCCCCTAATGCTGATTGGCTACACACGTTTGTTGTTGTTTGTTCGTGTGTCGGTCTGACTAACTTCCAAACAGCGTTTTTCAAATATCAAGAATTCATGCAGACTAACCCAGAGGCACAATCACTTTTTTCCTGATAACAACGGAAAGAACTTAAAATACTCCATAATTTTTGGTCATAAGAGTAAGACGACATTTGAAACTGTAAAAGGGTCTACTTTTGTGTACACTTACAATAACAACAAAACTTGGTGCTTTTGTAAAATAAAGAAAACAAACAGAGTGCGCTTTCTGCTGCCTCGGCCTTCGTGTACTGGAGCGTCACAAAAATAGCGTATACTATGCCACATGTTGTCTAGTGTCAAAAGTACCGGCTTCGGTACCAAAATGTGACAATACCAGAATTTCCCTTTAGCATTTTGAGCGCTGTTGAACGGATTCTTAAACACCTCTGGTTGGACATTGCGTTCACGCTCTCAACATATATGTCTCTGATTGGCCTGCTTTCAAACGCTCCCGTGTGTATCTGTGTAAGCGCTTGCCATTCGGTGAAGACATATTTTTGAAGCGTTAATCATTGTAGCCAATCACAGACATGTATGAGAGCGTGAACACATGGCCAATCAGAGGTTTTTAAGAATCCGTTCAACACTGCTCAAAATGCTAGAGGGGAATGCTGGTGTCGTCACATTTTTAAAATTTCAGAACCGAATTGGTACCAAAGTCAGTACTTTTGACAACACTAGTTCTGACAGTCTTTTTCTGTTCAACACATTCATAAACAATTCTTTTGCTGGTGCGCTGCGGCAAGCTTTATGCGTGCGCTTGAGCACTTCATTTATATTAATAAACACGTGATTAGTTGACTATTGGCTTAAATGAATGAGTACTAGTCGACTAGAAAAATCGTTAGTCGGGGGCAGCATTAGAAAGATATTATAAATGTCACCTTTTTAATCAATTTAATGCATCCTTGTTGAATAAAAGTAAAAATCTTACTGACCCCAAACTTTCCATGCTGATGTAGCAGAAAACTATTGTGGAGAATATTTGACCTTTTTATGTAATATTTTGGGGAATGGGAATGGCAATGGCAAGAAAACTCATGACATCCCTTATGACCTTCACTTATCTGTTCAAAAGGCCCAAATCCAATCAGACAGTAAAGTGAATTTTCATGGTTATCTAGTCAATAGGTCAAAGCACCAGAGAGGTTGTATAGATTCTCAGGTTTCTCAAGGGATTTCATACACTAGAACGTATATTTATCAACAGACACTTTTGCTGTAAATCATTACTATTGGTATCAATATTTATTCCAATTCATGTTAAATCTCACGTCTTCTCCCTCCAATCATTGTTCTATCACTAGAGACCTGGATTTTCTACAGACAGCAGAAAAGTGGCTGATCTCAGCTCAGGGTTACCCAGAGTCATGTGTGCTGTGGAGTCATGTGTGCAGGAACTGTAGTTTAGGGTTTCGAGAAAGTAGTCATTTCCTATTCCAGGTGTGTTAGGATCTAACTGAATTTCCAATCAACAATGATAAACCAACCTTGAGAGATTCTTGTTGCAGTTTTGCAAGCTGACGAGTTTTAAAAAGCCGCAATATGCTGGTGCATCAGAAAAAATGTATAACACAGCAATACTAGTTAAGTATGACCTTGTGTGGCAGAATCAGGATCTGTAGAACAGTGTTTCCCAACCTTTTTTGCCCTATGTGTAATGCTAAATTTTTTGTATTATTTAACTATTGTATTCATTAATAGTTTGAATGAGGTTTTATTCTTAGATTTTATTTTAATTTGTTTTATCGTTATGTACATTTTTATTAGTTTACTTTGTTTTTTATTTCTATTTGGCTTGAATTTATTTTTATTAATTTATTTCAATTGCTTTATTTCTACTTAAAGCTGCAGTCCGTAATGTTTTTGGGTTAAAAATTATCCAAAATAAATGTTTGAGCAAGTACATAACTAGCCAGTGTTCAAAACTATCTGCTTGCCGTACCTTGATTCAAAACAGTAAGCTTGTAATAATGTTTTTAATTCCAGTGGTACTGGTGGATTTCCGCAGGAAATTCGAGCATGTCTTTGCGTCATTTCGTCACATCTGTACACATAAAGGAGGAGTCTCGGCTAGTAGACTATACTGCGTGTGAGGATGTTGGAGGTGGAGATTTATAGCCTTTTCTCACAGCACTTGATTATTGAACTCTTCAATTTGATGGCGGATCCAGAAAGGTTCAAACGACAATCACCAGTGACAGCTAGAGATTCACCTGATTGTAAAATGCAAAAGACTTCGGAGTGGCTACAGAAAAAAAAAGACTGCAACCAGCCCATGTGAAAACAAATATATCGAAAGGGCTTTTGAAAGGTGGCGTGAAATCCGTGTTTGAAGGGGTTCAAAGCGAACGCAGAGACGGCTATTTTTTCTGCTGGACAGGTCAGACATTTCAATGGTTCAACAGTAGCGCACTTGTTCACTTAATTCATACACTTACGGAGTACTGAGCTACAGGTAGACCTAATACACATTAAATGTAGTAACACAATGCTGATGTTGTTAACATTAACAATTTGAGAACAAAGAATAATTTGCACGGTTTGACTCGATATGATAAGCAATCGTTAGATTTAATCAGCACGATTTACTGCAATGCTTTTTTCCCCATTAGTTGGTCAGAACAAAGGTGGATGTTACTTACTTGTTCAGATGACATTTTCCAGTGAAAATTCTTATGTTGGTCATACTTCCAGAAAGTAGAATCTGTGATTTTGAATGCCAGTATCCACACTGGTGCGGTGACTGACAGCACATTCTCCTCAAAACATTGGATTCATTTGCGCTGTGCCATGCTGAGGCACAATCCACGTAAAGTTGATAATTCCGCGAATAAATGCAATTGCAGATTTTGAACAGAGATGGCGACAAAGAGGAAAAGCTATGGGCTGCAGCTTTAAGTTTTTCATCTAATATTTGTATAAATTACCCAAAAACATTTTAAAGGGGTTATGACATGACAAATCAAATCCTTGTTAAAAACCTTGATCTTTTGACATAAGAGGTCTTTGTACCATTAAAACATTGTGCAAGTTTCATAGCTTAAAACATCCTTTTAGCGTTTATTTAACCAAGCTCCAAAAACAGCTCATTTGGATATTGTGTGATTTGTGACGTCACACAGGCAAATACATTTGCATATGCCTGCCTCCAGTGCAAGACAATAGTTTTATATCATTGCACCAGTCCCCGCCCACTGGAGTTCAGTCAACTAATGGCTGACACTTGTCTACAGATGCGAGCGTCGTGTCTCATCAAAAGCTGTTCACTATCTGACGCACTCCAAACGGAAGAGAAAAATGAAGCGTAAAATGAAACGTTCGTCGTTTAAACAGCTTATTTGCTCATTTCTGTAGAGACTTCAGAAGGATACCAGCGTCAGGAGTACGTGGATGGTTTATTTTTAATGGCATAAAAAAAACTAACTGAATGTTGTTTATGTAGTCAAGTAGCACATACGTTTTGCTACCATTGCTATCTGTTCAATTTACTCACATTTTGATTTTTTTGTTGAAAATAAACATTTTGAACATCTTACATGAGCCTCTTGGTTGAGAATCACTGCTTTAGGGACAGTTGCATTATGCATTGCTGTCACAGTGTACAGCACTGATGTAATTCATAACACTAACACAATACTCTCACTGCCGATACTACTATTTCAAACTCCTTCAACACACACACACACTAAAGATTATATGACAACCCACCCCGAGTCATGACAAGAATGAGGGCATTTAGCTCAGCAACACCCTGAGTGAATTAGCCTACAGTGTGTGTGTGTGTATGCCATGGACCATAAAACATCCAACAGTACAAACATTTTATCTTCTAGAATTGATAAAACATAATAAAACATGGGCAGTGCTGAATTCTAACGTGCAGTCAGATTTTCATGAAGATCCACTAAAGATCTCAGTGCCTCGCACTGCATGTGACCCAGCACTGCAACACAAGCCAGATGGACTGCCTATATCCACTACAGTGCAGCAATAACCTGACACAACGTTTCTTCTTCCCTTGTAAATAACTAAGTATGTGATTTGAGAAAAAATAAATCATCAGATGTCGTAACACTTCACAATTTAGTTTTCAGCCCATACAGTGCAAATGCAAAAAAAATATATATTTTTTTTATTTATTTAAAGAAAGAAATAAAATGTCTTTATTTTTTTCCTGGTTATACTTCTTCAATGGATAATTGCCATTTTCTGTTCTTTTTTTTTTAATTGTGACTTCAGAAATTATCATTGGAATAAATTAATCTAACCAAGTTTCTATTTTTCCTAAAAATAACGTAATATATATATATATATATATATATATACACACACATATTTTAATAACTTTAATGTACTCAGTGTATTTAACTCAATATTCAATGACTCAGATTGGAGGCACAAAAAATTTTATTGGGACATCCCTAGTTAAAAGTTTTACACTATTCACATGTAAACAGGTCATAATGTCCAAATACCTTCCTTTACAAAGAAGTACTGTGAAGCTACCAAGGTGCAGTGATGGTATCAGATAATAATACCATGGTCCTTTAATATGTAACTGTACTGTATGATTACCATACTCATGTACCATGTTGTTTGCATGGTACTCAATGGTCCTTCAAAAAAAAGAAAAAAAGACCATGTCCAAAACACAATTTGCATGTCCGAAACCATGGTAATATGACTGTACTCAAGGTCCAAGGTATTTGGATGGTACAAATCCAAAAACATGGTATTGCCATGGTAGAGTGTAAAAATATGATTATAGGATGGTACAAAAATATGGATTATGACTCTTAAAGGTACTTCAAAGAATACTAAGATACTGTCAAAAATTATGGTAATACTTGTCTAAAAAAGGCATTAGTGTTGTAAATTAATAGTTTACTCACTCATTTTCTAGTAGTGTCATACAGACGACCTCTTTGACCCCAGGGTTGTTGGCCTTCTCACTGGAGCAGCGCTGCAGGTTCCAGGTGGCCACTCGCACCACGGGCTTTCCATCTCGCGTGCCCGCTGGAGGCTCCACGCAGGGCCGGACAGATGTGACGAGCGGCGGTCCTCCGAACGGAACGTCCATCTCATCGCTGCGAACACTGAAGGACGTGGGGCTCGGGTGCGTGAACCCCCCGTTCGTGTTCGTGGAATGAGTCCTGGACCGCTCCACGAATACCTGGAAACGGATCCGGTCCAGCAAGGATGAATTTATGTTGGCCACTTTGACCAGGTCTTCGATGCTTCTGAACGGCCCGTGCACGGAACGGAACTCTACGATGTTCTTGGCGATTTTCTCGGTGATGCCGCGGACGCTCATGAGCTGCGGCGGCGTGGCCGTGTTTATGTTCACGCCGGTGCACGGCAGGTGCTCGTGCTCTTTGCGCAGAGATGAAGGAGAGTGATTAGATGAGCTGTTCTTGCTCGACACGCAGATCTCTAGTTTAATTGCCTCTAGTTTAGTTGCACCGACTCCACTGACTAACGCCAGGTCTTCTACTTTCTTGAATCCGCCGATGCATTCCCGGTACTCCACGATGTTCTGAGCCACCCCGCGATTCACGCCCGGCAGAGTCATGAGCTCCTCCTCGGTGGCGGTGTTGATGTTCAGGCGCTCCTGATTTACTAGTATGTGGCTGAAGTTGCATGCCGCGCTGAACTTGCGTTTGCCCTGGCAGAAATCCGTGGGGTCCTTGGGAATGGACCGGTGGCATCCGAGATTCCCACCCATGTGTCTCGGTGATTCAGTTCGGGAACTGAGAATAAAACCCGTCCGGATCCGTGTGGCACATAGACTAATTTTGATATTTGAACTTGATATTTAAAGCTATAAATTCTTTAACGACTTCAAGTTAAACATACACGGACAGATATCGCTGTAATCTCTCTTATCTGTGTCAGTACTTGCAGAATTCCTCGTGTTCTCTCAGTATCGGAGCAGAACAGCGTCCATGTCAACGCGCATCCAGGCAGACTGAACTGAAGTGAACCTTAGCGCGGTTTCTATGTCGTGCTGTCCGATTCGCGAACGAATTGTTCTTTTGACCATGAACCGACTCTTTTAATGATTCAATTGAATCAATTCAAGAAGGACTCATGAATCACTGGACTCAAAAATGCTAATTCAAGTGGACACGATAACTATAATATATAACTATAACGTTTTAATAATCGTTCTAATTCTAAGAAATTAGGGAAGTGCACACGACAGCTATGAGCTCTAACGATCTACAGAGGAATGATTTCGTTGGAATCACTTTTTCTTTAAAGCGATTTTTACCAGCTTTTGAAGAACTATAAAAACATTGACAATCAGAATTCACGACAAAACTGCAGCGCGTGGTTTTTATTACAATGTTATCATAGTTAATAATCTTTATAGTTATCGTTCTTGGTGTGAACTTTGTGTGGGAAAAATAAAGGATCAACATAATCAGACAAGGTAGGAAATAGGCTACTTGGGGAACACACACTCACTCACACAAGCAGGCGGGTTATTTATGGAACATTTAGACTTATACACAATATATTTAGAATTTATGCAACTCAATAATAATAAATAATAATAATAATAAACACCGTGATAAGCGCTTTCGAGCGATATGACTCAACGGACCAGCTTGTTCGAACGAATCGACTCTCTAAAATGAATCGTATTTCACAAAGCTATTTCAAAGCACTCGTCAAACCTGATGGGGGCGTTTCCTCCTGTTTTTATTATTGGTCACTGTGTGACTCTCCCAATATGACACTTGATAGAGACACTGAGCTATTGTGATTATTTGAATTCCTTATGAACATTTTGTTCAGATTTATTGTAGGCCTACAAGCAGTAAGAATGTAAAATTAAGTACAACAAATCTGATCTTAAATATCCATTCTAGAAGGTTTATGTTTTAAATTCTGTTTTGAATATTGTCTAAAAACTGAATAAAAGATATTGGTTGTGTTGCACATGTCAGGAGAGATGACAACACCATTTATATCTTTAAAACCTTAGTAACTTTCACAATGTGCTTTGAGCTGTTGTCAATTCAATCAATGCCAAAATAGGAACATGATCTGAATGCCAGTCAGATGATTAATCTTGGCTGTGATTGCAGCAAACAGAAGATAAAATCTGTCTCAAGTTAAGATTTAAAATAGTTTATTTTCAGGGATGCATAGCGATTTAATAAAAATAAAAGATTAAAGTAAAACTATACAGTCCAAACTTATCTCACGATAATCTAAACACAACATTTCTGACTACAATTCTTTGTGCCATCAAAGAATTTTAAATATATTTCTTTGCATTCTGTTGCAAAAATTGCCTATTGTGTTTAAATGTTCCCTGCTAAACTATTTCTGGAACAAGGTGTGCTTGGGGTTAGACAGACATTGGCGATTATGTGTTGAGCTCACATTTCTGCCATTCTATGTTGACTATAGGTAATGTGACTGTGATCCAGCACCAGTTCCTCACAACTACTGAGATAGTGTGTTATGAAGTGTCAAGACAAATGCCCTATAGTCCAACTTAGAGCCATATTTTTTATTGAACACATGCAAGCAAACCCCTTCATTCCCATTTACATGCAATTTTCTTTATTCTGATTATCCACAAAAGAATTTTCTTTTAACCACCATTATTCACATACCCCAATGCACTGCACAAATGATGAACTCACAGTGGGTGTTACTGGCCACTATTTTAATGGACTTATGTCAGAAACAAAACATATCTGGACGCATGGGATTTATTGGTGACAGCTAAAAATGTCTTCATTTTGATGTTTTCGACCATCAATGCTGAAATATATTTATGTTGTGCAATGTTGTCAACATGAACTCAGTTTCTTCAGCAATCCAAATAATCGGATACCTTTACCGCTGTTTATGTATCTGTACATTTACGTCACATGCACACTTTTTTAGAGTGGAATAGATGCGTATTAGTGTTACATGCCTGTTTTTTGTGATTTAAATCACCATACACCCCATATTTACTACGATTTTGGGTACTACAATTATGAGCTTAATCACATCAATCTGATCGAAGTATTGTGTTTGTATGAGGTAAAAAATTAATTGCTATATTGCCTAAATCTCATTATCTCAATAGTCATTGACTGTGTCCCTGAATGAATCAGTATTTTTCATCGAATCGGTTTAATGAACGATTCATTACTTTTTCAACCATAAAGACACTTGTGTCATTTGTCGCCACCTACTGGCATAGCCAGCATACTGAAAAAATCCCCAGTACACAAGACTGTAGTTGTGTCCAAAATGACGGAGTATACACTATACTATGAACATATATATATATCCCCATGTGATGAGCTGATGAGTTGAATCAGGGTGACAAAGAAAATGTGCAGTGTCGGGGGTCCTTCAGGAGCAGGGTTGGGAAACACTGGTCTAGTGTATGAATGTTATAATATTTTGTGATTCACCATTGGAGTCTGTTAGTCCCTCCCCCTCTGCTACGTGATTTAATCTGCAATAGTTGAGTGCATGATGTCAAAGCTGCTTTAAGGCAAGCCTCCAAGGTTATCAAAAAAAGAAGGAAAAAAAGAAAAATGTGATGCAGCGGTACACAGGCAAGCAGACCGGAGGCCATTTTTTGAATTGATGTCAATGGAGGGGAGGCTTTGGCACGCTGAATAAGCTGCTTTTGTGAGGAAATAGGTCATCACTTATTGAATCAACAGATAGGATTCAGTTTATTCATTCATTTGATATCCACAGCAAATTACGCTGCGTCCGAAATCACATACTATATATCAGGTACTACATTTGTTTTGAATCTTACTTCGTGACTGTTAAATGAAATTCGGACGTATTACTTCTCACATGTTGCCACTGTCATGTGACCTATGGTAGTAAAGTGTCCATCAAATGCGCACTTCAGAATCTCGGCGGAAGTAGTAGGTCATCCGGGTACTTCTTGCCTACTGTTTTTCGAATACTGTGTACATTATTCAGACATACTACTCTGTTGATGTACTGTTTTTCGCATACTAGGAAATATTCGATTTCAGATGCAGCGTGAATGTCGCACGATTGACAGAAATTCAATGAAGTCAAGGCTGTAATGTGATTGGTTATCAAGTCACATTTGATCCAATTTAGCCGTTTGCTTTCTTTAATGGTAGAGCCACGTACCTTGGTATCTCCCAATAATAAGATCATATGTGAGTCCCAATCCCTGTACTTTACATACCCAGTTAATGCATTTAATTAACTGAATTAATAATTAAACTTTATGTGCACCCGGTCCTACTCAATCCGCCTTGAGCGGGATTCGAACCGGCGGGCACAGTAACAAGAACGCTAAAGACCACAGTCATTAGCATCAGTCGCTAGCACGACTCTTGAGATCAGGGGAGTGAGGTTTACATGAACAGCTCTTTCTGGACTGCGTCCGTTACACATGCACACAACTGTCGTAGCTTTAGAGTGGGAAGGGCTATAGAACTCAGACGTCGACAAAATAGCCTTGATTATACACTAAACAGTTGCGTACATAGTGCAAAGTATAAGTGCATCATTTGGGACACAAAACTCATATCTGATAAAGTCCAACATTCCAAACTATTTTTTTCGGGTTAATTAAATGCATCATCCGGGTATTTACAGTGCACACACTACTCGCACTATTTATACTACAAACTGGCATATATATATATATATATATATACACACACACAATGTAATATGTAATTTTACTAATTTTAGAAAATATCATGATAATATTAATCTATGGGCATTCATCGGCATAAGAGAGATTTATCCAATAATCGGTGAGCATATCATACACTATTTCGCTCTGTCCAAAAGCGTATACCGTGTAGTATATGAGCTACATTTGTTTTGAAAAAGTATGTTCTATATGGAGTGAGTGTGTGCAGTATGAATGAAATTCAGGCATACTGCATCCACAATGTTGCTAGTCATGTGACTTTCGGCATCAATCGCATCACTTCACCGCCATTCACAATTCGTGAGAGTACATGAGATAGTAAAGTGTCCATCGGACGCATCAGAATCTTTGCGGAAGTAGTGGATCATCCGGGTACTTTTCACCTGCTGTTTGTCAAATACTATGTATTTGGACATTCTTCTACTCTGTTGGCAAACTGTTTTTCGCATTCTATAAACTAGGGAAATATTCGATTTCGGATGCAGCGTACAATCCACTGCATGGCTCTGTGTCTGCAAGCAAATATTTACCAACTAAATCCTTGTATAGACTTCCAAGTGTACTTGAGGTTCCGAGTTTGTGTGAGTTGAGTTCAGGGGGTTCAGAAACAAGTGAAATGAATGTAACTAGGTGATTTAATGATATTTCTTAGTAACAAAAGGACTGTATCCATGGTGAGAGACTACAGGTGGTGCAACCTAATTTAGACAGGCACGAATATGACATAACTGATCCTTGTGGATTCAGAGTTTTGGATGTTAGAGTGTTTCATATACAGCATTTCAATATGCAAGTTAATATGCAAATCAAGACTTCATTCTACAGTAACTGTTAGTAGTAACACAAAGACAAAGTTTGTAGAAAGTAAGTAGATCTGATTCAATGGCTGATGAGTCTGCAGATTTCTCTGCCAGCCAGTCATGTTGCACCGAGCCCGATGAGAATGAGGTCACCATTAAGCAGGACATTAGGATTGGCCAAACCACAGCGGTAGGCAGAAGCCATTGTCTGTCCTGCTCAATGCGATGTCATGGTAAGGGCTTGTACTTGGCTGGAGGTGTCCAGGCTTGGCATGAAATAAAGAGCGTTGTGTTGGTTACATAAGAGAGATCAGCCACAGGGCTTTAGAGCGCTGAGGGAACACATTAACAACCTCTCACATATACAGCCTCCAGACTAACACAGCTGCCAACATGGACACAAGCTTAATCAGACATTAAGGTGAACTTTATAGAGGCCTATATTAACACATACTCGGTGTGCAAGAGGCAAATATGGGGCCAGTAAATGATATTGCTTCCATCAGTGCAGCTGTTTAAAATGTAATTTACTGTGGGTTATTCTCAGGACACGGTGACATTTGTCTCCCTGACCTATCCACTTACGTTGCATTCAAGGTGTACATTTGATCAGTTTATGCATTCCTTGGGATTCAAACCGGTTAGGGATTTGACACTGTTAGTGGCATTTATTGTTAAGGTACAGGAACACAATTATATATTTTATCTGATCATGTGATTTTCTACTTAACCTTCTGGTGCTGTTCGGTCAAATTTTATGTTTTGTTTTGGGGTTTTTTGTTGTTGAATTTTTTACTTCATCAGAATGGTACAAAACTTGATAAAGGTAAAAAAAAAAAAAGGTAAAAAAAAGTCACACTTGTATTTGTATGCGGTCCAAAATGACCGCATTGGAAATGAATGGGAGATGAATTTCATCTATTGGAAACGTTTTGTTCTGGGCACAAACAAATTCTTATTGAAAGCAAATTTATATCAACCTCAAATTTGGAACACAGCTTGTTTAGATTTATGGCTTTGATTTTCTCACCGTTCTAGAGTAAAACGTGTTTTGAAAAAATATATATTTCATATTAAAAAAATGTAAATTGTATTTTCATTTTTGTATTTTTTAGAAAATGTATTTCTCTTTCAACCTCTAAACATGGAATATCACGGGGTGGGCACATTTTTTTTTTTTTTAAATACATGTAATTTATTCCAATTTATTTTCAAAGTATTTCGAGTGATTCTGCAAGAGTTTATCCAGGTATTCAATATAATAAGTTTAAATCTAAATTTAATTAAAGAAATATTACTTTAATGTGCAAATATTACCTTGACTGGATCAAGTACTACGTCAAAATTAAATATGTTTTGATGGAACCACTGTGTTCTTTTTTTAAATGTTTTTTTTCTCTTTCCCTTTGTGAAATCTTTCTGGTCCATATTCATGGGTTTGAACAGGTTTCAGTGACTAAACAGATTATCTGATTAATAGATAATTATGAATTACTCTTTGTGATTTCTGTCATTAAAGTGTGCGGGAACACTTTACTTGAAGGGGTGTGCATAAGACTGACATGACACATGCCATGAATATGAACGAGATTTTATGCATGTTTATGACAACTGTCCTTAAGTGTAATTCGCTCAATTATGACATTTTAATGCAAATATGACATTGTTTGAGATGTCTTTGTTATGACAACTTGACATTACTAAGACAACACAACCCGTCATAAATATGTCATAAACATGACATAGCAGATTAATGATCAAAGTTAAGACACCACTTAGCTTTATGGGTTAACATTTCATTAAATTGTCAGGTGGTTGGTTTTGACATTGGCTGTCATGAAGCCATTATGACATTTTAATGACAAATTAAATTTGTACCACTGTTACAGTTGAGGTCAAGAAAAACATTCATGACCGTTATAATGGCCTCTGACAGCCAATGTCAAAACCAACCACATGACAGTTTAATGAAATGTTAACCCATAAAGCTAAGTGGTGACTTAAGTTTGATAATTAATCTGCTATGTCATGTTTAGGACATATTTATGACAATTTATGTTGTCTTGGTAATGTCAAGTTGTCATGACAAAGACACTGACAGGTTATGATGTATTGATTTATGTCAAGGTGTCAAAGACATCTCAAACAATGTCATATTTGCATTAAAAATGTCATAATTGAGCGAATGACACTTAATGGCAGTTGTCATAAACATGCATAAAACCTCCTTTATATTTATGACATCTGCCATGTCATGATTATGAAGGTGTCATGTCAGTCTTATGCACACCCCTTCAAGTAAAGTGTTACCAAGTGTGCAAATTTTACTTTGAAAACCTGCAACATCTCATACCAGTTTGAGTTAGTCTTACTGTAATAGGTTTTATTTACTGGCACATTGATTTTACAAGGAAATCTTTACCACATGTCCTCAGAAAGCAGCTCTATGCATTATTTCAGCCTAAACAGTCACTTTCCACACTGCTCTCTCCAGTTACCCTATGATGTAAAAAAAAAAGAATGTCAGCGCTGATTGGCTGAAACATCATCTATCTTGATGATCCGGGCTAATGGTGGGCCAATCACAGAATCAGGATAAGTCACATCACCTGATGAGTGAATCCTCCCGCCGATTACTGCAAGACTCCATTAGTTCAAAGTTCTCCATTTGTTTGAGAGTTACACTTAGAATGGGGACAGAGGTTATATGCACACAAATGTCATGTACTGTATTGGAGGAGCTTCTCGAAGAGCAGAGACCTCAAGACTGTGTTGTCAAGCCTGATGAGAACCCATGACTGAAATTAAACCATTTCTGGGTGAAAGTACTAGTGGGAAAGTGGATTATCCCACTTATACCATGGTCATATGCCAGCATTGACAACTGAAAGCTGTTATTGATGTTTGCGGCACAATATATGACCGGAGGGGTGAAAAGCTGTTTAATTACTTCAAAACCAGCGATGTTACCCTCTTGCTGAGAAATATAATGTAGCGATTCAGTAGCGAACCTATTTATTAAGAAAAGTTGCAGTATAGCATTGATAAGTTGATTCAGTAGCGAACCTATTTATTAAGAAAAGTTGCAGTATAGCATTGATAAGTTGATTCAGTAGCGAACCTATTTATTAAGAAAAGTTGCAGTATAGCATTGATAAGTTGATTCAGTAGCGAACCTATTTATTAAGAAAAGTTGCAGTATAGCATTGATAAGTTGATTCAGTAGCGAACCTATTTATTAAGAAAAGTTGCAGTATAGCATTGATAAGTTGATTCAGTAGCGAACCTATTTATTAAGAAAAGTTGCAGTATAGCATTGATAAGTTTCTGTCCTCCCGAACAGCACCATCTACATTGTGTGCGAGTGACGTGTGTATGTGCGCTTCAATGAAAGCAGCGCATTAATATAGAACAGTGACTCTGAACTACCTGTGCATTAAATGGTTTTATTGCACACCTTCCAGCCAATCAAGTATCAAGTATTCTGACAGACCATGGTATAATACAAGTGAAACGCATTGTAATTACCACATGACTCCCTCCTCAGATTATAAAACAAACAACATTGAACAGGATAGCACATATAGGACGCCTATTTTAAAAACGAAACTGGATTCTTCTGTCCAAAACGGATCCATGTTTGAACCCTAAATCATCCTTTAAGCAGTGGGACTATTGTTCTATGAACTTCGTTATGCACCACCAACCAACATAACTTTGATGGCAGATTGTTTCATGTAAACAGTTACTATTGCATACATTTTGGAAGTTACTCTACATGAGTTTAAAGATTTCATATAGGCCTATAACTTTGTCCATAAGTAAGGCATCACACGTCAAGTCTAGCGCAGTGATTCTCAACTTTTTTGACTCCAAGGCTTGAAAACAATATTCGAAGGCCCTCGAGTCCAAGCTGATATGCACCTTTGGTACTTCTGTTGTCATAAAAATATTGACAATGTCAATGTTATGTCAACGTTGTACATCTTTATAGTTTCTTTTTTGCATGTTAATTAAGATTGTTAATATAACTTAAAAGTTAAGTTTAATTATTTTAAGATTTATTTTTAAATAGTTAAAATGAACTTTAACTGAAATAAAATAACAAAACCCTTTTCAAAACTTGTTTCAGTTATGTGCCAAGGCAAAATTAGTAAATTTCATTAATTTAACTTGATGTATTAATAAAAACTAAAACTGAAGGGGGAAAAAAACTAGACATAAAAAAAATAAAACTTTCAAATGAAAATGGAAAATATAAAAAGACACCAATTTAAAATATTAATAAAAACTACTAGTTCAATTGTAATAAATACTACTGCCTTAGAGACAACGGTGAAATGTCAAGCAAATCTGCAAGTTATTTTTTTTTTTCAAATTTGCTTTTTCTAGGTTACTAGTTTGAACAAAACCACCACCAAAAAAAATATGTATTTTAAAGTGAGAGTCCACAGATTGGTTTAATTTCTCCACAAGTATATATATATATATATATATATATATATATATATATATATATATATATAATTTGTGTGTGTGTGAAAGATCATGAATGTACAAATAAAGAATCCAGTCAATAGGAGTTTGACACTAAGGCAGACCTACAGTTCACGCAGTCTTTGCTGCCCCCTTCCTGTCAAACCTGTTTCTTAACAAGACACTTTATGTTCAAGGTTTAGAATATAATCTTAAACAGCATCTTTGGCATGTTGTCAAACATCATACCACAATTTATTGGACTCCTCAGTGTGAAATGAAATGCACTTACAATAGATGTCAATGCCCAAGTCATTGTATTTTAGCCTCATAGACATACATAAGCTGTTTAATAACGGCTAATGCATCTTGTCGCTTACAAACTCCACTGAGACTGTCAAAACAAAACAACTCGTACTATTCAACTGGCATCATCACAAGTTTATTATGTGACTTTGTACAATAAAAATGAAAAGCAAAACAAAGAGAAACAAAATTATAAAAAGGAGCTGCAGAGGTACATGAATGAAAGCTAAGTGTGGTATTGGGGGAGGCCAGCTCTGGTGGAACTCTGTGCCTATAGAAAGAAAAACAACTGGCCCAGAACGCCAGCTCACTGCTTCCAGGTCAGTTTACATGACAAAGAACAGGAAACACACCCGACGGTAGCCAACAGACATAAACAAATCACTCACATAATGTGTGATGTATCCTCCTTTTTTTCCATTTTGCATAATGTTGATAATGTTGTACAGCACTTCATAATAGGAGGATCCATAGACAAATCATGTGACGTTCATAAAGGCTCTGTAGATGACAATCTGCTACCGCTTCAAACACACAGTGAACTGGAACATTATATGAGAAACAAATTAAACATGACAAAATAATAGTAACTGAAGGAACATTTCATGAATGGCTAAGGTCCATGGCTAAATAATTTAATTTACACAAATATAGAAAGAGCGTAACATTTCAGGAAGGGAAAAGAAGCCACAAAATAAGTTGTTAAAGGACAGACATGCCTGAGGTAAGATTCAGCCTTTAGGTTTTATTGATGTGGCCAATCAATATGCAGTTGGAGGAGGAAGTGACCTCTGGATCTAAAAACACTAAACAAACATGATGCAAGAGGGGAATTTGACGTATTACAAATTCAAAACAACGCTTCGTACAATATTGCATATTTCTGAGAAGTTTTTATGCTTTTACTTATTATAGATTAAGTGCGCTTCTGCACACTCAATTTCTGTGAGGTCTGGCAAATGAACCGATGCGGAAAAAGAGCATAATGTGTGGACAGTGTTAAATGTTTCCAGGTCAGCAGGGAGTGCAGAGACACACTGTCCCCACAAAAAAAAGGGGGAAAAAAGGGGGGCTTTATATAAATGTATGATTTTGGTCAACAGACTGAATGAGGGTCCAGGCTGGTATAATTGGCAACTAGAATGTGGTGATGGTCCAAGTGGTTTAAAATATCTTTTTCTTTTTGTTCTTTTCCAAGGTCCTTTAGGAATTAAAATAAGAAAAAATAAAATTAGTGAAAATAAACACTGGCATTAACACTTTAAAACCATTTAAAATATCAAGGATTGCACAATATTTTTCTTTCTTTTTTAGGACTAAATATAACATGCATATAATAATATTAGGCCACTTTGTTTTAATGTGCTGTTGTTACAGTGTTTTTACACAATTACACAAATAAGTACTGAGTAATATTTAATTTATTATTATGCTATTTTGAAGGTCTCCTCCAATAGCTTTAAATGCATCCAAGGGGAAAACCCCCCCACTGTAAAACACATAATATACATTGCAGCTCTTTTCTTAGTTTCTGAAATAGTCCAGTAAAAGATTCGGTCTCTCTAAATCCCTTCTTTCCAAAAGAGCCAACTCTGCTCTGATTGGTTAGATGGTCCAGTCTGTTGTGATTGGTCTATCGCTTACAACACGTGTCAGAAACTAAAAGTCCATTACCATATCTGAATTTCAGCTCCGGAGGCTTCCTAAGTGCTTGTATCCACAGTAATACGAAGAGTAACAATGTCATTAGTTTTACCGTATCAACAGACCTTAGTCATGGTAGTGCCATTTTTAATTTTAGACAGGAATGAAAACCAGGGTTGGGAGATAAAGTACATTCAATGGATTGTACTGTTGTTTAACAACAATCCTGATTGTTCAGCTGACAATATATCTTTTTTTTCCTAAGACGAAAACTTAGGAAAATCAGTTCAGTTTTAAAAGTTGTGAGTTGTGAAAATTAAGTGACCCAGGATCTTTATACAGCGCGTGACATTGTAAAGACTGTACATCTACCCCTCACATCCTCGTTTTCATCTGCGTTAAATTTAATATGGCGTCTGAAAACACAAACAAAACTCCTCCAGGCCTCTGCTACAACTACAGTGTCTGAGGGCTGAGACGTTATTCCTGGGCAGCCGATGAAGATCACAGGCTGGCATTACACAAATTAGTTACAAACCCATGTAGGTTTGTGTAGGAAGTAAGATTAGAATTACTGATGACTTGTTTCAGGCAGTTCAGAATAGTTTCTTTATTTTGGGAGGCATTAGGGTAGTTATAGTTACTAAATTATAGGAACTAGCCAGCAGAGCAGGCCCCCGAGAACCTATGATCCCCGCCATTTGGAGCTTTGAAGTGACGCAAGTGTAACTTATGTCCAGCTGCTCTGGTTGTTGTGCGGGACTTTAATTTTGACAGTGCAAAAATGACTTAGCCAGAGCCTGAGCACACAGCGCTCTCATTCTTCATCTTCATTAGTTTATGATCTGGGTTTGCCGTGTGGTTGATGCCCATTATCACTAGTTGAGCAGAAATACACAATTACCTCTCTAGCGTCAAGGTTGAGAAGTGCCTGGACATCGGCGTTGGTCCATCTATCGCTGTTTTCCATAGGGGCTTTCGCTACAGGCTAGTAACTTAGTTCCACCTTTGCCAACAGGGCAGTTCCCCGAGAACTAAATGTTTCCCTAGGGCCATTTCCCCGGTTGCATTCGCACCGCCAGTAGGAACTCTGAAGTGACGCAAGCCACGCTTGTTGTTGTGACTTATTTTGACAGTGCGGCGGACATTTATTTTGAAGGCACTGAGAATGCCAGTGCTCCCATTCTCCGTCTTCATTAGTTTACGATCTGTTTAACAGTCCGGTCTAATACGGTATTAGATAGAACTGTAATACAAAGAAAGTAGACAGTATGTGAAAAAGTATTAGCGTTTGCTGTGTGGTTGATGTCCAATGTCGCTTGCTGAGCAGAAATACATAATCATGTTTAGCTTGGTCCCCTCAAACTTGCGTTGGATTTTCTCCTCAGCGTAAAGTTTAAGAGGCCCATCTTTCACTGTTTTCCATGTTCATAAGGTACGTTTCTGGAGTAAATATACAGTATCTCACAAAAGTGAGTACACCCCTCAGATTTCAGCAACCATTTTAGTATATCTTAAGGGACAATACTATAGAAATGAAACTTGGATATATTTTAGAGTAGTCAATGTGCTGCTTGTATAGCAGTATACATTTACTGTCCTCTGGAAATAACTCAACACACAGCCATTATTGTCGAAATAGCTGGCAACAAAAGTGAGTACACCCTAAGTGAACACGTCAAAACTGTGTCCAAAGAGTCAATATTTTGTGTGAGCATCGTTATCTAGCACTGCCTTAATCCTCCTAGGCATGGAGTTCACCAGATGCACAAGTTGTTGCTGGGATCCTCTTCCACTCCTCCATAATGACATCACGGAGCTGCTGGATGTTAGACACACAGTGGTTCTCCACCTTCCGCTTGAGGACGTCCCACAGGTGCTCAATAGGGTTCAGGTCTGGAGACATACTTGTCTACTCATCACCTCCACCTTCAGCTTCCTCAGCAATGCAGTTGTCATCTTGGCGGTGTGTTTGGGGTTGTTATCATGCCGTTCTGCCCAGTTTCTGAAGGGAGGGCATTATGTTCTGCTTCAGAATGTCACAGTACATGTTGGAATCCATGTTTCCCTCAATGAAGCACAGCTCCCCAGTACCAGCAGCACTCATGCAGCCCCAGACCATGATGCTAACACCATGCTTGACTGTAGGCAAGACACAATTGTATTGGTACTCCTCACCAGGGCGTCGCCACACATGCTGGAAACCATCTGAGCAAAACAAGTTTATTTTATTCTCATCAGACCACAGGACATGGTTCCAGTAATTCATGCTTTTGGACAGGTTGCTTTCAGCACACTGTTTGCAGGCTTTCTTGTGAGCCAGCTTCAGAAGAGGCTTCCTTCTGGAACGATGGCCATGCAAACCGACTTGTTGCAGTGAGCGGCGTATGGTCTGAGCACTGACAAGCTGACCTTCCGCTTCTGCAACCTCTAAAGCAATGCTGGCAGCACTCATGCATCTGTTTTTTGAAGCCAGCTTCTGCACCTGACGCACAGCACGAGGACTCAGCTTCTTTGATTGACCCATGCGAGGCCTGTTCCGAGTGGAACCCATCTTGGAGAACCTCTGTATGACCCTGGCCTGTACTGTAACTCAGTTTCAGGGTGTTACCAATATTCTTATAGCCAAGGCCATCTTTGTGGAGAGCAACAATTCTAATTCTCAAATCTTTAAATAGTTCTTTGCCATGAGGTGCCATGTGTTACGTGTAATTTTATTTGATTTTTTTGTATGTTATGTGTATCAGGCCACTGGGTGGCAGTAGTGGTCGTTTCTCTGCCTTCTGTGCAGGTAAAGCCAGGTGAGGGTGCTCACCTTTGCTGATGACTGCTCGGTTGGGATTGGTCTTCAAGGAAAAGAAGAGTATAAAGCCTCACTGATCTCCACTGAGGGGAGGCTTGTTTTTCTGCTGGATGGATTTGTTTTTTGTTTCTGTACATTGCTGCTGCTGTTCGGTAGTGATTTATTTCAAAACTTACCCATTTTATTTATTTTTGTAGTTAAAAGCTTGTATAGAAGAGTGTTACATTGATGTAGACACTTGTAGATGAACCCAACTGTTTATCTGATGTTTCTCTTGTAAATATTGTATATAGACCAAACTTGGAAGTTCTAGGGAGTGGGTGCCAATTTTATTTTTGTATTGCTTTGCTTTTCTCCTGTTTAAAGTAGAGAGGGAGTCAGGGAACTATTTTGTTGTTTCTTTGCTTTTTCTTTCCTTAAGGTAAGTCTAGATTGGGTCCCTATAGTTAGAGATGTTTTGTTTATTTTATTTTTTTGGCTTTTCCCACTTATGTAGTTATTTAACACTTCCTATACTTGTGTACAACCAATAAACCTTGTTGTAACACATTTCTGTTGTTTTTGGTATGTGACTTTTAGAGCCAAACATTTGTTTTGTTAATATTTTAGTTAACATTAACTTTAATGTTGCTTCCCCTATCCTAGACTGGGTGGAACGTAACATTAAACATCCAGTGGTCAGTATGAGAGAATTGCACTCAAAGCACCAATGTTAACTGCTCTAATACAAGATACACAAATTTGTATGGTTCTGTCAAGCAGACAAAAACATGAACATGATGAATAGGACATGTGGCTTTGCATGGTTAAACGACGTACTGCTGTTATTACTTAAGAGGTGTACTGACTTTTGTTGCCAGCTATTTTGACAATTATGGCTGTATATTATTTTTTAGAGGACAGTCAATTTATACTGCTATACAAGCAGCACATTGACTACTCTAAAATATATCCAAGTTTCATTTCTATAGTATTGACCCTTGAGAAGATATTCTAAAATGGTTGCTGAAATGTGTTTACACAGCTTTTTTTTAAATGGCGGGTGCTGGTGTTTTGTGTGTGTGGCCGACCAATCCGTATACACTTACGTCACTGGTAGTTCCTATAGTGCTGGTTTAGACCCTACTCTGAAGTAGGAGATAAATGAGTTCCTCCAAAAGGAGTTCCTAGAACTAAAATCGTTCCCAGTTCCTGCGGTGTGGACACGCCAAAAAGCGGGTACTTCCACAATTAGTTAAAGGAACTATGAAAAGGTCCCTTCGTTGCGAACGCACATAACTCCATTTGTTGTGCACTTTGATCTTTGAACCTTTGCACATTTTACATTCTACATTTTACATTTACAAACAGCTATAATACACACTACATTAAAGTAATACCTGAAAAGCATAATAGAGCACTTTAACAGCATGTACTTATTTTAGGGTTAAGGTTTGGTTTAGAATTAGTTGCTTGTAATTATACATAATTAACTGTTAAAACTATAATAAATGCATGTAATGTGTAACAACAGCACAATGGAATAAAGTGTTACCTAATATCAAAAAATAAAAATAAAAAATAAACTTGACAATGCATTCTAGAATTTCCTTATTCATGAAGGATGCATGTAGTCCTTTTACCTTATGCAGCTCACTAGTTTTGTATAAGTGTGTGTACCTGGAAGCGTCCAGTTTCTGCTGCTCCAGCATGCGTTGTTGGGCCTCCCAGCTGACCTTCTCCTCCTCCAACTGACGTCTCTTCTCCTCCAGCTCCTTGTGCTGGGCCTCCAGGTTCTTCTTCATCTGTTCATGACGCCGCTGCAGCTGAATAGACCAAACAAAACAGATTTACTAAGAATCATTCATGACGTATACAGCATGTTAAATATGACCTCATTCCGCCCATATCATTCTGAAAATACAATAATTCTGCAATATTGACGACATTTTGTTAGATCAAATAATGCTAAAATGATCTTTGATTTCATTCATTAATCATACAGGAAATGTAAAGTTGAAACCTATTACATTGAGGGATAATGTAGTACACCCAGTATCTCATCCAAAAATAAATCTGCATACTGTGCACAATATACATACTGCAGTAACAGTTTTCAGTAGCTCAGAAACATATGAATTACATTTAAGTACAAATACACTTGAGCTCATCTTTAGGAGAGAAACACAGGATTGGTCTTGTTGGGTGTGTGCATGTGAGGTGGTACCTCTGCCTCAGAGTCTCTGAGCTTCTGGATCTTCTCCTTGACCTTCATCTCAAACACCTGCTCCATCTCCATTTCCATCTTCTTCATCTTTGTCACATGATCTCTCCTCTCCTCTTCCATCTGTGCCAGGGGGCTCCTACTTACACCCACACACACATGCAAAAGCAACGCACGGGCAGATGCACAAACGCACATTCGTTAGACAGTTTAATTCAAAACTTTTGAGTATTACAAACAAAGGAGCAGTAGTGGAAGAGAGGACATTGGAGGTAGAGGTTTTAGGACCCAGTGCGGTGCAGTTGTGCGGAATGTAATTTAGTAGGCTGAATCACGTCTGTGTTAGTGTGAGGCCGCAAGATCAACACCGCTCAGATAGCATAGGGAGCCACAAAGTCACTTATCAAACAATATGAGCAAATTAACTTGCCAATTAACATGGGCTGCAAAATGACATATAAATAACTAGTCAAGATTATACCGATAATCCAGAGCTGAATTACGGAGGACTGAAAGCCTGTACATACCAAGTCTAATGCGAATATGTGGAGCTAGAGTTTGCAATTTTTTAAAATAAATTCACACTGAATTTTATGCACATTATCATTTTGTGAAAAAAAAGTTAGACACATAAATAAAACGGTTCCAACACATCTTTCATTTCAAAATTGCAAACTTTTTATAGACTCAAATTTCCAAACATCTCCGTAGATTTTTCAGACCATATTTGACAAAATGGTTCTTAAAGCATTATTTTCAGCATTATATTTAGTATATAGTACAGTCATCTGTAAATATTTTATAACGTTTTTTTTTCTCTATTGTTTTTTTTAAAGTGATAGCACGTATACAGTAGTCAACATTTGAAGTGGATCAAAACCTTTCATCAAAGTTATACATGAATTTTGAACAATACCTATTCTTGTCTTAGGACAACTTTGATTAACTTTTTTGATCCACTTCAAAGTTCACTACTGTATGAGTAGAAACCTAAACACTTTTTAACCTATACATATACAGGTCCTTCTCAAAAAATTAGCATATTGTGATAAAGTTCATTAGCTTCCATAATGTAATGATAAAAATTAAACTTTCATATGTTTTAGATTCATTGCACACCAACTGAAATATTTCAGGTCTTTTATTGTTTTAATACTGATGATTTTGGCATACAGCTCATGAAAACCCAAAATTCCTATCTCAAAAAATTAGCATATCAAAGGTTCTCTAAACGAGCTATTAACCTAATCATCTGAATCAACTAATCAACTCTAAACACCTGCAAAAGATTCCTGAGGCTTTTAAAAACTCCCAGCCTGTTTCATTACTCAAAACCGCAATCATGGGTAAGACTGCCGACCTGACTGCTGTCCAGAAGGCCATCATTGACACCCTCAAGCAAGAGGGTAAGACACAGAAAGAAATTTCTGAACAAATAGGCTGTTCCCAGAGTGCTGTATCAAGGCTCCTCAGTGGGAAGTCTGTGGGAAGGAAAAAGTGTGTCAAAAAACGCTGCACAACGTGAAGAGGTGACCGGACCCTGAGGAAGATTGTGGAGAAGGACCGATTCCAGACCTTGGGGGACCTGCGGAAGCAGTGGACTGAGTCTGGAGTAGAAACATCCAGAGCCACCGTGCACAGGCGTGTGCAGGAAATGGGCTACAGGTGCCGCATTCCCCAGGTCAAGCCACTTTTGAACCAGAAACAGCGGCAGAAGCGCCTGACCTGGGCTAAAGAGAAGCAGCACTGGACTGTTGCTCAGTGGTCCAAAGTACTTTTTTCGGATGAAAGCAAATTTTGCATGTCATTCGGAAATCAAGGTGCCAGAGTCTGGAAGAAGACTGGGGAGAAGGAAATGCCAAAATGCCTGAAGTCCAGTGTCAAGTACCCACAGTCAGTGATGGTCTGGGGTGCCATGTCAGCTGCTGGTGTTGGTCCACTGTGTTTTATCAAGGGCAGGGTCAATGCAGCTAGCTATCAGGAGATTTTGGAGCACTTCAAGCTTCCACCTGCTGAAAAGCTTTATGGAGATGAAGATTTCATTTTTCAGCACGACCTGACACCTGCTCACAGTGCCAAAACCACTGGTAAATGGTTTACTGACCATGGGATTACTGTGCTCAATTGGCCTGCCAACTCTCCTGACCTGAACCCCATAGAGAATCTGTGGGATATTGTGAAGAGAAAGTTGAGAGACGCAAGACCCAACACTCTGGATGAGCTTAAGGCCGCTCTCGAAGCATCCTGGGCCTCCATAACACCTCAGCAGTGCCACAGGCTGATTGCCTCCATGCCACGCCACATTAAAGCAGTCATTTCTGCAAAAGGATTCCCGACCAAGTATTGAGTGCATAACTGAACATAATCATTTGAATGTTGACTTTTTTTTGTATTAAAAACACTTCTTTTAATGGTCGGATGAAATATGCTAATTTTTTGAGATAGGAATTTTGGGTTTTCATGAGCTGTATGCCAAAATCATCCGTATTAAAACAGTAAAAGACCTGAAATATTTCAGTTGGTGTGCAATGAATCTAAAATATATGAAAGTTTCATTTTTATCATTACATTATGGAAAATAATGAACTTTATCAAAATATGCTAATTTTTTAGAAGGACCTGTATATATATTTATACACATCAGTTTGAAACTGTACATATGGTTTGATGTGGCACTCACCAAACAGCAAAGTACAGTCTGATTGAAGTTCAAAAGAGACTCATTTATGATAATAACTGTTTTGCGTGATTAAAATGTGTGCCTTGAATTAATTCATTCATGTTTGACAATCACTAAATGATCACTAAACTTTTGCCATGAAATCTCTCTGCTTGTATAATAAATTATTTAATTATATATTTTAGAAAACTGAAAAGCGGGGAGTAGCCTTCTCTTTTCCTTTTTTTTTTTTACCATACTTATCCAGACCTGGAAACTACCCAAATCACATTCTGTACTTTTCCAAACTATTTTTTTTCCCTAAACAGTGTGCTAAAATAAGATTAAAAAAAAAACTTTTTACATGCACAAATTTGTATGTACAGGCTTTAGCTTCTGTCAGGCAGCATCCAAATCAGTTTACCATGAACATGTCCTGAGTTGCCCAGCTTCTTATACTAACTTAATAAATATTTTTAATTTTGTATCAAGACTGCCAAACTAATGGAAAGCAGGATAAACCCCCTTAAATGGCTAAATAAAGGAGGACATAAAAGGTACCACACTACAGGTTCCTAACACAAAGCTGGGACTGCCGACAGAAAGGAACATTGAGCAGAATGGCCGACTCCGAATGTGAACAAACAAGGAGAAAGGAGGAAAACCGAGAGCAGGAGAGGACGAGACAAATGTGAACTTGTGCGTGACACTTACATGCCTTCAACTGAGTCAGATCTAAAATAAAAACACACACACACACTTAGCATGCTCACAGTGCATCATGTGTTAGAAAAACAATGTTAATAGCTGTACTTTTTAGCCACTCTTATGCTTTGGTTAAGATGGGGACTCTTAGTTTAGACAGAGCTGTATACGCGTGAGGGTGGATGTGAATGGCCGGTTAGCGAGCATTTGGAATGTATTTGAGGGTTAATGACAGGCTTGTGTTAAGGCTGTTAGGAATCCTGGATGTGTTGATCATCAGTGTCACAGTACTGACTTCCGCACTATTAGCTTGTGTCAGTCGAGCTCTGGGGTCCAGATTAACTCTCTGATCCTTTACCGCCATTTCATAACCACAGACATGACACCATGGTGAACTGCTTCATGTACAGTAAACTGACATCAGAAAACAGTGCTGCTTAAGTGAATGGCTTAAAATTTGGGGAGCTTGTATTAGAGCTTGTATTAGTGAAAAACACTCACTTTGTGAGTTGGCCTTTGTTCTTGTTGTTGTCTACGCCGTTGTAGGTAACAGCAGCCAGCTTCCTACTGCGATAGTTTTCATAATGGACATTGTTGGTCACGTCCTTCAGATCCTGCATGTGAGTTCTGTGATTGAAGAGATACAAGAAAACAAATAAATAACAGATTCATATGTCAGCATGTTCAGCTCAGACATTTATACTACTGTTCAATAGGTTTAGGTAAGATGTTTTTTAATTAATACTTTTATTTAGCAAAGATGAATTAGACATTTAATGTTGTTCTTTTGAACTTTCTGTTCATCAAAGAATCCTGATTTTTTTTCATGTTTCCACAAAAATATTAAGCAGCACAAGTGTTTTCAACATTGATAACAATAAGATAATAACATTATAAACCACATATTAGAATTATTTCTAATACCATTTATGCAAATTCAGCTTTGATATCATAGGAAAGGATTGCATTTTAAAATATATTCAAATAGGAAATAAATAGTAATATTTCGCAATATTAGTTTTTACTGTAGTTTTGATCAAATAAATGCTGCTTTGGTGATCATAAGGTACTTCTTTAAAACATGTTTAAATCTTACAGATCTAAAACTTTTTAACACTAGTGTATTACAGAAGGCAACAGATGAATCACTCTAATATGGACAATGATGTTTTTGAAAAGACAGTTTGGAGAAGTTATAAGAATTCCATCTCCATCATCAGGTATTAGTGCTGGTGTAGATTTATTATATACCTGATGAGCATGTTTCGTAGGATTGTGAAGTCACAGTGCTCCCCATTCTCCACTAAAAACAAAAAAAGTATTAAAAGTGAATAAAGAAACATTGACAACATTACACTACAATATCCACCAAAACTTTGCACAAAAAAAACCACACTCAGTTTAAATGCACAATATCATCACTCTCTAAAATAAGTTATACAAAGATGAAAGGAAAAATGCATGTTTTTACATGCTTTAAAAACAAATAAAATAAACAGATAAACCAAAAACAAAAGACAAAAACCAAACAAAAATCACAGAATAAAAACGAAAAACCATAAAAACAATAAACATACCAAACTAAACTAAAAAACAAACAAAAATAACCTACTCATTTAAACAACAACAAAAACAACAACAAGCAAACCAAACAAAATTCTTTGATAAGTTTGACACTCATAGGCACAAACTGGCATTCATCATTCCTGTGCTACTGTAATGTATAAACTGACCAGCAGGTGTCACACGACCTGGCACTGACTTGTGTCTCCTGCTGCGTGTGCGTCACTTATCGAATGAATGAAGCAGACCTCTCCTTCCTTCCCAACCACATGCCATCTGTGTGCTTACATGCTGCTGAAAGTATCTCAGGCATTCAAAACTCACTCTCTTAAAACAGATAACCCGTGGTTTCAAATACAGTAATCAAACCCACGGCCTTCCTGCTCACACTGTCTAGAGCTGACAAACTCTGAGCTCAGACACAATAACCCTGCTCGCAGTATGGGTCGCTTGAGAGGATTTGGCCTGACAACTCAGGTGTTATCAGAGGTTGAAGGTTTAAAAAAAGAAGAGGAAGTCTGTCCTCGCATCAGCTCCACCCAAACTGAGCGAATGGATGAGAAAGTCAAATCAGCATACGGTCTTCTGCTTGAAATGCATGAGCTCTGAAAAATCCCTGGAACTTCATCTACAAAGCTTCAGTCGTGCTCATATTTCATACTATGTTTGCTGCGTAACACGTGACAGATCCTACAGGAGCTCTTGACGAAACATCAAAAGAGGCACACTTCCTGTTTGCAGATCAGCAGGCTTTCACTTTACTGCCCAACCCACTGCATAACCGAGAGAGTGTTGATCTCATGACCCTAAGAACACTATGGAGACAATCACTTCATTATGCATCACATTTTTAAATGTCACTTGTTTATTCTTTCATTTCAGTAAGAGTACCAATGTAGTTATACTATTGTTATACAGTGCATGTTAACAAACAAAATATTTTAACATTTTTTGCTAATTAACATAAATAAAATATAAATATTAGATTACATTTTTTTTAAATGTTGCCTTGTCAAGTATAAGTTGTAGTATTAAAATTAATAAGTGAAATAAAAATTAATTACAATTTAGAAAAATAAAAATATTATTAACTAATTCAAAACATCAATAAAAAACTAATAGTACACAAATAATATTATAAATCATCTCTAAACTATATTAGTTTATATTAATATTAAGTAATAATTTTAATAATTTAATGTCATGTGACTATTAAGTGACATCAAATAAAAAACATGAGTGGTTTATTTCCGATTTTTATTTATTTCAATGTTTCTATTTTAAAAATTATTTGTTTTAATTTTACATTGTTATGATTTAATTATAAAGGCAATTAACGTTTATCATTAACGTTCCAGTCCAGTTTGGAAAGCCCAGAATTGAATTGGAAAGCCCTTGAAAAGAAAAGAAACCCAAGTCAAGTTTAATACAGTTATCAGGCATCACATACATCTGACTATGATGTGTATATAATGCTATTACGTTGTCATCAAAAAGAAAATCATTATTGCTGGTCTTCATTGACAATTACAAGTTACTTTAATGCTCTTATGTCAAGAAATGATTTATATTTGTCACTGGCAGAGTCCATCCAGAATGATTTATTGGAGGATAGACATCGTCTGGTGAATGTGTCACAAGTTAGAGCTTTCTGTGCTGTCATTGATCAAATGGACTGCTTTATCATATTCAAACTGCACAGTAAGAGGTACATTACTGTCCATAGCGCAAACAGTACGGAACAGCAACAATAGCCTCAGCAAACAACACTAATGAAGCCAAACAACATCTCTCAGACTCAGCATCACTGTGGTATGGGAAAGATTTGCTGCGTACTAGAGTAGATCAACACCCACACACACACACACACACGGGGAGGTGACATTTCACCCCTACCTTCTGCCACGCCCCAGGGGTACTGCCTCCCTCGTACACGCTTCCCATTGACCTCGATGATGGTGTTACTGCCGACCACAGCCAGGGGCAGACGGTCCTGAGGGACAAAAACACACATACAAGTAACATACAGACATGTTTAGAGAGAGAGACTAGAGACGTCAGGTGGCTGATCGACTCTTAATGGTTGGGTGGGTGTGTGTGTGTGTGTGTCTCTGCTTGACCTATTTCCCTGATGGGCTGAACTAGGGAGCCAATATTTGAGTAGTAAGTGCAATCTGAACAAGGTTATTATCGTTAACTAAAACCATATAAAACAAAATATATTTAAATTTTACTGAAATAAAAATAAAGATAGATCATGCTTTTACTTGTGCTAGCAAGCTATTTCAAACCACTGAAACAAATTTCAAGACATCTTTGTTTCGGCCAGATTTAGTTTGAAATTACATCACACTCATTGATTCTTAATTTTTTTTTTAAAGTATATCAGGGCCTTAACGTTATCAAATTATTCAAACAACCCACTATTTAGCCGATTTCAGTGTCAGAGCGGAAGAATTATTCATCATCAATTGTGAACATACAAACCTTAATCTTCTTCACTAACTTGCTCTCCTCCTCATCATCAGTCTCTGGAAACTCATAGATTTTGATCTTATGTTCCTGGATCTCTCTCATTATCTGGAAAAAGGACAGGATGAAAAATAAAGAATAAAATTGGTGCTGACAAATTAAAATCTCCCAGCAGGCTCTGCTCTCAGTGTCACTGGTTTGATATTGCATTTACTCTCAAAGCAGTCAGCAAAAACCGGTGTGGACAGATTTATCGCTCGTGTTATGGTGCGTTCTCACTGTGACACGCACACCAGTCACTTCAGATGTTTTGCAGATGTTAAACTGTCCCACATGCATTTGAGACACTGGGAATGCTTTCCTGATGCTGTGATCTGACATAACTCCTGCATCTCTATGTAGGGCTGTTCATCAGCGAGGTCAGTCAATATCAAACTGAACAGAGGCTGAATGTTTGTTCATGAACAAGCAAAAGGGATTATATAATGAAAACAACAAGATTTTCTTTGCTTTTTTTAAATAAATAAATTTCAATGTACTATGTATGTAAACATGGGCTCTGTTCCAAAACCTGCCAAACTAAACAGAATTTTAAATTATCACAGACAGGTGCAATAGCTGACACAAAGGCTATTAAGCTAAATTTGTATGTGTTAAAATATATTGAGTTTCATTCACTAATACCTGCGTGGATTATACTGGGGGTTTTTTTACACGCAGAGGGGAACTTCTCACTAAAAATGCTGCCTAATTCACAACATACACACACATATACATATGTATATGCATGTATATATAAAATGTATCTCTCTCTGTGTGTGTGTGTGTGTGTGTGTGTGTGTGTGTGTGTGTGTGTGTGTGTGTATGTGTGTGAGTAATTAAATGTTTAAAATCCCCCTGTGGTGTGCTTTTAAAGTTTATATGTCTATGTGGTGTTTTTAATATGCTTTAAGACAAACCACGTGCAAATTCATAAGTAAACACTATTGCGGAGTATTTTCTCCTTAAAACTGCAGTGAACCAAAGACAGTCTCTGTGTGATCATCAACAAGTGGATCTCTGAGCTGGTTTGAGCGAGTGGAGGCAGGGCTAATTTGCATATTCATGAATCCGCATATACTAAATGAGGCACGGGTGTAGTTACGTTCAAGGTTTTTTTTTTAAGGCACAAACTCATTTTTTTTTTAAGGAAAAAACATTTAAGGGATTTTTAAGGGAGGAGTTTTAAGGGATACAATTAATTCATTCAGTTACGGAGTACTGAGCTACAGGTAGCCCTAATACACATTAAATGTAGTCACAAAATGCTGATGTTGTTAACATTAACAATTTGAGAACAAAGAATAATTTGCACGGTTTGACTTGATATAAGCGATCGTTAGATTTAATCAGCGCGATTTATTGCAATGCTTTCCCCCCCTTAACGTTAGTTGGTCAGAACAAAGGTGGATGTAACTTACTTGTTCAGATGACATTTTTCAGAGAAGATTTTTATGTTGGTCATACTTCCAAAAAGTATAATCTGTGATTTTGAATGCCAGTATCCACACCGGCATGGTGACTGACAGCACATTCTCCTCAAAACATTGGATTCATCCGCGCTGTGCCATGCCGAGGCACAATCCACGTAAAGTTGATAATTCCACGAATAACTGCAATTGCAGATTTCGAACCGAGATGGCGACAAAGAGGAAAAGCTACGGACTGCAGCTTTAACACGTTTATAAGGCCACCCAAGGTATATGAGTTTTGTGTATGAGTGGTTTCGGTTGTTCCTACGTTTTTTCGTAAATTTAGAATAAAATTTTGAACAAAAGTTATAGATGAATCTTGATTTGTTTGTGAAAATGTTTGTACGCAGATTTCACGCACACATTGTGCGTACACACGGTTAGTGAATGAGACCCATTGTTTTGGCTCAATGAAAAAGATGGCAGAGAGTCACGATTTTTTATTTTTTTTATCTTCATTCAGTTCTAAAAAGTATCACATTTTTTTCCATCCCATTAATTTTTTTTAAAAATCCAATATTGTATATGTATTTTTTATTATATATGTATTACTGGTACATAAGTATTCTTTTTTTTTTAAACATTGTTATTGCCAGTCAGACTGAATATTTTTGTAATATACCAGTGAATTATACTGACGATATACTTGCTATACTTAACAGTAACATACTTCTGCAGTAAAGCTGCGTTCACACTACAAGCGAAAAAGTGACACGATACCATTCATTTCAATGGGGAGCGGGCGATTTCCGGCGACACGCGTGAAAGCGACCGGATGAGGCGTGTCTGGCAACGCAACAAAGTTGAGATCTGTTTAACTTTATGCAAATGAAGAGTAACTTTTGGGAGCGACAACCAATAGGAGTGAAGTCAGTTGAGCACGCATGATCCGTCACTCTTCAGTTCTGAGTCTGACCGGGGCAAGTTGAAAGAGAAGCTCATTTTAGCAGTCAGAAACTGTCCTATAATTTATGATATATCTCCGTGTACATATAGTGGTATTCGCCGTGCTGACTCCGAGCCTGAATGGTTTCGTGAGCCCAAATAGACTGGTATTTACCCGTTTGCTGCATAGCCGTGATGGCAAAGAGCACACGCTGTTTCTCGTTCATCTTTAATATTATGCATTATATGAACTGATTCCATTTATATTTAGACTTTTCTTTCTAAAATATTTGTTGGTAGCAGCATTAAAACGTATTTGTTGTCTACAACATAACATCCGTGAATGTCACTCACAAACATTACTAGGCTACCAGTAGTGGTTACGGCCACTAGCGTCCTAACCGCCAGCCACTGGCGACCTGGAGCGACAAAGTCGCTTGTAGTGTGAACGCACCTTAATGCTTCACTTTAACACAGAATTCTTAGGTGATCTCATTAAACCTTTGAGTTTCTGTTTGATGTTGAGAGCATTTTTGAATTATATTCCTCAATCCGATGTTCCGATGTCACATTTGTAAAATAACTTGTAGTGGTTAGAAATGTTTGGAATTATATGAAAGTTAAAAAGTGAACCTGAAGTGCCTTGCATTTCCCAATGCGCATTATTTAGTGACCTGCACCGCAGAATTAAAAGCAAACCGTTCTGAGCCAGCTGAAAATCTAAAAAAAAATTCCAATTCCAATTCATTAAGATTAATTGTTCAGTTTTAGTGTTTTTTTTTACACGAATATAAAATATATACAAGAAAACAAGAAAGTACAATCCATATACTGTGCAGGGAGAGGCAGAAAAACAAAAAGGGCTTATTTAAAGCCTCCACCTTAACAACAAAGAACAAAAAGAAACTAATTATGCACATTAATTGAAATTATTCACCAGCACATTAATTGTGCAGCGCTGAACCCAGCACCTATTCAAGATTCAGTAACATGACAAAGACGTTAAACTCGGTTTACAACCAGCTTATGTCTAACACTCATACAGTGGGTGGAATATATTTCTAAAAAAACCTAGTTATGATGTTATGTTTTTAGGACAAGAAGCCTTGTTATACACAGTAAGTGTACTGGTACAGTGTTTGCCATTAGCACAGTCACCTGCTTCTTGAACTGTTGGCATTCCTCTGGAGTCAGCGTGTCTGCTTTTGCGATGAGCGGGATGATGTTCACTTTTTCATGTAACCGTTTCATGAACTCAATATCCAGTGGTTTCAGTCTGACAGACAGAGAGAGAGAGAGAGAGAGAGAGAGAGAGAGAGAGAGAGAGAGAGAGAGAGAGAGAGAGAGAGAGAGAGAGAGAGAGAGAGAGAGAGAGAGAGAGAGAGAGAGAGAGAAAGAACATGAGGGTTTTGCGTTTCAAACTAAACACTGAGAATGAGTCCAAAAACAGCCACAAAGGTCTCCTCTGTAGTGCAGTATCACATTTACACTGCTGTTTGGCAGCTTGGCTGAACTTGTAACTCGGCTCGTAGTAAAGCCACATGTGCTGCTAGAAGAGCAATAAATAAATGGCAGGAAATTCATTTGAGCTTGTCCACTCAGGCCAGTTTAACTTTCACAGCTTTAGCCATTACACACAAATGCACGCTGGATTCTCATCAGCAGGTGAAATGGTGTTTTTTGGTCTCTTGATTCAATTAAAAGTATAAATAGGAGAGGACACTGAAATCCTACCCCCAGTTCCTCAGAATGTCAATCTGGAAAAATGTCACAAAGGAAGGATTAGTGATTTTTGGCATTTCATTATCGGAGAAACGCTTGTGTGCGACATATGGTGCCTTTCCATGCAAAACCAACCACAAAGGTACTGGGGAGATCTGACTGGTTGCCAAGACATTGCTATGGGTTCGCTAAGGTATTCTGACTGATGGTTAAGGTCATTGCTTTGTGGTTTCTAGGGTGTTCAGAGTGGGGTTTAAGTGTGCTAAGGTGGTTTTTAGGACTTTGCTATGTGGTTGTGAAATGGCCCAAAAGTGGACATTCAAACCAAACAAAACTAAACACCACCAAAAAATCCAAAACAAAAACACCAACTACAAAAACCCTAAAGAAACAAAAAACAAACAAACACAAAAAAAAAACATAAAAAAAAAAAAACACCAGGCAAACCAACAAACAAATCAACGGAAGCAAAAACAACATGTCTCATCATTTTGAGACATAAAACAGGGTTAGGGACTTCAAATTCAAAACCTCAAGTATGGGCAACAATAACCTGCCTGACAAAAGCACAGCTAAATATACTTGTGTTTTCCTGACTTTTCAGTTTTTTTTTACTTCTTGGATATGCAGACAAAAACAGTCAGAGCATGACTTTAAGCCAGAGAAAGTTTTAGTCCAGGTTATGTTTCTTTTTTTTTTTTCTTTTTTTTTTAACCACCGGATGAATACAAGATTCTACTTATAAAACAATACAACAATAGCCTGACATCGTCATACTCAGATTCTAGTCAGAATGTGAGTCTGATACTGCTCCATTGGGCTGTGGTTATGGGGCGTGTTTCAACCGAACCAGGAAAGAAAATGCCTCTGCACTCAATTGGATAGACCTACAACCAATCAGAGCAACGGACAACATTCCGGGTTTCCGAAAAGGAGCTGGCAAAGACCGCTGGTTATGTCCACCTCGTCGTGCACGCCGAGTTGTATCGCCGTGATGCCCATTTCGGTTTCTACTTTCACTTGTCCTCCATGAGTGCGACCAAAGGAGAAACAACAATGACCACAGGGTTTTCATTGCGCCTCATCTTCTTAGCGACCATCGGGGCCAGCTGATAAATTAAACTTTTGCCGAATCCCGAAGAAAGGACGGCAAAAACATCTTTCCGATCGACAAATGCCTTGATCGCGGTTCTCTGTTCCTCTTTTAAAGTGAATGCGCTGTCTATATCTTCTATATCAGACACGATGGCTGAATCTACACATCTGAATTCTCCAGCGGCAGCCATTCTTTGTTGTAAATCAATTCAACCCAAGCTCTCTTTGGTGACAGGGATGATTACGTTACTGTTGATCACCTGTCCATCATCGTATAAAACCCGCCCTGACAATTTGATTGGTCCGAACAGCTTTGGTTCGGACATAATTGCTTCAAAACAGATCAAGTCCAGACCCGAAATGTTGTGGGCGGGGCTATGTTCAGCTGACATCCAGGCTAATACAACAAGTAATCTGACGACAACTTAGTCTGAAAATGGTGACAGTGCAATAAATCCTAATTTACTTGGCATCACTTTAGAGTTCACTTCTAAAAGCCCCTCCATAGCAAAAGAAAAGCACAAGCCGTATATATAGAATTTGTGTGTGTCTAAGGCTTGAAACGGAGTGCCTACCCATGACCAGAGGGAGCGATGAAGTACAGACAGCAGTGCACTCGGCTGTCGGGCATCTGGCGTCTATTGACGCGTGACTCCGCGTTGAGGTAATCCTCAAATTTGCTGTCAATGTGGTCGGTGACAGGCTGCCAGCTACAGAACACAATCAACATTGAGAGTTAACATGGAAATGTAATATAAACAAATGAATCATCCCTCATTTATTAATGAGAATATGAGGAGACTCTCAGCTGTTTACACGTGAGATGCAGAAAATACACAAAATCACACGTACCAGTTACTGTTATCAACGGCATCTCCAAAGCCTGGTGTGTCCACGATGGTGAGCAGCAGTTGAACTCCACCCTCTTTAATCAGCACCTTGGACTGCTCCACCTGACAAAAAAACATGACAACATAAGTCACATGACCACAAAGCAACAATAAATTAAATCACTATAAGCAAAACACATTAAAAAAAGCACAAAATCATACAACTTAAGGACTGTTCACACCAAATCCAATGTGCCAAAACACGCTAATTCTGATGCAAATGTATTCATTATTCTCTGGAAAAAGTTTGCATTCACATACTTATGACAGCATGACAAGCAATTGCTGACTATTTTTTCACTTGCATATCTCTTACAGTTATTTTCACTCCAACTGTTTATAGCCTCATTGTAATCAAAAACCAACATGTTCAGCTCAATGTCTTTCTTGAATGAATGAATGACGGTTTTGGACTTATGATCTGAAATATTGCTGTTTGACATGTTTTTGTACTAGTTATAAGGGGTTATTTTTTGTTTTAAAATGTTGTAATGAAAATTGATATAAAAATCAGACTTGATGTAAACAGACCTTTAGCTTACAATCATGATGCTAATTGCTAATACAAGTCCTTAAACATAGCACTGTATCTGAATGATATTTGACACTAAATAAGAAACTGCAGAAAACCCAAATTAGATCTACATGAATAAGCTATTTTCAGAGAATGGATTTGAAGCAGATATGCAAACAGCATAAGGGCCAAAACTCGTGATGAAAACATATGCTCAGGTTTCCATTCAAACATGAAGTCACTATCAGGGTCTGCAGGGCTCAAAACAACCATTCAGAGGTTTTTAGATGCACAATTAATAGCCACAAAAAAGGGAAAGCTAAGATTTTCTGCTTCTGATACGAGTGTGGAACAGCTGATTGGCATTAAGCCTAACCCTAACCTTAATCCAAAGTCATTAAACTTTGGCATAACTTGCTCTATGGACAAGAATGATAACTCAAATAAAGTGGAGAAATCTAGTCTTACTCTTCCATCAATGATAGGACATTCTAAGTCCTTTAAACATTCTCAAACAGTCCAAGCTCAACAGATTCAGCGCACATGTGTGTAACCTAAGCTAAAACAAGCTCAAGCCCACACCCGTCCATGTACACCATAAAGCGGCTGTGGTCTGAGACTGTGGCTTCTGGGTTTGGGTTGTTCAGGGCTGCATTTTATGATTTCCTCCTAAACAGCCCTTCACATTCCACAGCTCGGACGGACACCACTAAGCCAAGTGGAGCACATTCATTTCATGAAGCACAACCCCTAAAAAAGAAATGTGGCCAATGTCGTCTTCCAAGCAACTGGGATGGAGGATCTACATCCTGATCCAAGGCTGTTTTTAGAGAGCGTGCAAGTTCAAACTGATGACATCTGTCCTTCATATTGTGTGTTAAGACTGTGTGAAGTAAAAAAAAAAAAAAAAAAAAAAAAAAAACATTAAAATATATTTTTGAGAGCCCGACTGATATATATCGGTGGGCCGATATTAAGCATTTTCCTAACTATCGGTATCGGCATTTATAATGGCCGATAAATTAATATATAAAAAAAAATGCGGGTGCGGTGATTCATGTAAGGGTGGCGATGCCAATAAAGCACATAAAAGCTGTCACAAAGAACTGGCATCGAATATAGCAAGGAGACATTTTAATTGAAAACAAGTGTTTTCAGTCAGTGTCGCTGCAAAGTTGACAACGCTGACTCGCGATCTTCAGTGAACACGCCGAAGAGAGAAATGCACATTTCATACAGATTACAGCAGAGAGCAGTCTGTCTTTCGTTTGGAATTGTTCTGTTTAAAAGTAGACATTTCAACATAGATATATTTCTCAGGTCTATACGCTGAGTTTCGGTTCATTTATGAGGCGATTTACCGTTCACGCGCCGGCGCCTCCGTGTCGAGATTCTCTATTGTCTGCTGTATTTACTTCTTATTTATTAAATCCAGGCAATTGGTTGATGAAACATTGATTAAAATTAAGATACAATTAATACAAAACTGTGCTTTCTGTTTGATGTCTCTGTGAAAGTTTTAAAGCACTTAAGTGCAGCTTTCAGAGTAACGTCCGTAACATTGTTTTTTCCTCATAAATGCGAACACGAAAAATAAAACAAAATGAATATTTTATGATTTGTTGAAAGCCAACCCTTCTTCATCCGGTTGGTAGTAGCCTATTACTTTTGATTTGAGCAGTGTATTGATTTCTCTGCTGCAGCCTCTGTCACGTATTTTGTAAACTTGTGATGACTAGGGAAAGCGCGCAGCTGAGAAGTCCTGATTATATTGTCTGCTATATTTACTTCTTATTTATTAGATCCAGGCAATTGGTTGATGAAATATTTATTAAAATGCATTGCGCGAGCGACAAATCTCCGACAGTAAACTGATGCCCCATTCTGCTTTGTAAGGGGTGCTTTTTCGCGTCTCGGGTAAAAAGCTGTTGCGACGCGAGCAATAACGGCCGTGTCCGGTGTAGACAGTGTTGAAGCTCATTCTGCCTATAACGCTACGTTACACAAGCAATCATTTATATAATTATAACACTGTTTCACGTTTAGTACATTTTGCTTACTACTTATTTAAAAATAGTATACAAGTACTTTAGTTATGTAATTAAAAGCGTTTTCATTATGATATTATTAACTTTACTTTAGTAAAAAGATCTGAGCTCTTCCTCCACTGGTAGAGATTAGAGGAATTTAGACTAAAAATAGAAGATAATAAGGTTTTGTCAGTGACACTTTTGATATATTTATTGATCCAAGTTATGTTTTATATAACGTGAATAAATTAAAAGACAAAGTCGTTAGTGAAGATTATGCAACAGTATTTATAATATAATATAACATGCAATGCAAACTAGTTTGGTTACAGCTCAAATGCATCATTATCATTCTATCATTCACCCTGTCTCCATTACAAATCTTTGTCACACAAGTGTTTGATCACCACATTTGAGTGATCATTGCAAAACGTTTATATATTTATTCTGTTTATACTGTGTATTCTATATACAGTACCCATCAAAAGTTTGTACACACCAATAGGAAAGTGTGTCCAAACTTTTGACTAGTACTGTACTGTAATACACATACATAATATTGATACTGTATTATTATATACACATAAATAATATCGGCCGATATATCGGTATCTGGCTTTTTTTAATCGGTATCGCCCCCAAAAATCCATATCGGTCGGGCTCTAATATTTTTTAATCAAATTATTATTTTTTTAAGTTGATTGATTTAAAAATGATCTATAGCCAATTATTTCAACAACTATTACTATTTCACTACCAGCTAAAAACAAAAATATAATTTTATTGCAGCAATTGTATTACATTTTATAATTATTATTGTATTACGCTTACAGTTAGTACAAAACTCTGGCCGCTCGTCTTTTAACCGGAACTCGCAAGCATGAACACATAACACCAGCGCTGGCCTCGATCCACTGGCTTTCGGTCCATTTTAGAATACATTTTAAAATCGTATTGTTTGTTTGTTTTAAGTCACTAAATGGGTTGGCACCTCACTATATCTCAGACCTCTTACAAGTCTACACCCCCCTAGGAAACGTAGTAGTCTACCAAAGGAAAAAACACCAAACATGAGAGCACATTGGCTATGTTTCTTTCTTCTCAGTCAAGGTGTTGTTTTCAAAACCTTTAGCACTATCTGAGATGCCATTGGGATGTTTTGGAAACATGAGAAACACGATGCGCTAAAGCGTACGTGCAGCCACCAAAGATCTGTCATTCAGTAAACTACCAACTCCACAGAACCAGGGAAAGAAAAAAACATGTAAAAAGTGATTTTACGGCTAGGAATTTAGGAGAAATTGCTCTCAGGAGGTCGTCGGCTCTGGAATGCAAACAGTGTTTTTTCCAGGCGAGCGTGACGATGCCTGCTGCTGCACACCTGCTGCTGGGCGTGTGGCGGATTCCTGTGCGCTTTACTGTCTGTGGTCAGCAGGTGACCTCAGATTCATCAAACTGCACTGTTCTGGTGAGCTTTCCACTCATGCCTCACTGTGATCTCCATGAGCACTCACCAACATACATCATATGTAATACACATCATACTGCTGACCTCTGACCTTTAATTCTGGTAAAAATGCAGAGAACTACGCATCTATAAAATCCAACAAGTATGTATAAGTCACGTTCTTAAAGACATGTAGCATGTGTATAAATAGTTCAATTTGATGGACTGATATATGGATGGACAATATCATTGTGGCAAGCAGGGAGGGGCCGAGAATCGTGGGAAAGGAGCGAGGCCGGTGGCGCGAGTGCAACTGAGTATCACATGCGGCCACACCGGTCTCAAGTCCTACGGAGGAACTCCAGAAGGCTAGGAAGCAGGAGTGATGACAGTGAAAGATGAGAGGACCAGGCCTGAACTTTTGTTGTTGTTTTGTTTAAGTTTATGCGGCAGTCGTCCGTGAGGGGCTGCCACTTTACTTTTGTTTTGTTACTTTCATTTTGTTGTTTGTTTATTTTGTGTTTAAAGTTACGTTGAACGTTCGCTGGTCCCCACCTCCTCCTTCCCTTATCAACAAACCTTTGTGATAAAATTGAAAAATTCATATCAGTCCATCACTAGCATAACCATTTAAAAGCACATATTTCTTTGGCTGGACATTTTATATATATATATATATATATATATATATATATATATATATATATATATATATTTATTTATTTATATGGGGGGGGGGGGGGCGGACATGGCATGGCACTAAAACAGGCACCCACAGAGGTGTACTGCAAAACATTTGGGGTGAAGTTTGGGATCGCTTGTCAAACATTGGAGCTAATAATGGCACATGCAAATACAGACTACAGTACTTTAAGTGTGATTTATCACCTAGCAAGACACCTTGCTCACCACCTGCCTGTAAAACGGTGAAAACGAGACACCTTGCTCAACCCATAAAGTCTTCACTAACCGTCTGTACCACATTGGTTTCCATGAGACCCATACTACTACATTTCATCACAACCGTTCGTCTCTCAGAAAAAAAAAGACAAAACAATACAAACTACAATAAAAGGTAGCTAACGGTCTGAGAAAAGGAAAAAAAATTTCCCCCTCGCACTTCCTCTAACTGACTGACAATCTGACTAATACACAAAATTATATCAGTCTGTTTACAAGTTTTGTTAGCAGTAAGCAAGTGAGAGGTAAAAACTAGTCATTGAATTTCATGAAGCTTGTGAAGTTCAAAGCATTGAATCTAGCACAGCATTGAGATATTTAAGAGAAGTGGTTGAAGATGGCGTCCTACGCAGGGCTAATATCCCTTGGCACTGAAGTAAACATCAAAGCAGAAGCTGTGGTCCAAGCTAGGGGGTATACATTTCAAAAAGGGTTCACTTCCCTGAGAACGGTCTAATTCCTTTCGATAAATTGAGCCAAACTGACTCATTTCATGCTGTTTGAAGTAAAGTGTTCCCAAAATGGCTGGCAACACCATAGGAGGCCATTTACACAAAACACATTTTTGCAAGATGCCAGCTATGGAATGGAAAAAGGTATTTTTGAAAGTTGAATGTAAGTGCAATGGTAAAATTCGTTAATTTTGAGCATGTTTAAAAAATGGCTCAACATGGCTAGATGCATGTCTGACCATTGTACTTGTGTATTTTGTGGTATCTCATTTAAAAAAATAAAGCAGTGCTCAAGTTAAAATAAGTCCAACAAGTCTCAAGATCTCACGCTTTTTTCCCCATTTACTTCTCGCAACTCTGAAACAATGCATTCAGTGAGAACGGCCCCTAAGGGTGCCTACTAGCATTATGCTCAGTAAAAGGATTAGCAAATCTGTTAATTTCAAGACATTGCAAGGGTGCAGAGAAAAAAACAAAAGGGTAACCAAAGTTTTCCTCCAATGCAGGTATTTTGTGCAATGAGAATTTCAGACAGGCGTCTGAAAATTCCAGTTGTGCTTTTGGAAATTGAAATGGCCTTTCCACACCCTTTAAAAAGGATTGCACACATTCCTACGCTCAGTACGACTACACTGCAGACATTCACATTTTGTTCTGATGAATTTAAGAAGTAGTCATGGAGTAATATGGGTCCTGTACAAATTGGAAGAGCAAAAATGAGCATGCAGTGACATGTAGATGATATAGCACCGCTGTTATTTAGCTATGCTGAGAAACAAGAAAGAGAGTTTCCTCTGCCGCCCTCTGATTCCTCTGCAAATGAGTGAAGATGAGTGAAGATATGCTACAGGCAACAACTGAAAAAACATTTGGCTGGGCTTGATGCTAAGGAAGGCTCTGACAGAGAAACTGTGGAGCTAACATGACCTGCTGTTTTAACATCTATTTCTGAAGACTTCAACCGTTTATTCACGTGACGGTGACAATGTTTGGAAAAGGAAAAAGAACATAAATAACTGCATGTGCTCGATATTCACCTTGCCAACTTTGCCAAGAAACCGCAAGACTAACACAGTCAATGGTACTTCCTCATAATATTTCCTGTCTATGATTTTTATCACATCTCTGAGAGCTGCCCGTCTTCAGACCTGGCAGCCTGAAACAACACTCGACTTTGTAACTCAAGATAGCAGCTGGACTTGCTCAATGTGAAGTGAGCTTTAAAAACATACTTTCAAAAACCTTCACCCTTTGACCAGAATGATTTTCCTGAACTTTTCTTGTCGTTTAAATTACTAGATAAAAATTCTTGACAATTTTATATAGATTGTACTAGCTGATGAACCATTACAGAAAAATAGAAGAAAAGTGGAAAGAAATGTGTAGTTTATGGTTAACTCATCTTCATGACTTTTAAAGGCCTGGAAATCACAATGTTACCCAAGTTACCTGTTACCAGTCAATTTTCAAGACTGTTTTAGCATGTGACTCAACAAACAGGCATGTGATTGATTCTTAAGATTAAAAGTCTTTTTAAACACACCTTTTCATGTATATATCCAGTTTCATAGACGTGGCAAATGACATAAGAAAAAAACTAAAAACTAAATACAAAGTGTGTTAAGATAGACAGCAAACTTGCAAACTATAATACATGTAAACAGGCACACCTGTTGTTTTATCTTTAAGAAATTAACATAATTTGTTTCTAATTTGTTTGATGAAATCTGAAATTTTCCAAAATGATACATTTTCTAGTCCTCAAAATAACTAAAAGGAGCCAGAACTGTGAAATTTGTAAAGAGTAAATGACGACGGACTGTTGAATTATTTAAAAAATAATGCAAAGCTGAGGTAGCAATGTAGTCACGGTAGTCAACAACCCAGTCAATTATTCCGTTTATACTACAGTTATCATACCTCAAGACATTGTTCAGATACACTTTTTTTAAGACATTTGTCAGGTTTTTGTCCATAAAATTCTCATGTGTAGGACTAACAGCACACAAGTTTTCGTGTGTCTGTACTGTACGAGTGTGCGTTTGAGAGTGAGAGTAAGCCTGCTTTCCATAGATAATTCAAAAGGGAATTTAGTTGGAAATTTAAGGAAATAGTCATTTTCCTATATTATTTGTTATATTTATTTGCTCAGTCAATGTCTTTTGGTTCTTCTGCTGATGTAGTCTGAAAGGACCTTTGAAATAACTTAAATAATCTGGCAAAGTAATATGGAACTGTGGTTAACATCTGCCTAGTATTTTAGCTGTGCATTCCTGAAAAAAGCATCACAATGATCTGAGGTGTGATCACCCAGCCCATGTCTTCTGTCTTACGAAACAATTCCACATCAATGATATCATCCAGATAATTACACCACACCAAACACAAATGTAATCACTCAGAAACTGTGCACAAATGGTGAGAACATCTTGACTGGCTTTATAACCGTCTTAAATTCCATCTGTGACTAGACTGGAGTGGGAAGCCAAATCCGCAGGTTTTGATTGGTCTTTGTACCTCCTTGTTGATGAAACAGTGATCGTATCGGCCAAGCCACAAATTGTCAGCAGCTCGCGTGGGCTGTCCTCTTCTCACCTGACCTGATGCAGGCAGTTGAGGTGGTGAGATAGTCTGGATAAATATCTCAAGCAATTGTCAGACATATGGTGTCAGAAATTCAGAGTATCATAAGCACCACCAGCCCCAATGGAGTTACTAATTTGGGGTGTGGTTTAAAGTCAACACAAAAACCCATTTGCAATGCATTTCAGGACTACACAAAAACTTCTCATTTGAACGGTTAAAACTGGTGCATTTAAAATCGCAATGAAACAGAACTATTTTGTTTTGAAAATGAACTAAATGTCATTGTTTTGTCTTTCAAAGAGGTCAGTGCTTGAGTTATCTATGCTCCACTGAAAATTACAGAAAAGGTGGAGCAGAACAGAGGATAAAGACGTGATGAAGCGCTTCACTGCTCCTTCAAGCATCTCGTCAGAGTATGATTTCACAGAGGGCAAAAAACGGTCCGCAGGTATGAAGATCTGGACACATCGCTGCTCTGCCAAACCCTCAGCTTTCAACACGCTCATATTTCTGACCGCAAAAGTCTGCAGTACCTTTTATACACTAGTATTTCCTTCCAAATGTTGCCAGACATGTTCACTCACTGTTGATTAGCAGTATTGACATGCTACTTGAGTTTAATACAAACAGACAAACTGTTGTATTGAGGGATTGAACAAACACACACACACTCATCTTTCAACCTGTCACAACGTATTCACATCTCAATGGCAAACATATCCAGTTAGAGCTGCCAACACTTTACATAAACAACATAACTAGTCTCAATGAGTTCTGCCAAATAAACACACACAGGCCTGAAATAGTCAGGACACTGGTGCCAGACCACTGAGTGGGTGGTTAACGTGTGCCATCATAATCACAGCTATTATACACACACAAAGATCTTGAGCTCTTCAGTTTGACAAGAGTGACGCAACAGTGTGAAACGTAATGAAGCTTCTCTTCCTGCACAAATCACTCACTCAAAGCACATGCTGATTCCCTGACTCACTTCCCAGAATTCTCTGAGGCAAACAACCATACACAAGTTCATTGTGCAGGACAGAACAGAGACCAGACATACGATCAGTTTTATCTGACAGCAGAGGCTACAGATTCTTAGACTGGTATTTCATCAGCATGTAAACTCATTTCACTCAAATTATAATATATTGTAAAATGTAATTTATTGGTTGTGATTGCTAAGGCCACAATAAATAAACATTTCATTTGAATGATTCTAGCTAACTTTGCATTTTATTTTTTCTATGCGAAATTGATATCTCATTTGTTCTAAGGGATAAATGTTTATTTATAAATTTCAATGTAATTATTATTTACCCAAACATTGGAACTGGAGGAGCTACGTTGTCTCTTTAGCGCGCATTACACCTCAAAGAGTGGCAAAACCAATAACCATTTATTTCTAGAGTGCACGCTAGTGAGTAAATGAAAACACAACCAAGATATGGGTTTGACATTTTATTTAAGTTTTTTTGTTAGTCAAAGTGCAATGTTTTGCACTTTGTTGACACCATGAATGTCTCCAGTCTTCAGCGTCACATGATCGATCCTTCATAAATCATTCTAATATGTTGATTTGATGCTTAAGAAACAAAAACACATAAAACTGAGCTATATTTTCAGCAATAGTGCCCAGCCCTAGTCAACAAATAATCTTGGAACAGATAAATTTAAATGTTATAGGTTTATATAATACAGTTTGTGCAGTTAATATAGGTCATATAAATCACCTATACATCCCCTATATAAAGTTATTTTATAAATATATTTATACGTATATTTTATAATTATTGATTTGCAAGTACAAATACTTTTCAAATTGGCCCAGTATTTAAAGTAATTACTGTGCATATGATTTCTGTTATGTATTGTAGTGATATGTTTTTTTTAGTTAAGAAAAATCTGCACATTTTGTAATCAGACCAATAAGATGGTTGTGTGTTAGCATTAATAACACACTGCATCTGTCAATTTACTAGCACGCATTTATGGGCAGATTTTGACCTTTCCAATGTGGCAGACACACTGATGTATGACAGCAATTAGCAACAATTGCTAATGCATCATCTAGTTGTTCATGTCTACAGTCTAACAGCATGTCATGTTATTCAATCACTATGTTCATCTCATCAGATGTGTGGCAGTGGTGGCTAGATTAAAGGGCATCTCAATGGAAACTATGTTTCCCTGAGATTAATACACCTAATCCTTCACCTGACATGAGCCAAGAGCAGTATGACATCAAAACTGAGCAATTTCTACTAAAGTATCATTTCCTAATCTATCAGCATAGACATTATCAAACTCAATGGAAAATTCTGATTAGAGATTAATTTGTTTAGCCTAGGGCTGTCCAGGTAATCAAAATAAAACTGAAATCTTGATTCGATATGGCTTAGTGTGATTACCAAATCTCAAAGACTGCGATTTAATTAATTAAATATATATCTGTTTCAGAGTGAAGCACAGCAATGTGTTCATATACACGTGAGCAGCTCATTACCTGCCGGTGTTAATATTATTATTTTTACTACTATTTAGCCATATTGATATATAATCTCCCAGTCGATTAGTTGATTATTGGTCGATACGTTCTGGCTCGACCAAAATTCTGATTGGTCGAATTTTTTGCAGCGTTCATTTCATAAGGTGGAAAGGCACTAATTGCTAATGGGGGTGTTTTTTGTTCATCAACTTTTTTTTCCTAACGTCATTTTTTGTTGATTTTTGCGAACATGTCAGGACTTCAGTCGACCAAGATTTTCTTTGGTTGATTACAGCCCTAAATATCACAACATTTTGGCCAAATTGTGAAGCCCTGCAAACCTGGAGTTTTAGTTTACTTTTTTAATCACAGTAGCAGTTAATCTGTAAAAGCACAATTCATTTTTTTCCCCTAGTTTTGCAACAGTACATTATATACAGTAATGCTATTTGGGACAGTTAACTGCCTGAACATCAAGTAGATGGGGTTGATTTCTGTGAAACTGCAAAAGATTTCAGTACATCATGTGCAAACAGATCTTTGTGTCATGACAGTCATATGATGGCACAGTTACATAATGTAACAATCATCTCAATCTTTTGCATAGTGTTTCTCAGAGATGTACTAATCTAAAGTTTAAGATAAAAAAACAACAACAAAGACCTCATGAAATTGGTCCACACACCTACTAAGACCTGAATCATGTCTTATTGACTGCAAAACCCCAGAAATGTGTGAATACAGTGTGGCACTGTTATCGCTGCATTCTTTACAATAGCTGACAAACCACATACCACAAAAGCCTGTGAAGGATCATGGGTCACACCTGTGTTTGATAGTGATTGCCACTGCCTGTCAATCCAGTTCTAATGCTCACTGGATTGACAGCTGCTGTTTGGTATTTTAGCAGCAGGCCACATTACATATTCCTTCCTTTAGAACAGGGGTTCCCAATTCAAGTCCTTGTGCCTCCCCGCTCTGCACATTTTGTATGTCTCTCGCATTTTGTATGTCTCTCGCATTTTTCTAGCAAGGTTTCGCATTTTGCTGCGTTCCAAAGTTCAAGTTCAACAGATATCCAATGCTAAGGGAGTAGGGAACACTGCGTAGGGACCCCTTCAATCGGGACGCCCTCGAATTCATGGAGCTCTCTTCTAACGAGCTGATGATCTGAATTAGATGTGTCAGATAAGAGAGACATGCAAACTGTGCAGAGCGGGAAGGTGCGAGGACTGAAATTGGGAACCCCTGCTTTGTGCCGCTTCCCACAGCATGTCACGGCACGTGACATAATCGTACACGCGACAACAAACACACAGCACAGGAGGATATTGATGGAATGGTGTTCTTGATTCTTGCTATGTGGATGTTTTTCACTGCGAGACGTAGAAGTTTGTCTGTTCGGGTTTGGCGTCTCGTGTCGCGAATCCAATGACGCTGGTAGTGACGATTTTCTCTGACCAATCAGTGATCTGCAGTGTTTACACGTCACATTTAGGTATCTGTACGGCTCGCTTGGAACCTCAACCAAGGTGGTACTATTTAAGTGAGCCGCACAGAGTGGTACAGAGCCATACCATCCTGTGAAAAAGTGCCAAAAAGTGAGCCGTACCGAGCTATACCATGCAGTAGAAAAGTGCCTTTAGAGAAATGAGAAGCTGTCTTTAGCATGAGATCCTAAGTAAAAGTTTGATACTAGTCTGATGCTAGAAAACTGCTGATTCTGCAAAAGATTCAGCCCCACACATGGTATACTGAAGCATATGTGATCCAGATGTGAGAAACGGCTCTATAGAGTGCTGCAGGATGACATTTTTGTAGGCCAAAACCCAAAAACGAGACATTTTTTCACTTCTGATTCCATCGTCCTGAAGTCAGTGGGTTTTTTTTAAATGGCTTTTTGGTTAAATACCTGAAACAAGGTCTGTGTTTGACACAAGCTAGAGATATTTTCACAATTTTATTCTATGACATAAAATACATCAGTAATATCATGACTGCTAACAAGTGTTTAAATGGGACTACAGAGGTTATCTGAGACATTAAACAGCATCACACCGAACATGTAAACTTATCTACGCACTAGTCCACTTTCACAGCCTCATTGTGTTTATAATCATGCGTTTGCAAAGTATCCAAACTCAACATTTCAGGTAAAATGTTTTTAAATCAAGTTGTCGGAAGCTTAATGGTGGTGACGTTGAATTCATGCGATCAAGGTGTAGTTTGTTTATAAAAAACGTTTAGCTTTTTACTTGTGTAGATTATATTTAGGCTTAAACATGTATAATGTGTATAATGTAAGAAACAAACATTAGTAATACAAAAGCCAGCGGAAATCTCCAAGTGTGTTTTTGTCAAGGGAACCAGGGGGGATGCAAACTTACAGATTGCCCAACAAAATATGTCGTCAGTGTAGCGTTTGACAGAGTGTAGCGATACATCCATATACTGACTGGATCTTACCTGAACGGTTTTCTTGATTCTGTGAGAGGGTCCGGGATACTCAGGTGAATACAAGTCTGTCAGGAACAGGGAGTTGATGAGTGTAGACTTTCCCAAACCTGATTCTCCTGCAGGACAGAGAATAAGACATTACGTCAGGACGTGACTCACTCATCACTTCTGATGTTTGTGAACAAGGACTGTGTGGAATTTGAGTCTGCAGATTTCCACAGAATCTGAACAGCCATCATTCACAATGTTCTACACATTCTCCTCTTGCATGCCTGTTTGATTAAATACTTTGAGTATTTCACTTATGGTGCTTGCTAAAGCTAGGGCACAATTAAATATGTTTTATTTATTCCCAAATTCCATTTCCCGTTTGAACGGTTTAATCATCATGGTTCAATCAACCATTTAATCAATGGTTTTAATCATCAAAAAGCATGTATAATCAACTGAATTCATACAATTTCAACAATTTAATAAATAAACAATAATGGGACGTTTATTTCTTTTTTTTTTTTTACAAATTTCATTTTCAATATTTTTTATGGATTCTGTGATCATTACAAACTAAAAAAAATAAATTAAAATAATAATAATAATTATAATAATGGCACGATGTTAATTTTTTTCTTAATTCTTGGATTATTTTCCTGGAAAACTTTGGTAATCGAATTCATTAAAATAAAACCTAACAATTGCAATCTTTTAAAATGTAAATGATACAAAAAAAGTATTTTGTTACAGGAATTGTATTATTTTTATTTAAATGAAGTACTGCACAACGGAGCTTCTGTGACAATCCACGTTATACAATAATTTGTATATTCTATACGTTATTCTATTTTAAGAACTGGATTCCAGGATTCTGTCCATATTTTCTGCATGGCGAAAATCATAGAGCCCTATAAAGCACATCATTGCAAATCTACCAAACTCAATACTTGGCATGTCTGATGTGTTTCAGTTTTTTAAACTTAACTCTAAAAACAGGAAATCAGTCTAGAGGAGTTTCACAATGTAATCAGCTTTGACATGAACTTATATGGGGTTGTTCCCAGCTTGAGTCTGAGAATCGCAGAGAGCATCTGAGAAATTTGTGAAATTCCATGAACCACAAGAGAATAAAACTATTTATCTGGATAGATGGAGAGAAATTTTAAACAGTCTGAACCTCAGACTCAACATGATAAAGTACAAACCAGGAGAAGAACCAGAGGGTGTGCTGAGAACCAAGATAAACAGAGGATGTTCGAAAAACGTGACAAACTTTATTAGTGGTGTTTCCATCGCTCATACTTAACCTTTAACCATAAGTGTTAAACTGTGCTGGATTATTGAATGAGTTATTCATATCCATAGCACAAACTTAAGCAAATTTCCCGGGTTGTTTAGAAAAGGTACACGGTAACTTTTCTGACCAACTAGACTTACCATTTTTAACCTAGTGGACAATAAATCCATCATGAGTGTGAACTCTTATGACTTACACTACTTTTCAAAAGTTTGGGGTCCAAAAGACTGAAGTGTTTTTGAAAGAATTCTAGAGTTCACCAAGGCTGCATTTATTTGATTGAAAATACAGTAAAATCACTAATATTGTGAAATATTATTATAATTTAAAATAACGGTATTCTATTTGAATATATTTTTAAATTATATAGATTTCTGGGATAGTTAAGCTGAATTTTCAGCAGCCATTACTTCAGTCTTCAGTGTCACATTCCAATTATCTAATTTGCAGCTCAAGAAACATTTCTTATTATTTTTAATGTTGAAAACAGTTATGCTACAACATTTTTGTAGAAGAAATAACAGCATGTATTTGTAATAGAAATCTTTTGTACCATTACAAATGTCTTTACTGGTACTTTTGATCAATTTAATGCATCCTTGTTGAATAAAAATGTTCATCTCTTTCAAATAATAATAATTAAAAAAAAAATACTGTCCCCAAACTTTTGAACGGTAGTGTATGTCAACAAGCAACTGCACAAAACAACCTAGCACGCACCTAGAAATGCCTTAACCACCTGGAGTAACCCAAACATTACTCAGAGCAAATGTAAATGTAGTTTGTAATGTGCCAAAAAGTTAACTCATCCCACTCTGTTAAATATATTGCTGACATTTGATTTCCACACACTTCAAGTGCTTCCCCACAATTCACGTCTCCAACAACAATTGACTTTTTCACAAAACAATTCCTCCAAGCATCCGTGAGCAATCCATCAACTGGATGCGTGGCAACGTGGTTCCTGTAAGGCCTGGAACAAAGAGGACAGTGTGAAGGAAACTGGGTGCACGCTGGCACAGAGCAGCGCTGGGCTTCTCTCCTGACCTTTAACAAGTGCCCAACCCTTGCCACTTCCACAGCCAGCCAAAGCAGCACGTAAAACAGGGAGAGAACCTTCAAACAAAGAAAAGCTTCTTTTCAAACCCTTAATGTTTTCCATAAGGGCAGAACAACAGTGACCTCACCATTGCAAGAGAAACATCTTCCACTCACAGCCTGGAGGGATGCAAAAACCAACTGCTGTCTTAGAGCAGAATGAGGGCAAACTTAACAGGATTTATTTTGCTCTCTGAATGTGGTCTTTGAAAACAGTGAGTGAAATACGGTCTTCTTTAAAATGTCATAATGAATTAGGAAAACAATAAAAGCAGGCAGCGAGTGGTGGAGCGAAGCGGGTACTGAGATGCACTTCTGCCCTTCTCTGGACTGGAACCAGTGCAGCTGAGAGACCAGAAAAACAGTCACGATGGTGGAGTTACTGCTGGAAGACACATGATACCGAAATAATAGGGCTGCCAGAGTGAAGAATTTCTCTGCTACAAGAAATCCACATAAAAAAAAAACAAATTTTATGGAATTGTGGCTTGTAGGAGTTATGGTACGATTTGAGTAATGTGTAAATAAGATTTGAGAGCCGCACCCTTGAGTTCATTTGTCCTTTTTGGAATTCAACATCAGCCATTAACATTCATTTTTATTGTATGGAAAGGAACGATGTAAATATTCTGCTGCTACTTCTGTGATCCATGCAGGGTAAAAAAAAAAAATCATCAGATAAGAGTAACAATTGGCTTTAGTGTGTAAAGGGCAATAGCAGCGTTTCCATTACCCTTAAAATTGCGAATTGAACAAGCCCAATGGAAACACGTTAATTTCGCAAAAACTTCCATTTATCGCAAAAAAGTTTTTACGCTCGCATGAGGTGTTTTTTCCAGGCAATTCGAAATATAAATAATTTTGCAAAACTGCAATTTAAACAGTTTTTGCGCATTTACAGGTCACCTGACGTAGATGACACGTTATGTTTGGACAAAATACGAGACAGAGATCTTTATTAAATTCATAAAAGACAAAAGAATTACAGGAATACTGGATTCTAAACCTCAAAGAAATGCCACAATCAAGACCTTGAAGCAGATATGAGGGAGAAACACCCAGAAACACCTCATATGTGCCGCTCTCAAGTATAAAGGGTATTTCCTTGTCATTTATGATTGAATAAAACACATACGTCTCCTTTGATTATTAATAATGGCCAGTGTGGTGGCTGAGATACATACATAAACCTACCAACGTCCGTGCTATGACTTTTGGAATGACTTTTCGCAAGTTTTCGAGTTTTAGTCGCATGACATCGGTTAATGGAAACGCCGTCATTTTGAATTAGCTTTTTGTCGACATTTTGAAGAAAAAATAATAATAATAATTTGGGAAAAAAAAAAAAAAAAAAAAAAAAAATATATATATATATATATATATATAAAATAATCAAATAAAAAACACAAAAGTTTTGCGGATATCTGTAATGGAAACCCGCCATATAGATTGTATATTTAGGGGTCCAAGCACAGAACGCACTGGTACCCAACTGAGTTTGAGTTTATTCTTTATTTTTCTGCCCCAAAAGTGTATGGGTATCAGAGACCATAAATCATAGAGACCCGAACTTGACAGGAAGGTTCTAATCATGCACCACTACTCAGAAGCAAGACAGACACCCACCTGACACTAAAGGCACTACAAGGCGATTTGCATTTTTTTGCATAACATTTTCAGACAATTTGAATTCTTAAAAACCTGCTTTTTCAAACTCCTCCAAGGCTGTTGGTTAGATCGTTACCAAATTAGGCGCACAGCAGCAAGGGACAGTGGTGGCAAAAAGTTATCAAAATAATTCTGATTCACTGAAGCGTTGCAAAGTTATTAGAGAATTAGATGGCCTGGTGTCACTCATTATTCATTAATTGACCTATACAGTATGTCCTGAACGCAACCTTAACAAAACTTGATACACGGTGTTAATATAACAGCCTGATCAGAACAGCAAAGTCCACATCAGCTATAATGAAATTGTTGGAATAACTTTCAGAATGTTTTTTTTTTTCAGCTGATGAATAAAATCCCTCACACCCAATCAGAATCCGCAGATTTGAAGAATAATAATCTGACCAATGCTGATGTGCGCAAATTTGTGTCTACAAGTAAAGAAAACATCTGGTTGAGCTGAATTTTTAACCATCAAAAGCATATACTGTATAAGATGTACGAATATTTTTTTTCTCTTCCAGTGAAATATTAAACCTCCAAAATGAAAATATGAGGAACCACATTACAAAGCAATTGTGAGAGGTACAGGTTCACTTTCTGTGTCTGAAACAGTTATTACATTATTTGTTTGTTTTTTCTTGCATATTTTGTAGCAAACATATTATAACAGAGACAAAAATATTTTTTCATAAAAATAATGTTAAAGTTTATGGTTGGTCAGTTTTCTCCATTTACTTGCAATTGACAGAATGTACAAAAAGGTACATTCTAGTTCCATTGTAGGAAGAAAGCGAGTGAGTAAATGACAAAATATTTTTTCTTAACTTTTCCTTTTAGTTAAACTCTGAATCGCTCCATGCTAGAGATTTAAATGTTCATACACAGTTTAGCCTTGAGGAAGGAGAGAAAGACATTGATAAATGAACAAAAAGGTGACTATGGGCAGAAGGTTTACCATGTTAACACTAGAGCTAATTACAGAGTCCTTCATTGAACTCTGTGTCAACAAGGATGATAGATCAGGGCTTTCCTGTCAGCCGCCCAAAAATGCTAAACTGCGGTATCTGTAACCCGCCCTGTCTCTGTGCGTTACGAAACTCACTGTTTGTGCTGTGTCAAATCCTAACAGGCCTGCTTTGAGCAGATGAAAAATAACACACAACAAGCATCCATCTAGCCTCCTGTATTTCACAACATTAACCATTACAGAACACTTCTCAGACACAGCAAACACTACAATAAGTCCAAACTGTTTCAATGGAGGCAATCTAAACAAGAGATGTTAAGTGTTACGGAAAGCCTGAGAAGAGCGGGGTGAGAGTCATGCCACTGGAACAGTTCAACCCAAAGACCACCAGGCGGATCGGTAAGGGTCCAATACGCTTCCTTTAAAGGAAATATCCCACAGCTGTGTAAACCAGGGGGCTTAATCCAGAGGAACTCCCCATCGAATGATAGTGGTGGGGGAAGCTGGGAAGCAGGAAAAGCTCAGGCCTGTGCTGGCAGGGAAAGAGATCACCACGAACTTCCAAAGAACTTTCACTGGCTCGGATAAAACCAGAATGCAGGAAAGAAAATCCGTTTATGTGTGCTGTCAGAAAGATACAGTGTGTGTGTGTGTATATATATATATTATATATATATATATACACATACATACATATACATACACATACATACATATACATATATATACATACACATACATACATATACATATATATACATACACATACATACATATACATATATATATATATATATATATATAAAATGTATTTATAAATATATATTTAAAAATAAATAACCGCGTCATCTGTGGCACTTTGGCGTCTTTAGCGAGAGAAACAACATGCACGGAACGGAAAGAGCTTGAATGAAGCGCTTTTGCCTCTAGATAAAAATATGAGTGGATACAGAGGCGAAAGATCATTACCATAAACGACCCTGAATGCTTGTGGTGTAGTTGGAACAAAGCAAGGGTCCAATCCTGGACCGCAGTGTGCCCTTTAAATGTGCCTGACTTAGACCATACAGTGTTTAAAAATATATATATATTTTTTTTTTAAGTTTCAGTATCAGAAGGAGGAGGAGGTGACTCTACCCCACTGCCAGACAACAGACAGGTCTAAAACCATAGAAGACCACATTGTACGACCCACTGAGAACAGACGAATGGTCTGAACAACAACATCTGTGTCTTTATCATCCAAAGAAAGAGCTGGAAGTGTTTGACAGCACTGCACTTCTTCAAGTATCCTGCGATTCTAATTACACGCTGTACACCAAATTGCCATCTAAAAGCTCGTTTCCTGCCCAATGTGCAGCAGAGGGGGAAACTCCAGGGCGTAGCTACACCAACACTCCTCCCAAAATCCTGTGGAGATGGATTTCTGAAAAGCTTCTGCTCTGGATTACTTCCATTATGAGCAGGACGTGAGGTGACCCCAGGTGGGCGTCAGTGACAGTTTCAGGTTGTGTTGTGTTTGGAGTCTGAAGAGCTGAAGGTGGAGGTAGATACTAGTCCTCAGGCCAGGCTGAATGAATGGGATTACAGGAAACTTCCCACCCACATAGCCACGCTCACACACACATTCCAAGGGAGGGGAAAAACCCCAGGTCCATGGGAGAATGGGACGCACATTTATTTTGAATGCGCATTTCTTTGAGCCCTGTTCTCTCGTTCTGTTCTTCCATGTGAAATCCATCACTAATGCACTTCAGTGCACAGCTGCCAGCGCCCGGCATGAAGCGGCCCATGTGAAACCATATACCTCTAGACACATGAGTGCATATAATCCACATAGCACTGAAGCTGGGTCACCAGCCCTCTATTTTTGACACTTTTATTAGTTTCATTCAAACTTTTTTCCATATGTCGCAAACCTCAAAAGGACATACAATGTTTTTTTAAGGGATAATTCACCCATTAATGAAAATTGTCAACATTTACTCTGTCAAGTTGTACCAAACCATATTACTTTATTTTCTGTGAAACATAAAAGAAGAAATTTATAGACTGTTCTAATTCCAGTGAATTAGAAATGTCAAGCTCCAATTTCTTCTTTTGTGTTCCAAAGAAAAAGGAAAATTCAGAACAATGACAATTTTCCTTTTTAGGAGAACTTTTTTACGGTTCATCAAAAATGACCTTTAAATGAAAGAAAAGGTCTAGCAGATATTCCAAAAAGGTTGTTGCAGGATTTGGTTATACTTCTCCTCAAATGACAAATGAGCTTTAATTTAAGGGGGGGGAAAAAAGAGGAATTCTGTGGGCATCAGTGGGATGAACTGGACAGAAGCTACTCACCGACAACCATAAGAGTGAACTCGAAGCCCCTCTTCACAGACTTTCTGTACACTTGGTTGGGGAGATTTGCGAATCCCACGTACCCCTCAAGATTCTTCTGTTGCTGTAGACCAAAACCAAACACAGTCAATGGCTTTGTCATGCTAGTCTGACAGAACACTACAAATAAGAAATAGGCGGCCATCCATGACTACACATGATTACTGTTAACAAGATGAACCTTCAAAAACAGAAAAATTGGGTTTGACATTTAAACAATAGCATAGAAATTTGGCTATAATAATATAATTAGTTAAAAGCATGGCCTTTAAGACAAATTATCATTTGAAAACAATATTCGTTTAATGTTTAAAATGTCAATGCTTGCTTTGAAAACAAAACAAAAAGTCCACCCCATGTCTTTATAATAACCACATGAATAACCACGACTCGGTGGAGCTTACGAACAGAGTATTTTGCTAAGCAACAGTGAATAGCAGAGCAGAGTCTCTATACTTTGTATTTGGTGTTTTTTGATAAACACCATAGCGAAAACATGTGAATACAGCTTGACTTCCTTTCTACTCTGACAAGTGGGTGTAAAAAATAGAACGTTTTCTGTGTTTTGTTAAGGTGTTTGAAATGATTGTATGCATACTTACTGCTACTTTGGAGAGCATTCAGATCGCATTGTTCCACAGATCGATGGATGAATGGATGGACGGATCAGATTCCACCAGGTAGGGAAAGAGGTATCCACATAAACAAAATAAAACAGAAAGAGAAAATGAGAAAAGAAAGACAATCGCTAAAGTGCATTAAGAGGTTTTCATCTGTAACTGCTGGTCTGCGATTCACTAAGAGCTTCATCACAACCATTGGCTCAGGTTTGATTGACAGCTGATGTTGAGCAGCCAATGAATAATAAATGATAGAACACCAGGTATAAACATCCATCTCAGGTGATCCGATCTCAAGTGGATACATGTGTGAAGAGTCTCCAAACACTGTTGTGGTCAATCAAACCACGTTCAATGTTAATACCAGGTGTAAAATGGCTAATGACCTATATTACTGTGCTGATGCCATATCAATTAAATAAGTTAGTTTGAGGACAAAAGACATCTGTGGAAGATTCTGTTAATACCCAACCTATTTTAGTTATGATACAAACGGCTAGTGTTTGCCTAGTGCTGAACAACTAAACCACTTCTCTAAACATACAGAATTACAGGAAGGCCAGAAATTGGGCTTCAGCACTAGACTTCCACAGCGCTTAAGCTGCCAGTAAAATTGATGGTAAAAATCATCTCACTGAATAAATCAGGCTTTCTCTGAATAGTATTTTTTTTTTTCTGAAACTGAAAATCATCAAATATCTGAGATTGTAGCACATAAAAAACCCCAACTCATTTGACTATCAAAACCTTCATGTCATTCTGCTTACACTACAAAAGGAAATGTCCTGAAGGGACACGTATGCAGCTGAATAGATGCAAGTTTGTGATGATGATTCAGTAAGTATGCTGCAACGTACTGTGAAGGTTACGGTAGCTCAGGCGACTTATGCATTATATTCAAGATCTTCTGAAGTATTAAGTTAGCTTTGTGTTAGGAACGGAGCAAAATTATAAACTAAAGTAGTTATTCAGTGATAATCACTTTCATAAAATTTCTGAACACAAATTTGCGCGAACAGAATCAAAGAATCCAGTAATACAAAAAACGAACATATCTACGGAATATATTCAGGATCCAACGCTATGGATTTTTTTCTACTGGCCCGGTCAGTACAGTGGTTTTTCACTAGCCCTAACACAAAAATGTAGTACATAAATTAAATAGGCCCGGTTATGGTTTTCATTGTATTTGACCCATAACCCTAACAAATAAGCTTATGACACTAAAAACTACTAGCCAACCCATATAGATTTCAAATATTGTTAAGGACAAGTAATAAAATAAGAACAAATAATAAAATACGAGCAATAGCACAAATAAATACAACAGAACAAACATACAATAGAAATAAACATTGCTTTTGATGTTTTTCATGTGGGTCCAATAATAGTTTTCAGGTAGACTACAGAAATTGAATAATCAAAATGTAAAACAACACTGCATAGTCTTCACTGTATAAATTACATATAGATTAATCCTTAAAGTTACAAAAGTTATTCAGTCAAGAGGAGTGAGCAATTTTTTGTCCTTTGTTGCTTGATTAACTTTAAAACATTCAAATTAAAATACAGAAGCAGGTTTATTAGGCTGATGTCACTTTAAGAACTGCATGGATCCAATATACTGTTACACGTGTTTTATTTCTCAACTGTTCACTTAAGACATAACCAACTATGTTTACGTGGATACTCGCCAATAGGCATTTTGACAATTTTGCGTGAATATGTCCGTTCAAGTGCAAGACGACAATTCAGCATTCGCACACTGTCTGAAGCCTTGTTCATATTTTCGCCTGGCTCAGCAGCAAGAGCCTCCGCTGATATAATCACATTTATACAATTCACAAATACAACTTTGTTGCATCATGATCAGTTATGAAACTTATGAGAACCAATGCCATTTAACAATTTACATGCACTTTAAAAGATACATTTCAGTAGTAATAGGCTAAAGCAAAAAATACAACATCTAATTAATCATGTAAATCCTTAGTTGACTTGAAATCATACCAGTATAATATTAATATAATATAATATTTTGACCTCTCTTACTCCATTTTCCCCATCCACACAATGAATAAGCAGTGCTCTTTCTCAAAACCGCAAAGGAAAGTCTGATACAAATTCTACCACTTCCTGCTGATGTTACCGTTTGGTGTTTAAGGGCAGGTGTTGAGGTGTGAGAAACACTCGAGTACACACATGCAGTCATGCACTCTGTCTGATCTCACGGGGTAAACGGGGAGGGTTTAAATGATGTTCCTTCTTCAAGGCTAAAAACCTATTAAAGAAGAGACGCTCAGCATGTCTGAAGGGGAACATCTGAATTAACCTATACAAATGAACCAATGCAAACTTTGATGGTCTCAAACACACCAGCAAAAAGCACCTCAGACCCAAAATGCCAGAGACACCCCAAAAAAGCCCAACTTGATTTTCCTGTGGTGTAGCATTGACAGAAATGGTCAACAAGGACTCACAGAACCAAAAATAAATCATGTCAAGGCTCACACATATGATATACATGACGACTGCGCCTCAAGGTTACATTCTGGCCTGGGTCACTGATGTGGGTTATTATTGGACAGATGAATGCCTTCATCGAGTACATGAAAATAAATGTTAACTGTTAATCAAGACGTGCCATGTTAAGTAGCTTGGACATTATGTAAAATCCTCCTTGTTTGTTCCACAGAATCGAGGCATAAAGGTTTGGATGGAACATCATAAGGGTGAGTAAATTATGGCAGAACTTGCATTTATCCCTTTTGGGGGAAGTTCACGTCGCGCCTAAAAAAGGAAAACGCCAAGAAAACACTGAGAATTTCACCAACCAATCTAAGAGCTCCACCTGGACGATGAGAGATTCAAAGCCTATTTCAGAGTGGACAAAGACCAGTCTGATGATCTTCTAAAAAATGCTGGCCCAAGCATCAGCAAACAGAGCTTCTGCTGTGAAACCATCTCTCCTGCGCAACGGCTCTGGATTTGTCTGAGGTAATTAGACTACCATTAGAATTGAAAAAGCAATGTAGAATAACCATTACCAACTGATAATAATTTTAAATTCTTCTAACAGATTGGTTGGCTCTTGTCACATGACCTGCGGTGCACTTGCAGCATTCTGAAAAGGTGGACATTTTTTAATCTCACTGGGTCGTCACAATGCTCATCCGCTTGTTGTGCGTCTAATTTTAAAATAACAAACTTGTGTGTGTGTGTGTGTGTGTGAGAGAGAGTGAGTGAGTGAGAGAGAGAGAGAGAGAGAGAGAGAGAGGTATTGACATGTTTTTGTATGTGGCTTAACTGCCGGAAGAGATGTGGTAGCCTAAAACTAAAGCAGTAAAGAAAGACAACACAATAAAAATGAGTATGGTCTAAGAAACTGTGATGATATCCCTTTTTACATAAAACATTTTGGACCAGAACTTCACAATTAAATGCAAACTGCATAGTTCATACAATATGAAAAAAATATTCAGATGCAAAACTGATAATGACCTTAACTAAACGATTGTGTATGGACATGTAGGCAAAAAAACCCTCAATTGAAATCCATTTTAATTTTTATTTCCATTTTATTTCCATTACTTTGTACATTTTATTTTATTTTCCAAAATCTGTTTTCCATTTAAATTATGTTTAGTGGTTTTGTTAAAATGTAATAATCAAATAATCAATTGATTTCACAAAATGTAACCAAATGAAAATTAAACAATTCCTTTTTTGGCAAACAAATGCTGTGCAACAGGAGTTTACTGTTAATAAATAGATTTTAAAAAAATGTAATTTCTTTAAAAATAATAGATTTTTGTCATAATTTCTTCAGGTTACACCAACATTTTATTTTGGTGGGTTGTAGTGAAGCCCTTAAGAGTTTCTGTGTATCTGTAAATAGTTTTATCAAAAGAAATAATCCATGGAATTAAGGATCAAATTTGATTGTATCTGGCTGCGTTTTATAAATGAGGCCTCAGGACTGACCATGGGAAAAAATAGAGTCACATATGTGAATGGACAAGAACGATTCAAGCAGTAGCCATGTGATCCAAACATGATGGGAATAAATAAAGAGTGAATTCTTCTCACTGAACAAGAGCTCAACAGGGTCTTCACCCCACCAGAGATCTCATGAGATCTAACTCATATACGATCCTGCAGTGTTGCTATAAGACGAATTTATTCTAGTACAGATCTTCTGTATGAAGACTGAGGCTTCATACAAGACGTTATGTCGCTTAAGAGTAAAGGTAAAATCAAGTAATTCACATGCAACATCTTAAATACGAACTAGACAAGTGCAAGGGAGAATGTTTAGTATGACTAACCTTCAGTACAGTAAGTGAATTGCGGGTGGTTTGTGCTTGACAATCTACATTAGTGGATCTCCTTAAAGTCAGCATGAAATCATAATTGATTCCCAATTTCCCATATTTACTTTGTTAGCACACAGTAGTCACAGTAGTAATGAACAATTAATCCATTAATCCACGAGAGAAAATGTGTTTGCCTTCGTAATCTTAGGTCATAATCTAAAGATGTACTTCCCTATGGAATGGCATTCCTTCTCTGATGACAGCAGTTTGACGGCTTGAGCAGAACGTCCTTAACCAAACACCTCCAAGCGTCAGTCTGCTGCCAGCTAGAGATGGGGAGGAGGTGCCCCAAAATCAAACCCTGCCCTCTATTTCATATGATGTCACATTACTGAAGTCGGCTGCAACTTCTGGTTCACGCAAACTTAGCTTAATAGTCACCAAACGACAATTGGGAAGAAAAAACAAGTTGTTCGTGCAATTAATGTTTAAAATGAAATAAATAATTGTATGATTAATCAATTGTATCTGTATAGTGAATTATTTGTATCTGTGCAGATCTATCTATGCATCCATCAATCCACCCATTTGTCAATCAATCTCTCTATCCGTTATTTCATCCTTTAATCTAGCATCTATACTTCCATTCATCCAATAGCAAGTGATCAATTCTCTACATCAGCCAGGGTGTCCAATCTTGCTCCTGGAGGGCCACTTTCAGGTGTTTAGCTCCAACACACCTGCCTGGAAGTTTCTAGTGATCCTGAAGACCTTGATTATCTGGTTCATGTGTGTTAAATCGGGGTTGGAGCTAAACTCTGCTGGAAGGAAGCCTCCAGTGGACCAGACCCTGACCTACTGCAACATACTCATTGGAATATTTCTACAAAGCTGAGAGTGACAAACACAAGAAGGTGTTCCTCCAGATGGAAACACTAGACATACAAAAGTCTAGCCATAGTATTGCATTCGTTGCTTAAACCCACCATAGCCAGTATTTTCATGGTTTTCTGGAAAACGATTATGTTAACGCGAGGTTTTGTTTATCATGAACTTATCTGAAGTACCTAAGAAACAATGAAAATACCATGGCACAGGAATATGCTTATGATTCAGTTCCATTGCATTACTATATGATACTATCATGTTACCTTACAACCCACAGTACATATTCGTAAGTGAAAACTCTCAATTAAATGTCTTATTTGAGAAAAGAGACAGTAAATGTCATGATATGACAGAAAGAGTGAGATTACACTGAAACCGAGAGCTTGAGCAGACCTATTTGTCTATTAACGCGCTCAGGAAACGAATCTACCGCGCGCAACAAAGCACGCGTATTTAAAACACACTGCGCGTAAACCTATAAACCTACTTACAGAAGAGTTTGAGTTTAATAAAGCAACAGGGACTAAATTCTCACCCATTCTGTTGACACTCCCGGCCGCCTCTGTAAGCGATCTCTCAACGACCGACATTCCCTTTCTCCAACTCACGGTCCAGCCCACGCGCGACAAGCGTACGTCACATTTCTTGCGTAATCTCCCTTGAGACTATGGGGGCGACGGTAGTGGCGTATCTTTGGTGAATAGCGTCCGAACAAATCTCGCGATATTTCATGTGAGCCACAAGGGGGGAAAGATTTTTTTTTTTATTCAAATGGAGTTGTGGAAATGAAATGGGGTTGTCATTGCATTTAGGCGGAAATTGCCTTTGTATGTTGCTATTTCCAAACAAATTTCGGAAGGTTTGATATCTTTTTTTTTTTAAGTTCAATGATAATAATAACGAAAACATACATAAATAGTAGGCATATCTAGTGTAAAATAAAATTAATTTAAAAAATCCATGGTAAAGCAACAAAAAAGTCACTGACAAAGCAGAAACCTAAATATTAGTAAATACAAGCGTATACAAATATGTTTATAAACGAAAATTATAAATAGAGTAGATATTTATGGTGATGCGGTTCAATAGTCTAAGGACCTTTACTGAAAAGGCTCTGTCTCTTTTTCTTTTATATCATGAGAAAATGCACATACACAGTAAATTCCATTTATTATGATGGTCTGGTTGAAGACCCACATCTGACTCCGATTCCGTAGATTTAATTATCTTGATAATTTACTGCTATGGAAAGAGCTGTGAGAAGAGAGCAATGCTGCCACGTGTTGGCCAAAAAGTATAAAAGTAGCTATGTACTTGATTTAGCCGATACATTCACACGTTTTTCCCAATAGCAAAGACACTTTGTTAATGTGAAAACCTATAATATTATAGACCTAGCAAATTAAATAAATATAAATTGTGAATTATAGTCTATAACCTACTAAATGTACTTTTAATGAACTCTTAACAAACATAAGTTCATGTCGCACCATGGCGTAGTATCACACAATGCTAATTTTGAACAATAACTTAATAAACACTAAGATACTATTTAGTGTAGCCTATAATGCAAAAAATACAAGCAAAATGAAAGTAAAAATCAGAAAATACTTTCCTTAAATTAAATTATATGTTGCTACAATGTGATTTGCAACTATTTCACATTAAAAAAGGACGAGTACAGTATTTTTGGCCTAATCTCCCAATGCCTAGTTTTATGAGTTTTCAAATATCGCTAATGGTGAGAGGTCCTTTATTGTAACGTTTCTATTTTTGTTTATATTGTATCCAGGAAAAGATTTTACAGAAAAAGATAAACAAGTTTGTTTATTGTTTTCCACATCACAAGTATATAAGCGTATAACGAAATAGAAAATAAGGCACATGTGAACAATACACACATAGCTTACACAAATATACTGTTGATCTCAAACTTCTGCAACATTTCCACTCAGTTCTTTGGCCAGCTTTATATCCATCAGAATAAAAGGATTCTAATTTTCAACTTTTCACTCATTTTTTGTTTGCATCTAAGGACTTCCTCGTTCATATGTGAGGGCATATCCACATTTAACAATTTTAGTAGCAGAGAAGAATTTTTTTTTGTCATTTTCAGTCCACTGATGAAAAATAATTTTGATTTACACAGTGCTGATAATATTTAATTTTGTTTTCATGAATGAACTAATGTCGATTTGGCACATTTCAGCTCAGTGCTTGCTTGTTCTCTCTTCAAAGTCACTGTGCAGAAAAACAGAAATATTACATTTTATCATGATTTGTTGTTTTAATTGTCTCCAAGTATTGAGCAAACTTTAATTTGGAGATGAAATAAAACCAATGCACTTGCTTTGATTTGTGATGATCTTCCATTCCTGCTTGTGTCATGAGATCAGCGACATTGTTCTCCAGGTCATCTATACGTGTTCCCATCTCATCCAGTTCAGACATTAAGGAAAAACTAAATGCATTTATCAAGAATAAACATGATACTAATGTTAGATATGTTTTTAAAACTATGTACACTACCATTTAAAAGTGTGGGGTTGGTAAGATTTTTTTTTTTTAGGATTTTGGCTGAATTTATTTGCTAAAAAAGGTGTAGGCCCAATAATTACCTTTCAAAATCAGTATTTTCTTACTTAAATATATTTTAAACATAATTCATGGTGGCAAAGCTGAATTTTAAGAAATATTGTAATATGCTGATTGCTGCTCAAGAAATATTTCTTATTATCAATGTTGAAAACAGCTGTGCTGCTTGATATTTTCTGTGAAACCATTAAAATGTGTTTGAATAGAAAGTTAAAAAAAATATAATTCTGTAACACTATAAATGTCTTGCCACTTTTGATCAATTTAATGCATCCTTGATAAAAGCATTGATTTCTTATATGGGAATATGGTAGGCTATATAAGTTTAATGGTAACTGAATTAGGCTATCATTGGAATTTAGATGCTACTTCGAGATGGGCCTATACTTCATTACCCAAAAGTTTATTGTCATTGTATTGTGTTTGAAACATGATATTGCTATGGTAACAACTCAAATAGCCTCTAAATATTTCATGCTAGTGCTATGACAGCGGGAAAAAGCTAATCTCTTACTTCTACAAAGATAAATTGTGTATCTGAAAAGATATTTTTGGAGATGATCTGGTCAGATAAGGTTTGAAACCTGCTCTGAAGTTGTTGCATTGTCGTCTCCATCTATTTGAAGAAACGAGTTGAGCAGATTTGTAAAACAATATTATAAAGCTGCAATTAGGCTATAAAATGTCTACTCGTCTTGCCTATAATTGTCCAATTAAAATATATTAAAATAAACACTTGCCATTGCAGACAAATCTTTGGCGGCATTTGACTCGGATCCTGCCATGAGGTTTGTTGAGTTGGTTTAACCTGTTGTGGAAGTTGTTCGTTTCAGCTCCAGGCAACGTTGTCTGAACTAAAAAAGAACCAACTGTGAAAATAATAGGTATGTGATTTAACCCCAGAAATCTTTGGTCAGTTATAGCTATACTGTATCCATCAGAATAAAAGGATTCTATAACTTTTCAACTTTTCACTCTAAAACTTCCTCGTTCGTATGTGAGGGCATATCCACATTTAACCCTTTTAGTCCACTTTTTTTTTCTTTTTTTTTTACAGTCCACTTATGAAAATTTATTTTGATTACACAGTGCTGATAATCTTTAATTTTCTTTTCATGAATTATGTAACGTCGATTTGGCACATGGCAACTTTATTCGGATTTCGAGGGATTATACGAGACTAATCTTGTGTCATAAAAATAAATATAAAGCAGTTTAAGATCAGGCCATTTCAAGTGTGCGTCTAATATGTGATAGTAAATTCATTGCTTATATTTAGAAATGCTGCAATACAGGCGTTAATAGTTAATAATTTGCCGAATCAATGTTTTTGACACGCTCGTCAGAAAAATGTGACTGACATTAGGACCGTGCGTCTCATGAATATTAATGAGCGTATCGTGTCGTAGTGCAACACGGAAGTACTGTTATGAGCATTAGCCAGATGTAGCAGAGAGGATCACAGCGGCATTAAACTGATTTACAGCCCTCCATTAATCTTTGCACAGTTCACAAGGCAGAAGATACACACCATTTAATATGGACTCAAGCTGAGGAACCGTTTCCATCGATTTAGCCAGCATTTCTTTCCTGGAAAAAGGGAAGCACTTGAATGAATTAGTTCTATGAGTCAGTGGATGGTGACTGGGACAATGAAAGTACATTTACTGTAAAGTTGCATTTTAATATGTGAACAAAAGAGCAAAGTAGTAATGATTTATGTTTCATTAAATTAGCTTGTAATTGCATTCAGTTGATTTAACTATAAAGGACAGATAGATACATCATTCAAAAATGGATGAAGTTGTTATGGATCAGATCATGTATGTTGTTCATCAAGTGGTGTATTGGATCGCTGCTGTTGCCATCATATTTGGAGGAGTTGTGCCATACATTCCTCAGTACAGGGATATCCGCAGGACTCAGAATGCTGAAGGATTCTCCACATATGTTTGCCTGGTGCTGCTGGTAGCCAACATATTAAGAATACTATTTAGGTGAGTTATGCACGACAGCTGTATGAGGAAACAATGTAAATAGCCTACATGACATATAATCCACTCATCTGCCTTAATTCACTTTAATGCGTATTTACAAAGAGACATTTATCTGACATCAGATTTTTGCATAAAACATGCTTGCTAAATGTTCCTTTTTTTGTATGTATTTTTTAAAGGCAGTTAATCACATATGTATACACTGCCTGGCCAAAGAATGTCACTGTTTGGATTTAAATAGGCAAATGCTTAAGAGTCAATGATTGGATAATAATTGCAGTGATTATTATTTTTCTAGCATGTTATATGTTTGGCAGCAGTTCTTCAAATCCTAATTGGAGTGTGTAGCTTTTCATGTAGGAAGATAGCCTGGGAAACCCCAGACAACTTCCGGCAAATTTAGATTTGCTCTGAAAGTTAGTCTGGCAAAGAGCTCATTCAAGCCAGTTTTCAATCCGTCGAAATCGAGGCACCAATCAGAAACGTTGGGGCGGGCTTTACACGATGACGACAGCGCTGGGGTTTTGAAGCAGATTTTGTAGCCTAAATTACAAAGATGGATGCCGCCGTCCAACATCACTCGTACGAATCAGCCATCGCGTCTGTTTTATGCGATTTGAACGTTTCCTTTTTGTTAAAAACCGAGCAAAGCACAACACTCGGAGATGTTTCTCCGCCGGCCACCGCTCTGCATACCTCATCTCCTTCAGCGCTCTGATTGGTTTTAGGTCTACCCGCGACGTCCTTTGGTGACGCCCCTCTGGAAATGATTTGTCTATGACGCTTTGCGAGACCATAACTCAGTTACAACTGAGAATGGTCTGGTTTTAACTAGGCTAGTAGGAAGACACATCATGGCCATATTTCAGGATGACAATGTCAGGATTCATCAGGCTCAAACTGTGAGAGTATGGTTGGGAGAGAGCATGAGGAATCGTTTTCACATATGAATTGGTGCCTCTGAGTCCAAATCTTAAATTCATTGAAAGTCTTTGGGTTGTGCTTGAGTTGACTTTGCTGAGTGCTTGACTCTTGCACCAGATCTTGAGCAAAAATTTTGCACCTCTTGATGGAAAAAACATCACAACATTTATTTCCATCAAGCGGTGCATAGTTTTTTTGGTCAAGACCTTGTATTGACAACACAGCTACACACTTCATCAATTATGGTTAGAAGAACTATTGCCAAACATATAACATGCTAGAAACATAATAATCAGATAGATAGTTAGATAGATATAAAAAAATAAGTATATAGAATCTTCCCTAACAAAATCTATAAAATGATTTTTAAAAATCCTCATCCATTTATCAGTAGCAACTTGAAGAAGCATGGAAAAAGCTTTGACCAATATATGTATGTGTGTTATTTATTTATTTTTTCCAGGTTTGGCCGTTACTTTGAGACTCCGCTGCTTTGGCAGAGTATAATCATGATCATCACAATGTTAATCATGCTAAACCTGTGCACCAGCGTCCGCATGGTCACTGAACTCAACACCAAACGCCGCTCGTTCACAGGTGGGAATCTTTATGACACTTTACAGCCTCCGAATGAGTGTTGTTTTCAGCATTATATTGAAGAGAACTTTTGTGTAACACTTTTTTTTTTTCCAAATGAATGAATCATTTACTTTTTTCTGGTTTCTTTCTTTAAATGTTCTGTTTTTTCCACTAAATTCTCTAATTCTTGTTTTTTTCCAGTCAGTCTGTTTAGTTGAGTTTGGTACTTGAGTTTACAGGCTATTGAATTACAGTTTATACAGTCACATAGTCAGGGTCTGTCTTTGAACACGTTTCACGAGATTATCACACAAGGAGGGCTTTTGAAGTGGATGAACTTTGACCGGCTGACTGCTTGGTGAACATCAGTCTCAGGTTTATTTACTTGAGTTGTGTTCTTCACTCAAACTGTCATTTTGTATAGAAATGAGCCCAAACACTGAACTTTATGTTCGGATTGGAATACGTATGTACTGTATACTGCATACAAATTTTGAAGAATAGTATGTGATGCAGTATAAATTAACCCCTGGTTTCACAGACAATGCTTAAGCCTAGTCCCAGACTGAAATGCATGTTTGAGCTGTTTTAACTGAAAACAACTTGCACTGAGAATCTTAAGACGGTGCCATTGTTTTGTCTCAAGATGCACACCAGTAATGATTTTTTTCAAAGGCACTTTATAAAAGCTACTTAAATGCCCTAATTGAACTAAGGCTTAATCCTGGTTTAGTCTAACCCCTGTCTGTGGAACCGGACCTATGTGTTTCAAACTGGTGATATGATGCTTCATTGTTGTCACATAACATTACTTCATATATGTTTCACTGAGTGATTCCGGGTATTCCATGCATACAGAAAATGCATTATACATAGTGCTGAAGCTATTGGTGGAGTATGGTGGTATGCTGTTCCGAACATAACCAATAACTATGAGAGAACAAAACACAAAAAAGTACAGACGTATTATTACTTTAGAAATGTTCCTTGAACAAATTTGATGAAGCCTTAATCTAATAGTATCTAACTTGTCTGTTTACTCAGGACATCCTGTTTAAACAGTTTTTATCTTTTGGTGTAAAGTAGTACTGGTGCACTCTCTGTCTTTATGGGTTGACTGACACGACATCTCAGAGTTAACTTCACAGCGCTGACGTCGTCACTTCTATAATCATTTGAATCAAGATAAGACGACCCATTATTGGAATTCAAATCCCAAGGTTCCCATGATCTCAATTTAACAAACCGGTTTGGTACACATAAAATTATTGATCGCATATGTAGTTTCAGCAGTTTGATTGTAATGGACATTTTTGGGGGAATTTCATGAAATCTGTCAAGAACTGGTCACTCTACCAGTGTTTTTGAAAAAAGTCTCTTATGCTCACCAAAGGTTGCATTTATTTGATCAAAAATACATTAATATTGTGAAATATTACAATCTAAAAAAACTTGTTTCTGTGTTCATATATTGTTAAATGTAATGTATTTCTGAGATGGAAAAGCTGAATTTTCAGGAGTCTTCAGTGTCACATGATCCTTCAGAAATCATTCTAAATATGCTCATTAGCAGCTCAAGAAACAGCAATGATACCCCAAACTTTTGAATGGAAGTAAACTTATTTTTTAACTATCATAATAATACGAAATTTTTCATGAGCAGCAAATCAGCATATTAGAATGATTTCTGAAGGATCATGTGACACTGAAGACTGGAGTAATGATGCTGAAAGTTCAGCTTTGCCATCACAGGTATAAATTACATGCATGATATATCAAAATAGCAAATCAAATTTTAAATTGTAATAATATTTCACTATATTTTTGTTTAAATAAATGCACCCTTCATGAGCATAAGATTTCTTTTAAGACTTATTGAATTATTTCAAACTTTATGACCCAGATTATACACTACCAGTCAGTTTCAACCCAAAATCAGATACAAATTGACATAATTAAAAGGGTTTTGTTTTTGACCATTATTTTATTTTTATTTACTGTAATGTGAATTTGTATTTATTTATTTAAATCATGTTCATTTATTTAGTTAGTTAGTACTATGCAGTCAAACCCATAATGAGAACGTGTTGGGAAAATATAGCCTATGTTTCACCCAAAAATGTAGATTTTGTCATTACTCACCCTCATGTTGTTCCAAACCCGTATGAGTTTCTTCTGTTGAACACAAAAGAAGATATTTTAAAGATTGTTTGTAACCAAACAGTTGACGCACCCTTTGACTTCCATAGTATATGCTTTGTTTACTTAATGCAAAATTTAGTATCTTAACGTTTGATTTTAGGGTGGAATATGACTTGGACATGTTTTCATGAGTTCCATCTCTTCAGGGCTTTTTGTGTCTCCATGAAGAAGGAACGATGCAATCTATTTCCCCCCCCCCTGCTCTCCCATGTTCTTATTTTTTGTTTATTTGTCTTATTTGTCTGAAGCAACAGACAGTAAGGACGAAGAAATCAAAGTTCCTAAGAGGCTGTTTCTGGGTATGTACTGATGTGTTTGTTTCCCCACAAAACACCAGTTTTTATTATATATAAATATATATATATAGATAGATTTTCCCCCATCATCCACCCCAGTCATTTCTTGCCAGAATGAACTGTCTGAACCATATACTCATCTAATCCTGTCATTAATTCACAACTCTCTATTAACCCTAATGTTTCACTTGCATGTGCCTGAAACAGACATGTGACGCATAACAATGATCTTACAAATGCATGTTCAGTGATAAAGGCAGTTTTGCACGTTTTTGTTATTTTGAATGCATGCAAATAGATGATCATGAACTGCTTTTCAATTGATATTAATTTTTGTATGGCTTGCATGAACTATCCAGTCAAGAAGAAATTACCTTATAATAATTTAGTTTTTACATGATTCTAACAGCTAGCTTATCTGGTTGGCAAATCAGTAATTCAATAATATTTTATACTGCTGTATTCTACTTGGTGGAATTTAACCCTTTAACACTCAGTGTCGCATGACTTTGGGTACTGAGCTGATAACAACAAGCAATATCACGTGACAGTTAACCAAAAGGCATGCATGTTTTCACTGAAAGCATCTTAGTGTGTTCACAGCCCTACAGCACCCTTGGTTTCCGTTGTTCCACATGAACAGCAGGTGGCGCTAGTGGTTTACACCTGAGATCGGCTGTTGCACAGTCTGATGGACTCTTTTGCATAAACTTCCATATCTGCTGACTTTCGGCACACATGCGCTTAGGTTATTTTCTACTTTAAGTACGGCCTCCATCTGAGTGTTTTTGGAGAGAATTCAAAAGATTGCAGAGGAAAGAATCTTGTTATTGACTGTAGAAGGTGCCAGATGTCAGGTGTTATTAGGGGGAGTTATTATTAAAGATGCACTTGTTTCAAGTTCAGCTCCTGTGCTGGTCAGCCAGCTGTTAATGTTTTCTCCTCTCTCTGAGCGTCTGTGAGGGTCGACAGTTTTAGGTTCAGTCATTTAACCTCAAATTTCCATACTTGAATAGAGTATGACCATCTCTTTTAGATTTGCAAGTGAAAATGAGCAGCAGCACATGAAATTGTACTATTTTTACTGTTTTCCGTTCAAACTTGCTGGCCTGAACTGTTATCATGAGACACCACACTTTTACAAGAAAGGTTCTATAAAGAACTTTGAAGGGTTCTTTCAGCCTCTTCATATAGAACCTTTTAGGAGTTTCCATCATTTTATTGATTTAGTTTGAATTCATTTTGTTTTAATCCACTAATGATTACAATTAAATGTTATGAATTAAACATACAAACAAAAATTGAAATAATCTGTTAAATATGAAAGTATGCAGTCATTAAATACAGTTCTCTTTATATAGAACCTTTTTAGCACAAAGGGTTCCTTAAAAAAAAGAGTCAATAACACTAAGGTTCTATATAAAACCCCAAGAATTATGGTTATGCTTGAACTTGTCTATTTATCAGTTATATGTTAACTCAATGTTGTATTGTGACCAAGTGAAATAAGTTACTATCTGAAAATCATGTTGGATTTAAATCTGTTTTACAGCTGTTGGTTTAGATCAGTGATTCTCATCCTTTTTGACTAATGAATATTGTTGCTATTTCTGCTATAATTATGACAAAGCAAAAAAAAATTTATTAACAGAAACCTGGAGTATTGATATATTAAATGAATCAGCCATTCATTTTGTGATTCAAGAAATTTCAAGAACTGTATGTTTGTCAAAAAAATAATAGTCATTGAGGGAGCAAATTAGTACGATTTCAGTTTACACCTTATTTAAATTTTTTAGCATTTTAATCTAATTATATTTGTAGAATCTAAATTTGAGAACCAATGCCATTTAGACAACGTTAGTCACTTAAGACTAGGTGGTTTGCTGGTTAAAGATCTGGATTACTCAAACTTGGTAGGTTTGAATCCTGCAAGGGATGAACAATTAACTCACTATTAATCCCTTGTTCAAGACCTTAAACCTTCATTTACTCCAGAAGGGATTTTCCCTGTAATAATGTACTGCAAATTAATACTAAATGTAATTACTGAATTAGATTGTATATTGTATGCCCTGAAACATAGTGTATTCAGAAATTATTCAGACCCATTCACATTTTATGTTGAATTGTTATTGTGTTTGCATTTTATGGTAAACTACTTTTTTTCACATCACCATACTACATAATGACAAAGCAAAAAACAAATTTGAGATAATTTTGCACATTTATTAAAAACATACAATAAAGATGTTTTAGTCAATTATTTAAATTACTCATTTAATTTTTTGCTAAAGGCAACAACATAACAAAATGACAATAAAAGGAAGAATAGGCTTCTTAATGCACTGTACTAAGTATGTACTGTACTTCAAAGTAACACTTCTAACTGGTATTTTATATATACATATATAAAATTATAGTATTTATTAATATTTTAAATGAACTTTTATTTGATATTTTCACCTTTCATTTTAATTTGAGTAATTTTGTTATGTGCTTTTGTCGTTTTTTGATTAGTTTTTGATTTTAATTTCTTTTTTATTTATCTTTGATTTATTACTTTTCTTTAGTAATTTTGCCTTGGCAACTAACTGAAATAAAATAAGTTAGTTTTTCATCTAATATCTATAATTTGTTTTATTTCAGTTCACAATAACAATGTTTTAGTTTTCGGGGCTGTTTACATGACACCGTTTTCAACTAAAAACGTAAAATGTTTCATGCGTTTTGGCTGTTCATTTACTTGACAACGGTGTTTTGGGGGCCTGAAAATGCAAAGTTTTAAAAACGTGTTTCAAAGTATAAGTTTGTGAAAATGATACCGTTATTGTCTCTGTGGAAACTACTGTAAGCCTGTTTATTGGTCCAATGAGGGTTTCCAATAATACAGGTGAAGGTCTCTGCGTGTTACTGTCTTTTTTCAAGGCAAAGTATTTTGGTTAAATTCAATACATTTTGTCTTATGTATTTACTCGTTATTTCATCTGACTCCATAAATGAAAAGGGTTTTAATGATATCTGGGTATCATTAAAAGTGAGCGAATGTTTGATTATTCTTTTGAAATACTTTGTTTTACCCGTTCAGATTAGGAAACTATACATCACTATCACAGGATCACAATCTCGTCAGTTTCGTCACTAAACAGAGGTTTTTGACTAATATCTCAGACGGTCGGATTCACCCAAAACACAATCAGAGATACTTTTCGTTTAGTACCCTTGAATTGCATACACTTCAACTTAATTCAATAGTTATCCTTTAGTAGAGGTTTTGGCCCTATTATAGGTATGAGTTGACCAGCAATACTTCCCTCATAATAGTTTAGACTGGCCAAGCCCGTGATTTCTCACGTACACTTATCTAAAGTTACTTTAAATTAAGACAGAGGTAAAATAGACGTACCCAAATTTGGGTTGGTCAAGTAGCACGTTAGCTACCCTAAACGGAATGCCCCGTCTCTACAAAACAAGTACACTTTAACTAGTGAAAAAGTATCAGCCGTCGCCAATCTGACGCAGTCTTGCAGGAGCATACGAATCCGATAATCTCCTTGGGAGAACAAACTCAGAGTCAATCAGACTAAAATCAAACCTTTACAATTTAATATGTCAGATAAATGTATCATTACAATTTCATAATCAATTCAAAGATAATCAATGCGAAACATCAAATGCTCTAGAACAAAGAGGAAAAAGTTTACCCGACAAGAAATGCGTGAGGCTGAGAGTCTCGCAACTCTCAGCCTCACGGGCTGATCTCAAATACAGAAAAGGCCCCGAGCTCTCGCTGCGTTTCATTATATACCCAGAGCTCCTTTCAAATCTAAGCCCCATCCAGAGTGGAAATTTACCTGTAAATCACCATTTGCTAGCAGTGGAAAATTAGCATTCAGTCAAATGGTCAGAAGGTGTTAACTCAAAGACATATCCTCCGGTGTGGAAGATATTTCTAAACTTCCTAAGAACTTTATTATCTTTTGGTTTACTTCTTTGGGAATGAGACATTTGTACCAGTCGCACCGAGACATTTCAAATAATACCAAACATGTATGATAATCATTCCCTTTAAACCATTTAGATTCTTGTGTGAGTTTGGGAGATCTCTGCCAGGATGAAGAATGGGGGAGAGAAATGTAGATTAGGATGAGGGAGGTGAGACCTTCGTCTCAATAGTACAAGAGGGGGAGTTCAAATGTTAATTTCCTTTGTTTTCTCAGAGAGTGGTCCTCTCTTAAAGTCCTTCTAGTTTTTCCAGTCTTACACTACAAAAACACGAATTTATGAATACAGTGACTTCATGTGCATGTGTATTCCGTGTTCAGTCTATAGGTGCGTAAAGTTTTTCCTTTACAAAATGACCGCAAACTACTGGCCTTGCAGCATGATACAGCGTTTTTAGATGTTTTCACAGATCTGTGTGAAAGGGGAACATTTTGACATCGTCGTCTGAATGCAAAAAACGCAAAGAAAAAACATTTTCGTTTTTAGCACACAGTAATTTAAACTTAACCTTAGTTAAAAATAACACAACTGTGCAGTACTATTTATCTAGATTTTTTTTAGTATTTGTACCTAGACAGTTTAAATCAGCATTGAGTATTTATTCATTGTCTGCTAGGACTTTTTAAATCTAGCTGTAACTAGCAGTTGATGGAGAAGTAATTTAGTTTTCTCTCACATGACTCGCTCTATTGATCAAATCTGCCCAGCGGCCCCTCACACACCTCATTAAAAGTGTGTTCAACAGAGAGGCTGAGAGGTGTTTGCTAATTGCTGCTTTGCTCACAAGCTCATTGATTGAATGGATCTGAATAATGGAGGTGTGCTCTAATCCATCCAAAGGTCAAGCTGGAATGAGCAGTTTGCTTGTTGAGGGCAGTATGAATAGTGCTCCTGAATGACATCCGAGCACTCAGTAAGTCAGAGTTTTTATGTCCATACGTTCAGATCTCAATTGATCCGCCCGTATTTGTCATTCTGGTGATGTCTGTCGTTGAAGCCTGAAGCAGGTGGTGATGGTTCACTGCTGATGGCTCTATTGCCTGTAATTCAGTCCAGGCGCTGGCAGAGATTTCTAAATGTATTTCATGTAGGGCAAGACTGCTGGGGTCCTTGTGGCTGTGCAGTAATGGACGTAAATGGGCGGCCCTCCCACACACAGTCTCAGCTCCGCTACATTATCCCTACAGGGGACCGCAGACGCCTCAATTAGCGTCCAATCTCTACTATCGGAGAATGGGGTGTTTCAAATAAATATGAATCTCTTAAACTTCCCAAAACTGCTCAGTCTGTGTTACTGTAAACAGTAAATTGATCAAAATTTGCTGACTACATCTTTGGGGAGAATTAAAAAAATATATATATAATAATCCACTGTAGTCTCCTCTGAAAGCACTTATTATCCAGTTCTGTATCACGTTGTGCAATAAAATGGTAAGGACTAATCAACAGACATGGTAAGAATGTGATTAATGAAGTTTAATAGCTTTTCTATTAATTACACTAAATTAGTTTTCTTAAAGCTACAGTACACAATTTCTGAATGTCATAGTATATACAGGTCCTTCTAAAAAAAATTGCATATTGTGATAGTTAATTATTTTCCATAATGTAATGATAAAATTAAACTTTCATATATTTTAGATTCATTGCACACCAACTGAAATATTTCAGGTGTTTTATTGTTTTAATACTGATGATTTTGGCATACTGCTCATGAAAACCCAAAATTCCTATCTCAAAAAATTAGCATATTTCATCCGATCATTAAAAGAAGTGTTTTTAATACAAAAAAAGTCAACCTTCAAATAATTATGTTCAGTTATGCACTCAATACTTGGTCGGGAATCCTTTTGCAGAAATGACTGCTTCAATGTGGCGTGGCATGGAGGCAATCAGCCTGTGGCACTGTTGAGGTGTTATGGAGGCCCAGGATTCTTCGAGAGTGGCCTTAAGCTCATCCAGAGTGTTGGGTCTTGCGTCTCTCAACTTTCTCTTCACAATATCCCACAGATTCTCTATGGGGTTCAGGTCAGGAGAGTGCTGCTTCTCTGTAGCCCAGGTCAGGCGCTTCTGCCGCTGTTTCTGGTTCAAAAGTGGCTTGACCTGGGGAATGCGGCACCTGTAGCCCATTTCCTGCACACGCCTGTGCACGGTGGCTCTGGATGTTTCTACTGCAGACTCAGTCCACTGCTTCCGCAGGTCCCCCAAGGTCTGGAATCGGTCCTTCTCCACAATCTTCCTCAGGGTCCGGTCACCTCTTCTCGTTGTGCAGCGTTTTTTGCCACACTTTTTCCTTCCCACAGACTTCCCACTGAGGAGCCTTGATACAGCACTCTGGGAACAGCCTATTTGTTCAGAAATTTCTTTGTGTCTTACCCTCTTGCTTGAGGGTGTCAATGATGGCCTTCTGGACAGCAGTCAGGTCGGCAGTCTTACCCATGATTGCTGTTTTGAGTAATGAAACCGGCTGGGAGTTTTTAAAAGCCTTCGGAATCTTTTGCAGGTGTTTAGAGTTAATTAGTTGATTCAGATGATTAGGTTAATAGCTCGTTTAGGGAACCTTTTCATGATATGCTAATTTTTTGAGACAGGAATTTGGGGTTTTCATGAGCTGTATGCCAAAATCATCAGTATTAAAACAATAAAACACCTGAAATACTTCAGTTGGTGTGCAATGAATCTAAAACATATGAAAGTTTAATTTTTATCATTACATTATGGAAAATAATTAACTATCACAATATGCTAATTTTTTTAGAAGGACCTGTGTATATATATATATATATATATATATAAAACATTTAAAATAATTAAACAACATAATTTTGAATAAAGTTGTGCTAAATTATGGAAACATTAAGATATGCACATTACTTCTTGTTTTCAGTTAGGGAATATTGTTCGATATATTAATTTGATAAATGTTCATTTAAGTTGACTTATAACATTTAATTAATTTATTAATAATACATTATATATATATATATATATATATATATATATATATATATATATATATATATATATAATGAGAATTAACATATCAAATAAAGTTTCTTTCAAGGTGTTGTTGTTACACTTTAATTACACAAATATGTACTTGGTAATATTAATTACAATAAGGTTGGAGTGTGATTTAGGGTTAGTTGCTTATAATTTACTGCTATTATATTAAGTACAAATAATATATGCAATAAGGGCAATGTAAAATAGTGTTACTGTATTAATGTAATAAAAATATCAATATCAGTCAAATGTTATAAATTAAAATGTTTTTAACTAAACATTTTAGTATTATCATTGTTTTGGTGTTGGTGGTAATAATAATCAAATCAAATTTTGTAAAAATTTACAAAAGACTATTTTTTATTCAGAGGCCTTACAAATAAAAAAGGGCACATTGCAAAGACAGGACGTTTTCAATATTACATCATCATCATCATCATCAGTGTCTACTTCTAGATTACTCACCTAATCTCATTTATAGATTTTACTGTACTAATACTGAAATGTTAACTAATATTGTTCTAATACATGTATACTGAAATCAACGGAAAAAAAATAAGTGTACTCCCATTATATAATAAATATATAAAGGTATAAATATAATATATATATATATATATATATATATATATATATATATATAAATAAGTGTGCACAAAATACGAAATTTTCAAAACACACAGCAATGTAATTATTTTCATTAATTTATTGAGTGATATGCAGTGCTGGGTTTAATCAGTCACATCATTAAAAGATTTGCTATCTGGCGTCTTCTCATGACCCCTCAACATGTTTCCCTTTGTGTTTTTACATGTAGAAAAGATAAACCGTATTACATTGTCCAGTTTTTCCCTGAACAATGAGTTACTATGGCAATTTTTGATGCAACATGAGATGTAAACATGGTAGATGTAAACATCTGTTACAATGATAGACATTGTAAACATACTGTGTAGTCAAAATGATGAATATGGGACCACAAACTTATTGTATATACAATAAGGAATAATAACAACAAAAAGAAAAACGTTGAGATCAGGTTAGAAAGCATGGAGCTTGCAGTGTCAGAATGTCTGTCAGTCATGTCCGAAGCAAGACGCAACCCATAGCAACGCGTTATGGCAACGACATCTGCCGGCAGATCAAAATAAACAGTAATTACTTTCGAGGGTTGCATTACAAAAATGCTCATCAAATATTCTAAACACAGAAGCTCGAGCATGCATGCATTTTGGTTCTCGCATGTCACGCGTGCACATTTGAGCTGCTTCTTTTCCTTTTAATGGCGGTTGGAAAACCCACTTGAAGGTGCATATCGCCACCTACTGCTCGACACCTGCGTGACAGCTGACAAAAAATAAAGGATAGGGCTAATGATAGCTGATACCGGTCAGAAAAAAATGCCTGAGATTGGTTCAGGACGTCCCTAATTACAAGTATTATCAATGCTGACAAGTTACCAAACATATTCACAACACAAAGCACAAGAAAATCACTGTATCAAACTGTAAATGCTGTTACAGCAAGACAAATTGCTTATTTCCTGTTCTGGTAAGTGAATTCAGTCTGGGGTATACAAGCCCGATACCATCTTAATCCAGCGTTTGATGTTGACTGCCGTTAGCTACAGTCAGCCGACAGTTCTGCAGATTGAGCAGCAGTCTATACTGGATAGAGTAACGATTGAACAGATTGTGTGGATTTGGATGAAGACCAGCACCCCCTTCAGAACCAGACCTGTCATTCATTTAAGCATCCAAAGGCCTCTTCGACACATCTTTTCTATTCACTTAGCTGTAGTTAGAGCAGGGGACTGACAGATTTCTCTTGGCATGTGGGTTGAAGCTGTGCTGAAAGAAGCAATGGACAAATAATAGTGCCACTCTGTTGTACGTCAATCATTCTCGGCCCCTGGCCTGAATGCCTTTTTTTTGTATTATTAATTTATTAATGGACAGAGTGAAACTTCATATAGTAGGCCTAGGGGAAGACTGCACGAAAAGGAGGACAGACCCTGAGGAAAATGCAGGTTTTAGAGGAAAAGAGGTTATTTGTTAGCCTGAATTCGTCATACTCATATTCTAGTCAGAATGTGAGTCTGATACTGCTCCATAGGGCTTTGATTGAGGCGTGTCTTAACCGAACCAGTAAAAAAAGAAGAAAAAAAAACTGCACTCAATTGGATAGACCTACAACCAATCAGAGCAAGCAAACGGGCAAGGAAGGACGGCAAACACATCTTTACGATCAACAAATCCTTGATTGCAGTTCTCTGTTCGTCTTTTAAAATGAATGCGCTGTCGATTATTTTACAACAGACGCGATAGCGGAATCTATATCAATTATCCAGCTGCAGTTATCTTTGTTGTAAACCAGTTCAAATCAAGCGCTCTTTGATGACGTGATGAATACGTAACTGCAGATCATCTGTCCATCATCATATAAAGCCCGCCCTGGCAATTTGATAGGCCCGACGATTTCTGAACCGATCATAATTACCCCTCAATGGATCGAGTCCAGACCGAACTTCCAGACCAAAAAAATGTTGTGGGCGGGGTTCGGGCTGGCATCCAGGCTAGTTATTTGTTCCATTTAGAACAAAACCCATGTAGAAAGATTTTTGTGTAATGCTTATGAAGATAACTAGTCATGTGCCATCATTCCTGTAAGTATGGCCGGTGACCACTAGCATATTCCCATACAATTTACATTATCATTCAAAAGTTTGGGTTAGAAAGATTTTTTTGTTTTGTTTTTTGAACAAAGTTTCTTATGGTCATTAAAGCTGCGTTTATTTTAATAAAATACAGTAAAAACAGTAATATTGTGAAATATTATTAAAATGTAAAGTTTTCTATTGTAATATATAAAGTAATTTATTCCTGCGATGTTTTCAGCAGCCATTACTGAATTCTTCAGTGTCACATAATCCTTCAAAAATCATTGTAATGTTGATTTGCTGCTCAAAAAACATTACTTATATCCTTATTGCTGCTTAATATTTTTTTGTAAAACACAAATGTGTCCTTTCTGAATTATAGTATTGATTTCTTTCACACACACAAAAAAAGTTTGACTTCAAACTTTTGAAAGGTACTGAGGTGTTTACTAAGGAAAACATCAGTATTGCTCATACCTAGAGTTAGGCATTTTAAAAAGTATTTTTTTTCACTTTGCATGCAATTCACCCCATTTGTGCTGTCAAGATGAATAAAACATCAAATCAAGTGACTTATTGAGAAGAGGTGTGCTGTTATTACCATATATTCAACAAACTTAGCAAGAAATCTGTGCATAAACTGAGTTTAAAATCCCATAAAGTTACATTTGAAGAAGGGACCTGAGCCATATGTATAGAAACCAGAATATCATAGAGACTTTTAGGTGGGCAATTACAGATAACAGCATATCAACATGCTTGAAACCTCTCAGAACACCTTAGAAACCACATAGCAGCATCTTAAGTTCTTAACAACTCTAAAGACATGTCTTGATAGCTATACTGGTGCTTAGTTGCTCTATAGTCATTTATTTGGCCAGCTTGCCCAAGAATACATTTAAAGAAATTTCACAGTATATTTTCAGCATTCTCCTATGTTTGCTGTATAGTATCTGTGTTTTGCAGTTGTCGTCGTGCATGTAGGACTGTGGGGGTGAGATGAAATAGAGGACGAGCTTGGTGGGGTTGCTGTTTAAAAACCGTGGCAGTCTATTCCCACACACTGCCCCGCTGGCAGAAGCGATACGCACATGCACAGCGGGGTAAAGTAATGGCATAGCGCTCAATAGGGACGATGAAGTGTGGCACGCACAACTGCCACTTTGATCCAGCCCTCTCCACACGCACAGCCTACAGCGTTAAAGAGCCATTTTCCTGTGCGCACACACACACACAGAGGCTCTATATATGTGTGTGTGATTTTCATTGCATTCAGAGAATTTTGTTATTTACAGTATTACAGCTACAACTGGCAATGACACTCATTTTTGTTTCCTCAATCTGTTATTTTAAAAATACATAATGCAATTCATACATCCAGTCGATTGAATGCACCCCTTCTATGATGAAAAAAAAGGAACATAACACAGGAAATTATATCATAGAAAGGACTCCTGCAGACCCTCTTGACTGCGTGTCAAGCTCAATTAGTCTCTTAAAATATCAGATCATTTGACCTTTTTATGACAAGGCAAAATTAGTTCATGTTGTCAAATGTCATGAGCTTCGGTTATAAAATGGTATGTGGTTTAACTCCCCCAAAACTAATAGTAATACATTATATTGTAATGGTAAAAAAAAAGAAATAAAAGTTCATGGTGTAAAATGTCATCGAACGACTCCTCAAACGTCATGATATTTATAAAATAACTAAATTCATGATATTTGTAAAAATACTGATATAGTTTAGGAAAAATTATTTAAGATGTTAATCTTAAGATTAAGTTTAAGTTTAATCTTTAAGATTAAAATGTTATGTGGTTCGAGTCCCCAAAAACTTAATGATATTTGTAAAATAAGAAATGTATGTTATTTGTAAAAAATAATAATAATAATAATAATATTAGTTAAAATCATAAAAAGGTCATGTGCTTCTGTTGTAAAATGTCATGTGGTTTGACTCTAAAAATTTAATTATAATTGTAAATTGTAAATTCATGATATTTATAAAAAATCTGAAAATAGTTCAGGCAAAGTTAGTTCGTTGTAAAATGTCTTGTGGTTCAACTCCTCAAAAACATGAGAATATTTAGGAAATGCATAATGTTTGTAAAAAAAACAAACTGATATTAATTTAATTGTAAAAACTCATTTTGCATTGATGTTCGATTGTAAAATGCCATGTGGTTTCGACTCCCCAAAAATGTAATAATATTTCTAAAGCAATTTTTCAGGATATTTATAAAAACAAAAAAAACTTTTGTTAATAAGTCAACACGAATTCAAAATACACTCACCTATAGGATTATTAGGAACACCTGTTCAATTTCTCATTAATGCAATTATCTAATCAACCAATCACATGGCAGTTGCTTCAATGCATTTAGGGGTGTGGTCCTGGTCAAGACAATCTCCTGAACTCAGTATGGGAAAGAAAGGTTAAGTAATTTTGAGCATGGCATGGTTGTTGGTGCCAGATGGGCCGGTCTGAGTATTTTACAATCTGCTCAGTTACTGGGATTTTCACGCACAACCATTTCTAGGGTTTACAAAGAATGGTGTGAAAAGGGAAAAACATCCAGTATGCGGCAGTCCTGTGGGTGAAAATGCCTTGTTGATGCTAGAGGTCAGTGGGCCGACTGATTCAAGCTGATAGAAAAGCAACTTTGACTGAAATAACCACTCGTTACAACCGAGGTATGCAGCAAAGCATTTGTGAAGCCACAACACGCACAACCTTGAGGCGGATGGGCTACAACAGCAGAAGACCCCACTGGGTACCACTCATCTCCACTACAAATAGGAAAAAGAGGCAACAATTTGCAGGAGCTCATCAAAATTGGACAGTTGAAGACTGGAAAAATGTTGCCTGGTCTGATGAGTCTCAATTTCTGTTGAGACATTCAGATGGTAGAGTCAGAATTTGGCGTAAACAGAATGAGAACATGGATCCATCATGCCTTGTTACCACTGTGCAGGCTGGTGATGGTGGTGTAATGGTGTGGGTGATGTTTTTTTGGCACACTTTAGGCCCCTTAGTGCCAATTGGGCATCGTTTAAATGCCACGGCCTACCTGAGCATTGTTTCTGATCATGTCCATCCCTTTATGGCCACTATGTACCCATCCTCTGATGGCTACTTCCAGCAGGATAATGCACCATGTCACAAAGCTCGAATCATTTCAAATTGGTTTCTTGAACATGACAATGAGTTCACTGTACTTAAATGGCCCCCACAGTCACCAGATCTCAACCCAATAGAGCATCTTTGGGATGTGGTGGAACGGGAGCTTCGTGCCCTGGATGTGCATCCCACAAATCTCCATCAACTGCAAGATGCTATCCTATCACTATGGGCCAACATTTCTAAAGAATGCTTTCAGCACCTTGTTGAATCAATGCCACATAGAAGTTCTGAACCAGGCAGTTCTGAAGACGAAAGGGGGTCAAACACAGTATTAGTAAGGTGTTCCTAATAATCCTTTAGGTGAGTGTAGATCCCATTTGTATTTACTTTGCACCACTTTGATCTGGTCAGTTCCCCATGAATAAAATCAAGTTTCCATTCAACATTGTTTTGTCTTGTTGAATGTCCTACAGTATTTCACATCTCAGAAGTTGGAAGAGTTCAGCACTGGCTGATTGGCGTCTGGCATGTGTTGGTAGTCATGGACGTCCTTTTGCATCTAAGCCCAGATGTAGGTGTTTTTCTTTTCTTCCAGGTTGCTCCTGTTATTGTTCCAGACGATCCTGTCTCCTACGGTGATGCCACACAGAAAGCTATTTCCAGGCCCAGAATTCCATACATACACAAATACTGTATGCCATTGCCCACTGATGGTTGAGAGACAGTGATGTGATGTGTGTTTCCTTTATATTAGGGCAAGAGACTGGAGAAGGTATACCATGACAGACATGATACAGACACAGAGCGCCTGGCATATTTTGAAGGAAGTCTATAAATATCCTGCCAAAGGCTTTTCTTTGAAAAGAGTTGCAGCTTCTTGTGAAAAGACAGTGTGAAATGGTCAGCATGAGATTGTGTGATTCTTTCGTCAGGTTTTCCTCAAGGGTGTCAATGCTCCTTACAGAGACGAGATGTAACGCAACAATCAATAATAAAGTCGATGCAAGTATTGCAAATACTGCAGCAACTAAGGACGTTTTTTAAGTCATATCAAGTTATGTTTTGTGGAATTGTTGGCTAATTTGCATAAACAAATACGTTTTTGTACATATGTTATGCCCAGTGATGGGTATGTTAATGGGTAAGGTTAGGGGTGGATCTTCATGCTTAATTTTGTTTTCTAATAAATGTACGTTTCTGACGATTCATATACAAATTCATACGAAATCGGCACCTCATGACATACTTATATTTTCCAGTGAGATCAGGTTGCCTGATCTTATTGTGCACAATTTATCAGTGCATTTTATTCCAGCGCAAAAACGGTTTGTTATCAAAAAGTAATAACTTGAAACCTCTTTGTCCTATGCTTTGAGAAAAGAAAAAAAAATCTTAACTGATAGCCAAGTATCAATTTTGGTATTATATTGATATTTTTTTTAAATAAAAAAAATCGTTGGTTGGACAGTTATGTTGACACACTGTAGTTCCTGATAACTTTTGTCATGCACTGCATGAAACACTGCATTGAAACATTGATTAAAGACTTGATCAGTCATTCGATTAAAATATCGCATAAGTCACGTTCTCGAGATGTTGGAAAATGTCTTCTGCTTTTTCATAATATTTCTGTTGAACTAAAAAAATTTCTCTCACACAGACACAGACACTCCCTGCACCTGTCTTCTCTGTCAGGCCGCAGACAAAAGCACTGTAATTGATCTGATTTTAAAATGTCATCTCAAATGTCAGTGTCGTTAATTATCAATACTTCAATAAATCTGTTTGAAATGTCATAAACTGGCTATCGTTCTCCTCTGATGGTGTGTTAGTTAGATAACGTTCTGCCAGGCCCAAATCAACGTCTCTCATGTTGTCTGAGTTTGCCAGTACGATAACATTTTATGACTCAGATAACTGCTGGTTTAATCGCAGTTCCATCTTAGACCTTTGCAGGTTAATCTCATGAAACCTGTCAAGAACATATTTGAATCTTTAAAAAAAAAAAAAATTGTAACATTGGATTTCTTGACAGAATTCTCATGTCAATTAAGCACTTTTTTTTTAAATAATAAGAAATATTTATAAAGATTCTTTGTTATGGTAGTATTTGTTGTACTGCCTTTTTTCTGAAATTAATAGAAAATAATTGTATCATAGTCATTCATAACCACAGCAGTGGGATCATTGAGAATAATGGAAAACATACAAAAATACTTAAGTTAAAGGTTCACAATGAGAACTGTAATTATTACAAATAAATCACATTGCAAAAAAAAAATTACAATATAATTTCATATTTATTTTGATTTTAGGATGAAGTATGACCTGGACATTAGCTTCATTTTCATGAGACTCATATTAAAGCAAAAACATGTTAAAACAATGTGCAGTTCTAAGTCTTTTAACATGATTAAACATTTGCAATATTTCTCTCTCCGGACAGGCATAAACTTAATAAATTCAGAATTATGAGATCTTTATAAATCCTTTTCAATATTGAATGTGTAGTCTCCCTGAAGAGGGGAACATAGAAATATTACCGACAGACACTTGTTGGGTTTCCCTCAAATCTCTGTATTATGAGTAGCACAATTACCATAAAATGCATAACAACTTGCATATAACAATATTGCATTCTCAAGTGACCCATATTGTATTTACTGTCAAAACGCATAAAGATATACGAAAAAACACTATATCCCTACTGTTACACACAATAAACAAGATAGCTTGCATCTGTGTGACAAAATAAAATGTTAAATAAAGAAAATTAATAAAATATAAAATAAAATGAAGAAATTGCAATTGAATGCAACTTATAAATTAGAATGATATACTGTATATTATACTCTGTGCTCTATATGTAGTGCATATTAATCTCAAAAACATTTTAGATGTCACAATATAATACCACTTTACACATCATCCATTTTATGTGATAACTGCAGGCCTTCACACTTGAACATGGACGGTTCAGCACGTGAACCATTAACACTCACTCATGTATGATACAAACTCAAATAAACATAAAACAGTGTTAGACGATAATAATATTACAGCTAAACTCATCTTAACAGCATAATAACACTGTATTTTCATTATATGAATTGTTAGGAACCCATTAAAACTTCATGCACTAACAATACAGTGCATTGAGACGTGCTGATGGTAACATCGGAAAATAATCACGTTCGCCATGTGCGACAATCTCATCTCTTTTTCCACAATACAAATATTGAGATATTTAAAGGGCTTACCTGAAGAGGGGAACATAGAAATATTACCGAAAGACACTTGTTGCGTTTCCCTCAAATCTCTGTATTATGAGTAGGGGGAAGGGAACCGTGTGTCTGATATTAACTCTCCATGCTCGCCCATCCCCTGCTGGAGTCTTTCGGTACTGCACCATAACAAACTACATGAACCAATGAAATAAACAATCATAACGCCAATATTCTCTTCTCAATACCCGATACAAATGCGTCATTTCTTTCACTTTATGGAGATCAGATTTGCTTTTTTGTTTACGAGAATGCACATTTAGACTGGGAAAGCATTGACCTCACTTTCTCTCTCATTATCCATTTATCATTGTCTCCGCATTAAATATTCAAAATGTTTCCCAGTGTTGCATTATGGGAATTAATGTCGGGTTGATTTTCCAGAATTGCTTGTGAAGAGCGGTTAAGATAATAAGTCATGACAGAGAGTGGTAAAGTTACTCATTTGAAAATCTCTGGCATCTCAATGCGCTGTCTGTGCTCGACAGTCACGCTGTTCTCTGTGTGGGTTGTGATGACACGACCGGCTCACTGAGAGTCCCACATCGGCCACAGTCATTAGTGTAATACGGCTGACCTCATACTCGATGCAAAGTCATACTCAGTCATGCCTTCTCTATATGCTTCCTACAGGTGTGTGTCTCCTTATTGTTCATATAACAATATCTCTCCTTTATTGCCATGCTGCCCAACTGATTAAACTCTAAAAACAAATGCTTTGGACAAACTACAAACTACATTGAGTTAAGAGGAACATCATTTGTGACATAAACATAATTTTTTAAGTTGATTACACAGATCAGATTCATTGAACCTGACCAAGATGACCCTCAACCTCTTAATTTGTCCTTTCAAAGCAGTTTCATGTAAACAAACAACAGTGAGTTGAAAGAGTCAGTAAACAAATATTAATACAACAGAAATATTTATATAAAAAATTATACAATAGAAAAAAGATAAAAGAAAAAAAATTTAAGAAACAATTTAGCCTTCTGATAATAATAGTATACTATACAGAAATTGAATCAAGTAATCAAATATTTAAAAAAAAATAAAACACTGCATAGTCTTTCTTCATTGTATGTATGAAATATAGGACTACATTGATTCTTATTAAATGTACTAAAGTTATTCAGTGGAGTGCTCTCGTGATTATACTCTCGTTTTCTTTTTGTTATTTGATGTCACTTTAAGACCAAATGCACATTTCATTTGCTCCGTATGAATATTGTTGGTGTTACAGGGTTTAAATTTCGGTGTGGGATTGTGCGCATTGCACACAATTTTACTAGTGTGCTTTCGCTTCTTTTTACACACAAAATAATATCAAAATGCCGGTCTTGGCTAATAGTGGATATGTTTGCATCAGCTCTGCAAGTAAGCACTCTTGTCAAGTTTATTTATATCACTTATACACAACAGATTGCCTTAAAGCAAGCAGTATTAAACATGAAAAAACAGTGTCAGTGTCGCTTTCAATAAGTACAACTGCAATATAAAGCAGCTCTCCAGCGTGTTCATATTTTTGCTGACCTAGATGGACTGAACAGAAGAAATGAACTGGAAAATGTTTCCACGTCAGAGGAGGTAGAGCCACATAACACGTCTACCTAATACGGGATATCCGCGGACCAATGGTAGTTCAAAGGCGTTTACCAGTCAGAGCTAACTTTCCAAAAAGTTTGTTTTGGCAAGCTCTTTTGAACTCCAGAAACCAAAACTCCAGAGTTTTTATTTCAAAATGCTCTCTTTCACACTATTTTCGTCAATAGGGAACCATCGGTGATCTTTAAAAATCATCTTACTTTGTTGTTTAAATTACACACCATATTAAATAAATGAAATGATCTAAATTAGTCAACAGAACTCATCAAAATAATTTTTGTGACTTGAAAGTTTTAATTAAATCAATAAATTATCATTTTTTTTAACTTGAAACCATACATTTATTTAAGTGTCTGGTCCTCTGAATTTCTTTTTAGTGTAGATAACTAATCTAGTGCTTTGAATGGTTGTCGGGGCATCGCTATGCAGTTGTTAAGGTATATAAAGTCTCAATAGTGGCGAAGAATTTCTCCCTATGCGGATTTTCCATTGTGTTCAATTCTATTGATCTTTGGCACATGAGTTCACCATGTTGATCAATAGAAAGGAGCTTGGTTTGGCAGCGTTCTCTGTGTAGGTGGTGCTTCGTATACATTGCTACGCGGTGTACTTACGTTTTTAGGGTTAGTAGTTTGCTCGAACTTGTTAATAAAAACTTTAGCGAACACCACTTAGTAATGGAGTAAACAAAGACTGATACTGAGGGAGAGATTTGGATGTAAAACGCTTTCCAAAACAGTTTTCCCAAACACACTTGTATCTAAGCCCTTCCGCCCCCTTTTCATCATGTTTTGTGAGCACAGCTGGCATCCGAAGAGATGCACACCAAGCAATGAATTGCTGGAATCATGTTTTCCTAATCCAGCCCTTCACTTATTCACTGAATATGTGTTTTTCCCCTGCTTCAGTCCAGTCTAAACCCAGCAGTGTTTTTCTTTTGTCATTCTCCTCGCTTTAGCTTGCCCTGACATTTTCATGACACTCTTGTTGTCTCTGTGGTCCTCATGCTTCCATTTCGGCCTTCGCTTGCACTTTGTTGCTTCGACATTTCCATTGCCGCTTTATGAGAGTAACTGTTGTTGAAGCTCCCAGTGTACTTTGATTAGATATGCTCTTCTCGTCCTCCCCGGATATGCACAGAGATGACTTGCAGACTTTTGAGTTCTTTGAGTTCAACCTCCGTCAACACAAGGCCAAAATAATTGCCGAAAGGGGATTATTTGGGGTCAGAGACCAGTCAGACTCAACCCTGCTGAGATGTATGCTGGGAATTGGATCATCATGAAAAAGCTCTTCCTTTACGATTTTGAGGGTGTCTTAGAGGATTTCTGGTCTGAACTAGATTTGACATTGATTCAACCCTTCATCCATACTAATATAATCATTCATCTCCATTGTTTTTAATGCTCTATAAAACCTATTGCTGAAAGAGGAACTTGATAAAAACAGACCATTAAATTTTATTCATTGGTAAAAAAAAAAAATTGGGTGGGGGGAATCCAGATTTTCATAAACTTTTGAAATAGACGATCTGAGTATTTTGAAAATACTACCTTTTTAGAACTCAAAATGATCTCCCAAAACACTTCCAGAAATTTCCACTAAACCTCTATCGTTGTCAAGTTTACTTCTTTCAACCAATATGGATTGAAGTATTTCATGCACTGATTACTTTTTAATACTTGCTCTCTTTCTTTCTGAATTCTAGACTTTGACTGGAGCCACTTCTGGTTTTGGAGTCATTTTGTGGATTACCTGCAGTGTGTGCTGGCGTTCACTGTGCTGGCCGCCTACGTTACGTACCTGCTTCTGGACTCGTTTCTGTTCGTAGAGAGCCTGGGTTTCCTTGCCGTGTTCACGGAGGCCATGCTGGGAACACCACAGCTTTATTGCAACTACCAGAACAAATCTACTGAAGGAATGAGGTTTGTTCTGCTTCTGTTCTTACCATAAAAAGAAGGGTTCATCAGAGGTTCTTCAGTGATATTAATAGTTTAATCTAGACATTTGTCTTCCTGAAGATCACATTTATTATGAATTGGTGTTTGGGTTTAACATTCTTTACGCTAGTACTAATAAATTAAAGAAACTAATAAGATGGTTTCCTGAATATTATGCCTCACACTCACTCCATTGGTTTAGCCAATTTTACTATGTTGGGAGCTTTTTTTATATACTTTAAGATTTTAATTAACCTATTAAACGCATTTTATTTGTAAGTTGCCAGCCAGAGCCTGCATTTTTAACCATGTTCATAAAACTTTTATGGCCCGAGAATATTTTGTTGTATGAATATGTAAAAAGTAAGGTAAAGTAAAGTAAAGAGCCTCTGCTTTAAAAAACACACCTATAGCTTTATTCTTTTTTATCAACATGTGAATCTGGGTAAATTATCAGATTGGATTCCGAGCATATAATCTACACAGAGTAGATCGAGTCCATCAATGTTTGCATAGTCGCATTTGTTGGTTTCAACATTTTTTTCCCGCTATAACATTAGGCAGTTTTAAATTATATGCTGCTGAATGTTTGATGATCATGTTAGCTTACTTGTACACAAGCAATATCTCTCCTCCTTTTTTATACAGATCAGTTTATGAACTTGATTTTGGATCCAGATATGCTATACTATTTCAGAAGATCCGTAACAGCACCCCTACCATATTACAATGAAAACCTGGATTCCCTTTCCATCTATTTTTTTGCACATTTTGGGATATCGCATAATAAACTGCTGGATGGAAACGCCAAGAAGCGCATAAATTGTAAAAGCGTGCATAAAAAAACGTATGCACTTTTTTTTTAATCCATAAGAAAACATGCTCATAAACTACGATGGAAACACATTTAAAAGAGAATAAATTCCTCAATGCGCATCAAAAAAATCATGTGACTGCGCGATGGGACAGCATAACTGGACTAACCAGCGGAATTATCTTTTTGCACCGCATCTGAAGTGCTGTTTTGCTTGTTCTGAAATGTGTAGTCAAAATAGTTCGGTAGAATTACGTTCCAGAACTGTCATTTGTTAAATTCAAAAAATATTGTTATATACAGTGGCTTCTCCTACTTTTCTTTGTGATATTTAGCGCCAGTTTATCAGGAAATGACGATTTGTTCTCTTCGACTGGATGGAAACCCTGCTTTATTTGCAATATTCCAATTTTGCGCACAAGTTAAATTCGCAACTTTGGATGGAAACAGCTATTGGCGGGGAAGTGTTTTGTCATTAATGACAGAAAATCTGGTCAATAGCAGGGAAAGAGTTACAGGGTTAGTTCACCCTCATGTTGATCCAAACCCATAAGATATCCGTTCATCTTTGGAACACAAATGAGCTTTCTGTTCCTCCATTGGCAGCCTACGCAACTACCACTTTCAAGCCCCAGAAAGATAGTAAAGACGTTGGAGATTAATTTTGTAAAAAAAAAAAAAAAAAAAAAAAATTTTAATTTGTTTTTTTGCACAAACAAAGCACAGGTTTATGGGTTTGGAATGACATGAGGGTGAGTAAATGATGACAGAATTTTCCTTTTTTGATGAACAAACCCTTTAATGGCATACTTACTGTGGCTATTGGGACAAACCAGTGCGTATATACCGCAAAGCATTGTTACATTACATATACAAAGCGAGTTTTTACATACTCTTAAAGGCACTGAATTAAGAGGCCCATTTTACTTTTACTACATATAAAAATTTACTAGGAACAAAACAATTGATCTATCCAAAGTTTTCTTTTTCTTTTCTTTCTTTTTTTTGACCTCGTAATTTTAAATCAAAATGTCATAACTGGATCTTCTGGTGAAATGACAGACTTGCTGATGACGTAAGCTGGACTTCTTCAATGATTTTGTCCACTTAAATCCTCCCTTTCTTATAACCGACTGCAAGCAGGTGTTCAGATCTGCCTCCATCCAATCAACAATTGATGCATAAAGCCAAGTCCCACCCTACAATTTTTTCTTTTTGGATAATGTTACACTTGGAAATTCGTCACAATACAGAATAAAAAATCTGTCACTACTTCCATTTGAACGCAATTTTAAATTCTAAGGCTCATGAAAAAAAATGGTGACATAAACCTTGAGTAACTCTATTAGTGGACCTTTAGGAGGGAAAAAAATAAGTAAAAAATCTGATATGACCACTTTGACGTTTTAATTTTCACTCTATCTTGCCAGTGAGTGAACACAGAACCCTCCACTGCTCTAGTGCTTGAACAGAGGAGCATGGGAAGTGAAACGTGGCGGCACAGTCACTCCTTGATGTCTCCTAGTCAGACTTCCTGCTCAACTGGTTTATGAAACACTGTTGCTAGGCTACGGGAATCCGATATATACAGTTGATACCTTAGCTGGAATAGTGGACTTTTTAATTTAATTACATTTTTTATTTCCTGAATAGATTGTATGACCGACGAAGATGTAAATGAATCAGACAAAAATAGTAATCAGGTAATTTTTCATATTGATTGTTAGATTGTATAAGATGCGTTGTATGTGTGTATGAGGTGTATTATCTTGCATAACCTTTTGAGAGATGCAGTGTGTGTGCTGTAAAGTCACGTCCTGTCAGTGAGACTTTGTTTATTTGGTAACATCTCACACTGTGAGATGGCATCCTGTGTGTTTGTGTTTGTGTGTGTGTGTGTGTGTGTGTGTGTGTGTGTGCGCGCGCGCGCGCGCATTCACCCACACTGATTTGATGGCACAGGCAGGGAGCTGCCACTGGCATCATGCCAACCTGACAAGATGAGGGTTTCTGCTTGCTGTGTGTGTGGGTATTTAAACATCCGATAGAGTCTATTGTATGTATCTGTGTGTATGCAAGCAGGGTTATTTGTATTTGCTTATGTTCATGTATTTTTACGTTGAAGTTTGCTGCTTTGTGGGTGACAGTAGTGTATGTTGGTTTGGCTGTGGGGGTGTTTTAGAAAGAGGGATTAAAACGGAGGAAGGATATAAAAAAACTATGTATATAAATATATACACTATCATTCAAAAGTTTCGAAAATTCTTTGAAAGAAGTTTTTATTATGTTCACAAAGGCTGTATTTATTATGATGATAAATAAAGTAAAACTGTAATATTGTGAAGTATTATTTCAATTTAAAATAAACGTTTTTTATTTGAATATATTTTCAAATGTAATTCATTCTTGTGATGGCAAAGCGGAATTTTCATGCATCATTACTTCACATGATCCTTCAGAAATCATTCTAATCTGCTGATTTGATGCTAAAGAAATGCTTTTTTAAAAATTATTATTAATGTTGAAAACAGTTGTGCTACTTAATAGCTTTGTGGAAATTAAAATAGACGAAAAATTTGTGAAAACAATATATTTTTTCAGGATTCTTAGATGAATAGGATGTTCAAAAAACAGCATTTAAAAAAAAAAATCTTTATAACATTATAAATGTTTTTACTGTCACTTTTGATTAATTGAATACATCCCTGCTTAATAAAATATTACTTAAAAAAAAAATCTTTTCATCCTAAACCTTTAAATGGTATCTCTGGAAAGCTTGATTCAAAATGAACAATTGTTAGATCTTGCATTATTTTAGTTTCATGTCTCTCGTATCACTACACACTGCATACTAAAGTAATTTCAAACATAATAAAAACAACCTACTAAAATAATAAAACAATTTCAGCTCACCTATAATAAAATAATTCAAGTCTCCCTGTTGGGGTTTATTGGGATCTACCTGTTGTATTATCTTGTCAGTGTTTATTTTGTGGTAATGGCTGACTAGCTGCACCTGTTTTTACCTGACTACTAACCAAATAATGAGTACATCTGCAAGCGCATTACTGTGTCACAACTGCAACTGAATGTGTATTATCGAAATTTAAAAAAATTAAACAATTCAAAATGCGTATACTCCTTGATGGATGCAATCTTTGTCTTGGAATAGGCTACACTTGTTATAGAGTTTACAGTTTGTACATTCTGTTGCATGACCCAGTTTCGGCAAGCTTTAGCTGTCGCTTTATTTACGCTTTATTTACGGCAATTGTGCGATAATTTTCTTATTCATGCGAATAAAACATGTCAAAATTAAAATGAGGAGCATGTTGTCCGATGGTTGGATGCTCTCTCAGACCCGGAACTAACTTGTAAGCATTGTGCTTCAAAAAGTATACCTACACCTTATTCTTGTTTAAAATCATTTACATAATGTATATGAATGTGCGTGCTAAAAAGGTGACCTTGAAATTGTGGCGTTAAAGGCGACGCGGGCCGAGGAAACATTTGGGTGCACCTAAATTTTGTGCTGGAGCCCTGTTATGGCAGTATGGCACATTTGGCAGTACATTTTAGAATGAAGCATCTGTAATGGGTAATGAGCTACTGCTGTGAACAGTTGTATAGATTTGCCTTTGCATCGTTGAGGCCACAGACCTTCAGAATCTTCCGTCTGACTTAAGGACAACTTTTTTGCTGCTTTATCTGGTTTACGTTCCCTGAATGTCACCGAGTAATTTATGTTACTGTCCGCGTATGGGAAACGTTCGTATTAGATTCAGATCTGCGCCGTGTTCTGGGCAAACCTAAAGTATCATAATCACATGATTCATCTCCTGGAGACAGCCTTGAATTGCAAGACTAAATTGAATTACGTTTTTTTTTTTCTCGTCGTTGCTGTTGCTGCTGCTGCACTGATCAAAACATATGGAACAGTTTCCATCTTATTCCCAATCTTGTTTTTATCCATTAATCTAATTTGTTCTTTTTTTCTATTCAATAATTCTTCAGCCATCTATTTTTTGTTTTGCTTTGCCTTAGTTTGGTTTTGTTCAGTTTTGAATGGTTTTGTTTGAAAGACTGTGACGGAAAACAATGTTTTTGAGGAATAAAAAGTTAATTTGTTTTGTTTAGCTTTTCAGCCATTGTTAGTTGTTTCATTGTTTGCATGGTAACTGTTGCTGTGAATGAACCTCTAACCTCATGTGAATCTATTTCGCTGTCCATCAGTCGAACGTTAATGAATGGGAGGGAAAGTGGTGACCCCCACAGCCAAGTTCATAGTCCTGTTGGTTAGTTTGAAAACCCTCAGTGCCTTATTTAGTCATCTGAATTATCTCACGGCCACCCTGAAATTCTACGCAACTTTCAATGTTATATGTGTTTACTGAGCAGCAAGCTGGTTTGTATCCACAGGCTGCAAACAAACCATCCATTAAGTTGTGCGTTCCTGTAGATTTGAGCCTCGAGTCAGGTGCTGGGTGAATTGAACGCTCCCACAAAAGGAAGTTGCCCTCCATGCTTCTGTCAGGAGAAGCTCGGCGGGACAGCATTATTTAACAGTGGCGTGTTTGTGTTGACTGCTTTATGCTGAACGCCCTGTTTCTCAGGCTCTTGGTGGCATGTTAATGCCGTTGACATCTAACACATCATCTCAGCTAGAAAGGCTTTTGACCGCCGTCTGATGTACGTCCTGCTTCTGCATTTGATTGCCCACAGTCCGAGGCACACAACACAAAGTATATAAAAAGTATTCTTTTTTAACTTATCTTCACTTTATTTGTTTATTTTTTTGTTCTTTTTTTTATTTTCTAATGTTTTGCTTGTAAGACTGTTCGCAAAGTTTGTTTACTTTATATTTTTTACGTTTTGGTTTGGTGTTTTTTTCCGGTTTTTTTTGAAAGACTGAAATGGAAAGAGTAGATTCAGTTCTTCAGAGTTTGTTTACTTAACTTCACTTTATTTTGGTTTATTTTTTACTGTTTTGTTTGAAAGACTGAAGAGAAACAGCATTGTGGGTTGAGACAGAGTGTATTCAGTGCTCATAACTAAATATAATGTTTGCGAATCTTTGAAAGATATTCAGTTGTATGTGAAGCATTAATATTTTATATTAATATAACATTGATATATTTTCATAATTACCCTTCATTGTCACTTTTTTTGTTGTTGTACTGTGGTTCGTTAACTTTACATATGGTTTAAGTGAGTACTTTTTTGGGAAGCATAAGGTTCAAAGTGGAAAAAACTTAATTGTGATCATAAAATGAGTCAAAAGTCGTATTATTGCACAATTCATTTTAGTTCTGCGTTTTGGTGCAGTTATTGAAATATAGTGTGTGTGTGTGTGTGTGTGTGTGTGTGTGTGAGAGAGAGAGAGAGAGAGAGAGAGAGAGAGAGCGAGAGAGCGAGAGAGAGAGAGAGAGAGAGAGAGAGATAGAGAGAGATATAGATAGATAGATAGATAGATAGATAGATAGATAGATAGATAGATAGATAGATAGATAGATAGATAGATAGATAGATAGATAGATAGATAGATAGGAGTAAAGAGCTTTGCAAAAACCCACTTCTGTCCAGTGCCTTTATAGACATGCACACATATTCTCCTATGTGTGTCATCCACATAAAATGCCAACCCCAATAATTACACACAGGAACTAAATAAAAATAGCAAATAAAATTTTTTAATCTTAAGTTTCTCAAAATAACAGATATGAGTAACAAATTAAGTAACAAAAAACATCCCATTCACTATATATTAATAATATTTATCTTTCATGTCCTCATCTCGGCTCTCTCATGGCTGATAATGTGTGGGTGTTAGTGTGGCATTACAAGCCTCGGTCTGTGAAATAAAGCAACCAATCGTTGTTTGTAGTGGCAACCAACATAGTGTTGCAGTGCTGCAATACTTACTTGTTTTTGATTTTTGTGTTAGTCCTTGCTCTCTGGTAACTGTTGCTGGAGTCTGGCTTTGTGGCTCAAAGTGAGGATGAAAAGAGGAATTTGTTTATACTCTATCATGGAACCCATGGCAACCGTCATCCTCATTGAATCCTGATGGTTTCCATGGCAGCTGTTAAGATTGATCACTGCTCTCTCTCTCTCTCTCTCTCTCTCTTTTTATTTTACCACAATGGGTATGATGGCGCACTCCAATTCCATCTCCAAATCATTCCACCTGTGTTTTACATCAAAATGCAGATTTTATATATAAAAAAGCAAATATTTATAGCAAGTTTTTGATTAATCTTATGGTTAATTTACAAAAAAAAGTTTTCATCGGTTAGAGAAACTGAATATTCTGTATGTCATAGTGTTAGTACAGTACGTCTTATGAAACCACATTGTGACACAACACAGAGGCTGTTTTCACCCTGAAGGGGTTTATTTTATGATAACATCATAAGCTGATTGTACTTTTATCACACTTATTACAACTTCCTAAGTGAATTAATGTGCAAGAAATTGTTATTATTTGTAATTGCATTAGATTGCAATCCAATTTTCTTTCAGTATTTCCATCTTTGATAGAAACTTTAACTCTTTCCCCGGCAGCATAAAAAAAAGAAAAAAAAAGTTGCCTGGCACTACCAGAGTTTTTGATCAAAAATGTAATTATATATTTTGTTCTATGAATATCTGAACACACAATATATCAAAAGAAACAACAGAGCGTCTGCTTTTAAACAACAAAAACATTTTAGTCTCGCTTCATGCATTCTTTTTTTGTGAACATTTGAATATGGCTAAGTTCAATAAAAAAAGCAATGTTTTGAACAAAAAGTTGACAAAAGCATGTTTTTTTTTTCAAAGAATACCACATGCATACAACATACAATGCTTTAATCGCTCGTTTCTGCTCCTTTTTTGCCTGTGTTTTGATCCGAAGATGTTTAATAGCGCCTCCATACTGTATAATAGTAAAAACACAGAAAGTCAAAAAATTCTGTCAACGGCAGGAAAGCGCTGTCGGTAACACTTTCTATGAACCCGGTATTTATAATGCATTCCCCGTCAAAGGGAATTCTTAATGCATTATACATGGATAATGTATTTATTATAATTATAATATGCTGTATCATCTGATAAATAATCATAACAACAGTTAAAGCCTGCCTTTATTAACAACCTTATAACGTGTTGTCATCTCATGAACAATCGTAACAATAATAATACGTACCTATTTGTGGTTATAACTATTAAGAGTATGATAATTTATTACACACAATGAACATAATTTTATCCACTTAAGTTATAATGGATTATATATCCCATAGATTCATTTATTTTACTTTCACAAGTCTCATATCTTGACATTGTTTACTTAAGGTCTACACAGTATCATACAACATCTTATGAGTGGTCTCTTACTGCTTAAAGTAAAGTGACAAAAAAAAGTCTTCTTTTAAACATCTAAAAAGCTTTAGAATGTGGTCATACTATTTATAAGTGGATTTTGTCTGCTTTAAGTAAAGTAACAAAAGTAACATATCATGAAGTGGTTATAAGACAATTTCCTCGAGGTAAAATCAAAGTTGTGTGGAAAAGTACAAAGGAACAATACATTCACAATGCAAATAATTTTTTATTCATAAAAACTGTAAAAATACAAGGTTTTACCTAATCCAATACCTGTGCAGTAATTTAGGAAAAAAGCATGTAGAATTAATAGGTAGCGATATATAAAAAGAAACTAGAAATCAGAAGGTCAATCCCATTTTAACATTTTCAATTGATATTTAGAAGTTTATAACATAAGGCAGCTGTTATTTTCTTGGTTATGTTTGTTCTTTCCTGAAAATAATAAGTAAAGTTACATTAAAATATACAATATAAACAGTTAAATACAGTTGTGCGGTGCACAAAAGTACACAATTTTTCTTTTACAGTCTGGTTAACCACATTCATGTAAGTTGTATTTTCTAATGTTATGGGGCCAAGAATGCCAGTATTCCCATTCATTGACCTTCAGGTGCTCTTTCAAAATTGTAGTTGTCTTGTTGCCACGGTGGTTCCATATATCCATTTTGTGCATCCTCCACGCATGCTCTAAATGTTGTGATGTGTATGTTGTTTATAAGGTTAAGGCATTATGCATGCATTATAATGCATCAAGAATACCCGGTAACACTTTATTTTACGCTGTCACTGTTACGTTACATGTAGCTACTATAGTAATAACTATAAATTATGCATAATTACATGCAATTAACCCTAAGCCAAATCAAACCCTAATTCTAACCCTATAGTAAGTACATGTAGATACTTACTATCACTCAGTACTTGAATATATAATTACAGTGTAACAAAGACACCTTAAAATAAAGTGTAACCGAATACCCTTATGATACATTGTTAATGCAGCCTTCATCTGGTGTTATAATACATTGTACTCTTAAAAGTTATAACCACAAATGGGTAAGTATTATAATCTGTTGTAACTGTTGTTATGATTATTTATCAGATGATGCAACACATTATAATGTTGTTTATAAGGCATCATCATATTTTAATGAATTAAGAAAACCCTTATAATACATTATACAGGCTTCAAAGTGTTACTTTGTTGTCTCAAAAATGACGGAAAAGTGGCCGAGAAAGAGTTAAAGGTTTAGTACACTTCAGAATAAAAATGTCCTAATAATTTACTCGCCCCCACATCATCCAAAATGTTCATGTCTTTCTTTCTTCAGTTGAAAAGAAATTATGGTTTCTGTAGAAAACATTCCAGGATTTTTCCTCATATAGTGGACTTCAATGGGGTGCAACGGTTTGAAGGTCCGAATTGCAGTTTTAATGCAGCTTCAAAGTGCTCTACATGATCCCAGCCGAGGAATAAGGTCATTTTCTAAAAAAAAAAAACGTTGAAAGGTCACTCGTGACATAGGTGGAAGTACCGACCTAGTGTTACAAAGCGAACGTGCAAAGACCAAGTAAAATGCCATTTACAAAAAAAAGGTAAACCAACAATGTCGGATGATTTTGAAGTTAGAGGAGAAAATGACCGATCGTTTCACTAGATAAGACCCTTATTCCTCGACTGGGATCATGTAGAGCCCTTTGAAGCTGCATTGACACTGCAAGTCCACAATCCTGGAATGTTTTCCTCAAAACCTTTCAGTCTTTTCGACTGAAGAAAGAAAGACATGAACATCTTGGATGATGTGGGGGTGAGTAAATTATCAGGACATTTTAATTCTGAAGTGAAATCCTTTAGAGGAAGTGGAAAAGCTTATTGCAGTGTATTATGGGATTGGTTACAGTTGTCTAGAAATTGAGGCATGCGACTAGTGCAAAAAAAGCTGTCTGAACAAGCAGTCGCAGACAATAGGCTTGTTGGGGAAACATGTCAGGAAACAATCTTTATTTTCTTCCAGTGGTTTGTTGTCGCTAACATTAATTTTAGCTCTAATGATCCGATCGTGACCCTGTCCTCGTCATAGCTCACAGTCATTAAACTCTTCTGTTGTGTGGAGTGTGGAGTGGTTTATTGCTCTGGCACAGAGGCTGATCGGTGTGTCCCGGCGGCAGTAAGAGTGCTCTTTCATCTCTTTAGGATATGCTGCTCTAATAAGCTTTCAGAGTGGCCTTTTATCAGATGCCATGGATCAAGCCGCCTCTCAGTTTTGCTTTGAGTGTAACACTGAGCCAAACAAAGAACAGAAAACCGTGCTTACCTCAGCTCTCCTCCCGCACCCCCCACCTGATTTCTTTTGGGCAAGAAAAGATTTGTCTGTATTCTGTTTCCTTTTCTCCAGCTTTTGTCTGTTTTCACAACCAGTTGTTTACTCATCCTTTTGAGACAGTCGCTCGAAAGACGCATCAGGATAATCTCAATCAATGCGTTCCTATCACAACATGTCCAGTGTCTACAACTCGCTTTCCACAAAATCAGTCCTCACTGAGTGTTTGCATTCAATTTGATTTAAAGGGTTAGTTTACCCAAAAATGAAAATTCTGTCAGTAATTACTCACCCTCATTTTGTTCCTACCCCGTAAGACTTTCGTTCATCTCCGGAACACAAATTAAGATATTTTTGATTAAATCTGAGAGCTGGATCACTCCTCCATAGGCTTCTTAAGGGATCGAAACTGGCCGGCCCAAAAGTTATTAAAGACATCGTTAAAATAGTCCGAGTGACTACAGTAGCTCAATCTTAAGTTTATCAAGTGACGAGAATACTTTTTGTGCGCAAAAAACAAACAAAAATAACGACTTTTTTCAACTACTCATTTCCTTCCCTTTGGGCCTTGAGATTTCACGTAGTGGAACTGCACAAAGCTTCTGTGTTATACGTCACACGTAGGCTCAGTATTGGCCAACGGTGGTCATGTCTGTGATGCGTGAAACGAACAACCTAGAAGCTTTGCGCAGTTCCACTACGCGAAATCTCAAGGCCCACAGGGAAGGAAATGAGTCAGTTCGATCGGCCAGTTTCGATCCCGTAAGAAGCCTATGGAGGAGTGATCCAGCTCTCAGATTTAATCAAAAATATCTTAATTTGTGTTCCGAAGATGAACTAAAGTCTTACGGGGTTGGAACAACATGAGGGTGAGTAATTACTGACAGAATTTTCATTATTGGTTGAACTAACCCTTTAAAATTTCAAACTCAACTAGGTTTCAGTGAGTTTAGAGGTTGGTAAAATGTTTATATGATTTTGAAAGCAGAACAATATTCCAGTCAACCAAAAACATAGTCCTAACATCTGTCTCTAAACTCAACTACATCCCTAAACCTGCCTCTAATCCTGACCCACAAACTTTGACCATGTACATATTATGTACTTATTATAGTTATTATAATAACTAGGTACTAATCCTGTACCTATCCCTAAACCTAACCTTAACCCATGTAGTTACCTTATATTAACCAGTACTTTCTTTGGTAAGCACACTATAAGTACATGTAGTGCACGTACTGTAAAATAAAGTGCAACTGGAATATTGTTTCAGTTATTTTTTAAATCAGTAACTCATGTTAAAAAATACACACACTATTATAATGATGCAGTTATATTCCTTTTATTCCAGGCTGTGTGTCTAACTGCAGCATACATGATTCACAGCAAAAGTCCTTTAGTACATCATAAAAGCCTAATCTGAAATGAATAATTGGTGTAGTGTGGAGTGCTGTATTTTGGGTAGTCTAAAAAAAATGCACGTTTTGAATAATTGATTTGTTTATTAAGATGGTGGAAAAGCTTTATTCAGGTGGAATTAGTTCTGTGATTCTGTGCAGTTGTGCGTGAAGATGCTGATGCACCAAATATGGCCGCACAAAGGACGTTTGTTTGTTCTCCTGCCTAAAATGTGAGCTGTTCTTAGTGCTTGAGGTTTACACAAGGGTTTCTACACTTGAGGAGCAATCTTAAAAATGGTTCACCCAACATTGAAAATGATTTACTCTCCCACATGAATTCTGTATGACTTTTTTTCTTCAGTGGAACACCTAAGATGACGTTTTGAAGAATATCCTGGTCACTTTTTTTGCTTTAATTAAAGTAAGTGAGGACTGGGGGTGTCAAGCTCCAAAATGACAAATCACCATTTAAGTAAACCGCATAACTCATGTGCTACATATAGTATCATGTGCTACTATATACAAGTATTCTGATATCATATAATGGCATTGATTTACAAAATTTACAATGAGTTAGTTTTCCTTGGGCACAAGCGTGTGAGAAGTAGCAATGTCCAATTTGTGAACAAATCATGTTTTTGAGTTGGATTTTTTTCCAATGATTCACTCTTAATAATTCTTTTCACAAAACTGAATCTCAACCCACAAACTCAGTGGCCCAGTTTCAGGGAAGATTCCCTCGTGAAAAAGAAGTACAGTTTAAATGTATTATATGCATTAAAATAATATATTTAAAGTATGTAACTTTTTTTTACTCTACTAAAGCATAGTATGTTTGCAGATATTTAGGAAACATGCCAAGTTCACATACTCGTTTCTCTGAAAAACACTTTTACAGCCAGTTATTTTACTTATTATTTTACACGTTCCGTGTTGTCAGTCTGGTTTTGTTTTGTCTGTGTGATCTCGCCCACTACCTGTTCACCCAATAGTATTTCGACAGGGGGCGGGGGAAAACAACGGTCTCTGATATTTAAAATTTGGACTGCAGTACCTATTTCGATGTGGTACTCTTGTCATTCTTACATACAGCACCTTTAAGTGTGAACTGAATGTAATGTTTTCGTAAATGCAATTAGTTTAACTTTGTGCTGTTTACCCATTGAAATATGGTGTAAACAGTAGTTATACTGCTGTAAACTAAAATACATTTGAATGTAATTTCTTTAGAAATTGTATTTAAATATATTTGCAATTACACATTTGTAATGATGAAGTTGCAATTAACTTAAATGTAATATTGAATTACACACTGCAGTTAAAATTATAATCAAGTACTTACTAGACATTTTTAAAAAGTGCACTTTGTAGATTCATTCGGTGTTGATAGTGTTGCCATTGAAGTGCATAAATGCGAGTCACGAATCGCTCCAAGTATAACGTCACGGTTTCCACCTCTTCCAAATTACAGTAGCTATGGCGTGAACACAGCTATGGCGTGAGCACAGTACAAGCTCATTGTTTTGGTTCAGGAGGAACTGTAAAAAAGGTGGCTGGTGTTTCAGTTGCGGTGCTCGGTGACTGACGTGTGTCTAACTCTGCATAGTATGAAACGCGCTGATGTCGTGTGATTTTCTGGGTGAGCATGAAAATACATGTGTTGACAGGCAGGTAGGACATCGTAACATTTTATGGGCTAACACCTTCCACAGACGATATACTGTAGTGTATATACAATACACTTAGACCACTTAACTTAGTGATTGCTATCAGGATGTGAAGAGACTTTCAACCAGCATAAAAAACCCTGCCTTTAAGTGCCCTTTTATTTCATTAATATATTATCTGCAAGTACAATTTCTTAAATATTTACTTTTCACAAGGGTTGTCAATTAATAATGACCAAAGTTTCTGTCTGTTCTTCACACAAAGCAATCGCATGCCTTCAGAAGAGTAGACATATAGTAGAAAGAGTTAAATGGAAAAGTGCGACCAACACATTCTTCAAATTTATCCTTTTGTGCTCCATGGAAGGAAGATGCTGAGTAAATCATTTCAAAACTGGACATGTGATCTTATGCTTTTTTTCCTCTAAACAAAACGTGGAGGAGAGCACAAGACCCACAGGTGGAGCAGATGGAGCCGGTCTGTGAGAACACTGTTACTGTCCAGGCTCCATGTCCTTTCCCAACAAATGACATATTATTAAAAACTTCATTCTCAGCTTTAAGAGAGGTGGTTATAAAGTCCAAACCCATATTACTCTAGTGTTGCTCTGCTCTCATTTTCTCTCACAATTGTGACAGATTATGTATATCAATTAGATGAGGCAACCTCATCAATCATTATTGCTCAAACTTGAGGTTAACAAACCCTATAGTATTAACCTTAGAGAGTAACTCATCCTGAACTTCTCAGTTCTCTCATTTTCAGTGATTTTGGTCAATCTGCCTCTCTTTCTCACATCTCCAGACTTTAATAACACTCTCTGACTCTAACTCTCTCTCCCTTCCTGTGCCTCCAGCATTAAGATGGTGTTGATGTGGACCAGTGGAGACACTTTCAAGACGGCCTACTTCCTGTTGACTCAGGCTCCCATGCAGTTCTGGATCTGCGGCCTCCTTCAGGTGTGCGTGGACTTCGCTATTCTCTTCCAAGTGTACTATTACAGCCTCTACCCACAGAAACCCATCTCACACACCACACATACCACCAGCGCCAAGGCCCTATGAAACACCCGCATGTATTAAGGAATGTGCTCAAATCTATATTGCAATGTATATATGTATGCATACATACAATATCTTTGTACAATCTCCCCAAAAATATTTGGGTCCTTAAGTCACACTTAAATATGTTTGAATGTCATCGCATTAGAATACAAAACATCAAACTATGATGCTAAATCTTTTCTCACAATTTTTGTGCTTCTGTTATCTTTTCCTCAAATTTAAGGCACTTTTTTTAAATATTTTATGTAATGAAGTAACATTCATACAGTAAGTGTGGCTGAAGTGTTCTGATTATTTTTGGTGCCACTGTAAAACTATTTGTAAAACCAACCTTTACATGCAATATCATAAAGATATGCAGTTCTATTTACACATTTACATATACTGTATATACACGCCAGGGTAACATTCATGCTTATGAAAACTTTTGCCTTACAGACTTTCGGAATAACCAGAAATGTATCTGACATTAGATTGATGAATGTACAAAGCTTTTCTTATAAGAGATTAATACAGTCAGTGTAGTTTTATTTGGATACGTTTTTACCTCAGTCGCCTGCTGAAGTGTTTTATGCTGTGAAGGCCAAATGAAGATCACAGGAAGAGCCCTCTGTCTATTCGAACCAAAAAAAAAAAACAATCTCCTTTTGTTGATAGGAAACAGTCCTCATACAATTCACAAATCCACAAGACTTGATGAAATGTATTCCCCCATGTTATTTTTGGAGATGTGAATAGCAGTCCAATTAATTTGCGTGCAATCATTTTAGTTAGCATGACCAATTAGGAAATTACCAGATTCATATACCTTTGACCCCCTAAAAAAACTTTAACAATGTATTTGTGGCATTTTGGGGGTTAATTTAAAGTTGAACCAAGGGGTTCAAACATTGAGTCAGTAATCAGCCCTGAACATGACAATACACTGAAAAAAAATATTTTTGTAATTTTCCAGTAAAATTACCAAAAGATCTTTCAAATAGATACTTTTTTAAAGAAATATATCTTGATTTTTTTACTCAATATGTTTTTGCTTAAGCTTAAAGATTTATGCTTTTTTTTCAGTTTTGTCAATTTGTCAAAATTTGACAAATACTTTAAGAAAATGATTATTTTGCAGATTAATACTGGTATATGAATGTCACATGCCAGTAAACAATTCTTGTGTTACAAGTGAGATGCTGCTTATAATTGTTATATAGGTAAACGGGTTGAATTGTTTAAAGAGGAATAGTTTAACACAATTGATGGCCTTTTGGCGTGATATTTCCACTCTTGCTTTGTCCAAATGTCATGACATTATTTTGTATCCAGATTCCTTAATCACAAAAAAAAAATATGAAAGACTGTCTATGTTAAAAACTCTCCCAATTTAGATAAAACTCTCTTTTTATTACTATTGCTGTTATTTATTTCTATTTTCTACATTATTCTGTCTTTTTTTTACCTGGTTGATTCTAAAATATGTGTTTGACTTCAACTTCATTTAAATATATATTGTTTCTCTTTGTGTTGCATTTTTGATACAATAGCTGGTTTATATTATTTAGTTTTTTATCTGTATTGCCATTATTTTAAACTGTCATCTGTTAAAGGTTCTTGCCATTGAATAAAAGTAACTGATGTACACTCTGGTTCCCATAGCCATATATAGGTTTACTCTTATCATTCTGTTTATGTTTGTTTTTCTTGGGGCTGGGGGTCTGTCTAGCCAAATGTTCTGTTAATGTTAAGATGGAGACTGTTAGGCAATCCACATATTTTCAATGCAATGCAACTTTTTATAGCAACTTTTGTTAATAAACATTTTTTTAAAGGTCCATTTGGATATTGCTGTCATTTATATGCATTTAAATTAATAGATGTTTAGTTATTTCAAAGTAATTAATAATATTTTGCATTCAGGTTCCTCCAAAGATGCATTGATGTTCCATGATCAAGCTATTGTAAATTCAGACATTTAAAAATGTTAATCCGTAATCCATATTCACATTTACCAACACCATATAATGTATAATGTATAATGATTTGAACGTTATTGCTCTGTAGTCAAATTACAGTCTCGCAGACTGTGAACATTTGAGCCTGTTTTTTCATGGTATAAAATACAGGCATTGAACCAGTTTCATTCAAATGGAAACCTAACAGTCCATTTATTATAGCTGTGGTCATTATAGCAGTTTTTTTTTTTAAACCTTTATTTAAACAGGAGGGTCCCATTGAGATTAAGAACCTCTTTTGCAAGGGTGACCTGGCCAAGACAGGCAGCAGCATATAAAAAAATAATAATAATACAAACAGAGGTACAGACAAAAAAACCACAGAAAACTAAAACTAACATTTTTATAAAATCATTTTAAATCATTCTTACTGTCTAAAAGCATTTACATATTAAGGCATCTGCCTCTACGTCTTTCATTTTGGATTTAAATGCGTTTAAAGCAAGATTAATTCAGTGAGTTTCAAGTCCTTTTGCAATGTATTCCATGCTAAAGGTGCAGAATACGAAAATGCCTTCTTTCCCATTTCTGTACAGGTCTTTGGCACAGAGAGCATAAAGTCCTGAGAACGCAAAAATGTGTCGCCCATTACACATAGGCTTGGCAGCAGACTAAGAATTGCCTTATATATTTATTTGTACTGGCAGGTCGCTCAATGCCTTTATGAGCACAGGGCTCTCAGGGGAATCAATATAGATGCATCTACCTCTGATCAATGCTATGAGTGCTTCACAACAATCTGACCATCTGTCACATACATTTAATCGCTTATTGGAATAGATGTGCTGGTCTCCCTGTTCAGTTTGGACAGGACTCAATTCTGGACTCATTAAACACACTAAATGCTTATCTCAGGAATATTTCGACACAATTTCGAATTTTCAATAGCCTGTTTTGAACAGTGTAAAAATGTACGCTCTTACACCAGAGAAAAGCTCATTTTACCTTAAAGGTGGATGCAAAATAAAATGTCAATCTTCACAGTCATACAGTTTTCACAGGTAGGAGCATCCATCTACCAGGTACACGAGCTTAAATAAAATTCAATCATCACTCACTCTCATGCCATTCCAAACCCAAATGATTTTCTTTCGTCGGTGAAACACAAACGGAGACGTTTAACCGAATGTTTTTTTCTGTACAATTAAAGTGAATGGGGACAAATGCAGTTGAGATCTCAAATCTCATTAGAACTGCATATATAAAAGAGGCCAAAACCTCACTTTCCTGACCTTAAGAAACACATTTTTTATGGGCTGCTAGTTTTAAAATCCTTGTTAGCTAGCCCTTGTCCCATGCCGATTAACGCTGGTACGAATCCCACTCGAAGTGGTGCCGTGACCCGGATGAGAGTGAGATTTAGGCGGGTGGTAGATAGCTGTGCAGGTAAACCTCACTCCTCTAGCCTCAAGAGGCATGCTAGGGGTAGCAGCTTTTAGTGTACTTGTTAACGCGCCCACCTTCCATGCGAGTTGACACTGGTTCGAAACCCGCTTTGAAGCGGTGGGAGTAAGACCAGTTACACTGTTGCTGTGACCCAAATGGGTGTGAGGTTTATACAGGTAAATATAAGGGAGGCCAGCTAGTAGATAGCTTTACAGGTTAATCTCACTCACTTTGCCACAAGAAGCAAGCTAGGGGCAGAAGCTTTCCACCTCTTTTGGACACCTGCCTCCTATGCCAGTTGATGCTGGTTCAAATGCCCCTCTGAAGTGGTGCGAGTAAGACCAATTACATTGGTGCCATGAACCGAATGGGTGTGATGGTTTAGGAAGGTGAATGTAAACCTCACTCCCCTGGCCTCAAGAGGCTGCAGTCTTTAGTGTCTTTGTTAATGGACAAAGACAATTTTGCATCTTTTCTCACAGGGCGTTTTCACACCTGAAAGTTCGCACCAAGTTCATGTTTTGATACATTTGATACATTCGTTAAGTTTTTGTTTGGTTTCACATTGCAATTATGCGAGCAAACTAAATGACTTTACATGACATACTTGCGTCCTGTCGTTATCATCTATGTGGGCTGCATCTTGACATTGATTGGTTTGTAAACGGACGTGCGTCTGACGTCAGCGTGTTGTCAATTCGGCGGGTAACTTTGACAAGAATGAATGAACAGACGCATATCATTGCCACTATACTGTTATTATTACGATATTACTACCTGTAGCACCAACTATACTCGAGGCTAGTTCAAATTTGCCAAATGAACGTCCTCGTTGTGCAAACATTTTATCGTCGCCGGCAGGAAAGGAGGAGAAGACTGCAAGCAATCCTGCGAGAACCACCGGAACTTCCTGTAAATGGTCTGAAAGTCCGAACCATACAGAAAATGCGTTCACACTAGAACAAAGAAACCTTTGTTCAGTTTGATCCGGACCGAGACTTCCTCATTTTGTCTGACCAAACTTCATCTGTTTGGTCCAGGCCGTGGTCCGAGGGAGGTTTCACACCTGTAATTTTGATTTAGATCAAACTGAAAAGTCCAAAAATCTGGACCAAACAAAGTAGGTGTGAAAGGGCCCTAAGTTATCATATGGCTTCAGAATGGGTGCCATGAGTCATATGGTGTTTTTTTAATTGTTTTTGAAATTTATAGACCCAGTCTCCAATCACTTTCAACAGTTCCATTTGTGTTCCATGGAAGAAAGAAAAGCATACATTTGGAACATGATGGTGAGTAAATGATGACAGAATATTCATTTTAGGGTGAACTAACTCCTTAAAGAATTGTGCTTTGGACTACAAACCTGTCCATTTTAATGTTCCTTTCCCAGTGTCTATTATTGTCAAGTCGCCTGCTTAAACAGGTACTATATATGGCCGCTCACCTATAGCATGTCTTTGTACGTGGGATTTTCCTTCAGTCTTAGTTAATTTTTTGCATTATGACTTTAGAGATCGCCTGACCTGTGGGACTCCTTGACTTGCCACAGCCACAGATCTGCGATGGTGCGCACTGACTGCAGTGGTCTCTGTGATTCCATGTAACGAACTGTCAGTGTCCTGTGAATCCTCACTGTTTTGGGACTTGGTGCTGTCTTGTGAATCGGGCTTGTGCCTTGTGGCCCGACACTGTTCCGCTTTTAGTTCCAGGTAGGAGCGTGAAAAAGTGTGAAATATGGATGTGACTGGGAATGCCATGAGCAGGATTCCACTCAGGATGCTGCTGAGTGCCACCACCTGGCCAGGAATGCTGCGTGGAACCATGTCACCGTATCCAACTGTGGTCATGGAAATGACGGCCCACCAGTAGCTCCCAGGGATACTGGTGAACTCTTGCTTGGCGCCCAACTCGCTCTCGGCCAGGAAGACCAGAGGTGAGAACAGTGCCATGGCAACGCACAGGAACAGCAGGAGCAGTCCGAACTCTCGTGTGCATCGGCGTACTGTCAACCCCAATGTCTGCAACCCCAAAGAGTGACGTGCTAAACGCATCACGTAGAAGATCCGCAGTGCTCGAAGAACTCGCAGGACCAACCCCACTTTCTCCAGGTAGTTGTTTCCTGAGCCTGTGGGACGGTCGCCTACAGACAGTGAGTCCACTATCAAAGTGATGTAATAGGGCAAGATGGCCACCACATCGATGATGTTGAGGGGTGTGCGCAAGAACACGCACTTGCTCTGTGTCTGGATGAAACGGAGCAGAAACTCCAGGGAGAACCAGCCCACACACACCGTTTCCAGCACAAAGATGTTGAAGCACCTCTGGGAGCACTCACCCTGATAGAGGAAACACATGTTAGTTGAAGTCTGGGTTTCACATTCTGTTGAACCTCTCGAGTTATTTGGAGTCTTCGTGTGAGGGTCATTATGCAGTATATGTCTCAATATATTGGATAAATATTAAACCCTATATTCTAAAAGAAAAAAATCCTAGTTTTCTTTCATCACAGTATAAGGTATCACTTTATTTTAAGGTGAAGTAGCTACTCTATAGTAAGTATCTGTATTTTCAGCAATCATGAATATATTTATTCTGGTGTCTTTATTGTCCTATGCTTTAGGTTTCCAGCACCATGTCCAAGCTTATTCATTTACACCCACAATGTAACACCAAATTTAGCATTTTAATAAACAGTATATTTTTTGTTATTTCTTTTACCATATGTCTTGGAGTATCGCAATAATATATTGTGAGTTCAGTTTCGTGTATCAAATCGTGACATGAGGGTATCGTTACACCCCTACTAATCAAGTTATAATTAATAAAGTTTAAATGTCTGAGCTTGGCCAGAACATGTTTCTGAAAGGAATTTCTTAAATTATAACACAAGCACATTCATTTTTTTAAAAATTATAGAATTCAAAAGCTATTACATAACTTCAGTTACTTGTAATTACTTGACAAGAGTCCACTTGAAGTCTGAAGCTGAGGTACTGCATTTAATTTCATAAATACACTTGTCTTAGAAACATTCTACTTTCTAATTTGTAATCAGAAAGACAAAAACAAATGTTCGATGAATGCTGAAGGTTCTTAGAAACCAGATAGATTTAATACAATTTTTAACACCATGAATATACTTTGAAAAGCAGTGAAGGTCATCACTAAATGTGTGAGAGAAAATGGAACAACAGTGTCAGGACAAAAAGAAAATTAACCCCTGGTGTTACTTGGTCAATTTAGACCCCCAAAAAATATAGATTGAATTTTTACAAATGTTATGCAATGCAAAAATAAAGCACACAGCAGTAAAGGGGTGAAACTCTAAAATATCAAAAGTAAAAAACAGACACACCCACTCTGGGTGTAAGTATACACACTTCAACTGTATACACACACACACACACAGACAGGAGTTTGAGACTATTTACCAGTACGTTAATCCAGAAGAGGTGGAAATCAGATCAAAACCAGATTAATTGAGTTCTGATTAAGGATTCCAGTTCATTTTTGTTACATTTTTTATTGAATTTTCACAAGTTCCCACTTATAATTTTAAGGGAGTAAGATTTAATGCGTATTTGGCGTGCTGTCCGGAGGGAGGGCTCAGAGCTCGGAATTCAGCCCGAACCCAGAGTACTCCCCCCGTATGTAAGTGATTTTTAGAACTAGTAGTTTGGAGAACTAGGAGTGTGGAGAAGGAGTGGAGGGGGGATGCTGCAAACTGTCAATGGATTGAGGTAAGACTGCTGAGTCTATATGTACCCTCTTATCATTAATTGCTGATTGCTGTCCACTCGTGTTAATTATCTGAACGTGCTCCTCCCGAACTTAGTTAATAAAACTTCATTTGATGCTTTCTCTATCTTCTGGTATGACTCATGATGCAAAAAAAAACCCCACTTCAAATCACGATTTAAAAAAATCTAAACTTTGCCAAAAAACTAGTTTTTGATCATTTCTAAATATATATTTAAATGCAAAGATGAGCTCACAGATTCTGTCACATCATACATCAGTTTCTGTAAGGATATGTGCATTCCTACCAGGACTTAATTAAAATACAAACAAGACAAACCATTAGTCCTCAGCAAAACTCAGACAGCTTTACCAGTTCAAAGAAGATGCATATAGGCATGGGGACAGAATCTTGTACAATCAGGCCAAAAACACACTGACAAAAGAGATTTATGGTTTAAAAAGCTGGAAAACATGTTTTCTGCCAGGGACCCTGTGTCAGTGTGGAAAGGCCTGAAAGACATCACAAACTACAAGACAATGTCCCCCAATTATGTAGAGAATCAACAACTGGCCAACGACCTGAATGATTTCTACTGCAGCTTTTAAAATCCTAGTCTCTCACCTTATACTTACTCTGATGGTCTATTTGCAAAACCATCGAGGGGTTGTCTCACCAGCCTGTCTAAAAACCTGTGCTGTCCAGCTGGCCTTCATCTTCTCACAGATCTTCAACAGATCACTGGAGCTGTCCGACGTCCCTTCCTGCTTCAAACACTCCACCATCATCCCCATCCCCCCAAATAACGGGACTTAAAGACTACAGACCTGTCAATCTCATGGTCATGAAGTAATTTGAAAGACTGGTGCTGGCACACCTAAAGGACACCACAGGACCCTTGCTGGACCCGTTTACACCTGGTATTTTAATCTGTCTCTTTTGTCCACTTTCAACCACTTCTGTCCTGATTTCTTTGAGGGGAGGGTTTATGGCGGCTAAAAGTATGTTTTTTTTTTTTAGATCTTTCTATCTAATGGACAAAATAAGCTCGTGCAATTTACATATGAACGGAGACGATGGAAAAAACACGGAGAGCATCAGCTTTAGTATCTGCTCTGACAGCCGCAAGACCACGGCGAACGCAGTTAGTGCATGTTAGAAATCAGGAATGATGAGGGAACATTGTCCTTGGTACATTTTTCATCTTCAAACCAAACTTAGGTCTTTAGCCTACAAAGTTTAAATCCCGTCAGGCTAGCGCACTTCCCATAATATTTACACGTTAGGTCAGTAAGCAGAGTAGGCGGTCTTTAGTGGCTGTTTGAACTCATTCGACCACATGAGTGTTTCCACTAAGAAAGCAATCCAGTCGAATGCGTTTTCGACAACCTCAGGAAGTGTTTGAAAGTGGACAAGCTCAAAACGTTTTACACCTCGTTTACACCTGTGTTTAGCGTCATCCACTTGTGATCTGATCGACCAAAAATCTGAATAACAGGCGTAAACAGGGCCTAAGTTAGCCCAGCTCTCTGTTCCTAGAGCAGCTCTATTTGTCAGTGGATCACCAGCTTTCTGACAGATAGGCAACAGCTAGTGAGTCTGGGGAAATTCACATCCAACACCTGCACAATCAGCACTGGTGCCTCGCAGGGATGTGTGCTTTCCCCACTGCTCTTCCGCCTGTAAAAGAACAAGACAGCTGGCTGTCTGGTACAGTCATTACAACCTGGAGAGAAACAAGCTCAAAACAGTGGAGATGATTGTGGCCTCCACCCCAACATTACCCCCACTCACCATCATGAACAGCACTGTGGCAGCAGTGCAGTCATTTAGGTTGCTGGGCTCTACCATCTCTCAGGACCTGCAGTGGGACAATCATATTTGCTCTATTGAAAAAAAGGACAAGCAGAGGCTATACTTCCTTCGCCAGCTGAAGAAGTTTAACCTGCCTCAGGAGCTGCTGATGCAGTTCTACTCTGCAGTCACTGAATCTCTCCTCTGCACTTCCATAACTGTCTGGCTCAGCAACAAAAATCAGAGGATCATTGGTGCTCCCCTGCCCACTTTCCAAGAAGTGTACAAAAGTGAGGAGTGAGGAAAAGGGTTCAGAAAATCACTCTGGATCATTCACATCCAAGTCACTTTCTCTTTGAACTGTTGTTTGAACTGAAGAGTACAAGAAAAGTTGTTCCCCCAGCCCTAGGCAATCTACATATAAAATGTGTTTTTAACATAATTTTATAAATATTTAAAAAATATAAGTGTGACTCCCAAAAGAACAATACCGGAGGATTTAGGGATCTCTAAAGGAGTTATAATTCTACAACTGTTCATGAAGCAATAATATACATGCACAGAAATCTAGCCTGAATTGACAGCTGGAGTGAGGAAAGGCTTTAAGCCTTAAATTTGCCCAAAGGCATCTTACTCCACAATTTAGATTAGTCTGTCTTCAGTGCCACATGATACAACACACAACACAATAGACTGAGAACACCCCCTCAATGAAGCGCAGTACTGGCACACATGCTTCTATGCGGCAGGACTGAAAAATGGGGGGAAATTGTAGAGGGAGACTTAAAAGCATGAACGTCAATGACCTGGAATGGCCCAGAAAATTACCGGTTGAGCAACAGTGGAATGACGTTATAAACTTATAACTTAATTACTGCCAGTTCTCCACTTTCAAGTAATATAAAGTGGCCACAAAAATGTGGAGACTTTTTGGATAATTAAAATGTCTAAATGTCATTGCATTAAATACAAAATATTAAATCAAGTGGCATCTGCAAACAAAGGCTGTTAACGTTTTTCTCACAACTTGTCACTTTCGGAGCAATTTTACGATTTTTTATTTCAGCTGGTGTGTAGGTGATTTTAAGTGAATGTATTAGATCAGGTTACCTCAAACTGCTTGTGGTATTTTTTGCAAATAGGTTTGAAATTTTTGTTATATAATGCATTTCTATGTGTTATATAATGCAATTCATGCATTTTAAAATGTGGCTTTAAGGGATAATTCACCCAGAAAATTAAGTCTGTAATTTACTCACCCTCAAGTCTTTTTGACTTTCCCATTCCTGTTGAACACTAAATGAGATACACCCCCCCCCCCCCTCCACCCTACGCCACCACAAGGATAGCAATACCATGTGCAACCAACCCTTTGCTATTTAATAACTTATTCAAATGTTATTATTGACACAGATACTGCAAACTGATTAGTATATCAAACTGACATTTCTGCTTAATGGGCATGTCAAGAATTACACAGCAGACCTTAAAGTCATACTTGAGCTGTTTGACGCATGATGCTGTTTCTGAGGGAACAGACTTGTTCAATCCTGCAGGCCATGTTTAATTACAAATTACTCTGAGGAAAAAAATTATCAATCCACTCTGAAGCCTTGATTGAAATGTATTAATGAGCTTCATCCAGACAAATATGTTTTCCGGTCACAGATCAGGCAGGCAGTTAGAAAACTATTTCTAATTTATAAAAGGTTTCATTTTCCTTACGAGCCCTGCATGATCCCCAGCTTCCTCTGAAACAATCAGGTTTTGCATGCAGTTAATGAACTGCATTAATATTTAAAGGTATAATTAAATGTGATTATTAAAGAGTTGATGAAGAGAATGTTTTAGTTGTTATTCGTGGAGTTTTCCAAAGTGCATAGTTAAAATTTGCCATATTTATTCCCCCAATATGACATTTTCTGTGGAACACAAAATGAGATTCTTAGCAGAACGTCCATGTTGCTTGTTTCCATACAATGAAAGTGAATAACTGGATCTTTCGAGTACTAAAATGGACCAAAAAAAGCACAATGAAAGCATCATGAAAGTGGTCCATAAGGAATTAAGGTAACTCTACTTAACACAGTTAAGTAAAATTAACTTGGCCAGTAAAAATTTGAGTAATATTTATTTATCTTGAGTTTCCTTTGCACTGAATTTCAGTTAAACAATATTACATCGAAAAAAAAAACACACTTTTAAAGTAGATTCTTTTCCCAGAAACATCTGAGCAGAGCACTCAAAACCTGATACACAATACACAATGACGGTAACATTTGATGGATCGTTTTTGTGTATGAATGTGTCATTTTGAGTAGAAAATGCACTCCAAATGTCACAAAATGGCAAGTTAAAATCAACAAGAGCGATAAAACAGTGTAAATACAGCTGGAAAACAGTGAAAAATCAATCTCATTAATTATTCAAGGTCCAGTGCATGATAGGAACACCAGTATCAGAAAGGTTGAGTAATTTTACTTAATTTTATAATGTTGATATTTACGCTTTTATTTCAACACGCTTGATTTGAGTAGCCTACTAATATGTGAACCCTTCATTATGGGGATAAAATGTCCTCACAAAGATGGATATATCCGAAACATTTGGGGACATTTTTTGGTCCCCATGAGGAAAACAGCTTGTAAGTCATACTATGTGATGTTTTTTGAAAATGTTTTCTGTGATGGGTAGGAATAGGGTTAGGGTTAGGGGATAAATCATAACATTTCCACAGTATAAAATTCATTATGTCTATGGAAAGTCCACATAAAACATGAAAACACATGTGTGCGTGCATGTGTGTGTAACAGAGTTAATTAATTTACAGTCCATTAGGTCAATTCTCTGAAATGCTGTGGTTTTATTGTTTTGCTTTGATGGGAAGCTTTTTGGATGAGTGCTAGGGCTTGTTTTTCCTCTTTTGCACAGTAATTCAAATTAAAACCAGACAATTACCCATTTGAGCAAACACAGAGCCCTGATCCACTCTAAGCTCAAGACATGGCTTAATCACACTGCGGGATGAGCTGCCATCATTCAACATGACTGATCGGATATGCGCTGATCCAGCATTTTCCCCAACAAATGGAGGGAAAGAGGCCTGTAATGCATGTCATCAATATTTTTATTATGTTCAGTTAATTCACTTCACTGAGAGATTTACTACCTCACCTATCTCTCCCCCATACAATAACAGATGTGCATCATAATCACAGAAAGTTTGCTGAACCAGGTACTAGAATAACTGCATTTAATGCTCATTAACCTATTGAGAAATTCACTACAATGCCACTGTCAAGACATTTCAGTCTTGTGTCAGAAAGTTGCAATTTACATAAGCAACACCGGTACTTGTTAATCTCCTAGTTCAAAACGGTCCAAATGAAAATAATTTACATGAATTCTGTCCTCTTAACTAAAAATATATTTTTTTGCTATAGCTGTTGGTTATAAGCACATGACAAAACTGACATACATTTAACAGTCAACTTTGTAATGAAGGTCAATTTTATGAACTTCTCAGGATTTTTTATATAAATATCAGGTTTGGGTAATTTGTCAAATGTGTTGTATGTGTTTTATTTTAATATCATTTATTCATATTTTATATTAAATTATAATTTTTCTGTTTTATAAAATAAAAAAATATTTAATTTAAATACAGATATTTGAAATACAGATATGTTGTGTAAGATGGCTTATAATACTTTTCATTATAAAACACAAGTTTTCTTTTAAATCTGTATGTGGTTTCTATTATGACAATTTACCCTGTTATGGGTTGACATTTTTTAAATAACCTGTAACTTTTTCTTTGGTTATAGTTTTTTTTTTAGGTATCTGTCTACAAAACAAAAAGAGAAATATTCAAAAAGAGTAAAAGTCCCAGACAGTACCACCTACACGTCAGTTAACTGTGTTGTAAGACAGTAACAATGAATCAAATGCAGTTTTAGTAAGAGTAGGCTATTATTTTTTAGTAGAAGTAAGAGC